>JBAIZL010000006.1:109969108-111169108 GCA_036971475.1 Prosapia bicincta
TCTAGGACCGGCAGGAACATCTTTGGCAAGTCATTTTCTCTATTCGATACCAATTACGTCAAATTTAGTCAGTTAATTTTATTAAATTCAAACAAATAATCAAGCTTAAACAATGACTTCACTCTTTATAAAAATTAAATAAATGTTATGCTTAATAAAATGAATTTATGTGATCAGAATATTTCAAATGATAAATATGAAACTAACAAAGGGGTTTTTGGCCATGAGCCATTTATTTTCAAGGAAATAAGAATTTTTTGAATATTATAAATTTAAAAATTATGTGTCATAAATATGAATTTACCAATTTAATATAGAAGATAAATTCTTATTATGTGTAATTTGGGAAATAATTTTATGTTCATGTAAATGTAATTGATATATATGGAAATTATAAGATTTTAAAATATGGAAAACAACAAGTTATTTAGTGAATTGTTTTTGTCAATATAATTGTGTTTTATTTGAAAGGATAAATTTTCTTTTTTATTTAAATAAATAAAATTAAATATGTTATAAAAATCAACAGTATTTGCATTTCATCCTGTGTCGAATAATCAATAAAAACTGTTTAGCTTTTTCCAACTAATATGAAAATGATTATTAAATCAGTAAACAAGTTTAATTAAATTTCATTAATTGATAATAGTTAAAACCTAATGTTTTTAAAGAGTTTCTCTCAACTAACTTCATTGAGCTAGCCTAAAGATTAGTTGGTTTTTTGTATAAAAGTCCAGAGATTAATCTACTGGCAGATTGTGTTTAAAAGGACACAGGAGCCTTTTAAAATAGGTAATTTAAACACGATCATATTTTGCACGTTCCCTTGCTGTCTCTGCAGATCATCATCAGGTGGTAAGACTCTGTGAATATTTTGTGTATTATTTTAAATGTGTTTCTTTCCAGCTGACTATTGAAATGACATGTGTGACTATATCTAGACCCTACATAATTGATAAACCAATTTTGGGGAGTTTATACTTATTTTAAATAGTAGTCAGCGGGAATAGGCTTGTTTTGGGCATGGCACTATGAGCGGGAAATATACACGTAACTCAGGGATTTTAGCACGGTTTAACAAGCGGGGTGATTGGCAGATGTTTGGTTTGTTTATAAATAAGTTTTTTAAACAACAAAATTTTAGTATTGTGCAAGAAAGGGATATCAATATAACGGGAAGGGACGTTGCAGTGTGTGTGTGTGTGTGTGCGCGCGCGCGCGCGCGCGTGCGCGCGTGTGTGTGTGTGTGCGTGCGTGCGTGCGTGAATATATCTCCCAAGCTAACAAACTGTTTAATGTACACCATTTAAATATGCGTCATTAGATAGATAGGTTGTTGCAAAGTGCAGTGTCTGCCTTCAATTGTGACCCTCAGCTTAATCACGAATGATGACAATACATTTTTATTTCCTGTAACAATTTTGGACATATATTTGTGTTTATACCAATATTTCGATTTTACGAAATATATATACATATATTTCTACATATTTCCTATATATATATATATATATATATATATATATATATATATATATATATATATATATATATATATATTTAAGATCAAATAATACACACAAATACAGGAATATTTAATTTATTGAACAATAAACTCAAAGCTTTTCGTTGGCTTACCTTACCAACATCTTCAGGAGTTACAATAGCAAGGAGTTTGCTTGCTATTGTAACCCCTGAAGATGTTGGTAATGTAAACCAACGAAAAGCTTTGAGTTTATTGTTCAATAAATTAAATATTCCTGTATTTGTGTGTATTATTTGATCTTAAAAATATTCTAACAGGAAAACACATTTGATATTCTATATATATATATATATATATATAATTGTTTAATATTCCTGATGATGTTGGTACTGTTAGCCAACGAAAAGCTTTGAATTGTAAATTCAATTATAATTCTTGTATTTGTATTTTGAACTAGTTCTTTATTAATACACAAGAATACATATTGCGATATTTATATATATATATATATATATATATATATATATATATGTGTGTGTGTGTGTGCGTGCGTGCGTGCTTGGATATATCTCCCAAGCTAACAAACTGTTTAATGTAGACCATTTAAATATGCGTCATTAGATAGGTTGTTGCAAAGTGCAGTGTCTGCCTTCAATTGTGACCCTTAGCTTAATCACGAATGATGACAATACATTTTTATTTCCTGTAACAATTTTGGACATATATTTGTGTTGATAGCAATATTTCGATTTTACGAAATATATTTCTATATATATATATATATATATATATATATATATATATATATATATATATATATGTGTGTGTGTGTGTGTGTGTGTGTGTGTGTTTTTAAGGAGGTGGGGGAAAGATCTTCAAAAGGCACCCGATGTTATGGGTAGTGTCGGATTCATCTCAGTATGGAGCCGAGACGCCTACCGACTAAAAAACCCCCCTTCTCCTCTTTCCAAAAGCCTTATTTCCTCGCGGGACCGCCGCTAGGCACTACTTCACGGGACGGCATTAGCGCTTACGCTCTCCCATCTTTTTCCTTCCCTACGTCCCCCACTAACTATTAGCTGGGTGTACTTTCCTTTTCTTTTCTTCCTTCCGCAGTTCTGTAATCACTTCTCTGGTGAAGTCCATTGTGGCGTTCCATATAGCTTCTGATGCGAGCATTTGCTCTACTAAATTTTCTGGCGTAATCGCCACGTTGGTTAGCCTTTCGAATTCTCTTCGCTGTGGGTCAAATCTTGGACATGTGAAGAACACATGCCTCGCGTCCTCTTCTGCTCCATGACATACTGGGCAATTCGGTGAGTCCTCTTGCTTATACTTATATAAGTATTGTCGAAAGCATCCATGTCCAGTAAGTAGCTGCGTCAGGTAGTAGTTGGGATCACCGTGCTGACGGTTGGTCCATTCCGCTATCCGTGGGATGAGCTGGTGGGTCCACCTGCCCCTTTCAGAACCATCCCACTCCACTTGCCATCGTTGTAGACTCTTCTCCCTTTCCCTTGTTCTGGAATCTTTTGCCTCCACCGGTTCTCGGGTTCTTCGCCGATACCGTCTCCTATATTCCTCTGCAATAATCTCGATCGGCAGTAGTCCCGAGATCACGTGAGCAGCGTCCCTAGAGACAGTCCTAAACGCGTTGGTGATCCTTAATGCCATTTGCCGGCCAACTGGGTATATTCTTCTTTGGCATTCTTGTAGCTCTAGTGCCTTTGCCCAAATGGCAATACCATAGGTCAGTATTGATGTCACAACTGACCCAAGGAGCGCTCGTCTTCTTGGTTTAGGACCACCCACATTCGGCATGATGCGGGATAATGCTCCTTCAACTGCTGCCGCCCTGGAGCTGGCATGCACTACTTGATCCTTGAAGTTGAGACGTGCATCTATCATTACTTGACGCCTTGGACTCAACCACATGCTCCCCAACTTGCAGTGTAATTGTTTCCCTTTTCTTCCTGCTAGTTATGAGCACTACCTCTGTCTTATGCATTGCTATCTTGAGTCCTGCTTCCCTCATCCAGTCGGCATATTTCCTGAATGTTTCGTTAAACAGGTTTTGTATGTCCTCCAGGAACTTTCCCACAATCACCAGGGCCACATCGTCTGCAAATGCGACCTGCGATACCCTTCTCGGGATTTTCACTTCAAGGAGACCGTTGTACATTACTTTCCACAAGAGCGGTCCCAGGACCGAGCCCTGTGGCACTCCTCCACTAACTTTATACATTTTTTGTCCCTCATCTGTGTCATATTGCAGAAGTCAGTCAGTGAAATAGCTGACCACCAACTTCTGCATGTACTTAGGGACATCGAACTGGTCCAGTGCTTCCATTATTCTACCCTACCTTGCAGAGTTGAATGCATTTTGCATATCCAGAGTGACTACTGCAAAGTATTTTTTCTCACCCTCAGTCCATCTGTCTCCTGTAGTCGCATCCTTTGCTGTGCTAACTACCATATTAATCGCATCAGCCGTTGACCTTCCTCTGCGAAAACAATACTGACTATCTGACAGATGCTTTTCAACTATTTCCTCTATTCTTGTATACATAATACGCTCAAGAATCTTTCCCGCCGAGTCAAGCATGCAGAGTGGACGATATGATGATGGTTCGTCCGGTGGCTTTTTTCCTTTTGACAAAAGGACAAGTCTCTGCAGCTTCCATTTGGTAGGAAAGTGCCCTTCCTGTATGCATCTATTGTACATATGTAGGAACATCCCTGGCGCTATATTTATGGCTCTTTTCAGGGCAATGTTCGGGATACCGTCGGGTCCTGGTGCCTTATTGTTTCTCAATCTTGAGCTCGCAGACATTAGCTCCTCTAATGTTATCGGTGGGACCGGCTCGTCAGTGCAGAAGTTACCTATCTGTAGCTGTTGTTGTCGCGGGAAGAGGTCCGTGACAATCCTCCCCAATAGAACCGGACAGGTGGGTGAGGCCTGTGATTGAGGTTTTACTCTTTTCATAACCACTTTATATGGTCTGCCCCATGGGTCACCTTCTACCTGTTCCACTAGTTCTTGCCAGCAGTGTGCCTTACTGCTTTTGATGGCCTTAACCAGTTTGAGCCGCGCAGCTTTATAGGATTCCTTCCGGTCGCTATAGTTCGGTTTTTTCCTGCCTCTAGTGACGCTTCTTCTTGCTCGGATGGCCTCCTGGCGACTGTTGGCGATGTCATTATTCCACCAATACATGGGAGGGTGATCATTTCTCGGACGCTTTCGCGTCATTGTGGCGTCACATGCAGCGGCAACTCTGCACATTACTTCCTTCACCTCATTCTGTGCATCATTTGCTGTAATGGCTTCGCTATTGAAGGCCACTTGGAATAGCTCCGCATCGAATTTACTAGCGTTCCATCCTTTAAGGTTCGTCCTTTTACGTGAGGGCACCTTCTTAACCTGTTCCCCCATCACTTCAAAGCTGATGACCCGATGGTCGCTCATATTGAAAATATCATGTACCGTCCAGGCATTGCCCCCCCCCGTCAAGCTGGGACTAGCCCATGTAAGATCAACGATCGAGCTTCCACTATTCCTCTCAAATGTCGGGAGGGTTCCGGTATTCAGGAGGACCATGTCCAAGAAGGACATCGCCTGGAGCGTTTTATTTCCTCTTTCATTCGTTTTCTTGCTGCCCCACTCCAATGCCCAGGCATTAAAATCACCAGCTATCACACTGGGGGAGTGTTCCTTGACATCCTTTACTAGCCTGTCAAGCAGGTCCGTAAATTCACTGGTGTTTAGGCTGGGCGGAGCATATATGCTATAAAAATGCACTCCTCCAAGCTTAGCCCTCACATATCCTCTTTGGGTGCTATCTGGCTGGTCTTCAAAGGGGCGGTCATTGCACGACCATATAGCAGCCTTTCCCGTGGCATCGGTAATCCATGCTTGTGTTTTGAGCCTAGTGTACGGGTCCACCATAGTCACTAGGTCAATTTTCATCTCTCTGACCAGTTGGGTCAGTAGATCGTGTGCGGCCTCACAATGGTTCAGATTATGCTGTAATATTCTCATTTTCGGCTGCCGGGTTTACCCTTGTTCTTCTCATGGAAGAGAGTGCACTTATAGCTACCCGCTATGTGATCGGAATTTCTTTCTCCCTCCGAGCATAGGGGACAGCACGGTTCATTCGGACAGTCGGCGATTTTATGGCCCACCTGGCTACACTTGAGGCAAAGGCTGGATCTGTCGATTTGGCTCGTGCAGTATCCAGCCATATGCCCTGAGTTCCAGCACATAAAGCACTTTAACGGCATTCTTATCTCCTTCACAGAGCAATTGACCAGTCCTATTCGGATTCTGCCCTTTTCGCTTAGGACGCTACGAGCCACCTCAACTGGCAGTCTGACAGAAGCAGTTAGGGTTCCCCTGTAGGCCGGTCGCAGAGCTCTTATGGAGCTATCCACAATTGTGCACTCGCTACCTGCTACTTTTTGAAGGGCTGCTTTGATTTCTGATTTAGTGGTTGTCTCTTCAATGTCCCTAATTAGGAGTTCCACTTCATGGTACTTTCCAGTTACCACTGCCATATCCCCAAGTACTTCAGTCATCCTTCTTTGGAGGGGTTCCAACTTATCCCCGTTTTCTCTGCTGAGGACTATCAGCAATTGGTCGTTCCTTGTCCTTCTGACCTTGTCGATATTGCCCTCCAGTTCATTCCCTTGGAGACCTTCCTTCACCTTCTTTAGAATGTCGGCGTATGAAGCGTCGTTTTGTGCGCTGATGAGAAGGGCCCCAGGTAATGTCCGTTTCTCTTTAGCACGCTTTTTCTTTCCCGTAACCTGCTTCCATTGCTCTTCTTGGTGTTCCTTCTTTGGTTTCCACTCCTTCTGTTGTTGCTCATTCATGTGGGTCTGTCCAGCCGCCTGTTGCGCTTTTTCTCCCATAGACGCCTTCTTGGTAACTCTGTCAGGGTCTGCCATAAGTGCGGAGCGCTGCTTCCTCTTTTTGGCTGTACTATTATCCGCTAGGATATCGATAGTTCGTTGACCCAGGTGTCGTCCACCGACCGTTCTTTCCCCTACTGGTGTTTTGAACAGTTCCCTTTTCGCATCTCCCTGTTGATTTATTGCCCACAACTCTGTAGTTTTCATGGCTGCCTTTTGGGTCCTTTGCCGCAGGATTCGTTTACAGGATTCCTGTACCTTGTTTGCAAGGGAACGTATTGCGTTATTCACCGTCCTCTTCTCTCTATCGCGTAGCAGCTTCAGAAGCTCAGTAATGGCTTCCTGGTGTTTCCGCCACATTTCCTCTTCTACATCGCTTGTAGTATTTTGTGCTACAGGATCCAAGTGGTCCAATCCTGCAGTATTTCCATGAATGGATGATTGGCTCCCCCCAAAATCCGCGGAGCCTGCAGCGGTCACCCGAGCTTGCACCAGGTCGGAACCACTGGTGGGATTCCCGGTATTACCGGTGCCCACTTGGGGTAGGCCTAGTACTTGTTTTTCTTCCGCCATCCTTTCATATTTGGTTTATTTCCAGGGTACCTCCCTTATCTGGTCTTAGCTGTCCGCCCTGCATATTTTATTTTTGCAGTACTCTCCACTAATGTGGTGAGCGTCCCCCGATCCGCACCCTGGGGAGGCGCCAGATGGGGAGAAGACCAGAAAACTCCCACACTGGTGTGTGTGTGTATGTGTGTGTGTGGTGTGGGTGTGTGTGTGTGTGTGTGTGTGTGTGTGTGTGTTGTGACGGTCTGACATTCCGTGACAAATAGGAAATAAATAATTTCCTGTTTTTAAGTAATAAAGTTGATTTTTAAATTAATCAAGTTTGGAGTTATACAAATAATAAAGAGTGAAAAATTAAATAAAACCTTAAATAGAATAATTAAGCTAAATTAAAAAGTATTAAAGAATAAATTTGTAATAACTAGCTAAATTTGACCATCGGGAGTGAGGCGAAAATTTTCAAAGTGCTTAAAAAAGCTATCTTAAGAACCAAACCACGTAGAACTTTCATCGACATTTTAAAAGAACCAGAATAAGCCAGAATAAACATTAGTGAAAAAAAAATTTGAAAAACTTAAAAAACAAAAAAGTTACAGCAGTTTTAATAAAATAGACATTATTCAGTGTTCCAAAAATGATAATCAAACTCTGCAAGCTAAAACAGATTCGTTGCCCGACTTGCCTGTACAAGGAATAAATCCAAAGATAGCAAGTATTGTAGGCTGGGTGAGGTAGGTTAAATTCACCACTATATATATACTAGGTCTCTAGAACCTTAGAGACAGTCTGAAATCAATTTTTAATACGAGGTGCCGCGGAACGCTATGCTGGACCGCGGATAGGACCGCCATCAGGCCAGATGGACCAAACCTCAACGCTTCCGACGTCTAGGACTACCAAGGAATGAAGGCTCCAGACTCAGCCTCCAGGACGCGGGAATAGAGGAAAACCACCACCGACGAACTAGGGATGGCGACTTCCGATGTCCAAGGACCAGGGAATCCAGACGAGGGACTCTAGGACCGGCAGGAACATCTTTGGCAAGTCATTTTCTCTATTCGATACCAATTACGTCAAATTTAGTCAGTTAATTTTATTAAATTCAAACAAATAATCAAGCTTAAACAATGACTTCACTCTTTATAAAAATTAAATAAATTTTATGCTTAATAAAATGAATTTATGTGATCAGAATATTTCAAATGCTAAATATTAAACTTACAAAGGGTTTTTGGCCATGAGCCATTTATTTTCAAGGAAATAAGAATTTTTTGAATATTATAAATTTAAAAATTATGTGTCATAAATATGAATTTACCAATTTAATATAGAAGATAAATTTTTGTTATGTCTAATTTCAGAAATAATTGTATGTTTAGGTAAATGTAATTGATATATATGGAAATTATAAGATTTTAAAATATGGAAAACAACAAGTTATTTAGTGAATTATTTTATCAATATAATTGTGTTTTATTTGAAAGGGTAAATTTTCTTTTTTATTTAAATAAATAAAATTAAATATGTTATAAAAATCAACAGTATTTGCATTTCATCCTGTGTCGAATAATCAATAAAAACTGTTTAGCTTTTTCCAACTAATATGAAAATGATTATTAAATCAGTAAACAAGTTTAATTAAATTTCATTAAATGATAATAGTTAAAACCTAATGTTTTTAAAGAGTTTCTCTCAACTTCATTGAGCTAGCCTAAAGATTAGTTGGTTTTTGTATAAAAGTCCAGAGATTTATCTACTGGCAGATTGTGTTTTAAAAGGACACAGGAGCCTTTTAAAATAGGTAATTTAAACACGATCATATTTTGCACGTTCCCTTGCTGTCTCTGCAGATCATCTTCAGGTGGTAAGACTCTGTGAATATTTTGTGTATTATTTTAAATGTGTTTCTTTCCAGCTGACTATTGAAATGACATGTGTGACTATATCTAGACCATACATAATTGATAAACCAATTTTGGGGAGTTTATACTTATTTTAAATAGTAGTCAGCGGGGATAGGCTTGTTTTGGGTCTGGCCCTATGAGCGGGAAATATACACGTAACTCAGGGATTTTAGCACGGTTTAACAAGTGGGGTGATTGGCAGATGTTTGGTTTGTTTATAAATAAGGTTTTTAAACAACAAAATTTTGGTATTCTGCAAGAAAGGGATATCAAAACAATAAACAAACAAAGGAGGGGTGGGACGTTGCAGTGTGTGTGTGTGTGTGTGTGTGTGTGTGTGTGTGTGTGTGTGTGTGTGTGTGTGTGTGTGTGTGTGTGTGTGATCCTTCAAGTTAAAAAAAAAAAAATGTTTAGAAAGTGTTGTTAAACTTTGTGAGATCATAGCACACTGTTGCTATCTATCTAAGGGCAGTCAGTTGTAAATCTTTCGGCCAAAAAGGGTCACTGCAAGCACCTGGTATACCATAAATAATATCATACTTCTAAAGGTTTCATTGTAGGTAAACCAAGACGCGACTTGATAACTAGAGAGGAGAGTTAAGTTCGTCATCATGGGACCATGCAAATTTATGGAGAAAAATAAATGTTATTCAGCAGCATCACAGAAGTGAGTGTTGTATGTGGTGTTATGTTTGGCCCGGATACCGTAAGGGAGGCCAAACCCCAGGCTCTGGATGGCGGATCGTCGAGAACCCTAAGGTCTTCAGCAACTTCACAGAAGTGAGTGTTGTATGTAGTGTTAAGTTTGGCCGGGGTACCGTGAGAGAGGCCAAACCCCAGGCTCTGGATGGCGGATTGTCGAGAACCCTAAAGTCTTCAGCATCTTCAAAGAAGTGATTGTTGTATGTGGCGTTATGTTTGGCCGGGGTACCGTGAGGGAGGCCAAACCTCCAAAGCCCAGGCTCTGGACAGCGGGTCGTCGACAACCCTAACATCTTCAACAGTATCACAGATGTGAGTGTTGTTAGTGGCTGGGGTAATGTTTGGCTGGGATACCGTGAGGGGGGTTAAACCTCCAAACCTCCTTTTAGGTTCAACAGTCCACTACTTTTAATAAGGTACGATACTGTTCTAAAATATTAAAGCATAAAAAATTGGCAAGGTTTTAAAGGGAGGAGCAAAATCAGTAATTCAGCCGTTTATAAAAGCAAAATAAACAGTCTTGAATTCACAGATATTTGTAGTTCCCCTGGACTTTATTGGTTTAAATATAGACAAATCTTACGAAAAGAAATAATGATGTCATGGCGAGAAAAAGAAAAGCGCATTGAAAAGATGTTTCACAAAGCCGATAATGAATGAAAAATTACTAATTACAAAATTAGTAAACAATTGTTTAACGAGTGAAGGATAACAAGTAATCCATTCGCGTTGGAAATTAATTATATTTAAAAATAGACAAGCTCAGGGATCTGTTGGCAGTGTTGCCGGCTTGTGCCCTATGGTGTTTATGTCGCTATCGACAACATGCAGGTATACGTTGGCGCGCACGTCCCGGCGATGTTGCTTTACTTAACAAAATTAGCGCCTAATACGCCCCTCGAGTTCATTGTAAACATATCGAGAGCGCTCGTGTCAATAAAATGTCAATAACAAAATTTTTGCTTCTTGTACAATTTTTAATACGCCTTTTTTCAAAATATCAAGGACAATTCCCAAACCTTCTCTCTATACTGCTTTGTTTAAGAAAGTTTATTTATTTTAACGTCCACCTACTGCCTGACCGTGAGAAAGAATCCACTACTAGTTTGAAAATAAACATTTTATTCGCTGCACCGGCAGTGTCTCAGCATTCTGCCAACCGAATGTTTTTGAAAAAGGTTAGCATGAAGAAGGCTATACAAGGATTAACGGACACAGTGATGCCATGCTTACACAGCAGTTTGTAACTTGTGAAGAAAGTTTGGAAGTTTAAAAATACGCTTTGTGAATTTGTTGCAAACTTTGAGGAGTTTCAAACAAAATCTACGAGTTGCAAAAAGAATTTCTAGTTTCCACTAGTTGGTAAAATATTGAAACCTCCTTCGATCTTTGTTTGAAACTCAAATCTAGACCAAAATCTCCACCTCCCGGCGCCTGCTCAATGCGTTCTAGCTGAGCAGCTAGTTTGTATAACTGACGTCTAGTGCAAATGTTCGAAAGCGCTGCTCGCTATTCTCAAAAACTGCCATCAGACCACAACAATCCTGACAATGGCGCAATATCTCCCTGCTCATATCTGCTGAAAGTCCTCTGTCACTATATCTGGTTCTTACCCAGTGTCTTCTTGGGGCTCTGTTTAGTGTAGCCAAAATATAGTAAGCACTTACAGCTGCAACTCGACCTCCGATCTCCACATCTTGGCTACACTAGTCTAAATAAAATGCTTTAATAATTCCGAAAAGGTTTGAAACTAAAATGTTACAAACAAAACTAATTATTTGAAAATGTTTAGCTGCTGGCGCCGTAACACATTTGCAATGCAGATCGGAGATATTTAAATTAGATCACGGTGCGGTCAACAAACTTAGGAATGGTAAGTTTCGTTAGACTTAGGTAATAATCCCTTCACAGATCAATTTTAGTACTTATTTTCATCTCATTGCGTATGCAATTCGTGAAAAGAGTAATACGAACTGTAAATTTGTTCTTTCCCAAATTCAAAATTTGGATAAATAAATAATCCTATTTAGGTACTTGTAACTTATAGAAATTTTGTTGTGGAGCAAAAGTGGACTATTTTGAGTGATATTTGTATTATAATATAAGATACGGTAAAATGTTAGTACATTTATAGTCCTTGACCTTTCTCGGGTTTCTTACATTCTACTTCATCCAAAAGTACGTTGTACCGATGTTTTTAGTAAAATTATGGCCACCGTATATATTGGGAGCTGAATAAAATCTTTTAATGTGTAGGCCTACACTTTCGAGACGCTCTGCCTTCAGAATGGGTGATGTCGAATCGGGCCCATATCTCTACAATCATGACCTACAAAATAGAATGCTCGCATCCACCTTAGTTTTAAAAACGTTCAAACATCTAAAATAGGTCTAAACTTATTGTATTTATTTGCTTCCATTATGTTTTAGTTTCTAATTCTATCGTACATTAAAATAAAAACGAATGTCTGATCACTTAACAATACTAATGTTGCCCGACTGACCGGGAGCCCAATTCAACCCCGACCCTTAGAATCCGCCTAGGGATGTTTTGACCGTGGGCCCAGTTCGCCCGTGTCCTTCAGAATGGCGTCAAGCCTTTTTAGCCACCCGCTTACCCTTGGCCTGACAATTAATTAGCCAACTATTGTGTATTTCAAAATTAACACCTATTCTTTTATTTATTCGCAAAAACATCAACAAAATTGTAGCTTCATTGAAGGACAAATGACAAAGAAAAATGGTACCCGACACGAAACAATTTTAGTAGCGAATCAACTCTAATAGGGTTTTATATAATGTTGCAACTATTTACAAAATAAAACTCAGTCACAATGATAATGTAATTAATATGACGTGTTTGCTACCATTCTTCTTTATTTTCTCTTCGAAACACACCACAATTTTACAGAAATTTGCAGTTTTTGTGTTGTACATCTTGAGGTTTTTATACATTACACCTTTGGTATTAACTTGCAAAAAACCACTAATTACTGATATTTTTCAACACACGCGTTTCGCTCTAGGTTAGCGCATTATTCAATTCTGTGAGTCATGGACAAGGCTCATTGAGGCCTTTGTTGAGTAAATCCATTTCTTGTTTGTTGAATTTTGTTTGTTTGTTATGTTATAAGTAGGTTGTGAAATGTATGTATAGTGTTAATTTCGGTTTGTGTATGTTTGAGTTTTTTTAATTTTAAGGTTATGTTTATTTTTTATTTGTTGTTGTATTTGGTTGTTTGTTCATTTGTGAATTGTATGACGTTTTCGAGTCTTGTTCGTAACTCACAACATTGAATAATGCGCTGACCTAGTGTGAAATGCGTCTGCTGAAAAATATCAGTGAGTAGTGGATTTTTCCCAAGTTAATACCAAAAGTGTAGTTTACAGATATTTTTATGAATAAATAAATTTTCATTTGTAAAGTAGGCTTATTGCCTCGTAGGGTTCAGAGCAACCAGTTTGAGGACAGCTGACGAAAGATTATAGGGGTCGTACCCTCTGAGAACAAAAGTGTCACTTCGTTAGGATTATTTACATTTTTAAAAGCAGGTACAAGTTGGGATCCCGGACATTTGGCAACCTGCCAATGTCTGAGCCTGAGCCTAGTACAAACCCAGGGCGGCACATGTTGAACACGACGAGGTAATCTTTTTAATATAAACAAATAAAACATCTTAAACCATAAATAACTTTTTATTTATGACCTGACGTACATTTCGATAGCAAATCAATCATCTTCAGAGGAAATTACTACAAGATTAACTACTCTTGAGAAGTAGCGTTGTAGTAATTTCCTCTGAAGATGACTGCTACGAAGTCGAAATGTACATTAAAACATAAGTAAACATTTTTGTGTTTATGAGGTTTTATTTATTTATAATAAAATATTACATCACAGTTGTTAACGGCGAAGATAAATGTTTAATTTGATGCCTCCAAAGATTCATCTAAGGACTAACTTCTAGAGTGCTTCAAGATGAAATATAATAACTTCTGTCAAATTTCTCTTTTAGATTCTAAACTACGTTTACAAAGACCGGCGTTTTGACACAGTTGAGTCAATCACGACTAGAAGTCTTGTAGCAATTCTCTTTAGTAAGATTAAGATAACGGAACTCTTGACAATGTCGTAACTAAATGGATGAGAAACTCAACTGGTCTACGAAGGAACACCAATGTAAACTTGCTTGTAGTGAATTACACTGATATGGACTCTGTGGCGAGTTTTTACAAGATATCTTGAAGAAAGGGTTACCCACTCAAAGGGAACAAAAGATGTTAGGTAGGGCTCAATAGGGGTGTAGTCGAATACGTTCGATCTGTGTTAATCCCCCAAGAAGGGAGGTCGAACTGATCCGATGGTTCGCGTAGGGGACAGCTCGAAATGGTACACAGATGAACAAACTATAGAAATAGTTGTTAGGTTAGGTTAGGTGTTTACTCATTCAACATAAAAAAACATTATACGCCTCTTCTGCTCACTAGTAACGCCCACCGTGATTATCAGGACGAGAACTGGAGTGTGGCAGTGAATGTTGAGGGGGGGGGGGTGCTGAGATACTTAGGTAACTCTTCCGGGATTTCCTGCCTCTACCAGCTTACTACCCATCGGACCACTTTAACCGTGACCTTTTCTGAAGCAACAAAAATATCATTGGAATATTTTGACCATCGGACCGGTTCGGTAGCACCCATAGTGGCAAACATCTGTTGCTTTTGTAAGCAAAAAATTACTTCTGTAAAGGTTTGAACTGCAGACTAAACGTATGAAGATGTAATTGAAATAGTTTTAGGGGTCTGGCTAACTTAACTATTCTAAGTATACAAATAAAGTGAACTCTCTAGCGAACGTGAGTGTACTTGATGTCGTGAAATAACAGCCTGCTCTCCAAAGCACATTTTCCAGAATAGTGGAATGTAGTAATGCGGTCAAATGGGCTAAAGAATGCTTGAAAGGGGAGGGTAAGAGAAATACCTAAGGAAATATGCAATCCCAACCAGCAGTTTGTCCGATATTGTTTTAGACGTGGAAGGACGTAGTGAGTGCAGGATATGTTTTACATTTGGTTTCCAGGAAGACAACAGGAATGGTTTGGTTACACTTATCGTGCAGCAAGGCAACCAGTTTATTACACGACGGCCTTTGAGCATTCGTGTCTCCCAGTGAGCTCACCTGTGAGCGGTACATATTTTCTGTAAACTTATTATTCTATTATGATGGAAACTACTAATTTTCCTCGATTACTGAACGGGTAGTAATTATTTTTAAATAGAAATATCTGTATATAGTATTATTGTTATTAAATGAATTTTGTAATTTTCTACATTGAATTTTCTACAAAACATTTACTACCACGATGAAGGAAAATTTTATATAATACTGTAAAATATCTATAATGTTTAAACAATAAATTATATGACATACACATAACGGTAACACAATAAAATAGATGGTTAAGGTTGTTACACTGAAAACGGTGAACTCAAGGCTAACTTTCACGGTAAATTCTGAAAGCAGCATAAAAATGTGGGTTATATGCTACATCGACGGTAAATTCTGAAGGCAGTCATAAATTGTGGGTTACATAATACACCAACGGTAACGTCTGAAGGCAGCCATAAAATGTGGGTTATACACTACCTCGACGGTATCTTCTGAAAATAGCAATAAAATGTGGGTTACACACTACATCGACGGTGACTTGTGAAAGCAGCCATAAAATATGGGTTACATACTACAACCAACGGTAACGTCTGAAATCAGTCATAAAGTGTGGGTTACATACTACAACATCTGTATCGTCTGAAAGCAGCGATAAAATGTGGGTTACATACTACAACAACGGTAACGTCTGAAATCAGCCATAAAGTGTGGGTAACATACTACAACAACGGTAACGTCTGAAATCAGTCATAAAGTGTGGGTTACATACTACAACATCTATATCGTCTACAACAACGGTAACGTCTGAAATCAGTCATAAAGTGTGGGTTACATACTACAACATCTATATCGTCTGAAGGCAGCAATAAAATGTAGGTTACATACTAAAACATCGGTATCGTCTGAAGGCAGCGATAAAATGTGGGTTACATACTACAACAACGGTAACGTCTGAAGGAGCGATAAAATGTGGGTTACATACTACAAAACCCTTAACGGGGCTACTTCAAATGACCAAAGTTCATCTAACCAAAATACTCAGCTGTCAAATAATCGTAATACCAAAGACACGGACTTCAACTAAAAGTAATGTTGCGGGTTATCGCTATGCCGCTCTGCAGGCGTTCAACGCACAACTTGAAGTTACTAAATGGGAAGTAATATTTCTATAAATATCTAAACTTATTATCTAGTAGTTATTATTACTACCTTTAAATTATTTCTCAAAATGCTACGGTTTATCTTTATCGCTATTAAAGTAAATGTTATGCAGGAATATTATTCGGTTTGATTAGACCGTAGATGGTAAAGTATCTTATTATAATTGTAAATAGTATACTTGAACACTTTTTTGAGTATTAAGTGTAATTACATAACTATGGAAAATATGATACAGTGATTATTTTTGTAAACAATTGCAGATTTAACAACATATTGAAACTTAAATAACTAACGTAATAAATATTTAAACATCGTGTTGAATAAAAGTGTAGTTACAAAACGATAATTAATATAATAAATTGATTATTTTTCAAAAGTTTTTAAAAATGATTCTAGATGTAAACAGCATACTGATACCTTAATATTAAAGTAAACTAGTCAAAGTAAAAGGTAAACTAGTCTTTCATCAAGGAACTACAACTTACAATACATTACACAATATCAAGAGCACAGTGGTACAATATATTACAATAAAAATATTGAAAAGAACCCCAATACCACAAAAATAATCAAAAATAACAAATAAAACAAGTTACTTAAGATTAAACCCTTATGTACATTTCGATGACCATGTCATCATCATCAGAGGGTCTTGTTACAAAACACAATCTAGCACACAAGAAGTTACAAACTAGAATGGTCATTCTAGTTTGTAACTTCTTGTGTGCTAGATTGTGTTTTGTAACAAGACCCTCTGATGATGATGACATGGTCATCGAAATGTACATAAGGGTTTAATCTTAAGTAACTTGTTTTATTTGTTATTTTTGATTATTTTTGTGGTATTGGGGTTCTTTTCAATATTTTTATTGTATTACAATACATTGTTATATAGAACAAAACTTGTGACGTTTCTTTTCATAAAACCATAAAGTAATTGGAAACAACTATAAATTTTATCTATACCAATACCGTACATATTTTTTTTCTTCTAATCTGTGTATATATAAATGAATATTTGTATGTATGTATGTATCTTATTATAATTATAATAGTCTACCTAAACATCGTTTTAAACATTAAGTGTAATTTACAAAACGATAGTAATATGATGTAGTGATTATATTTTAAACAGTTATAGATTTAATAAAATACTGAGACCTAAATATTAACGTAATTAACAAATCGCCCAATATAGCTACCTATCAAGCCTAAAAAATGCATTAACCAAAATGTAGGCACATAATTTACGCGGCCGTTAAGTAACCAAATACGCGACATTCAAATAATCATAATACACGGACTTTAAATAACCAAATACGCGCATTTCAAATAACCTAAGTCACGGACTTCAACTAAAAGTAATGTTGCGGGTTATCGCTATGCCGCTCTGCAGGCGTTCAACGCACAACTTGAAGTTAATAAATGGGAAGTAATATTTCTATAAATATCTAAACTTAGTAGTTATTATTACTATCTTTAAATTATTTCTCAAAATGCTACGGTTTAACTTTATCGTTATTAAAGTAAATGTAATGCAGGAATATTATACGGTTTGATTAGACCATAGATCGTAAAGCATCTTCTTATAATTGTAAATAATCTACTTAAACATCTTTTTGAACATTGAGTGTAGTTACAAAATAATGGGAAATGATACAGTGATTATTTTTGTAAACAATTACAGATTTAACAACATATTGAAACATAAATAATTAACGTAATCAAAACCTCATAACTTCTTGTCTAAAATAGCAATATCTTTCGACTTGGTTATAGCATAGCTCATATTGCAGCTTATTATGTTTTTAAATATTTAAATATCGTTTTGAATAAAAGCGTAATTACAAAACGATAAGTAATATTATGAAATTGAATATTTTTAAAAATGTTTCTAGATGTAAACAGCATACTGAGACCTTAATATTAAAGTAAACTAGTCTTTCATCAAGAAACTACAACTTACAATACATTGTTATAAAGAAGAAAACTTGTCAACTTCGATTTAATAAAATCATAAAGCAATTGGAACAACTAAAACTTTTATCTATACCAATACCGTACTTAATTATTTTTTAATATGTATATATAAAAATGAATGTTTGTGTGTGAGTCTGTATGTTATAAACCTCTGAGCTATGAATTTGGAGGGTTTGTTTAACATTTTCCCTCCATCTGTGAAATTTGATGTATATCCATCCACATGGCTCCGCCCCAGAGGCTTAGGATGGTTCAGTGTACAGCCTTCCATAAGTCTAATGTTAAAATGTATATCTATATTAGCGTTACTTAATTAATTAAAATAATTATAAACATAATGCAAAAATAAAAATACATTATAAATATTTTATATTGTTTAAAATTGGTAGATTCTATGTACAATTAGGCCTATTGCTATCACTCATATTAATATTAAAAGTAAGGTCGACGATAATACTCTTGCGAAATTTGAATCCACCAAAGTTATGCCAGACTATCCACAAAAAAACTGACAACCAACTTGATCCGGGCAGAAATCATAGGGGACAAGTTCAAAGGAGAGAGGGTTTTAATTTCATGAATACCTATAATTTCATCAGATCTACCCATTGATTTCAAACTACTATAATTTCCTTTGCGTCTTGCATTCGCAATAACCACAAACAAGGCACAAGCCCAATCGTCGACCATTGCTGGATTAAATTTTGAACATTCGAACTTCAATTTCCTACTATTACATGTTGCGTGCTCACGTGTTGCGACACCTAAAATTTGTATGTTTATAAGCATAATGTATTGAAGAAAAACATTGTCTATCCTCTAGCGTTGCAGTAAAAGAAATATGTTTGATTTGCTTTTCTTTATAGAAAATTATGATCTCAGGCGCAGCAACGTGCGCAGGGTAAAGCTAGTATTTACATATTTATACTAAAGAAATTCCAAAATAAAAGCTATGTATATGTACATAGATAAAAGGGAGGACATATAAGGAAATTGCTAATACGAAAGAGCAAATGAATAAAATACCGTATAATAATATAGCGTCTGCAAATTTCTTTTTCATATATTTGAAAGTACAAATTTTATCGCCAGTTCGTTCACGAATTTGGTTACCTAAACAATAATAATGTGAAGCACAGCAACATTCTCATATTTTTATTTATTATCAACTCGACTAAGAAAAATAACACGAATTTGTAGACTCACAAATGTGTCATCTTCAGAATTGCCCAAATTTATTTTTTTTAAAGTTCACATTTTTCTAAATGAATAGCCTATTTCTTGACAATAACTTGTGCAATTCCTTTATGAAAATAATGAGAACAGCTTTACTGTATTTAAAATATAAACTGGGGTTTTTTTTTATTGCTTACTGTATTCACAACTCCGAAAAAAGACTAAATTTAGTGCCCCACAAACAAGATTTCAGTATTACCCGCTCAGAAAACATAGATGTAATTTATTGTCTACATTCCAGACGTAACGATACTTGTCAAATTATACCTGCCATATCAGGAAAAGGAAGCATAAAACAAATATATATATATTTATATATAGGCTACTGGGTAAGAGTGGGGGTTTGACACAACCAAGTCATCTTTGTGTCGATATGAATATAATCAAACCACAAATCGGCACGCTTCTGTTGCGAAGCATTTTTCAACATTGCCCGCTTACAACTTACGTATTGCACATGAGCAATACAGATCGCGTCTACAAATGACCTCAAAAGGTTTTGTAAATAAACTTTGCTGGTTCAGGTTAGGTTTGATAAACCAAATTTTGCTACCGTTGTGGCTGGTGTCAACTCTTATATTGATACAAAATGTAATCACTTCCTTGTTTATATTTTGTATGCCAATTACCTGGAAAAATCCTAATTATAACCACAGCAAAAATATTATAGATAACTAGGCTATCAACTTAAAGCAATGTATTTACATACTCGTCTTTGGCTAATACAATAGGTTTATTTGTAATAATAGGTAAATGAATGCCTCTCGTTAATCTCGACACTCTCGAGATTATGTTATTAATCTAGGATAATGTTATTAATCTAGGATAATGTTATTAAATGCCAAAATAACGTTTAGCACATTTGTCAAAAATATGATCTCCAATTACAGCTCCATTATTTAGGTTACAATGAAAATATTGGAAAGAACCCCAATACCACAAAAAATAATCAAAAATAACAAATAAAACAAGTTACTTAAGATTAAACCCTTATTTATATTTCGATGACCATATCATCATCATCAGAGGGTCTTATTACAAAATTACAATCTAGCAAACAAGAAGTTACAAACTAGAATAATCATTCTAGTTTGTAACTTCTTGTTTGCTAGATTGTAATTTTGTAATAAGACCCTCTGATGATGATGACATGTTCATCGAAATATACATAAGGGTTTAATCTTAAGGAACTTGTTTTATTTGTTATTTTTTTGTGGTATTGTGGTTCTTTCCAATATTTTCATTGTAATATATTGTACCACTGTGCTCTTGATATTGTGTATTATTTAGGTTGTTTAATTCGACACAAGACCTTAGCTGTCATGGTCCACCTCTTTCTGCTTACGTGGGAGGAAGGGGGAAACCTTGTGAAGTTTTGTTTTTACTTTGTGGGAAACTTTTTTAAATTTAAACCTTAAAACAAACAGGTAGTTTTGTCTCATTGTGATACATAAATGCACTCTGATAACTTACCAATTTCACATCTAAAATAACTCTATTAAAAACCCCAGTTCCAGTTAGGCAAAAGTGAAACTATCATAATTTGAATATTCTCAATTACCTTCATGATTTTTATGCCATATTAGACATTCTTATCTTTAGTTTTACATGACTAAATTGAAAACCCTTATGAAGTACAATAGCTTCAATAGATTTGATGGACACGAGTGCCCTAATTAGGGATAAAATATAGGTTATCGGTTTGTCACAATTTCATCACCAGCTACAACTCCTTTATTTGAACAAATGTATGCTTACCTTACAAAATTGCAATTTAATTCTAAAAATTAGAACAAATTATTTTTAACGAATATAAAATATCTTGAGATGTGTAAAAAGAATATAACTCTTAATAAATTAAAGTTCTAGAGCAAATAAAGTTTTTCAGTTTTCAAAGGAGAAATGGTTAGGTTTAGAAATAAAATACCTGCACAGTAATTAAGTACAGTATAATTGGAATTTACAATTAAAAGTTGGCAAGCAATACTAAAGAGAATTGGGACACGTTTTGTAAAAACGTTAATGTAGCGAACAAATATTTGAGCGAAGTTAAAACATTTCCAAGAAAATTAAGCAGATGATGAGAAATATATCAGACATATCTAATAACCAAGCTTTGTTTGAAAATGAAACTATAATAAAAATTTACCCAGTGGGAAATGGGAATATTAAGTAAAGGTTCAAATTTTGATATTAGGAAAGAGGTACTGATAAGTGAATAGAAATTATTGAGTGGTATAACATTTTAAAATGAAACGTATAAAAATAGATAACATTAAATTGAAAATAAAGTCAAGAATAATGATTTTTAACAAAGTGTTGCACAACAGATTTATTTCAAAGCATTTTAGGAACAAAATGATGATACAGCTAATCACCTTTAATTGCCAAATTTTATAAAAAAATTTTGAGAGGAAATAAAGAAATAAACTGTTGTATTTTCCTAGACTAAGAAATTGATGTAGAATATATTCTCACAATTCTCAATATTAAAGAGCATATAGAACATTTCTTAATTTATTATCAATATATCAACAATCAACATAAAATTTACCTATGAAATAGAAGATAATAAAAGTTTAGTTTCAAGTATTAGAAACAATAATAATAATAATAGCCTACTGAATTAGATATAGTGTATATAAAAAAATACAAATAATGCTGGGTAGATCTCAGTAAATTCTATCACTGTAAATCTCAAATTAGCAGCATTCAAGTATATGGTCAATAGAATAATTACAATTCCTTTGAATAAAAATAATTTGAATTTTGACAGAAAAAAAGAAATAGATAAATTTAATGGATACAATCCCAGAATAATGAATATATGAAGAAAACAAAATTTAAATTTCAAAAAAGATTTCACCACTTTAATAAGAGAAAATATTAAAAATAAATACATTAGGCTACCATTTGAGATGGATATAACAAAAGGTTTAGAGGTTTTAAAAAAAAGTAAATATAAAAGTATAAAGACTAAAATATTTACCAGGTGACCCAAAAAACAAAATAAATAAGTTAGATAAATCAGGGAGTTATAAAAAAAAATTTAATTCTCGTTTTAAAGTTTACATTGACCAATCAAAAAAACTTCCAAAAGACTCAAAGAGCATATTAGCCATATAAAATTTTAAACCTGAAAAATCAAGTATTGCTGAACACATCTTAAACACTAAACAGACTAAAATAAATTATCTTAAATTAGTGAACAATGTTAAAACAAAAAGGCTGTTAAAGTGTTGAAAGTTTGTGTATTAATATATGACAATATCATTATAATAACTACTGATAAAGGGCATATCTGGGACTTTCAATTACATTGGTTAATTAGAAAATGGTTCTAATCTTATAAAAAAAAATATATTTGTATTTTGGTAAAATTGGAAAATGTGTTATGGTAACTCTCTAACAAAGAATTTAAGAGGCAGGACCTTGCTGCAGAGGAGGAAATTATTACACGATTGGTCACACAATGTAAAGAAAGTGTGGCAAAGTTGTGACCAGTGTATATATTTGAAGAAAATCTTGTTATAAATATAATTTATTGTGTTAATAACGAATGAGGATGATTGATGTGGAATCGAAATATGCAAAAGGTGTTGAAAAAATGAAAGATTTATGTGGTATAGGTTTTATTTATTTTAATTGGTGTAATTTTAATGTTTATAGGTTGTAGCAAGAATATCTGTGCACACAACTGACCTTTGGATGTCACTAGAAAAAGATCCAATAATCTTAATCTTATGCAGTTTCTGCGTAAATGCAGTTTCGAATTTAAAATGAATATACAAGTGTTCTTGAAAAAGTTAAATATTCACATATAGGCTTGACTAAATTTTATACATTATTTACATTTTTTAAAATTTAGTCTTAATAGTATTAATATTTACAAAAATCTATTTTAAAACATAGTTTCATTGATTAATGCATGCTTTAGGTATAGGAATTAGCTATAATGGGCGATGTTATGTATTCAAATAATATGTATTATGTATGAAATATGATACTATGTAATTTATTAATTTCTTATATTTTAAATGACATTAGAATAACTGTCTGTATAACGTTTTGTTTTTCAAATGATTCAGGCTACAAAAGTAACTCAAAGTCAATACTCAAATAATTGTTCAATGTGTGTCATTCCCGATGGAACTTTCTATTAACTTAAATATGTAATCGTTAGTTATTTTCCATGTAACACGTAGCCTTATTCTAGAACATTTGATGTAATCATTGTCCAATGTACAAGTAAACTGAATAAGTTATATATACACCTAGCGCGAGCGGAAAGTCAGTTCTTGTCAAGTTTTCCTCCAGTTCTTGTCTAGTTCTTGTTAAAATCTCGCCAGTTCTTATTAAGTCTTTTTCAGTTTCAATCACTGTGAAACTAATTTACATTTTTAAATTCAAATACTATATCATACAAACTATTATTTCTCGTACGAACGTCTATTTCCTAATTCGCCTACTATTTCTCGTACGAAACTACTATTTTATAATTCAATTACTATTTCTCGTACGAAACTACTATTTTATAATTCAATTACTATTTCTCGTACGAAACTACTATTTTATAATTCAATTACTATTTCTCGTACGAAACTACTATTTTATAATTCAATTACTATTTTTCGTACGAAACTACTATTTTATAATTCAATTACTATTTCTCGTACGAAACTACTATTTTATAATTCAATTACTATTTCTCGTACGAAACTACTATTTTATAATTCAATTACTATTTCTCGTACGAAACTACTATTTTATAATTCAATTACTATTTCTCGTACAAAACTACTATTTTATAATTAAATTATTATTT
Source organism: Prosapia bicincta (assembly GCA_036971475.1). Lineage (NCBI taxonomy): Eukaryota > Metazoa > Arthropoda > Insecta > Hemiptera > Cercopidae > Prosapia > Prosapia bicincta. The sequence continues at coordinate 109,993,048 of JBAIZL010000006.1, forward strand.
TTTCTTACGAAACTACTATTTTATAATTATTCAGTTTACTTATTGCAAAATCTTGTATTTATTTTATCAAATAAATTCTTGTTATACTCAAGTGCGTATTTCATTGGTCGCACCCCTTGCAGGGACACAACAGTGATTTATTTACGGTAATATTTAGGTCTCGGTATTTTTTTAAATCTAGAATTGTTTTAAATATAATCGCTACATCATATTACTTTCGTTTTGTTATTACACTTAATTTTTAAATCGATGTTTAAATATCAAAAATAAAAAAGATGTTTATGATCTATAGTATAATAAAGCCGAAAAATATTGCTACATTACAATTACTCAAGTAACGATAAATTTAAGAATTAGAATTTTAAAAAAAAATTATTTAAAGGCATTAATACAAATTACTTTGCAAAGACTACTTCCGATTTACTAACCAGGTGTTAATTACTTTAAAAATAAATCTGATATCACCTTTATCATATTGTTTACAGTTTTGTAATTACGCTGCCATTCTTCAAGAATATAAATTATTTATAGAAATATTACTCAACAATTATCAATTTCAACTTTAATTTGTACGTTGAACGTCTGCGGAGCGGCATATAGATAACCCGCAACATAATTTTCAGTGAAGTCCGTGCATTTGGTTAGTTGAAATGCGCGTATTTGGTTAGTTAAAGTCCATGTATTACAATTATTTGAATGTCGCGTATTTGGTTAGTTAACGGCTGCGTAAATTGTGTGCGTACATTTTGGTTAATGCATTTTTTAGGCTTGATAGGTAGCTATATTGGGCGATTTGTTAATTACGTTAATATTTAGGTCTCAGTATTTTATTAAATCTATAATTGTTTTGAATATAAACACTACATCATATTACTATCGTTTTGTAAATTACACTTATCGTTTAAAACGATGTTTAAGTAGACTATTACAATTATAATAAGATACATATATACATACAAATATTCATTTATATATACACAGATTAGAAGAAAAAAATATGTACGGTATTGGTATAGATAAAATTTTTAGTTGTTTCCGATTACTTTATGGTTTTATGAAATGAAACGTGACAAGTTTTCTTCTTTATAACAATGTATTGTAAGTTGTAGTTCCTTGATGAAGGACTAGTTTACCTTTTACTTTGACTAGTTTACTTTAATATTAAGGTATCAGTATGCTGTTTACATCTAGAATCATTTTTAAAAACTTTTGAAAAATAATCAATTTATTATATTAATTATCGTTTTGTAACTACACTTTTATTCAACACGATGTTTAAATATTTATTACGTTAGTTATTTAAGTTTCAATATGTTGTTAAATCTGCAATTGTTTACAAAAATAATCACTGTATCATATTTTCCATAGTTATGTAATTACACTTAATACTCAAAAAAGTGTTCAAGTATACTATTTACAATTATAATAAGATACTTTACCATCTACGGTCTAATCAAACCGAATAATATTCCTGCATAACATTTACTTTAATAGCGATAAAGATAAACCGTAGCATTTTGAGAAATAATTTAAAGGTAGTAATAATAACTACTAGATAATAAGTTTAGATATTTATAGAAATATTACTTCCCATTTAGTAACTTCAAGTTGTACGTTGATCGCCTGCGGAGCGGCATAGCGATAAACTGCAACATTACTTTTAGTTGAAGTCCGTGTATTTGGTATTACGATTATTTGACAGCTGCGTATTTTGGTTAGATGAACTTTGGTCATTTGAAGTAGCCCCGTTAAGGGTTTTGTAGTATGTAACCCACATTTTATCGCTGCCTTCAGACGATACCGAAGTTGTAGTATGTAACCCACACTTTATCGCTGCCTTCAGACGATACAGATGTTGTAGTATGTAAACCACACTTAATGACTGATTTCAGACGTTACGGTTGTTGTGGTATGTAACCCACATTTTATCGCTGCCTTCAGAAGTTACCGTTGTTGTAGTATGTAACCCACATTTTATCGCTGCCTTGAGACGAAGTCCGTGACTTTGGTTATTTGAAATGCTCGTATTTGGCTAGTTAAAGTACGTGTATTACGATTATTTGAATGTCGCGTATTTGGTTACTTAACGGCCGCGTAAATTGTGTGCCTACATTTTGGTTAGATGAATTTTGGACATTTGAAGGCAACCCGTCTGAAATCAGCCATAAAGTGTGCGTTACATACTACAAAACGGTAACGTCTGAAGGCAAAGATAAAATATGGGTTACATACTACAACAACGGTAACGTCTGAAGGCAGCGATGAAATGTGGGTTACATACTACAACAACGGTAACGTCTGAAGGCAGCGATAAGATGTGGGTTACATACTACAACATCGGTATCGTCTGAAGGCAGCGATAAAATGTGGGTTACATACTACAACAACGGTAACGTCTGAAGGCAGCGATAAAATGTGGGTTACATACTACAACAACGGTATCGTCTGAAGGCAACGATAAAATATGGGTTACATACTACTACAACGGTAACGTCTGAAGGCAGCGATAAAATGTGGGTTACATACTACAACAACGGTAACGTCTGAAGGCAGCGATGAAATGTGGGCTACATACTACAACAACGGTAACGTCTGAAATCAGCCATAAGGTGTGGGTTACATACTACAACAACGGTAACGTCTGAAGGCAGCAATAAAATGTGGGTTACATACTACAACAACGGTAACGTCTGAAATCAGCCATAAAGTGTGAGTTACATACTACAACAACGGTAACGTCTGAAGACAGCGATAAAATGTGGGTTACATACTACAACAGTAGGTGGGGCCACAGTCTGGCACAACTACCCCTAACTCGGCCTCTACGTAACCTAGGACTATAGGGGTAGTTTTGGATGATGCTGAAGGTCATCGCGCACCTGATCCTAGCCTTAGGGGTGGTTTCGACCACGTTTAGAGGGGTAGGGGGTGGTTTTTCGAAGAAATTTAATTCTAACCCACTCACCTAAGCTAGCCAAAATGGATCCAACCTAACCTAACCTAAGTATTGGGGGTGACCTCAGCTACGTTCAGGACCATCTCCGGGGGTAGCTCCGGGGGTGGATTGGGGATGAGGTGTAGTTTTCGAAAAAAATTTGGAAAAACGTTTCTTGACTGAAGGGGTGAGTCTAGAGTGTATTATCGCTACGGTTGGGGGTAGTTTCACCTAGGGGTAGTTTTTAAATAAAATATGAAATTGCCGAAAATCGAACGGTTGGATCAAATGACCGTATATGGTATGGTTAAAGTCTATTATGGACCGTTGTGTGGGCGGGTTCACCTGTTTTCAGATTGTCAAAAATAATCGGGGTCCTAATTAAAAGTCCCTCCCGAACTCTCGCCTGTGGTAACACCGCCTAGGAGCGGGTAGAGCCAATATGGAGCACGGTCTCGGTTAAAGCCAAACCGAGACTAGCCACCCAACAGGTAGGCCTTAGGTAAAGCTAACACGGAGCAAGGCCTTAGGTAAAGCTACCTTTGGAGCATAGCCTCAGGTAAAGCCACCCAGGACTTAGGTAAAGCCAATCCGAAGCCACGCCCTAGGTAAAGTAACCCAGGAACCTGGCCTTAGGTAAAGTTACCCAAGAGTCGGGCCTTAGGATGGATGCTATATCAAATACAGCCTCTCGACCAAGACAAATACCTCCACCAAGTCTTGGTGAGCGTTCAGCCCCCACAGAGTATGGGCCTAGGTTAAAACCACCCCGAAGCAGGGCCCTAGCTAGAGACACCCTGGAGAAAGGCCTGAGGCAAATTCACGCTAGAGCAAGTGGGGGGTTGATTGCCAAAAACGATCGACCAATCACAACACAGGGGCCCGGTGGGCTTACGCAATACAACGCAAACGGTCGCAGTAAGACGTGAAGGCCCATATACCGTGTTAAACCAATATATATGATAGCCCACATAATGTGTTAAACAAATACGCATGCAGGCCTACATACATACTATGCAAGACCGACATACAAAAGCCTACTATGTCTGTAAACCACAGGCCAAAGCCCTAATGACCTGAGCTATTTTCACCTCTTCTATCAGGTTGATCCTGGCAACCGTATAATATGGGAGGTACTATATGGTATAGCTAACAATGCATAACCAATCAAGCCCACGTAAAGATTTAATATATTTGATGACGTATCCGCGTTCGAGCGACTCTATGCAGGTATTAGGCCCACCCTAACTAGAGTGTTCTACCCCTAAATGATATGGCTACAAAATATCATATTTGTTGTCTATGCTACAAAATAATAAACAAGGCAACAAAGCCCTGTCGTTTCAGGGAATACGCTTGACCGTGTGCTAGACATGTACAGACTTGCAGAGATAACACATTATCTAAAAACCGCAACGACGGCCGGTGACCAGGCATAAAAAACCACACAGCTGTGTCGTTGTGAATCAAGGTGACTGTTTTTGTTTTGATTACTGTATCGATCTACTATGTACTGCCGGCACACCAAGGCATACATATATATAATAAAAAATCAGCTATGTATACATCCTACAGCCAGGAATGTGTTTAGATATAATCGTAATAGGTATACATAAATGTAGGCTGTTATAGTTTAAGTAAACAGATAGCTTATATGGATATATTCTATAATTGTAAATAGGTTTAGATAAAAAGGTCTATCACATAACATGAATAAATATATGCTATAAAACGAACCTAACTATCTATTCAACAGAGTGTTTTAGCAATACAAGAGCGGTATAAACATATAATATTGGATAAGGCCAACGATATAAGGATCCGAAAAGGGCAGGTATATGAAATAATATATACAATAAGGGTATTCAGCATGACGATTTATTAAACTAACATATAACAATAATTTTACAGTGCATAGATATAAATTGTTCTCAATATTACATATATAATTTAAATGTATCGATGATCCGAGATCTGCAATGTGGGCAGCGAAAACATCTTGAGAGACAGTTTAAGCAAAAGACATGTCCGCACGGTGTGGCAACAGCGTTGCGCGGGTTCTCACAACATATATTGCATAAGCCAAACTTCGCCGGTCGTGGCTGAAGGCAAAAAAAAGTCAATCAGTAACAACTGTATATGCATATACAAATCCTGTAAGAAACAATATGACTAGTAAATAGGTCCAGATAGCCTGAAAGAAAAGCCAATTGAAATAATATGAAAATCTACCTACATTATTGGTACGCTGGACAGTGTAGTCTCCAGCCACCACAATATCCTGTAGGAACCGTCTCGTCATGCCCCAAACGTTATACGCAAAGGTCCGGCTTGTCTTGTAGTAAGATTTTGAGGCAGCCGTCCGCAGATCCCTAATTGCCAGCTGGAGCTGCATTAAAGTGTAATCCAGCGTCTGTATGCATGTGCGGGGTGAAGGCGGGTTCCTCGGTGGACGAGAAACCATTAGGAAATCGTGCAGGCGAAACGAAAACGAATCATCACAACTATAGCATGGTCTATGATCTTCCTCATCGCTGTCCGTATCAATGCCAGGCGGTTGGGAAGGTAAATCTCCTGGAGACGAGCCCATAGGTAGTAGTAGAGGCGAATAGGATGACGAATAGGTTAGTGAAGAATCTGAAAGCGCAGTGTACGCCTAGAAAAAAGAATCTAAATAAACCAACTCCGTGATCTAGGCTTCATATAATTTGAACATGACGCTACCTCGTGTCTAAAATATGCTACAATTTAAACAAATATAATAAACGCTATTGAAAATAGACTACCACTCATTCAATATACTGTGTGATCTAAGGCTGTACATAATTTGAAAAAGGCCTGACATTAACATATAATATCTCGTATCCAAAATAAGCTTCAATTTAAAATATATATTAAACGCTAATGAAAATAAACTACCATTCAATATATTCTATGATCTAGGCTTCAGATAATTTGAAAATGACGCTACCTCATGTCCAAAACAAGCCTCAATTTAAAAATATATTACGCGCTATTGAAAACAGACTACCATTCATTCTATATACTGTGTGATCTAAGCTTTACAAAAATTGAAAAAGACTTGACATTAACATATAATATCTCATGTCCAAAATATATATTAAACGCTATTGAAAATACACCACTCCTCATTCAATATAGTGTATGATCTAGGCTTTACAAAAAAATGAAGTCTGAAAATATTCTCTCCTATAAATAAACACCTATTGTGTTATCTAGGCTTAACATAATTTGAAAAAGGAATAGTTACTTACAATGCGAGTGTTTATAGGTTGTTGTGACACCATCTCTCGTGAATGTATGACCTGCAGATTAACGGATCACAATAGTTGATCAAAGAATAGCTCTCCTCCTGGGTTGATTGTAGAAAGTCTTCAAAACTAAATAAAGGGTTTAAACAGATATCGCACCAGTTATCAGAGCCTCCAATAAAATCGAAGCCATCCACCTCGGCGTATGTGTAACCGGCTCTTGTGATGTCGAAACTCTCTGCCTGACGGAGCACAAAGTAACTCAAACACTCTCGGCAAATATTTTTACACAGATCGGTGTAGTGAAATTTAATAAAGTTGAAAATTGTCCTCTCACTCTAAACACAGACTATGCAAAAACACTATATCTCCACCTGTATTATACATAGCTGTGGAAGAGTCCATTTGAGAGGTGAGTGGACGAGTCCAAGCGAGTTGGACTGATCCATAATTACGTCACAACTACGACTGTTGAATACAGCACGGCGGGCGATGCCGTTTGTAGAGGTAAACACATCGTATCCGATGAGAAGTTTAAATACAAGTTAACACATAATATAAAATGCATAGCTTGACTATGATTATCACATGAGTAGGTTGATTACAAACTAACACATAATATTCATTGCATAGTCTGGCTAATGGTTATTAAATAGTACCTGTTGCATAGCCTGACCAGGGTTTAACAAACAGTATCCGATGAGTAGATTGACTATGGTTTATCTCGTAGTATCCGAGAGGTAGAGCCTCATGCTCGACGCTAGACCTCAGGTAAAACCCCAGACCTTAGGTAGAGCTACCTTTAACAATAGTTACTCTAAAGCGGCTATCGATACTCGCCTTATCATAATAGGTACTTAAGGTGTAAATAAAACTCTGGATATACAGGTAAGACTTTATTAACGAATATTTAAACTATGATATTTTGAACAATTACTCCAGGGTCAGATATAGCCGGTAGCGTCTGTCTACGTGTTTCCTACATATGGGGCACATCTGCACCTTCTCAGCACACTCGTTGCAATAAACGTGACCGCAGGGTATGATGACGGTGCATGGTGGTCTTCCCAAGCAGACAACGCAGTCCGCTATACGATAGCCGCCTCCTTCAATCTGCTCTCCCGAACTTCTCTGTTTCAACATACGTACAAAGTGGATAATTTATATTATTGTACACGAATAGTATAAATATAGGTATCGCTACAAAATGTAACACTTACGACCGTGTATGGAGGGTCTCGCTCGACCATTACAGCCTTCGCTTCAGCGACAGCCACTCTTCTTCTGCCCTCTTCAACTAGCTTGTCCAGCTCGCCAATCATAATCCTCCATACGCCGACTGCGTAGAAGCTATCCTCACACGTGTCTTTACGCAACGCCGCCTCTAGGTCCGATACAAGCCGTCTTAGCATATGTAGTGCATCAGTCGTTACGCTACGTGCTGCAGCTGCACGTGCATACTCCACAACAGTCTAGAAAAGGATTAAATAGAAATTAAAAAATCTTGTATAAGCCTATACTACTACTACTATCACCGTACAATAAAACTTACCGCATATTGAGGAGGATATCGTATCCTGCGTCCTAAACAAAGTAAACAGTCAATACGGGCGTGCTCGACCCCTCGTATGTGCTTCAGTTCCTCCTCTAATACGCTTGAATGGAAAATTCGATTTCCGACCCTGATTATAGCGTGATTTATTGGTCCAGCCTATGAAATACAATATATTAGTAATGAAAAATACAAAGATAACAGTAATAACGCATTAGGAATACAATAATCACCAGTGTTGGATGGTTGGTAGACTCGGGTCCTTTGGCTGGAGTGTTTGTCCCCTGAAAGAAACATATCATTATTAGATATGAAAATGAGCCTCTGATAATAGTCTAAATTGTATATAATTACCTGTGATGTGGTACCAGAGGTACTCGGTTCGGCTTCCATCGAATTGCGGCTATAGTACGGTGTCCTTGGGCTACGTCTGCTACCTAAATCGTCCCAAATACCCGTTTCATCATGGCCTGAATCGTCGTTGTTTGTTGGCTGGAAAACCAATGGAAAAATTGGAATAACGAAAAATAAAAAGTATTTAAGAAAAAAAGAACACACTATTTCATACTCACCTCTGACTGAATACTTCTATCGGTCATCGTTAATCTTAACACACTTAATTGCAAAAGCGTTGAAGACTGAGCAGGGGGGTCTTAAAAGATTACTTTTCAAAAAATCAACATTCGTCAGCTATTCATTTTGTTTACTCATTAATGGAATTTTGTAGCCATAAGTTGGTATTCATTGTGCATATATTTCTGGTTAATCTGAATATTTATAGAATACATAGGTAATCATTGTGCATACTTGTTAATCTAATGTTAAGCAGACTATCTATACAATACATAGGTAATCATTGTACATACTTATTAATCTAGCATCTGTTAAGCAGACTATTTATACAAGACAGTAATCATTGTGTATAAATAATACCTATATATAATCTAGCGTCTGGTAAGTTACATATTTATACAATACATAGCTAATCATTGTACATACTTATTAATCTAGCGTCTGTTAAGCAGACTATTTATACAAGACAGTAATCATTGTGTATAAATAATACCTATATATAATCTAGCGTCTGTTAAGCAGACTATTTATACAAGACAGTAATCATTGTGTATAAATAATACCTATATATAATCTAGCGTCTGGTAAGTTACATATTTATACAATACATAGCTAATCATTGTACATACTTATATATAATCTAGCGTCTGTTAAGCAGACTATTTATACAAGACAGTAATCATTGTGTATAAATAATACTTATTAATCTAGCTTTTGTTAGGTTGAATTACAATACAAAGCTAATCAATATGTTTATCTAATCACTTTACAGATTTAATACTTATTAATCTAGCGTATGTCAAGTTGAATATTTACAGTGCATAGCTATTCGCTCATGCGAGGGCATTTGTAACCGTAAGGCAGTGTATTGTATCCGTCGTCTCCGTCCAATTTCCTCTTTGCACCAGTTAACCTGAATATTTTACTTTCAGACATCGCGATGACGTCACGATCCTCTGTGCGACGAATCCTATCACTGGTGGTTACTATAGAATCGCTACCTTCCAAAACCATCCGTTTCATTGATTCAAAATTGACCGTGGCTGAAGTACTGAGATTCAGGGTCAACCCTTTGACTTTGCACGGTCACGTGTTTGTTTTTATTTGTAGACCAGACTTTGTAGGCGTAGACTTTAGGACCTCCAGAGACGAATTCAGTGATGTAGGAACCCTGGCCGTATTCCAAGAGCTCGTCAGTCATCTGGCCTAAATAATCTCCAGTCACTACTCTTGGCAAACCCTCCCTATGAAGGTATACCACGCTGTCGGTATCCTTGTAGATAAGTTGTGTACCTAGAGCGTCCATATATTCGTACAACTTTAGCCGGGCGTGGGCGGTGGTGTAGACGGCCAGCACAACGTTGACAGTGGGTAGTATCTCGCAAACGTCATCCGAAAACTGCCAATTCACTACCAAAACGTCTTCATTTACTTCCTGTATGTGATTCACGTCAATGGAAGGGCTCTGCAGCATTTTAAACAACTCCTGAGGCTCCCTGATAATCGTCGTTTTAGTCTGATTCTCCCTCTGTCCAAATTTCCCCCAAAACGAGTTTAACATCAATTTTGCCAACGAGCGGGATCCTTCGTTTTTGGCGATCTTTGATTGGTCCAAACGGACACCATCGTTGATGAAATAATCCTCCACATACTTTGCCTTGTCCTCTTCGGTCTTGCACCAGCCGGGGTAGCCAGACGCCTCTTGTTTCATCTTTAGAAATTTATTGATAAAATCTTTAAACAGGCCGTCGTTTCCTGAAGCCATCTCGTACTGCCACATCTCGTTCATTTCCACAACGACATAGCCCTTCTCTACCGCCTTGCGTACCTCGTCCATGGTCCATGTGCCTGTCAGAGCGCGCTCGTCCACCGTATGGCCGCATTCGTCGGGATTGAGAGTTTCGCCGCATGTCCGACAGAGTACAAACATCAGCTTATTATTCATCTTTAGCGGCAATACGGGGTGGTAGAGCGATGTAGGCGGCAGAATTGTGCACTTGAGCAACCCTTCGGCGCTCATCCCCAGTTTCCTGCATTAGTCGTTACCGATGGCCAACTTTGGGTGTCCAATCGGGTATTTTCCATACTTGCATACTCACGGGTAGAGCGAACACACGTCGGCGTACTGGATTGTTTCGTCCTCTTTAGCGGTGCAGTAGGTCTTTATATTTCCCGTCCTGCCACCGAAGAATGCGTCGCGGGGGTTGAGAGGCGCTGCGTTGAGGACGGGGTGGTTGTCGAGGTAATCCAAGGACTTGTTGTTTTTCTTCTGCTGCCTGAATACACACTCCCACATCTCGACGACTTCGTAGCCGGCCCGTGAGATTCTAGCGTTCTTGGCTTTTGTCCTCTCGAAGCGTGCGTTGTGCGTGTCCGCCGGATCATCCTCCAGAGCATCGTCACGTCCGTTGGGGAAACACTTGGGGCAACCGTGGAACCAGCATCCTTGGAATTCGTACACGGTGTTTGTCTCTGTGCACAGTCCGTCGACCTTTAAGCCATCGACCTTCATCTCTCGGCCATTACCAGCGTGACTTATTCGCAGGTTGCCCTCTGTTTCGAGCTACAACAACCATTGCAGAGCGATAAACGATTGTTTATCGGCCAGACGGTAGCCGGCTTTCGGAAGTATGGCTATGGTGTTTGGTTTTAGAAAGTTTCTTCTAAACGCAAGGTTACAGGCGCTAGCGATGGTCACCGCCTCTAGAAACGGATCGACATTACACTCTTGTAGGGAACAGGCCCTGAATTTCAGGCACGCCTGTGCCAAGATCTCCACGTCCGATAGGCAGTATTCAAATATCTCCTTTTGAAAGTCAAAGACGTACTCGTTGCGCACCTGTTCGTCGTACCATCGTGAGAACTCTTCGTGATTCTTGTCAAACATGGAATCGGGGCAATAGTACTCTTTGGCTGGCATGTGGCCAACATACGATTGGTTTGCCAGCGTGTTGAAGAGGTGCGGAAAATATCCCTTTTTCTTTTCCGGAGGCAGATCGAAGGCCTTGGGCAGTTTAGACAGAGCCATGGGCATGTAGTTTAGAGAGTCAATGAACTTTGTGTTGTCAATCTCCATGAGGATGACCTTGGTGCCTCGCATAATCAGGTCGGGTGTAAACTGTGTCTCTTCTATTACGTACTTTAGGATGAATTGAAAATCAAAGGCCTGGCCGTTGTGGGCGATTACAATCACCTTTTTGTACGCCTTTCGCACTTCCATAAGGTACGCCATGAACCCATTGACGGGATCCTCTCTGAACACTCGGTTTCTATCCGTGCACTGTAGGCAGGCGCCTCCCCCGTTCATACACATCCAACAGTATTGCTGGGATACGCACAAGTTGACTCGGTGCGCACGAGCGTCGTTAATGACTTCGTCTTGTCGAGTTTCAAGATCAAAGAAGACAAACAGGAAGTTGGTTGATAGAGGGCGACGTGTATCAATTCTCATGTAGCACAGATGGCCTGCAGGCATGTAATCCTTACACACTTTACAATAGTTCTCGCCGCACACGTGAGGAGCTTTTCTATCCTTCTTTAGAATGTATCTATTACAGTCTGGGCACTTTCTTATAGCCCGGCATACGCTTTTCATGTGCGCCTTAAAACAGGCTCTATTTTGAAATTGTCTATTGCAGTCGCCGCACAGGATGCCGTCGTCTTCAAGCACACACGGCGGAGACCTCTTGCAAGAGCTGCATAGGGCTGAGCATCTGTGACGCATGCGATCATCGTATGGAACATGACACAATTCGCAATAGTAACTACATGCGAACGCACTTGTCAAATTTGTAACAACGTTGAAGTGGTTGGCGTGATATAACAAGTTTAGCTTGTGCTTGGGGTTCTGAACGTCGCCTTCAAAGTAGATATCACGACCTTTGCTGCCGTAATTGTAGACGGTGATTTTATAATCGGAGAGTAAATCTTGAAACTGTTGCAACTCTCGAATCCCGGCACCGCCGTCTCCTATCTGCACCCCGGCGTCCGTCATTAGCTGGTTTGCTCTGTTGGTTTGACGTTTGCACCTGTCCTTACACACAAGCTTGTACTCTGGGTCTCTTAACGCATGCGCTATAGCTACAACCAGAGCACGGGGTAAACAGAGGGTGTCTGTGTTTTTAATCGTAACAATCCCATTCCTCCGGTACGATTCTTCTATGAAGTTATTATACAGTCCGGGTCTTACACGCCCACGCCCTATAGGTACTTTGACCTTTGTACAGGTCACTCTGAAGGTGTCGTCGGATTTAAATGTATTAGCGTTACTCTGGATTATGGAACTAAAGATGTTAAACAAGGCGTCCACAGTTATCGAAGAGGCCGCTCTAAAAGCGATATATCCAGGGGCGTGGCTTCGGAGATTTAAGCTCTGCATGGTGAAGCCCAATTGTATGTCTTCGGTAGCGTTGTTCTTCATAGTCTCTAAGATTTCCTCTAGTCCTCGTCTGACCCACATCAGCTCGTTTTCCGTGGCTGGTACGGGGTTAAAGTTGAATGTCACTCTAGTACCGTGCAACCGGAATTTTCGTTCATATGTCTGGTCCGTTGATACAATACGAACAGCCATTTTACAGATACAAGTCACTACAATAGTTCTTAAATTAACACAGATATATTCAATTTGATTCTATGTGAAATAGTTTTGAGATAATAGCTAGAATAAATACTGGTTTGACACTGGTATATGTTATACAATTTAAAATTAAATCTAGTTGTTTGATAATACTAACAATTGTATTTGCTAGATATCTATTAAATATGTGATTAATTTGTTTTCATAAATATTCAGATCAACAATGATATTAGATTATACAAATTATTCGACACAAAATGATTTCAAGTCGCTGTGATTAGCGATTGCTTTAATATAGGCTACAGATTTTCCACGAGAACAAGTAACAATAGATAGCTTACCAGAATGTTTCTTCTTCCAAAGCTGTATAGCAAGTATTGTTTGTCGCGATGCGATTTATAATTCATAAACGCCTGCCTCTCCATACCAAATGGGATCGCCCACCGAGATCAACAGAGATCGGTCCATCTCGAATGGACTCGTCCACCCCTCTCGAATGGACTCTTCCACAGCTATTTGTTTACTATACTAGCCTAAATAATAAATCGATACGGTAGTCGACCCAATTACAATAGCCTTGCTTCACAACAACAACACAGCTGTGCGGGTTATAGACCTACGATCGCCAGGTGTCTTTGCGGTTCTATGCGTTATCTCTGCATGGTTGCACATGTAGGTTAAGCGTGTTCCCTCAGGCGATAAGGCCTTGTTGCACTGTTTCACCTTTAGAGGTGGGCCATACTAGATACCTCTGTATGTTTTTAGATAATTTAATCTGTAACGTGGGAGCTAGCTCGTCAGGGATCGCAGCCCACTGTTTTGATTAGCAATCAACCTGTGGCCCTCATTACCCTGGGTATACCGTTCATTTTAGGGTGGGCCTACTGCATAGAGTTGCTCGAACGCGGATACGTCATCAAATATATTAAATCTTTACGTGGGCTTGATTGGTTATGCATTGTTAGCTATACCATATAGTACCTCCCATATTATACGGTTGCCAGGATCAACCTGATAGAAGAGGTGAAAATAGCTCAGGTCATTAGGGCTTTGGCCTGTGGTTTACAGACATAGTAGGCCCTTGTATGTCGGCCTTGCATAGTATGTATGTAGGCCTGCATGCGTATTTGTTTAACACATTATGTGGGCTATCATATATATTGGTTTAACACGGTATATGGGCCTTCACGTCTTACTGCGACCGTTTGCGTTGTATTGCGTAAGCCCACCGGACCCCTGTGTTGTGATTGGTCGATCGTTTTTGGCAATCAACCCCCCACTTGCTCTAGCGTGAATTTGCCTCAGGCCTTTCTCCAGGGTGTCTCTAGCTAGGGCCCTGCTTCGGGGTGGTTTTAACCTAGGCCCATACTCTGTGGGGGCTGAACGCTCACCAAGACTTGGTGGAGGTATTTGTCTTGGTCGAGAGGCTGTATTTGATATAGCATCCATCCTAAGGCCCGACTCTTGGGTAACTTTACCTAAGGCCTGGTTCCTGGGTTACTTTACCTAGGGCGTGGCTTCGGATTGGCTTTACCTAAGTCCTGGGTGGCTTTACCTGAGGCTAAGCTCCAAAGGTAGCTTTACCTAAGGCCTTGCTCCGTGTTAGCTTTACCTAAGGCCTACCTGTTGGGTGGCTAGTCTCGGTTTGGCTTTAACCGAGACCATGCTCCATATTGGCTCTACCCGCTCCTAGGCGGTGTTACCACAGACGAGGGTTCGGGAGGGACTTTTACCTAGGACCCCGATTATTTTTGACAATCTGAAAACAGGTGAACCCGCCCACACAACGGTCCATAATAGACTTTAACCATACCATATACGGTCATTTGATCCAACCGTTCGATTTTCGGCATTTTCATATTTTATTTAAAAACTACCCCTAGGTGAAACTACCCCCAACCGTAGCGATAATACACTCTAGACTCACCCCTTCAGTCAAGAAACGTTTTTCCAAAATTTTTTCGAAACCTACCCCTCACCACCAATCCACCCCCGGAGCTACCCCCGGAGATGGTCCTCAACGTAGCTGAGGTCACCCCCAACACTTAGGTTAGGTTAGGTTGGATCCATTTTGGCTAGCTTAGGTGAGTGGGTTAGAGTTAAATTTCTTCGAAAAACTACCCCCTACCCCTCTAAACGTGGTCGAAACCACCCCTAAGGTTATGATCAGGTGCGCGATGACGTTCAGCATCATCCAAAACTACCCCTATAGTCCTACGTTACGTAGAGGCCGAGTTAGGGGTAGTTGTGCCAGACTGTGGCCCCACCTACTTACAACAACGGTAACGTCTGAAGACAGCGATAAAATGTGGGTTACATAATAGAACAACGGTAACGTCTGAAACCAGCCATAAAGTGTGGGTTACATACTACAAGAACAGAAACGTCTGAAATCAGCAATAAATTGTGGGTTACATACTACAACATCGATATTGTCTGAAGGTAGCGATAGAATGTGGGTTACATACTACAACAACGGTAACGTCTGAAACCAGCCATAAAGTGTGGGTTACATACTACAACAACAGAAACGTCTGAAATCAGCTATAAAGTGTGGGTTACATACTACAACAACGGTAACGTCTGAAGGCAGAGATAAAATGTGGGTTACATACTACAACAACGGTAACGTCTGAAATTAGCCATAAAGTGTGGGTTACATTCTACAAACACGGTAACGTCTGAAGGCAGCTATAAAATGTGGGTTACATACTACAACAACTGTAACGTCTGAAGGCAGCTATAAAATGTGGGTTACATACTACAACAACTGTAACGTCTGAAATCAGCCATAAAGTGTTGGTTACATACTACAACAACGGTAACGTCTGAAGGCAGCGATAAAATGTGAGTTACATACTACAACAACGGTAACGTCTGAAATCAGCAATAAAGTGTGGGTTTCATACTACAACAACGGTAACGTCTGAAGGCAGCGATAAAATATAGGTTACATTCTACAACAACGGTAACGTCTGAAATCAGCCATAAAGTGTGGATTACATACTACAACATTGGTATCGTCTGAAGGCAGCGGTAAATGTGGGTTACATACTACAACATCGGTATCGTCTGAAGGCAGCGATAAAATATGGGTTACATACTACATCAACGGTAACGTCTGAAGGCAGCGATAAAATGTAGGTTACATACTACAACAACGGTAACGTCTGAAATTAGCGATAAAGTTTGGGTTACATATTACAACAACATTAACGTCTGAAATTAGCTATAAAGTGTGGGTTACATACCACAACAACGGTAAAGTCTGAAATCAGCTATAAAATGTGAGTTACATACTACAACAACGGTAGTGTCTGAAGGCAGCGTTAAATGTGGGTTACACACTACAACAACTGTAACGTTTGAGGTCAGCCATAAAGTGTGGGTTACATACTACAACATCGGTAACGTCTAAAGGCAGCGATAAAATGTGGGTTACATACTACAACAACAGTAACGTCTGAAGGCAGCGTTAAAATGTGGGTTACGTACTACAACAACGGTAACGTCTGAAATCAGCAATAACGTGTGGGTTACATACTACAACTACGATAACGTCTGAAGGCAGCGAGAAAATATGGGTTACATTCTACAACAACGGTAACGTCTGAAATCAGTTATAAAGTGTGGGTTACATACTACAACAACGGTAACGTCTGAAGGCAGGGATAAAATGTGGGTTACTTACTACAACAACGGTAATGTCTGAAATCAGCGATAGAATGTATGTTACATACTACAACAATGTTATCGTCTTAAATCAGCTATAAAGTGAGGGTTATATACTACAACAACGGTAACGTCTGAATTCAGCGATA
Organism: Prosapia bicincta; assembly: GCA_036971475.1. Taxonomy (NCBI): domain Eukaryota; kingdom Metazoa; phylum Arthropoda; class Insecta; order Hemiptera; family Cercopidae; genus Prosapia; species Prosapia bicincta. The sequence continues at coordinate 110,009,777 of JBAIZL010000006.1, forward strand.
AAATGTGGGTTACATAATACAACAACGGTAACGTCTGGCAGAGATAAAATGTGGGTTACATACTACAACAACGGTAACGTCTGAAATCAGCCATAAAATATGGGTTATATACTACAATAACGGTAACGTCTGAAGGCAGCTATAAAATGTGGGTTACATACTACAACGACGGTAACGTCTGAAATCAGATATAATTGTGGGTTACATACTACAACATCGGTATCGTCTGAAGGCAGCGATAAAATGTGGGTTACATACTACAACATCGGTAACGTCTGAAGGCAGCGATAAAATGTGGGTTACATACTACAACAACGGTAATATCTGAAATCAGCGATAGAATGTGTGTTACATACTACAACAACGTTATCGTCTTAAATCAGCTATAAAGTGAGCGTTACATACTAAAACAACGGTAACGTCTGAAGGCAGCGATAAAATGTGGGTTCATACTACAACAAAGGTAATGTCTGAAATCAGCGATAGAATGTGTGTTACATACTACAACAACGTTATCGTCTTAAATCAGCTATAAAGTGAGGGTTATATACTACAACAACAGTAACGACTGAAGGCAGCGATAAAATGTGGGTTACATACTACAACAACGGTAACGTCTGAATTAAGCGATAAAATGTGGGTTACATAATACAACAACGGTAACGTCTGGCAGAGATTAAATGTGGGTTACATACTACAACAACGGTAACGTCTGAAATCAGCCATATAATGTGGGTTATATACTACAATAACGGTAACGTCTGAAGGCAGCGATAAAATGTGGGTTACATACTACAACAACGGTAACGTCTGAAATCAGATATAATTGTTGGTTACATACTACAACATCGGTATCGTCCGAAGGCAGCGATAAAATGTGGGTTACATACTACAACATCGGTAACGTCTGAAGGCAGCGATAAAATGTGGGTTACATACTATAACAACGTTAACGTCTGAAATCAGCAATAAAGTGTGGGTTACATACTACAACAAAGGTAACGTCTGAATTCAGCGATAAAATGTGGGTTACATACTACAACAACGGTAACGTCTGAAGGCAGCGATAAAATGTGGGTTACATACTACAACATCGGTATCGTCTAAACGCAGCGATAAAATATGTGTTACATACTACAACAACGGAAACGTCTGAAGGCAGCCATAAAATGTGGGTTACATACTACAACAACATTAACGTCTTAAATTAGCTATAAAGTGTGGGTTACATACTACAACAACGGTAATGTCTGAAGGCAGCGTTAAATGTGGGTTACATACTACAACATCGGTATCGTCTGAAGGCAGCGATAAAATGTGGGTTACATACTACAACAACGGTAACGTCTGAAATCAGGAATAAAGTATGGGATACATACTACAACTACGGTAACGTCTGAAGGCAGCGAGAAAATATGGGTTACATTGTACAACAACGGTAACGTCTGAAATCAGCCATAAAGTGTGGGATACATACTACAACAACGGTAAGGTCTGAAGGCAGCGATAAAATGTGGGTTACACACTACAACATCGGTATCGTCTGAAGGCAGCGATAAAATATGGGTTACATACTACAAAAACGGTAACGTCTGAATGCAGCGATAAAATGTGGGTTACATACTACAACATTAACGTCTTAAATTAGCTATAAAGTGTGGGTTACATACTAGAACAACGGTAAAGTCTGAAGGCAGCGATAAAATGTGGGTTACATACTACAACAACGGTAACGTCTGAAGGCAGCGAAAAAATGTGGGTTACATACTACAACAACGGTAATATCTGAAGGAAGCGTTAAATGTGGGTTACATACTACAACAACTGTAACGTCTGAAGTCAGCCATAAAGTGTGGGTTACATACTACATCATCGGTATAGAATGTGCATTACACATTACAACAACGGTAACGTCTGAAGGCAGCGATAAAATGTGGGTTACATACTACAACTAAGGTAACGTCTGAAATCAGCCATAAAGTGTGGGTTACATACTACAACATTGGTATCGTCTGAAGGGAGTGATAAAAATTGGGTTACAAACTACAAAAACGGTACCGTCTGAAGGCAGCGATAAAATGTAGGTTACATACTACAAACCGGGTAACGTCTGAAGGCAGCGATAAAATGTGGGTTACATACTACAACAACGGTAACGTCTGAAATCAGCTATAAGGTGTGAGTTACATACTACGACTACGGTAATGTCTGAACGCAGCGATAAAATGTGGTTTACATACTACACCATCGGTATCGTATGAAGGCAGCAATAAAATGTGGGTTAGATACTACAACAACGGTAACGTCTGAAATCAACCATAAAGTGTGGGTTACATACTACAGCAACTGTAACGTCTGAAGGCAGCGATAAAATGTGGGTTACATACTACAACAACGGTAACGTCTGAAATCAGCGATAAAATGTGGGTTACATACTACAACATCGGTATCGTCTGAAGGCTGCGATAAAATGTGGGTTACATACTACAACAACGGTAACGTCTGAAATTAGCGATAAAATTTGGGTTACATATTACAACAACATTAACGTCTGAAATTAGCTATAAAGTGTGGTTTACATACTACAACAACGGTAACGTCTGAAGGCAGCGATAAAATGTGGGTTACATACTACAACAACGGTAAAGTCTGAAATCAGATATAAAATGTGGGTTACATACTACAACAACGGTAGTGTCTGAAGTCAGCGTTAAATGTGGGTTACACACTACAACAACTGTAACGTTTGAAGTCAGCCATAAAGTGTGGGTTACATATTACAACATCGGTATCGTCTGAAGGCAGCGATAAAATGTGGGTTACATATTACAACAACGGTAACGTCTAAAGGCAGCGATAAAATGTGGGTTACATACTACAACAACAGTAACGTCTGAAGGCAGCGTTAAAATGTGGGTTACATACTATAACAACGGTAACGTCTGAAATCAGCAATAACGTGTGGGTTACATACTACAACTACGGTAACATCTGATGGCAGCGAGAAAATATGGGTTACATTCTACAACAACGGTAACGTCTGAAATCAGTTATAAAGTGTGGGTTACATACTACAACAACGGTAACGTCTGAAGGCAGCGATAAAATGTGGGTTACATACTACAACAACGGTAATGTCTGAAATCAGCGATAGAATGTGTGTTACATACCACAACAACGTTATCGTCTTAAATCAGCTATAAAGTGAGGGTTATATACTACAACAACGGTAACGTCTGAATTCGGCGATAAAATGTGGGTTACATAATACAAAACTGTAACGTCTGGCAGAGATAAAATGTGGGTTACTTACTACAACATCGGTATCGCCTGAAGGCAGCGATAAAATGTGGGTTACATACTACAACAACGGTAACGTCTGAAGGCAGCGATAAAATGTGGGTTACATACTACAACAACGTTAACGTCTGAAATCAGCAATAAAGTGTGGGTTACATACTACAACAAAGGTTACGTCTGAATTCAGCGATAAAATGTGGGTTACATACTACAACAACGGTAACGTCTGAAGGCAGCGATAAAATGTGGGTTACATACTAAAACATCGGTATCGTCTGAAGGCAGCGATAAAATATGGGTTACATACTACAAAAACGGTAACGTCTGAATGCAGCGATAAAATGTGGGTTACAAACTACAACAACGGTACCGTCTGAAGGCAGCGATAAAATGTAGGTTACATACTACAACAACGGTAACGTCTGAAATCAGGTATAAGATGTGAGTTACATACTACGTCTACGGAAATGTCTGAACGCAGCGATAAAATGTGGTTTACATACTACACCATCGGTATCGTATGAAGGCAGCGATAAAATGTGGGTTACATACTACAACAACGGTAACGTCTAAAATCAGCGATAAAATGTGGGTGACATACTACAACATCGGTATCGTCTGAAGGCTGCGATAAAATGTGGGTTACATACTACAACAACGGTAACGTCTAAAATTAGCGATAAAATTTGGGTTACATATTACAACAACATTAACGTCTGAAATTAGCTATAAAGTGTGGTTTACATACTACAACAACGGAAACGTCTGAAGGCAGCGATAAAATGTGGGTTACATACTACAACAACGGTAATGTCTGAAATCAGCGATAGAATGTGTGTTACATACCACAACAACGTTATCGTCTTAAATCAGCTATAAAGTGAGGGTTATATACTACAACAACGGTAACGTCTGAATTCAGCGATAAAATGTGGGTTACATAATACAACAACGGTAACGTCTGGCAGAGATAAAATGTGGGTTACATACTACAACAACGCTATCGTCTGAAGGCAGCGATAAAATGTGGGTTACATACTACAACAACGGTAACGTCTGAAATCAGATATAATTGTGGGTTACATACTACAACATCGGTATCGTCTGAAGGCAGCGATAAAATGTGGGTTACATACTACAACAACGGTAACGTCTGAAGGCAGCGTTAAAATGTGGGTTACATACTACAACAACGGTAATGTCTGATGGCAGCGTTAAATGTGGGTTACATACTACAACAACTGTAACGTCTGATGGCAGCGATAAAATGTGGGTTACATACTACAACATTAACGTCCTAAATTAGCTATAAAGTGTGGGTTACATACTACAACAACGGTAACGTCTGAAGGCAGCGATAAAATGTGGGTTACATACTACAACTACGGTAACGTATGAAGGCAGCGATAAAATGTGGGTTACATACTACAACATTAACGTCTTAAATTAGCCATAAAGTGTAGGTTACATACTACAACAACGGTAACGTCTGAAGGCAGTAATAAAATGTGGGTTACATATTACAACAACGGTAACGTCTGAAGGCAGCGATAAAATGTGGTTTACATACTACACTATCGGTATAGAATGTGCGTTACATATTACAACAACGGTAACGTCTGAAGGCAGCGATAAAATGTGGGTTACATACTACAACTACGGTAACGTCTGAAATCAGCCATAAAGTGTGGGTTACATACTACAACATTGGTATCGTCTGAAGGTAGCGATAAAAATTGGGTTACATACTTCAACAACGGTACCGTCTGAAGGCAGCGATAAAATGTAGGTTACATACTACAAACCGGGTAACGTCTGAATGCAGCGATAAAATGTGGGTTACATACTACAACAACGGTAACGTCTGAAATCAGCTATAAGATGTGAGTTACATACTACATCTACGGTAATGTCTGAACGCAGCGATAAAATGTGGTTTACATACTACACCATCGGTATCGTATGAAGGCAGCCATAGAATGTGGGTTACATACTACAACAACGGTAACGGCTGTAGGCAGCGATAAAATGTTGGTTAGATACTACAACAACGGTAACGTCTGAAATCAACCATAAAGTGTGGGTTACATAATACAGCAACTGTAACGTCTGAAGGCAGCGATAAAATGTGGGTTACATACTACAACAACGGTAACGTCTGAAATCAGCGATAAAATGTGGGTTACATACTACAACATCGGTATCGTCTGAAGGCTGCAATAAAATGTGGGTTACATACTACAACAACGGTAACGTCTGAATGCAGCGATGAAATGTGGGTTACATACTACAACATTGGTATCGTCTGAAGGCAACGATAAAATGTGAGTTACATACTACAACACCGGTAACGTCTGAAGGCAGCGATAGAATGTGGGTTACATACAACATCGGTATCGTCTGAAGGCAGCGATAAAATATGGGTTACATACTACAAAAACGGTAACGTCTGAATGCAGCGATAAAATGTGGGTTACATACTACAACATTAACGTCTTAAAAATTAGCTATAAAATGTGGGTTACATACTACAACAACGGTAACGTCTGAAGGCAGCGATAAAAATTGGGTTACAAACTACAACAACGGTACCGTCTGAAGGCAGCGATAAAATGTAGGTTACATACTACAAACCGGGTAACGTCTGAAGGCAGCGATAAAATGTGGGTTACATACTACAACAACGGTAACGTCTGAAATCAGCTATAAGATGTGAGTTACATACTACGTCTACGGAAATGTCTGAACGCAGCGTTAAAATGTGGTTTACATACTACACCATCGGTATCGTATGAAGGCAGCGATAAAATGTGGGTTAGATACTACAACAACGGAAACGGCTGAAATCAACCAAAAAGTGTGGGGTACATACTACAGCAACTGTAACGTCTGAAGGCAGCGATAAAATGTGGGTTACATACTACAACAACGGTAACGTCTGAAATTAGCGATAAAATTTGGGTTACATATTACAACAACATTAACGTCTGAAATTAGCTATAAAGTGTGGTTTACATACTACAACAACGGTAACGTCTGAAGGCAGCGATAAAATGTGGGTTACATACTACAACAACGGTAATGTCTGAAATCAGCGATAGAATGTGTGTTACATACCACAACAACGTTATCGTCTTAAATCAGCTATAAAGTGAGGGTTATATACTACAACAACGGTAACGTCTGAATTCAGCGATAAAATGTGGGTTACATATTACAACAACGGTAACGTCTGGCAGAGATAAAATGTGGGTTACATACTACAACAACGCTATCGTCTGAAGGCAGCGATAAAATGTGGGTTACATACTACAACAACGGTAACGTCTGAAATCAGATATAATTGTGGGTTACATACTACAACATCGGTATCGTCTGAAATCAGCAATAAAGTGTGGGTTACATACTACAACAAAGGTAACGTCTGAATTCAGCGATAAAATGTGGGTTACATACTACAACAACGGTAACGTCTGAAGGCATCGATAAAATGTGGGTTACATACTACAACATCGGTATCGTCTAAAGTCAGCGATAAAATATGTATTACATACTACAACAACGGTAACGTCTGAAGGCAGCGATAAAATGTGGGTTACATACTACAACAACATTAACGTCCTAAATTAGCTATAAAGTGTGGGTTACATACTACAACAACGGTAATGTCTGAAGGCAGCGTTAAATGTGGGTTACCTACTACAACAACTGTAACGTCTGAAGGCAGCGATAAAATGTGGGTTACATACTACAACTACGGTAACATCTGAATTCAGCCATAAAGTGTGGGATACATACTACAACTACGGTAACGTATGAAGGCAGCGATAAAATGTGGGTTACATACTACAACATTAACGTCTTAAATTAGCTATAAAGTGTGGGTTACATACTACAACAACGGTAACGTCTGAAGGCAGCGATAAAATGTGGGTTACATACTACAACTACGGTAACGTATGAAGGCAGCGATAAAATGTGGGTTACATACTACAACATTAACGTCTTAAATTAGCCATAAAGTGTGGGTTACATACTACAACAACGGTAACGTCTGAAGGCAGTAATAAAATGTGGGTTACATATTACAACAACGGTAACTTCTGAAGGCAGCGATAAAATGTGGTTTACATACTACACTATCGGTATAGAATGTGCGTTACATATTACAACAACGGTAACGTCTGAAGGCAGCGATAAAATGTGGGTTACATACTACAACTACGGTAACGTCTGAAATCAGCCATAAAGTGTGGGACATACTACAACATTGGTATCGTCTGAAGGCAGCGATAAAAATTGGGTTACATACTACAACAACGGTACCGTCTGAAGGCAGCGATAAAATGTAGGTTACATACTACAAACCGGGTAACGTCTGAAGGCAGCGATAAAATGTGGGTTACATACTACAACAACGGTAACGTCTGAAATCAGCTATAAGATATGAGTTACATACTACATCTACGGTAATGTCTGAACGCAGCGATAAAATGTGGTTTACATACTACACCATCGGTATCGTATGAAGGCAGCCATAGAATGTGGGTTACATACTACAACAACGGTAACGGTTGTAGGCAGCGATAAAATGTTGGTTAGATACTACAACAACGGTAACGTCTGAAATCAACCATAAAGTCTGGGTTACATAATACAGCAACTGTAACGTCTGAAGGCAGCGATAAAATGTGGGTTACATACTACAACAACGGTAACGTCTGAAATCAGCGATAAAATGTGGGTTACATACTACAACATCGGTATCGTCTGAAGGCTGCAATAAAATGTGGGTTACATACTACAACAACGGTAACGTCTGAATGCAGCGATGAAATGTGGGTTACATACTACAACATTGGTATCGTCTGAAGGCAACGATAAAATGTGAGTTACATACTACAACACCGGTAACGTCTGAAGGCAGCGATAAAATGTGGGTTACATACTACACCAACAGTAACGTCTGAAATCAGCTATAAAGTGTTGGTTACTTACTACAACAACGGTAACGGCTGTAGGCAGCGATAAAATGTGGGTTAGATACTACAACAACGGTAACGTCTGAAATCAACCATAAAGTGTGGGTTACATACTACAGCAACTGTAACGTCTGAAGGCAGCGATAAAACGTGGGTTACATACTACAACAACGGTAACGTCTGAAGGCAGCGATGAAATGTGGGTTACATAGTACAACATTAGTATCGTCTGAAGGCAACGATAAAATGTGAGTTACATACTACAACACCGGTAACGTCTGAAGGCAGCGATAAAATGTGGGTTACATACTACAACAACGGTAACGTCTGAAATCAGCCATAAAGTGTGGGTTACATACTACAACAACGGTAACGTGTGAAGGTAGCGATAAAATGTGGGTTAAATACTACAACAACGGTAAGGTCTGAAGGCAGCGATAAAATGTGGGTTACATACTACAACAACGGTAAAGTCTGAAATCAGCGATAAAATGTGGGTTACATACTACAACATCGGTATCGTCTGAAGGCTGCGATAAAATGTGGGTTACATACTACAACAACGTTAACGTCTGAATGCAGCGATGAAATGTGGGTTACATACTACAACATTGGTATCGTCTGAAGGCAACGATAAAATGTGAGTTACATACTACAACACCGGTAACGTCTGAAGGCAGCGATAGAATGTGGGTTACATACTACACCAACAGTAACGTCTGAAATCAGCTATAAAGTGTTTTTTACTTACTACAACAACGGTAACGGCTGTAGGCAGCGATAAAATGTGGGTTAGATACTACAACAACGGTAACGTCTGAAATCAAACATAAAGTGTGGGTTACATACTACAGCAACTGTAACGTCTGAAGGCAGCGATAAAATGTGGGTTACATACTACAACATCGGTATCTTCTGAAGGCTGCGATAAAATGTGGGTTACATACTACAACAACGGTAACGTCTGAAGGCAGCGATGAAATGTGGGTTACATAGTACAACATTAGTATCGTCTGAAGGCAACGATAAAATGTCAGTTACATACTACAACACCGGTAACGTCTGAAGGCAGCGATAGAATGTGGGTTACATACCACAATAACGGTAACGTCTGAAGGCAGCGATAAAATGTGGGTTACATACTACAACAACGGTAACGTCTGAAATCAGCCATAAAGTGTGGGTTACATACTACAACAACGGTAACGTGTGAAGGTAGCGATAAAATGTGGGTTAAATACTACAACAACGGTAAGGTCTGAAGGCAGCGATAAAATGTCGGTTACCTACTAAAACATCGGTATAGTCTGAAGGCAGCGATAAAATGTGGGTTACATACTACGACAAAGGTAACGTCTGAAATCAGCTATAAAGTTTGGGTTACATACTACAACAACGGTAACGTCTTAAGGCAGCGTTAAAATGTGAGTTACATACTACAACAACGCTAACGTCTGAAGGCAGCGATAAAATAAGGGTTACATACTATAACAACGGTAACGTCTGAAGGCAGCCATAAAGTGTGGGTTACATACTACAACAACGGTAACGTGTGAAGGCAGCGGTAAAATGTGGGTTACATACTACAACAACGGTAACGTCTGAAGGCAGCGAAAAAAAGGGTTTACATACTACATCATCGGTATCGTCTGTAGGCAGCGATAAAATGTGGGTTACATACTACAACAACGGTAATGTCTGAAATTAACTATAAAGTGTGGGTTACATACTACAAACACGGTAACGTCTGAAGGCAGCTATAAAATGTGGGTTACATACTACAACAACTGTAACGTCTGAAGGCAGCTATAAAATGTGGGTTACATACTACAACAACTGTAACATCTGAAATCAGCCATAAAGTGTGGGTTACATACTACAACATCGGTATCGTCCGATGGCAGCGATAAAATGTGGGTTACATACTACAACAACGGTAACTTCTGAAACCAGCCATAAAGTGTGGGTTACATACTACAACAACAGAAACGTCTGAAATCAGCTATAAAGTGTGAGTTACATACTACAACAACGGTAACGTCTGAAGGCAGCTATAAAATGTGGGTTACATACTACAACAACTGTAACGTCTGAAGGCAGCTATAAAATGTTGGTTACATACTACAACAACTGTAACGTCTGAAATCAGCCATAAAGTGTTGGTTACATACTACAACAACGGTAACGTCTGAAGGCAGCGATAAAATGTGAGTTACATACTACAACATCGGTATCGTCCGAAGGCAGCGATAACATGTGGGTTACATACTACAACAACGGTAACGTCTGAAATCAGCAATAAAGTGTGGGTTTCATACTACAACAACGGTAACGTCTGAAGGTAGCGATAAAATATAGGTTACATTCTACAACAACGGTAACGTCTGAAATCAGCCATAAAGTGTGGATTACATACTACAACATTGGTATCGTCTGAAGGCAGCGGTAAATGTGGGTTACATACTACAACATCGGTATCGTCTGAAGGCAGCGATAAAATATAGTTTACATACTACATCAACGGTAACATCTGAAGGCAGCGTTAAAATGTGGGTTACATACTACAACATCGGCAACGACTGAAGGCAGCGATAAAGTGTGGGTTACACACTACAACAACGGTAACGTCTGAAGGCAGTGATAAAATGTGGCTTACATACTACAACAACGGTAACGTCTGAAATTAGCGATAAAATTTGGGTTACATATTACAACAACATTAACGTCTGAAATTAGCTATAAAGTGTGGGTTACATACTACAACAACGGTAACGTCTGAAGGCAGCGATAAAATGTGGGTTACATACTACAACAACGGTAAAGTCTGTAATCAGCTATAAAATGTGGGTTACATACTACAACAACGGTAGTGTCTGAAGGCAGCGTTAAATTTGGGTTACACACTACAACAACTGTAACGTTTGAAGTCAGCCATAAAATGTGGGTTACATATTACAACATCGGTATCGTCTGAAGGCAGCGATAAAATGTGTGTTACATATTACAACAACGGTAACGTCTAAAGGCAGCGATAAAATGTGGGTTACATACTACAACAACAGTAACGTCTGAAGGCAGCGTTAAAATGTGGGTTACATACTACAACAACGGTAACGTCTGAAATCAGCAATAACGTGTGGGTTACATACTACAACTACGGTAACGTCTGAAGGCAGCGAGAAAATATGGGTTACATTCTACAACAACGGTAACGTCTGAAATCAGTTATAAAGTGTGGGTTACATACTACAACAACGGTAACGTCTGAAGGCAGCCATAAAATGTGGGTTATATACTACAACAACGGTAACGTCTGGCAGAGATAAAATGTGGGTTACATACTACAACAACGGTAACGTCTGAAATCAGCCATAAAATATGGGTTATATACTACAATACCGGTAACGTCTGAAGGCAGCTATAAAAGTTGGGTTACATACTACAACAACCCTCTCCTATGGGCTGCATGACCTTGACGTGGTATAGAGGCTTAATCCGGGCGTGGGGGACGGGTGGAGCGGAGCTGTACGTATGTGGCTCCCTATAAACGGGAATTCCAGGCATTTGTGTGAGTGCATGAAGGCGGCTCAAAAAAAGGGGCCAGTCCTAGCACCTGAAGGGTTGTTATCTGACCGGCTCTCGCCCTGCCCTTCCCTTGCGGGCGGCAACCAAGAAGCACCCCTCATCCAGGTTGGTGGTCTGGATGGGCACTTACACCCCCGATCTGAAGGTGTTATGCGATCCGTGCCGATGTAGATTCGTGGCCCTCAGGGTAAGGAGGGTCTTTAACGGAGCCTCAGGGGCACCTGGCGCCACCCCTGAGTACTTAAGTCGCCTTACCGCCGTAAGCGGGGCTCTGCGGCGGCGGACCTTTATTTCCCTAGCTGCTCGTGGGAACACACATGGCAGAGAAAAAAATAAATTTAACTGGTCAGGGCTTAGAACCTACCGACAAATCTGTTCCTATGGAGGTGGCTTCGGCCCCCGTAGAGACAGATGGAAATCCAGCTGCGAAGGCAACAGGAAGAATGAGTGGTGCACAAAGGAGGAAAGCACTCTGGCTTTCCTACCATGAGGAAGCAAAGAAGGCGGAGGCGGAGGGCAGAGAACCACCGCCACCCCCTTTGAGGAAACACCGATCCGGGCAGCGGAAGGGTTTGACGGAGGCTGGGGCTAGAACCCGCCCTGTCGTCCCGGAAGCCAGTGGATCAGGTAGGACTTTAGTACGACAAAAGAGAGAAAGGAAAAGGAAGGAAAGGAGTACTTCTAATCCTACTCCAGAGTCGGAGGTCAAGAGGTCTAGGCCTGCTTGGTCGGGAGGGCCGTCTTTCTCGGCGATCTCCGCCAACCTTCCGAGGGTTCTTGTGACCTTTGGGGATAGTGTAGGCGTGAGGATGGAGATGGCGGCGTTCGACCACCTTAAGGGCACCGTCATGGACCGGATTCTGGACACTCCTAGTGGAGGTTTTGTTCCGCGGTTCAGAGACACTCACCTAAGGGATGGAGTCGCAGCATTTATTTGTGCTGAGGAGGAATCGGCAAAATGGCTGAGAGAAGTGGTACCGTCAATTAAGCTCGAGGACGGGACTCAGGCAAGGCTAGTACTGCCTGATGAACTGATCAAAAGGGTGAAAGTGACGGTGCTAGTACCACCACCAAAAAGGGAGGCCACTCAGCTGGTCAAGTTCATCGGGATGCAAAACCCAGAAATTGACACTTCGAAGTGGAAGATCCTACAGTGCATTGAGCGGGGACCTGCAAGCCTCCTCTGCCTAGGATTGGATGAGGCATCGGCCAGATTATTAAAGGCAAGAGATGGGAAAGCCTTCCTGGGGACTGCAGAGGTCACTTTTAAGTGGAACTCTAAGGACCTGGAAGAGAAGGGCGAGAGAGAGAATCAGGAGAAGGCATAGGGGTCAGTTGGAGATGGCTGACCCTCGAGCAATGATCCTGCAAATCAACTTGCATCACAGTAAAAGCGCCTCGGTGGTCCTAACCAGGTGCTTAAATGTGAGGCACACATTACCAGCGCTTGCGCTGGTGCAAGAACCGTGGCTGGTCAGGAACCGTATAAGGGGTCTGACTGCAGCTGGGCGCACCTACGCAAGTGGGGAACATGAGGGGCACAGAGCATGTGTGATAGTCAGAGGACTAGAAGCCACGCTGATTCAAGAATTCTCAACTAAAGACCTTGCGGTGGTTAGAATTCGAGGCAAGGGCGAGGTAAGTGGGAGCAGGGAGTTCATTGTGGCCTCCACTTACTGCGCCCACAATAGAGAATCGCCCCCTGCAGAATTACGTAAGTTAGTTCGGTACTGCAGGGAGAGGAATATAGGAATTTTAGTGGGCTGTGATGCCAATGCTCATAATGAGGTGTGGGGCAGCACAGACACAAATGAGCGAGGCGAGGAGCTCCTAGCCTTCTTGATTGAAGAAAACCTTGTGGTTTTAAACACAGGTGCCGAGCCAACATTTGTCACTTCAAACAGAAGGGAGGTTCTAGATATCACCTTCTGTAATAGACAAATGGTAAGGTGGGTGCATGACTGGCAGGTTTCGGATGAGCCCTCCATGTCTGATCACCGAATCATCACTGCTACAATGAGGGTAGTGGTTCCCCATGTGGTGTGGTTTAGGAACCCGAGAAGGACAAACTGGGAAGGTTTTAAGTCCTCAGTGAGGAGGCGGATGTCTGACTTCCGTGGTAAATATGGTACATCAAACGAACTGGAAAATACTGAGGCCTACATCAGGACTGCAATTTCCACGTCGTTTGAGGAAAATTGCCCTCTCTCGCGGATAAACACTGGGCGTGGTAAGCTTAAGTGGAACAGCGAGTTAGAGGCAAGACGGAAAGAGACTAGAAGGCTCTTTAATAGGGCAAAGAAGAAGAAAACGGCGGAGACCAGGCAGGCATATAAAGACAGCCAGGGTCTCTATAAAAATCTTATTAAAGAGGTTAAACGTGCTTCTTGGGAAAAGTGGTGCTCAGAGACAAGCACACTGAGTGACACTGCTAGACTGTTTAAGGTGTTAGCAGGTGGACCGAGGGGAGAGCTTAAGTTTGTCAAGAAGACTGATGGTAGCTTTACTGACACCCCGGAGGAAACACTGCGTCTGCTTATGAGGAACAGTTTTCCCGATATTAGACCGGTGGGGGACGGTGCTCAAAACCTCCGACATACTGGGCTAAGGGCAGACTGGAATATTGCTGGGCAGGTGATCTCAGCGCAAAAGGTGAGAGAGGCAATTCTGTCTTTTGAGCCTTTTAAAGCGCCTGGATTAGATAACATTACTCCAGCACTACTACAAAATTGCTTGGAGGAAATAATAGGGCCACTGACAGGATTACTCAGAGGCTGTGTTGCCTTGGGTTACACGCCTGGGCAGTGGCTCAAAACGAAGGTTATCTTTATCCCCAAACCAGGGAGGAAAGGTTACACAGAGGTAAAGGACTTCAGACCTATCAGCCTCACATCTTTCTTGTTAAAGACACTGGAAAGGCTGGTGGACTACTATTTGAAGGAGGGACCTTTGAAGCAGTATCCGCTTCATCAGGACCAACACGCCTACCGAACCGGTAGGTCAGTGGAGACTGCGCTGTTGTCGGTCGTAGACTTTATTAAGGGTCAGGTCAACAACAAGGGGATATGTATTGGGGCTTTTCTTGATGTGGAGGGGGCTTTTAATAATACCTCTAGACTGGCCATCAAGAGAGCAGCTATGGATCATGGGATTTCTGATGGAATTATAAATTGGATTATGAGTTCCTTGGAAAACCGGATAAGCACTGCATCCTGGATGGGGTGCACGATAAATGGGATGGTCTCGGAGGGCTGCCCGCAGGGTGGAGTGTTATCCCCTTTGCTGTGGAGCCTTGTCGTGGACAGCCTACTAAGGACACTCAGTGGAATGGGTGTCAAGGTGGTAGGATATGCGGATGACATAGCTATCCTTGTTAGGGGACCATTTGAAGAGGTCCTCAAAGACCTGCTTCAAGAGGCACTCAAGGTAACAGAAGTATGGTGCAGGGAGAATGCACTATGCATTCAAGGAGAGAAATCTGTGGCACTCATCTTCACTAGGCGATATAAAACTAAATCGCTGGAGATGATGGAAGTTGGTAATACTAAAATAAGCTACGTTGAGAGTGCTAAATATCTGGGCGTTATTCTGGATAGGAAGCTACTCTGGCGTGAGCATTTGGAGGATAAGTGCAAAAAAGCCATAGCTACGTTCTGGCAATGCAGAGGAGCAATAGGCACGAGATGGGGTTTGGGTCCACGTCAAATGAACTGGATTTATTCCGCCATTGTGGTGCCGAGGTTGGTCTTTGCCTCTATCGTCTGGTGGGACAGGGCACAGAAAGAAACAAGTAAAAGAATGCTGGACCGCGTGCAGGGGCTCTTCCTTAGAGGCATAACTGCTACAAGGAGAAGCACACCATGTGCGGCCTTGAGGGTTATGTTGGGTTTTCCATCCTTGAGTCTTCAAATTAGGATGGAGGCAATGAAAACTGCATACCGGCTAAGCTGTACTGGGCAGTGGAAGACAAGTAGCAAACTTCATAAACAGCTATTTGGGGATTCACTGAAGGAGCTCTGGATAGAACCTCAGGATAAGATACTGCCTCTTAAAACTACAAAATCCTTATTCCTGCAAGAGAGGCATGGGCGGAGTATAGACCCAGACATGGTGAAATCTGGTTCACCGATGGGTCCAAGATGAAGGGAGGAGTGGGAGCAGGATTTAGTGGACCGAGACACCAAGACAGATTTTGTCATCGCCTGGAGGACTACAACTCTTTCTTCCAGGGGGAGGTGCTCGCGATCAAACTATGTGCTGAGGAAATAATAGGGTCTGGCAGGAGGGGCAAGACCATCTGGATTTGCTCGGACAGTCAGGCAGCTCTGAAGGCTTTAGGTAAGGCTAGTACCAGCTCTAGGTTGGTGGCTGAGACTATGGCTTCTTTAGCAGAGCTGAGTAAGCACTCAGCCTAACCTGGATTCCAGGACATTCTGGCTGGATAGGGAATGAGAGAGCTGACGCCTTAGCAAAACAAGGGTGTATAACCCAAGGACCGTTGCTGAGGACAGTGGGCATGCCGCCTCGGGAGGGGCGCAAGAGGATCATGGCACATATAGACAGGTTGTGCAGGGAAGAATGGAATGTAACCTTGGGGTGTAACAAATCCAAGGTACTGTGGGGTTACTCAGGAGATGTGTGGGGCAAAGAACTACTCTCCTTAAGTAGACATCAACTCAGAGCTACTGTAGAGCTGGTTACAGGCCATGGGAATCTGAGGGGGTTCCAATACAAAATTGGAAAATCTAGGTCCCCTGTATGCAAGAGATGCGACGAGGACCAAGAGGAAAGCCCAATCCACGTACTCTGTGAGTGTCCTGCTTTGGGAGCTGCAAGGAGAAAGTGGTTTGGCTGGCAGGTATGTACACCAGAGGATATCAGAAGATCTAGCATCAGGTGGGTACTTGATTTCTGCAAAGAGGTAGGTATCCACTAAGCTAGTCCTGTGGTAGGGATGGGAAGAGAGTACAAAGGCTACAGCTAAGTGCTCTACACCGATAAGGTCCCTCCGAGTTTTAGTAATAATACTACAACAACGCTATCGTCTGAAGGCAGCGATAAAATGTGGGTTACATACTACAACAACGTTAGCGTCTGAAATCAGCAATAAAGTGTGGGTTACATACTACAACAAAGGTAACGTCTGAATTCAGCGATAAATGTGGGTTACATACTACAACAACGGTAACGTCTGAAGGCAGCGAGAAAATATGGGTTACATTGTACAACAACGGTAACGTCTGAAATCAGCCATAAAGTGTGGGATACATACTACAACTACGGTAACGTCTGAAGGCAGCGATAAAATGTGGGTTACATACTACAACATCGGTATCGTCTGAAGGCAGCGATAAAATATGGGTTACATACTACAAAAACGGTAACGTCTGAATGCAGCGATGAAATGTGGGTTACATACTACAACATTGGTATCGTCTGAAGGCAACGATAAAATGTGAGTTACATACTACAACACCGGTAACGTCTGAAGGCAGCGATATAATGTGGGTTACATACTACACCAACAGTAACGTCTGAAATCAGCTATAAAGTGTTGGTTACTTACTACAACAACAGTAACGGCTGTAGGCAGCGATAAAATGTGGGGTAGATACTACAACAACGGTAACGTCTGAAATCAAACATAAAGTGTGGGTTACATACTACAACATCGGTATCGTCTGAAGGCTGCGATAAAATGTGGGTTACATACTACAACAACGGTAACGTCTGAAGGCAGCGATGAAATGTGGGTTACATAGTACAACATTAGTATCGTCTGAAGGCAACGATAAAATGTGAGTTACATACTACAACACCGGTAACGTCTGAAGGCAGCGATAGAATGTGGGTTACATACCACAACAACGGTAACGTCTGAAGGCAGCGATAAAATGTGGGTTAGATACTACAACAACGGTAACGTCTGAAATCAGCCATAAAGTGTGGGTTACATACTACAACAACGGTAACGTGTGAAGGTAGCGATAAAATGTGGGTTAAATACTACAACAACGGTAAGGTCTGAAGGCAGCGATAAAATGTGGGTTACCTACTAAAACATCGGTATAGTCTGAAGCAGCGATAAAATGTGGGTTACATACTACGACAAAGGTAACGTCTGAAATCAGCTATAAAGTTTGGGTTACATACTACAACAACGGTAACGTCTTAAGGCAGCGTTAAAATGTTCGTTACATACTACAACAACGCTAACGTCTGAAGGCAGCGATAAAATAAGGGTTACATACTATAACAACGGTAACGTCTGAAGGCAGCCATAAAGTGTGGGTTACATACTACAACAACGATAACGTGTGAAGGCAGCGATAAAATGTGGGTTACATACTACAACAACGGTAATGTCTGAAATTACCTATAAAGTGTGGGTTACATACTACAAATACGGTAACGTCTGAAGGCAGCTATAAAATGTGGGTGACATACTACAACAACTGTAACGTCTGAAGGCAGCTATAAAATGTGGGTTACATACTACAACAACTGTAACGTCTGAAATCAGCCATAAAGTGTGGGTTACATACTACAACATCGGTATCGTCCGAAGGCAGCGATAAAATGTGGGTTACATACTACAACAACGGTAACTTCTGAAAAAAGCCATAAAGTGTGGGTTACATACTACAACAACAGAAACGTCTGAAATCAGCTATAAAGTGTGAGTTACATACTACAACAACGGTAACGTCTGAAGGCAGAGATAAAATGTGGGTTACATACTACAACAACGGTAACGTCTGAAAATAGCCATAAAGTGTGGGTTACATACTACAAACACGGTAACGTCTGAAGGCAGCTATAAAATGTGGGTTACATACTACAACAACTGTAACGTCTGAATACAGCTTTAAAATATGGGTTACATACTACAACAACTGTAACGTCTGAAATCAGCCATAAAGTGTTGGTTACATACTACAACAACGGTAACGTCTGAAGGCAGCGATAAAATATAGGTTACATTCTACAACAACGGTAACGTCTGAAATCAGCCATAAAGTGTGGATTACATACTACAACATTGGTATCGTCTGAAGGAGCGGGAAATGTGGGTTACATACTACAACATCGGTATCGTCTGAAGGAAGCGATAAAATATAGGTTACATACTACATCAACGATAACGTCTGAAATTAGCCATAAAGTGTGGGTTACATACTACAAACACGGTAACGTCTGAAGGCAGCGATAAAATGTGGGTTACATACTACAACATCGGCAACGTGTGAAGGAAGCGATAAAGTGTGGGTTACACACTACAACAACGGTAACGTCTGAAGGCAGCGATAAAATGTGGGTTACATACTACAACAACGGTAACGTCTGAAGGCAGCGATAAAATGTGGGTTACATACTACAACAACGGTAAAGTCTGTAATCAGCTATAAAATGTGGGTTACATACTACAACAACGGTAGTGTCTGAAGGCAGCGTTAAATGTGGGTTACACACTACAACAACTGTAACGTTTGAAGTCAGCCATAAAGTGTAGGTTACATATTACAACATCGGTATCGTCTGAAGGCAGCGATAAAATGTGTGTTACATATTACAACAACGGTAACGTCTGAAGGCAGCGTTAAAATGTGGGTTACATACTACAACAACGGTAACGTCTGAAATCAGCAATAACGTGTGGGTTACATACTACAACTACGGTAACGTCTGAAGGCAGTGAGAAAATATGGGTTACATTCTACAACAACGGTAACGTCTGAAATCAGTTATAAAGTGTGGGTTACATACTACAACAACGGTAACGTCTGAAGGCAGCCATAAAATGTGGGTTATATACTACAACAACGGTAACGTCTGGCAGAGATAAAATGTGGGTTACATACTACAACAACGGTAACGTCTGAAAACAGCCATAAAATGTGGGTTATATACTATATTACCGGTAACGTCTGAAGGCAGCTATAAAATGTGGGTTACATACTACAACAACGCTATCGTCTGAAAGCAGCGATAAAGTGTGGGTTACATACTACAACATCTGTAACGTCTGAAGTCAGTTATAAAGTGTGGGTTACATACTACAACAACGGTAACGTCTGAAGGCAGTAATAAAATGTGGGTTACATATTACAACAACGGTAACGTCTGAAGGCAGCGATAAAATGTGGTTTACATACTACACCATCATTAACGTCTGAAATCAGCCATAAAGTGTGGGTTACATACTACAACATTGGTATCGTCTGAAGGCAGCGATAATAATTGGGTTACATACTACAACAACGGTACCGTCTGAAGGCAGCGATAAAATGTAGGTTACATACTACAAACCGGGTAACATCTGACGGCAGCGATAAAATGTGGGTTACATACTACAACAACGGTAACATCTGAAATCAGCTATTAGATGTGAGTTACATACTACAACTACGGTAATGTCTGAACGCAGCGATAAGATGTGGTTTACATACTACACCATCGGTATCGTATGAAGGCAGCGATAAAATGTGGGTTACATACTACAACAACTTTAACGTCTGAAGGCAGCGATAAAATATGGGTTACATACTACAAAAACGGTAACGTCTGAAATCAGCTATAAAGTGTTGGTTACTTACTACAACAACGGTAACGGCTGTAGGCAGCGATAAAATGTGGGTTAGATACTACAACAACGGTAACGTCTGAAATCAACCATAAAATGTGAGTTACATACTACAGCAACTGTAACGTCTGAAGGCAGCGATAAAATGTGGGTTACATACTACCACAACGGTAACGTCTGAATGCAGCGATGAAATGTGGGTTACATACTAAAACATTGGTATCGTCTGAAGGCAACGATAAAATGTGAGTTACATACTACAACACCGGTAACGTCAGAAGGCAGCGATAGAATGTGGGTTACATACTACACCAACAGTAACGTCTGAAATCAGCTATAAAGTGTTGGTTACTTACTACAACAACGGTAACGTCTGTAGTCAGCGATAAAATGTGGGTTAGATACTACAACAACAGTAACGTCTGAAATCAACCATAAAGTGTGGGTTACATACTACAGCAACTGTAACGTCTGAAGGCAGCGATAAAATGTGGGTTACATACTACAACATCGGTATCGTCTGAAGGCTGCGATAAACTGTGGGTTACATACTACAACAACGGTAACGTCTGAAGGCAGCGATGAAATGTGGGTTAAATAGTACAACATTAGTATCGTCTGAAGGCAGCCATAAAGTGTGGGTTACATACTACAACAACGGTAACGTGTGAAGGCAGCGGTAAAATGTGGGTTACATACTACTACAACGGTAACGACTGAAGGCAGCGATAAAATGTGGGTTACATACTACAACAACGGTAATGTCTGAAATTAACTATAAAGTGTGGGTTACATACTACAAACACGGTAACGTCTGAAGGCAGCTATAAAATGTGAATTACATACTACAACAACTGTAACGTCTGAAGGCAGCTATAAAATGTGGGTTACATACTACAACAACTGTAACGTCTGAAACCTGCCATAAAGTGTGGGTTACATACTAAAACAACAGAAACGTCTGAAATCAGTTATAAAGTGTGGGTTACATACTACAACATTGGTATCGTCTGAAGGCAGCGGTTAATGTGGGTTACATACTACAACAACGGTAACGTCTGAAATTAGCCATAAAGTGTGGGTTACATACTACAAACACGGTAACGTCTGAAGGCAGCTATAAAATGTGGGTTACATACTACAACAACTGTAACGTCTGAATGCAGCTATAAAATGTGGGTTACATACTACAACAACTGTAACGTCTGAAATCAGCCATAAAGTGTTGGTTACATACTACAACAACGGTATCGTCTGAAGGCAACGATAAAATGTGAGTTACATACTACAACACCGGTAACGTCTGAAGGCAGCGATAAAATGTGGGTTACATACTACAACAACAGTAACGTCTGAAGGCAGCGTTAAAATGTGGGTTACATACTACAACAACGGTAACGTCTGAAATCAGCAATAACGTGTGGGTTACATACTACAACTACGGTAACGTCTGAAGGCAGCGAGAAAATATGGGTTACATTGTACAACAACGGTAACGTCTGAATTCAGTTATAAAGTGTGGGTTACATACTACAACAACGGTAACGTCTGAAGGCAGCGATAAAATGTGGGTTACATACTACAACAACGGTAATGTCTGAAATCAGCGATAGAATGTGTGTTACATACTACAACAACGTTATCGTCTTAAATCAGCTATAAAGTGAGGGTTATATTCGTCGTACCATCGTGAGAACTCTTCGTGATTCTTGTCAAACATGGAATCGGGGCAATAGTACTCTTTGGCTGGCATGGGGCCAACATACGATTGGTTTGCCAGCGTGTTGAAGAGGTGCGGAAAATATCCCTTTTTCTTTTCCGGAGGCAGATCGAAGGCCTTGGGCAGTTTAGACAGAGCCATGGGCATGTAGTTTAGAGAGTCAATGAACTTTGTGTTGTCAATCTCCATGAGGATGACCTTGGTGCCTCGCATAATCAGGTCGGGTGTAAACTGTGTCTCTTCTATTACGTACTTTAGGATGAATTGAAAATCAAAGGCCTGGCCGTTGTGGGCGATTACAATCACCTTTTTGTACGCCTTTCGCACTTCCATAAGGTACGCCATGAACCCATTGACGGGATCCTCTCTGAACACTCGGGTTCTATCCGTGCACTGTAGGCAGGCGCCTCCCCCGTTCATACACATCCAACAGTATTGCTGGGATACGCACAAGTTGACTCGGTGCACACGAGCGTCGTTAATGACTTCGTCTTGTCGAGTTTCAAGATCAAAGAAGACAAACAGGAAGTTGGTTGATAGAGGGCGACGTGTATCAATTCTCATGTAGCACAGATGGCCTGCAGGCATGTAATCCTTACACACTTTACAATAGTTCTCGCCGCACACGTGAGGAGCTTTTCTATCCTTCTTTAGAATGTATCTATTACAGTCTGGGCACTTTCTTATAGCCCGGCATACGCTTTTCATGTGCGCCTTAAAACAGGCTCTATTTTGAAATTGTCTATTGCAGTCGCCGCACAGGATGCCGTCGTCTTCAAGCACACACGGCGGAGACCTCTTGCAAGAGCTGCATAGGGCTGAGCATCTGTGACGCATGCGATCATCGTATGGAACATGACACAATTCGCAATAGTAACTACATGCGAACGCACTTGTCAAATTTGTAACAACGTTGAAGTGGTTGGCGTGATATAACAAGTTTAGCTTGTGCTTGGGGTTCTGAACGTCGCCTTCAAAGTAGATATCACGACCTTTGCTGCCGTAATTGTAGACGGTGATTTTATAATCGGAGAGTAAATCTTGAAACTGTTGCAACTCTCGAATCCCGGCACCGCCGTCTCCTATCTGCACCCCGGCGTCCGTCATTAGCTGGTTTGCTCTGTTGGTTTGACGTTTGCACCTGTCCTTACACACAAGCTTGTACTCTGGGTCTCTTAACGCATGCGCTATAGCTACAACCAGAGCACGGGGTAAACAGAGGGTGTCTGTGTTTTTAATCGTAACAATCCCATTCCTCCGGTACGATTCTTCTATGAAGTTATTATACAGTCCGGGTCTTACACGCCCACGCCCTATAGGTACTTTGACCTTTGTACAGGTCACTCTGAAGGTGTCGTCGGATTTAAATGTATTAGCGTTACTCTGGATTATGGAACTAAAGATGTTAAACAAGGCGTCCACAGTTATCGAAGAGGCCGCTCTAAAAGCGATATATCCAGGGGCGTGGCTTCGGAGATTTAAGCTCTGCATGGTGAAGCCCAATTGTATGTCTTCGGTAGCGTTGTTCTTCATAGTCTCTAAGATTTCCTCTAGTCCTCGTCTGACCCACATCAGCTCGTTTTCCGTGGCTGGTACGGGGTTAAAGTTGAATGTCACTCTAGTACCGTGCAACCGGAATTTTCGTTCATATGTCTGGTCCGTTGATACAATACGAACAGCCATTTTACAGATACAAGTCACTACAATAGTTCTTAAATTAACACAGATATATTCAATTTGATTCTATGTGAAATAGTTTTGAGATAATAGCTAGAATAAATACTGGTTTGACACTGGTATATGTTATACAATTTAAAATTAAATCTAGTTGTTTGATAATACTAACAATTGTATTTGCTAGATATCTATTAAATATGTGATTAATTTGTTTTCATAAATATTCAGATCAACAATGATATTAGATTATACAAATTATTCGACACAAAATGATTTCAAGTCGCTGTGATTAGCGATTGCTTTAATATAGGCTACAGATTTTCCACGAGAACAAGTAACAATAGATAGCTTACCAGAATGTTTCTTCTTCCAAAGCTGTATAGCAAGTATTGTTTGTCGCGATGCGATTTATAATTCATAAACGCCTGCCTCTCCATACCAAATGGGATCGCCCACCGAGATCAACAGAGATCGGTCCATCTCGAATGGACTCGTCCACCCCTCTCGAATGGACTCTTCCACAGCTATTTGTTTACTATACTAGCCTAAATAATAAATCGATACGGTAGTCGACCCAATTACAATAGCCTTGCTTCACAACAACAACACAGCTGTGCGGGTTATAGACCTACGATCGCCAGGTGTCTTTGCGGTTCTATGCGTTATCTCTGCATGGTTGCACATGTAGGTTAAGCGTGTTCCCTCAGGCGATAAGGCCTTGTTGCACTGTTTCACCTTTAGAGGTGGGCCATACTAGATACCTCTGTATGTTTTTAGATAATTTAATCTGTAACGTGGGAGCTAGCTCGTCAGGGATCGCAGCCCACTGTTTTGATTAGCAATCAACCTGTGGCCCTCATTACCCTGGGTATACCGTTCATTTTAGGGTGGGCCTACTGCATAGAGTTGCTCGAACGCGGATACGTCATCAAATATATTAAATCTTTACGTGGGCTTGATTGGTTATGCATTGTTAGCTATACCATATAGTACCTCCCATATTATACGGTTGCCAGGATCAACCTGATAGAAGAGGTGAAAATAGCTCAGGTCATTAGGGCTTTGGCCTGTGGTTTACAGACATAGTAGGCCCTTGTATGTCGGCC
Organism: Prosapia bicincta; assembly: GCA_036971475.1. Lineage (NCBI taxonomy): Eukaryota > Metazoa > Arthropoda > Insecta > Hemiptera > Cercopidae > Prosapia > Prosapia bicincta. Next base: position 110,034,731 of record JBAIZL010000006.1, read on the forward strand.
TTGCATAGTATGTATGTAGGCCTGCATGCGTATTTGTTTAACACATTATGTGGGCTATCATATATATTGGTTTAACACGGTATATGGGCCTTCACGTCTTACTGCGACCGTTTGCGTTGTATTGCGTAAGCCCACCGGACCCCTGTGTTGTGATTGGTCGATCGTTTTTGGCAATCAACCCCCCACTTGCTCTAGCGTGAATTTGCCTCAGGCCTTTCTCCAGGGTGTCTCTAGCTAGGGCCCTGCTTCGGGGTGGTTTTAACCTAGGCCCATACTCTGTGGGGGCTGAACGCTCACCAAGACTTGGTGGAAGTATTTGTCTTGGTCGAGAGGCTGTATTTGATATAGCATCCATCCTAAGGCCCGACTCTTGGGTAACTTTACCTAAGGCCTGGTTCCTGGGTTACTTTACCTAGGGCGTGGCTTCGGATTGGCTTTACCTAAGTCCTGGGTGGCTTTACCTGAGGCTAAGCTCCAAAGGTAGCTTTACCTAAGGCCTTGCTCCGTGTTAGCTTTACCTAAGGCCTACCTGTTGGGTGGCTAGTCTCGGTTTGGCTTTAACCGAGACCATGCTCCATATTGGCTCTACCCGCTCCTAGGCGGTGTTACCACAGACGAGGGTTCGGGAGGGACTTTTACCTAGGACCCCGATTATTTTTGACAATCTGAAAACAGGTGAACCCGCCCACACAACGGTCCATAATAGACTTTAACCATACCATATACGGTCATTTGATCCAACCGTTCGATTTTCGGCATTTTCATATTTTATTTAAAAACTACCCCTAGGTGAAACTACCCCCAACCGTAGCGATAATACACTCTAGACTCACCCCTTCAGTCAAGAAACGTTTTTCCAAAATTTTTTCGAAACCTACCCCTCACCACCAATCCACCCCCGGAGCTACCCCCGGAGATGGTCCTCAACGTAGCTGAGGTCACCCCCAACACTTAGGTTAGGTTAGGTTGGATCCATTTTGGCTAGCTTAGGTGAGTGGGTTAGAATTAAATTTCTTCGAAAAACTACCCCCTACCCCTCTAAACGTGGTCGAAACCACCCCTAAGGTTATGATCAGGTGCGCGATGACGTTCAGCATCATCCAAAACTACCCCTATAGTCCTACGTTACGTAGAGGCCGAGTTAGGGGTAGTTGTGCCAGACTGTGGCCCCACCTACTTACAACAACGGTAACGTCTGAAGACAGCGATAAAATGTGGGTTACATATTAGAACAACGGTAACGTCTGAAACCAGCCATAAAGTGTGGGTTACATACTACAAGAACAGAAACGTCTGAAATCAGCAATAAATTGTGGGTTACATACTACAACATCGATATTGTCTGAAGGTAGCGATAGAATGTGGGTTACATACTACAACAACGGTAACGTCTGAAACCAGCCATAAAGTGTGGGTTACATACTACAACAACAGAAACGTCTGAAATCAGCTATAAAGTGTGGGTTACATACTACAACAACGGTAACGTCTGAAGGCAGAGATAAAATGTGGGTTACATACTACAACAACGGTAACGTCTGAAATTAGCCATAAAGTGTGGGTTACATTCTACAAACACGGTAACGTCTGAAGGCAGCTATAAAATGTGGGTTACATACTACAACAACTGTAACGTCTGAAGGCAGCTATAAAATGTGGGTTACATACTACAACAACTGTAACGTCTGAAATCAGCCATAAAGTGTTGGTTACATACTACAACAACGGTAACGTCTGAAGGCAGCGATAAAATGTGAGTTACATACTACAACAACGGTAACGTCTGAAATCAGCAATAAAGTGTGGGTTTCATACTACAACAACGGTAACGTCTGAAGGCAGCGATAAAATATAGGTTACATTCTACAACAACGGTAACGTCTGAAATCAGCCATAAAGTGTGGATTACATACTACAACATTGGTATCGTCTGAAGGCAGCGGTAAATGTGGGTTACATACTACAACATCGGTATCGTCTGAAGGCAGCGATAAAATATGGGTTACATACTACATCAACGGTAACGTCTGAAGGCAGCGATAAAATGTAGGTTACATACTACAACAACGGTAACGTCTGAAATTAGCGATAAAGTTTGGGTTACATATTACAACAACATTAACGTCTGAAATTAGCTATAAAGTGTGGGTTACATACCACAACAACGGTAAAGTCTGAAATCAGCTATAAAATGTGGGTTACATACTACAACAACGGTAGTGTCTGAAGGCAGCGTTAAATGTGGGTTACACACTACAACAACTGTAACGTTTGAAGTCAGCCATAAAGTGTGGGTTACATACTACAACATCGGTAACGTCTAAAGGCAGCGATAAAATGTGGGTTACATACTACAACAACAGTAACGTCTGAAGGCAGCGTTAAAATGTGGGTTACGTACTACAACAACGGTAACGTCTGAAATCAGCAATAACGTGTGGGTTACATACTACAACTACGATAACGTCTGAAGGCAGCGAGAAAATATGGGTTACATTCTACAACAACGGTAACGTCTGAAATCAGTTATAAAGTGTGGGTTACATACTACAACAACGGTAACGTCTGAAGGCAGGGATAAAATGTGGGTTACTTACTACAACAACGGTAATGTCTGAAATCAGCGATAGAATGTATGTTACATACTACAACAATGTTATCGTCTTAAATCAGCTATAAAGTGAGGGTTATATACTACAACAACGGTAACGTCTGAATTCAGCGATAAAATGTGGGTTACATAATACAACAACGGTAACGTCTGGCAGAGATAAAATGTGGGTTACATACTACAACAACGGTAACGTCTGAAATCAGCCATAAAATATGGGTTATATACTACAATAACGGTAACGTCTGAAGGCAGCTATAAAATGTGGGTTACATACTACAACAACGGTAACGTCTGAAATCAGATATAATTGTGGGTTACATACTACAACATCGGTATCGTCTGAAGGCAGCGATAAAATGTGGGTTACATACTACAACATCGGTAACGTCTGAAGGCAGCGATAAAATGTGGGTTACATACTACAACAACGGTAATATCTGAAATCAGCGATAGAATGTGTGTTACATACTACAACAACGTTATCGTCTTAAATCAGCTATAAAGTGAGCGTTACATACTAAAACAACGGTAACGTCTGAAGGCAGCGATAAAATGTGGGTTCATACTATAACAAAGGTAATGTCTGAAATCAGCGATAGAATGTGTGTTACATACTACAACAACGTTATCGTCTTAAATCAGCTATAAAGTGAGGGTTATATACTACAACAACAGTAACGTCTGAAGGCAGCGATAAAATGTGGGTTACATACTACAACAACGGTAACGTCTGAATTAAGCGATAAAATGTGGGTTACATAATACAACAACGGTAACGTCTGGCAGAGATTAAATGTGGGTTACATACTACAACAACGGTAACGTCTGAAATCAGCCATATAATGTGGGTTATATACTACAATAACGGTAACGTCTGAAGGCAGCGATAAAATGTGGGTTACATACTACAACAACGGTAACGTCTGAAGGCAGCGATAAAATGTGGGTTACATACTATAACAACGTTAACGTCTGAAATCAGCAATAAAGTGTGGGTTACATACTACAACAAAGGTAACGTCTGAATTCAGCGATAAAATGTGGGTTACATACTACAACAACGGTAACGTCTGAAGGCAGCGATAAAATGTGGGTTACATACTATAACAACGTTAACGTCTGAAATCAGCAATAAAGTGTGGGTTACATACTACAACAAAGGTAACGTCTGAATTCAGCGATAAAATGTGGGTTACATACTACAACAACGGTAACGTCTGAAGGCAGCGATAAAATGTGGGTTACATACTACAACATCGGTATCGTCTAAACGCAGCGATAAAATATGTGTTACATACTACAACAACGGTAAAGTCTGAAGGCAGCCATAAAATGTGGGTTACATTCTACAACAACATTAACGTCTTAAATTAGCTATAAAGTGTGGGTTACATACTACAACAACGGTAATGTCTGAAGGCAGCGTTAAATGTGGGTTACATACTACAACATCGGTATCGTCTGAAGGCAGCGATAAAATGTGGGTTACATACTACAACAACGGTAACGTCTGAAATCAGGAATAAAGTATGGGATACATACTACAACTACGGTAACGTCTGAAGGCAGCGAGAAAATATGGGTTACATTGTACAACAACGGTAACGTCTGAAATCAGCCATAAAGTGTGGGATACATACTACAACAACGGTAAGGTCTGAAGGCAGCGATAAAATGTGGGTTACACACTACAACATCGGTATCGTCTGAAGGCAGCGATAAAATATGGGTTACATACTACAAAAACGGTAACGTCTGAATGCAGCGATAAAATGTGGGTTACATACTACAACATTAACGTCTTAAATTAGCTATAAAGTGTGGGTTACATACTAGAACAACGGTAAAGTCTGAAGGCAGCGATAAAATGTGGGTTACATACTACAACAACGGTAACGTCTGAAGGCAGCGATAAAATGTGGGTTACATACTACAACAACGGTAATATCTGAAGGAAGCGTTAAATGTGGGTTACATACTACAACAACTGTAACGTCTGAAGTCAGCCATAAAGTGTGGGTTACATACTACACCATCGGTATAGAATGTGCATTACACATTACAACAACGGTAACGTCTGAAGGCAGCGATAAAATGTGGGTTACATACTACAACTAAGGTAACGTCTGAAATCAGTCATAAAGTGTGGGTTACATACTACAACATTGGTATCGTCTGAAGGGAGTGATAAAAATTGGGTTACAAACTACAAAAACGGTACCGTCTGAAGGCAGCGATAAAATGTAGGTTACATACTACAAACCGGGTAACGTCTGAAGGCAGCGATAAAATGTGGGTTACATACTACAACAACGGTAACGTCTGAAATCAGCTATAAGATGTGAGTTACATACTACGACTACGGTAATGTCTGAACGCAGCGATAAAATGTGGTTTACATACTACACCATCGGTATCGTATGAAGGCAGCAATAAAATGTGGGCTAGATACTACAACAACGGTAACGTCTGAAATCAACCATAAAGTGTGGGTTACATACTACAGCAACTGTAACGTCTGAAGGCAGCGATAAAATGTGGGTTACATACTACAACAACGGTAACGTCTGAAATCAGCGATAAAATGTGGGTTACATACTACAACATCGGTATCGTCTGAAGGCTGCGATAAAATGTGGGTTACATACTACAACAACGGTAACGTCTGAAATTAGCGATAAAATTTGGGTTACATATTACAACAACATTAACGTCTGAAATTAGCTATAAAGTGTGGTTTACATACTACAACAACGGTAACGTCTGAAGGCAGCGATAAAATGTGGGTTACATACTACAACAACGGTAAAGTCTGAAATCAGATATAAAATGTGGGTTACATACTACAACAACGGTAGTGTCTGAAGTCAGCGTTAAATGTGGGTTACACACTACAACAACTGTAACGTTTGAAGTCAGCCATAAAGTGTGGGTTACATATTACAACATCGGTATCGTCTGAAGGCAGCGATAAAATGTGGGTTACATATTACAACAACGGTAACGTCTAAAGGCAGCGATAAAATGTGGGTTACATACTACAACAACAGTAACGTCTGAAGGCAGCGTTAAAATGTGGGTTACATACTATAACAACGGTAACGTCTGAAATCAGCAATAACGTGTGGGTTACATACTACAACTACGGTAACATCTGATGGCAGCGAGAAAATATGGGTTACATTCTACAACAACGGTAACGTCTGAAGGCAGCGATAAAATGTGGGTTACATACTACAACAACGGTAATGTCTGAAATCAGCGATAGAATGTGTGTTACATACCACAACAACGTTATCGTCTTAAATCAGCTATAAAGTGAGGGTTATATACTACAACAACGGTAACGTCTGAATTCGGCGATAAAATGTGGGTTACATAATACAAAACTGTAACGTCTGGCAGAGATAAAATGTGGGTTACTTACTACAACATCGGTATCGCCTGAAGGCAGCGATAAAATGTGGGTTACATACTACAACAACGGTAACGTCTGAAGGCAGCGATAAAATGTGGGTTACATACTACAACAACGTTAACGTCTGAAATCAGCAATAAAGTGTGGGTTACATACTACAACAAAGGTTACGTCTGAATTCAGCGATAAAATGTGGGTTACATACTACAACAACGGTAACGTCTGAAGGCAGCGATAAAATGTGGGTTACATACTAAAACATCGGTATCGTCTGAAGGCAGCGATAAAATATGGGTTACATACTACAAAAACGGTAAAGTCTGAATGCAGCGATAAAATGTGGGTTACAAACTACAACAACGGTGCCGTCTGAAGGCAGCGATAAAATGTAGGTTACATACTACAACAACGGTAACGTCTGAAATCAGGTATAAGATGTGAGTTACATACTACGTCTACGGAAATGTCTGAACGCAGCGATAAAATGTGGTTTACATACTACACCATCGGTATCGTATGAAGGCAGCGATAAAATGTGGGTTACATACTACAACAACGGTAACGTATAAAATCAGCGATAAAATGTGGGTGACATACTACAACATCGGTATCGTCTGAAGGCTGCGATAAAATGTGGGTTACATACTACAACAACGGTAACGTCTGAAATTAGCGATAAAATTTGGGTTACATATTACAACAACATTAACGTCTGAAATTAGCTATAAAGTGTGGTTTACATACTACAACAACGGAAACGTCTGAAGGCAGCGATAAAATGTGGGTTACATACTACAACAACGGTAATGTCTGAAATCAGCGATAGAATGTGTGTTACATACCACAACAACGTTATCGTCTTAAATCAGCTATAAAGTGAGGGTTATATACTACAACAACAATAACGTCTGAATTCAGCGATAAAATGTGGGTTACATAATACAACAACGGTAACGTCTGGCAGAGATAAAATGTGGGTTACATACTACAACAACGCTATCGTCTGAAGGCCGCGATAAAATGTGGGTTACATACTACAACAACGGTAACGTCTGAAATCAGATATAATTGTGGGTTACATACTACAACATCGGTATCGTCTGAAGGCAGCGATAAAATGTGGGTTACATACTACAACAACGGTAACGTCTGAAGGCAGCGATAAAATGTGGGTTACATACTACAACAACGGTAATGTCTGATGACAGCGTTAAATGTGGGTTACATACTACAACAACTGTAACGTCTGATGGCAGCGATAAAATGTGGGTTACATACTACAACATTAACGTCTTAAATTAGCTATAAAGTGTGGGTTACATACTACAACAAAGGTAACGTCTGAAGGCAGCGATAAAATGTTGGTTAGATACTACAACAACGGTAACGTCTGAAATCAACCATAAAGTGTGGGTTACATAATACAGCAACTGTAACGTCTGAAGGCAGCGATAAAATGTGGGTTACATACTACAACAACGGTAACGTCTGAAATCAGCGATAAAATGTGGGTTACATACTACAACTTTGGTATCGTCTGAAGGCTGCAATAAAATGTGGGTTACATACTACAACAACGGTAACGTCTGAATGCAGCGATGAAATGTGGGTTACATACTACAACATTGGTATCGTCTGAAGGCTGCAATAAAATGTGGGTTACATACTACAACAACGGTAACGTCTGAATGCAGCGATAGAATGTGGGTTACATACAACATCGGTATCGTCTGAAGGCAGCGATAAAATATGGGTTACATACTACAAAAACGGTAACGTCTGAATGCAGCGATAAAATGTGGGTTACATACTACAACATTAACGTCTTAAAAATTAGCTATAAAATGTGGGTTACATACTACAACAACGGTAACGTCTGAAGGCAGCGATAAAAATTGGGTTACAAACTACAACAACGGTACCGTCTGAAGGCAGCGATAAAATGTAGGTTACATACTACAAACCGGGTAACGTCTGAAGGCAGCGATAAAATGTGGGTTACATACTACAACAACGGTAACGTCTGAAATCAGCTATAAGATGTGAGTTACATACTACGTCTACGGAAATGTCTGAACGCAGCGTTAAAATGTGGTTTACATACTACACCATCGGTATAGTATGAAGGCAGCGATAAAATGTGGGTTAGATACTACAACAACGGAAACGGCTGAAATCAACCAAAAAGTGTGGGGTACATACTACAGCAACTGTAACGTCTGAAGGCAGCGATAAAATGTGGGTTACATACTACAACAACGGTAACGTCTGAAATTAGCGATAAAATTTGGGTTACATATTACAACAACATTAACGTCTGAAATTAGCTATAAAGTGTGGTTTACATACTACAACAACGGTAACGTCTGAAGGCAGCGATAAAATGTGGGTTACATACTACAACAACGGTAATGTCTGAAATCAGCGATAGAATGTGTGTTACATACCACAACAACGTTATCGTCTTAAATCAGCTATAAAGTGAGGGTTATATACTACAACAACGGTAACGTCTGAATTCAGCGATAAAATGTGGGTTACATATTACAACAACGGTAACGTCTGGCAGAGATAAAATGTGGGTTACATACTACAACAACGCTATCGTCTGAAGGCAGCGATAAAATGTGGGTTACATACTACAACAACGGTAACGTCTGAAATCAGATATAATTGTGGGTTACATACTACAACATCGGTATCGTCTGAAATCAGCAATAAAGTGTGGGTTACATACTACAACAAAGGTAACGTCTGAATTCAGCGATAAAATGTGGGTTACATACTACAACAACGGTAACGTCTGAAGGCATCGATAAAATGTGGGTTACATACTACAACATCGGTATCGTCTAAAGTCAGCGATAAAATATGTATTACATACTACAACAACGGTAACGTCTGAAGGCAGCGATAAAATGTGGGTTACATACTACAACAACATTAACGTCCTAAATTAGCTATAAAGTGTGGGTTACATACTACAACAACGGTAATATCTGAAGGAAGCGTTAAATGTGGGTTACATACTACAACAACTGTAACGTCTGAAGTCAGCCATAAAGTGTGGGTTACATACTACACCATCGGTATAGAATGTGCATTACACATTACAACAACGGTAACGTCTGAAGGCAGCGATAAAATGTGGGTTACATACTACAACTAAGGTAACGTCTGAAATCAGTCATAAAGTGTGGGTTACATACTACAACATTGGTATCGTCTGAAGGGAGTGATAAAAATTGGGTTACAAACTACAAAAACGGTACCGTCTGAAGGCAGCGATAAAATGTAGGTTACATACTACAAACCGGGTAACGTCTGAAGGCAGCGATAAAATGTGGGTTACATACTACAACAACGGTAACGTCTGAAATCAGCTATAAGATGTGAGTTACATACTACGACTACGGTAATGTCTGAACGCAGCGATAAAATGTGGTTTACATACTACACCATCGGTATCGTATGAAGGCAGCAATAAAATGTGGGCTAGATACTACAACAACGGTAACGTCTGAAATCAACCATAAAGTGTGGGTTACATACTACAGCAACTGTAACGTCTGAAGGCAGCGATAAAATGTGGGTTACATACTACAACAACGGTAACGTCTGAAATCAGCGATAAAATGTGGGTTACATACTACAACATCGGTATCGTCTGAAGGCTGCGATAAAATGTGGGTTACATACTACAACAACGGTAACGTCTGAAATTAGCGATAAAATTTGGGTTACATATTACAACAACATTAACGTCTGAAATTAGCTATAAAGTGTGGTTTACATACTACAACAACGGTAACGTCTGAAGGCAGCGATAAAATGTGGGTTACATACTACAACAACGGTAAAGTCTGAAATCAGATATAAAATGTGGGTTACATACTACAACAACGGTAGTGTCTGAAGTCAGCGTTAAATGTGGGTTACACACTACAACAACTGTAACGTTTGAAGTCAGCCATAAAGTGTGGGTTACATATTACAACATCGGTATCGTCTGAAGGCAGCGATAAAATGTGGGTTACATATTACAACAACGGTAACGTCTAAAGGCAGCGATAAAATGTGGGTTACATACTACAACAACAGTAACGTCTGAAGGCAGCGTTAAAATGTGGGTTACATACTATAACAACGGTAACGTCTGAAATCAGCAATAACGTGTGGGTTACATACTACAACTACGGTAACATCTGATGGCAGCGAGAAAATATGGGTTACATTCTACAACAACGGTAACGTCTGAAGGCAGCGATAAAATGTGGGTTACATACTACAACAACGGTAATGTCTGAAATCAGCGATAGAATGTGTGTTACATACCACAACAACGTTATCGTCTTAAATCAGCTATAAAGTGAGGGTTATATACTACAACAACGGTAACGTCTGAATTCGGCGATAAAATGTGGGTTACATAATACAAAACTGTAACGTCTGGCAGAGATAAAATGTGGGTTACTTACTACAACATCGGTATCGCCTGAAGGCAGCGATAAAATGTGGGTTACATACTACAACAACGGTAACGTCTGAAGGCAGCGATAAAATGTGGGTTACATACTACAACAACGTTAACGTCTGAAATCAGCAATAAAGTGTGGGTTACATACTACAACAAAGGTTACGTCTGAATTCAGCGATAAAATGTGGGTTACATACTACAACAACGGTAACGTCTGAAGGCAGCGATAAAATGTGGGTTACATACTAAAACATCGGTATCGTCTGAAGGCAGCGATAAAATATGGGTTACATACTACAAAAACGGTAAAGTCTGAATGCAGCGATAAAATGTGGGTTACAAACTACAACAACGGTGCCGTCTGAAGGCAGCGATAAAATGTAGGTTACATACTACAACAACGGTAACGTCTGAAATCAGGTATAAGATGTGAGTTACATACTACGTCTACGGAAATGTCTGAACGCAGCGATAAAATGTGGTTTACATACTACACCATCGGTATCGTATGAAGGCAGCGATAAAATGTGGGTTACATACTACAACAACGGTAACGTATAAAATCAGCGATAAAATGTGGGTGACATACTACAACATCGGTATCGTCTGAAGGCTGCGATAAAATGTGGGTTACATACTACAACAACGGTAACGTCTGAAATTAGCGATAAAATTTGGGTTACATATTACAACAACATTAACGTCTGAAATTAGCTATAAAGTGTGGTTTACATACTACAACAACGGAAACGTCTGAAGGCAGCGATAAAATGTGGGTTACATACTACAACAACGGTAATGTCTGAAATCAGCGATAGAATGTGTGTTACATACCACAACAACGTTATCGTCTTAAATCAGCTATAAAGTGAGGGTTATATACTACAACAACAATAACGTCTGAATTCAGCGATAAAATGTGGGTTACATAATACAACAACGGTAACGTCTGGCAGAGATAAAATGTGGGTTACATACTACAACAACGCTATCGTCTGAAGGCCGCGATAAAATGTGGGTTACATACTACAACAACGGTAACGTCTGAAATCAGATATAATTGTGGGTTACATACTACAACATCGGTATCGTCTGAAGGCAGCGATAAAATGTGGGTTACATACTACAACAACGGTAACGTCTGAAGGCAGCGATAAAATGTGGGTTACATACTACAACAACGGTAATGTCTGATGACAGCGTTAAATGTGGGTTACATACTACAACAACTGTAACGTCTGATGGCAGCGATAAAATGTGGGTTACATACTACAACATTAACGTCTTAAATTAGCTATAAAGTGTGGGTTACATACTACAACAAAGGTAACGTCTGAAGGCAGCGATAAAATGTTGGTTAGATACTACAACAACGGTAACGTCTGAAATCAACCATAAAGTGTGGGTTACATAATACAGCAACTGTAACGTCTGAAGGCAGCGATAAAATGTGGGTTACATACTACAACAACGGTAACGTCTGAAATCAGCGATAAAATGTGGGTTACATACTACAACTTTGGTATCGTCTGAAGGCTGCAATAAAATGTGGGTTACATACTACAACAACGGTAACGTCTGAATGCAGCGATGAAATGTGGGTTACATACTACAACATTGGTATCGTCTGAAGGCTGCAATAAAATGTGGGTTACATACTACAACAACGGTAACGTCTGAATGCAGCGATAGAATGTGGGTTACATACAACATCGGTATCGTCTGAAGGCAGCGATAAAATATGGGTTACATACTACAAAAACGGTAACGTCTGAATGCAGCGATAAAATGTGGGTTACATACTACAACATTAACGTCTTAAAAATTAGCTATAAAATGTGGGTTACATACTACAACAACGGTAACGTCTGAAGGCAGCGATAAAAATTGGGTTACAAACTACAACAACGGTACCGTCTGAAGGCAGCGATAAAATGTAGGTTACATACTACAAACCGGGTAACGTCTGAAGGCAGCGATAAAATGTGGGTTACATACTACAACAACGGTAACGTCTGAAATCAGCTATAAGATGTGAGTTACATACTACGTCTACGGAAATGTCTGAACGCAGCGTTAAAATGTGGTTTACATACTACACCATCGGTATAGTATGAAGGCAGCGATAAAATGTGGGTTAGATACTACAACAACGGAAACGGCTGAAATCAACCAAAAAGTGTGGGGTACATACTACAGCAACTGTAACGTCTGAAGGCAGCGATAAAATGTGGGTTACATACTACAACAACGGTAACGTCTGAAATTAGCGATAAAATTTGGGTTACATATTACAACAACATTAACGTCTGAAATTAGCTATAAAGTGTGGTTTACATACTACAACAACGGTAACGTCTGAAGGCAGCGATAAAATGTGGGTTACATACTACAACAACGGTAATGTCTGAAATCAGCGATAGAATGTGTGTTACATACCACAACAACGTTATCGTCTTAAATCAGCTATAAAGTGAGGGTTATATACTACAACAACGGTAACGTCTGAATTCAGCGATAAAATGTGGGTTACATATTACAACAACGGTAACGTCTGGCAGAGATAAAATGTGGGTTACATACTACAACAACGCTATCGTCTGAAGGCAGCGATAAAATGTGGGTTACATACTACAACAACGGTAACGTCTGAAATCAGATATAATTGTGGGTTACATACTACAACATCGGTATCGTCTGAAATCAGCAATAAAGTGTGGGTTACATACTACAACAAAGGTAACGTCTGAATTCAGCGATAAAATGTGGGTTACATACTACAACAACGGTAACGTCTGAAGGCATCGATAAAATGTGGGTTACATACTACAACATCGGTATCGTCTAAAGTCAGCGATAAAATATGTATTACATACTACAACAACGGTAACGTCTGAAGGCAGCGATAAAATGTGGGTTACATACTACAACAACATTAACGTCCTAAATTAGCTATAAAGTGTGGGTTACATACTACAACAACGGTAATGTCTGAAGGCAGCGTTAAATGTGGGTTACCTACTACAACAACTGTAACGTCTGAAGGCAGCGATAAAATGTGGGTTACATACTACAACTACGGTAACGTCTGAATTCAGCCATAAAGTGTGGGATACATACTACAACTACGGTAACGTATGAAGGCAGCGATAAAATGTGGGTTACATACTACAACATTAACGTCTTAAATTAGCTATAAAGTGTGGGTTACATACTACAACAACGGTAACGTCTGAAGGCAGCGATAAAATGTGGGTTACATACTACAACTACGGTAACGTATGAAGGCAGCGATAAAATGTGGGTTACATACTACAACATTAACGTCTTAAATTAGCCATAAAGTGTGGGTTACATACTACAACAACGGTAACGTCTGAAGGCAGTAATAAAATGTGGGTTACATATTACAACAACGGTAACTTCTGAAGGCAGCGATAAAATGTGGTTTACATACTACACTATCGGTATAGAATGTGCGTTACATATTACAACAACGGTAACGTCTGAAGGCAGCGATAAAATGTGGGTTACATACTACAACTACGGTAACGTCTGAAATCAGCCATAAAGTGTGGGACATACTACAACATTGGTATCGTCTGAAGGCAGCGATAAAAATTGGGTTACATACTACAACAACGGTACCGTCTGAAGGCAGCGATAAAATGTAGGTTACATACTACAAACCGGGTAACGTCTGAAGGCAGCGATAACATGTGGGTTACATACTACAACAACGGTAACGTCTGAAATCAGCTATAAGATATGAGTTACATACTACATCTACGGTAATGTCTGAACGCAGCGATAAAATGTGGTTTACATACTACACCATCGGTATCGTATGAAGGCAGCCATAGAATGTGGGTTACATACTACAACAACGGTAACGGTTGTAGGCAGCGATAAAATGTTGGTTAGATACTACAACAACGGTAACGTCTGAAATCAACCATAAAGTGTGGGTTACATAATACAGCAACTGTAACGTCTGAAGGCAGCGATAAAATGTGGGTTACATACTACAACAACGGTAACGTCTGAAATCAGCGATAAAATGTGGGTTACATACTACAACATCGGTATCGTCTGAAGGCTGCAATAAAATGTGGGTTACATACTACAACAACGGTAACGTCTGAATGCAGCGATGAAATGTGGGTTACATACTACAACATTGGTATCGTCTGAAGGCAACGATAAAATGTGAGTTACATACTACAACACCGGTAACGTCTGAAGGCAGCGATAGAATGTGGGTTACATACTACACCAACAGTAACGTCTGAAATCAGCTATAAAGTGTTGGTTACTTACTACAACAACGGTAACGGCTGTAGGCAGCGATAAAATGTGGGTTAGATACTACAACAACGGTAACGTCTGAAATCAACCATAAAGTGTGGGTTACATACTACAGCAACTGTAACGTCTGAAGGCAGCGATAAAATGTGGGTTACATACTACAACAACGGTAACGTCTGAAGGCAGCGATGAAATGTGGGTTACATAGTACAACATTAGTATCGTCTGAAGGCAACGATAAAATGTGAGTTACATACTACAACACCGGTAACGTCTGAAGGCAGCGATAAAATGTGGGTTACATACTACAACAACGGTAACGTCTGAAATCAGCCATAAAGTGTGGGTTACATACTACAACAACGGTAACGTGTGAAGGTAGCGATAAAATGTGGGTTGAATACTACAACAACGGTAAGGTCTGAAGGCAGCGATAAAATGTGGGTTACATACTACAACAACGGTAAAGTCTGAAATCAGCGATAAAATGTGGGTTACATACTACAACATCGGTATCGTCTGAAGGCTGCGATAAAATGTGGGTTACATACTACAACAACGGTAACGTCTGAATGCAGCGATGAAATGTGGGTTACATACTACAACATTGGTATCGTCTGAAGGCAACGATAAAATGTGAGTTACATACTACAACACCGGTAACGTCTGAAGGCAGCGATAGAATGTGGGTTACATACTACACCAACAGTAACGTCTGAAATCAGCTATAAAGTGTTGGTTACTTACTACAACAACGGTAACGGCTGTAGGCAGCGATAAAATGTGGGTTAGATACTACAACAACGGTAACGTCTGAAATCAAACATAAAGTGTGGGTTACATACTACAGCAACTGTAACGTCTGAAGGCAGCGATAAAATGTGGGTTACATACTACAACATCGGTATCTTCTGAAGGCTGCGATAAAATGTGGGTTACATACTACAACAACGGTAACGTCTGAAGGCAGCGATGAAATGTGGGTTACATAGTACAACATTAGTATCGTCTGAAGGCAACGATAAAATGTCAGTTACATACTACAACACCGGTAACGTCTGAAGGCAGCGATAGAATGTGGGTTACATACCACAATAACGGTAACGTCTGAAGGCAGCGATAAAATGTGGGTTACATACTACAACAACGGTAACGTCTGAAATCAGCCATAAAGTGTGGGTTACATACTACAACAACGGTAACGTGTGAAGGTAGCGATAAAATGTGGGTTAAATACTACAACAACGGTAAGGTCTGAAGGCAGCGATAAAATGTCGGTTACCTACTAAAACATCGGTATAGTCTGAAGGCAGCGATAAAATGTGGGTGACATACTACGACAAAGGTAACGTCTGAAATCAGCTATAAAGTTTGGGTTACATACTACAACAACGGTAACGTCTTAAGGCAGCGTTAAAATGTGAGTTACATACTACAACAACGCTAACGTCTGAAGGCAGCGATAAAATAAGGGTTACATACTATAACAACGGTAACGTCTGAAGGCAGCCATAAAGTGTGGGTTACATACTACAACAACGGTAACGTGTGAAGGCAGCGGTAAAATGTGGGTTACATACTACAACAACGGTAACGTCTGAAGGCAGCGAAAAAAAGGGTTTACATACTACATCTTTGGTATCGTCTGTAGGCAGCGATAAAATGTGGGTTACATACTACAACAACGGTAATGTCTGAAATTAACTATAAAGTGTGGGTTACATACTACAAACACGGTAACGTCTGAAGGCAGCTATAAAATGTGGGTTACATACTACAACAACTGTAACGTCTGAAGGCAGCTATAAAATGTGGGTTACATACTACAACAACTGTAACGTCTGAAATCAGCCATAAAGTGTGGGTTACATACTACAACATCGGTATCGTCCGATGGCAGCGATAAAATGTGGGTTACATACTACAACAACGGTAACTTCTGAAACCAGCCATAAAGTGTGGGTTACATACTACAACAACAGAAACGTCTGAAATCAGCTATAAAGTGTGAGTTACATACTACAACAACGGTAACGTCTGAAGGCAGCTATAAAATGTGGGTTACATACTACAACAACTGTAACGTCTGAAAGCAGCTATAAAATGTTGGTTACATACTACAACAACTGTAACGTCTGAAATCAGCCATAAAGTGTTGGTTACATACTACAACAACGGTAACGTCTGAAGGCAGCGATAAAATGTGAGTTACATACTACAACATCGGTATCGTCCGAAGGCAGCGATAACATGTGGGTTACATACTACAACAACGGTAACGTCTGAAATCAGCAATAAAGTGTGGGTTTCATACTACAACAACGGTAACGTCTGAAGGTAGCGATAAAATATAGGTTACATTCTACAACAACGGTAACGTCTGAAATCAGCCATAAAGTGTGGATTACATACTACAACATTGGTATCGTCTGAAGGCAGCGGTAAATGTGGGTTACATACTACAACATCGGTATCGTCTGAAGGCAGCGATAAAATATAGTTTACATACTACATTAACGGTAACATCTGAAGGCAGCGTTAAAATGTGGGTTACATACTACAACATCGGCAACGTCTGAAGGCAGCGATAAAGTGTGGGTTACACACTACAACAACGGTAACGTCTGAAGGCAGCGATAAAATGTGGCTTACATACTACAACAACGGTAACGTCTGAAATTAGCGATAAAATTTGGGTTACATATTACAACAACATTAACGTCTGAAATTAGCTATAAAGTGTGGGTTACATACTACAACAACGGTAACGTCTGAAGGCAGCGATAAAATGTGGGTTACATACTACAACAACGGTAAAGTCTGTAATCAGCTATAAAATGTGGGTTACAAACTACAACAACGGTAGTGTCTGAAGGCAGCGTTAAATTTGGGTTACACACTACAACAACTGTAACGTTTGAAGTCAGCCATAAAGTGTGGGTTACATATTTTAACATCGGTATCGTCTGAAGGCAGCGATAAAATGTGTGTTACATATTACAACAACGGTAACGTCTAAAGGCAGCGATAAAATGTGGGTTACATACTACAACAACAGTAACGTCTGAAGGCAGCGTTAAAATGTGGGTTACATACTACAACAACGGTAACGTCTGAAATCAGCAATAACGTGTGGGTTACATACTACAACTACGGTAACGTCTGAAGGCAGCGAGAAAATATGGGTTACATTCTACAACAACGGTAACGTCTGAAATCAGTTATAAAGTGTGGGTTACATACTACAACAACGGTAACGTCTGAAGGCAGCCATAAAATGTGGGTTATATACTACAACAACGGTAACGTCTGGCAGAGATAAAATGTGGGTTACATACTACAACAACGGTAACGTCTGAAATCAGCCATAAAATATGGGTTATATACTACAATACCGGTAACGTCTGAAGGCAGCTATAAAAGTTGGGTTACATACTACAACAACCCTCTCCTATGGGCTGCATGACCTGGACGTGGTATAGAGGCTTAATCCGGGCGTGGGGGACGGGTGGAGCGGAGCTGTACGTATGTGGCTCCCTATAAACGGGAAGTCCAGGCATTTGTGTGAGTGCATGAAGGCGGCTCAAAAAAAAGGGGCCAGTCCTAGCACCTGAAGGGTTGTTATCTGACCGGCTCTCGCCCTGCCCTTCCCTTGCGGGCGGCAACCAAGAAGCACTCCTCATCCAGGTTGGTGGTCTGGATGGGCACTTACACCCCCGATCTGAAGGTGTTATGCGATCCGTGCCGATGTAGATTCGTGGCCCTCAGGGTAAGGAGGGTCTTTAACGGAGCCTCAGGGGCACCTGGCGCCACCCCTGAGTACTTAAGTCGCCTTACCGCCGTAAGCGGGGCTCTGCGGCGGCGGACCTTTATTTCCCTAGCTGCTCGTGGGAACACACATGGCAGAGAAAAAAATAAATTTAACTGGTCAGGGCTTAGAACCTACCGACAAATCTGTTCCTATGGAGGTGGCTTCGGCCCCCGTAGAGACAGATGGAAATCCAGCTGCGAAGGCAACAGGAAGAATGAGTGGTGCACAAAGGAGGAAAGCACTCTGGCTTTCCTACCATGAGGAAGCAAAGAAGGCGGAGGCGGAGGGCAGAGAACCACCGCCACCCCCTTTGAGGAAACACCGATCCGGGCAGCGGAAGGGTTTGACGGAGGCTGGGGCTAGAACCCGCCCTGTCGTCCCGGAAGCCAGTGGATCAGGTAGGACTTTAGTACGACAAAAGAGAGAAAGGAAAAGGAAGGAAAGGAGTACTTCTAATCCTACTCCAGAGTCGGAGGTCAAGAGGTCTAGGCCTGCTTGGTCGGGAGGGCCGTCTTTCTCGGCGATCTCCGCCAACCTTCCGAGGGTTCTTGTGACCTTTGGGGATAGTGTAGGCGTGAGGATGGAGATGGCGGCGTTCGACCACCTTAAGGGCACCGTCATGGACCGGATTCTGGACACTCCTAGTGGAGGTTTTGTTCCGCGGTTCAGAGACACTCACCTAAGGGATGGAGTCGCAGCATTTATTTGTGCTGAGGAGGAATCGGCAAAATGGCTGAGAGAAGTGGTACCGTCAATTAAGCTCGAGGACGGGACTCAGGCAAGGCTAGTACTGCCTGATGAACTGATCAAAAGGGTGAAAGTGACGGTGCTAGTACCACCACCAAAAAGGGAGGCCACTCAGCTGGTCAAGTTCATCGGGATGCAAAACCCAGAAATTGACACTTCGAAGTGGAAGATCCTACAGTGCATTGAGCGGGGACCTGCAAGCCTCCTCTGCCTAGGATTGGATGAGGCATCGGCCAGATTATTAAAGGCAAGAGATGGGAAAGCCTTCCTGGGGACTGCAGAGGTCACTTTTAAGTGGAACTCTAAGGACCTGGAAGAGAAGGGCGAGAGAGAGAATCAGGAGAAGGCATAGGGGTCAGTTGGAGATGGCTGACCCTCGAGCAATGATCCTGCAAATCAACTTGCATCACAGTAAAAGCGCCTCGGTGGTCCTAACCAGGTGCTTAAATGTGAGGCACACATTACCAGCGCTTGCGCTGGTGCAAGAACCGTGGCTGGTCAGGAACCGTATAAGGGGTCTGACTGCAGCTGGGCGCACCTACGCAAGTGGGGAACATGAGGGGCACAGAGCATGTGTGATAGTCAGAGGACTAGAAGCCACGCTGATTCAAGAATTCTCAACTAAAGACCTTGCGGTGGTTAGAATTCGAGGCAAGGGCGAGGTAAGTGGGAGCAGGGAGTTCATTGTGGCCTCCACTTACTGCGCCCACAATAGAGAATCGCCCCCTGCAGAATTACGTAAGTTAGTTCGGTACTGCAGGGAGAGGAATATAGGAATTTTAGTGGGCTGTGATGCCAATGCTCATAATGAGGTGTGGGGCAGCACAGACACAAATGAGCGAGGCGAGGAGCTCCTAGCCTTCTTGATTGAAGAAAACCTTGTGGTTTTAAACACAGGTGCCGAGCCAACATTTGTCACTTCAAACAGAAGGGAGGTTCTAGATATCACCTTCTGTAATAGACAAATGGTAAGGTGGGTGCATGACTGGCAGGTTTCGGATGAGCCCTCCATGTCTGATCACCGAATCATCACTGCTACAATGAGGGGAGTGGTTCCCCATGTGGTGTGGTTTAGGAACCCGAGAAGGACAAACTGGGAAGGTTTTAAGTCCTCAGTGAGGAGGCGGATGTCTGACTTCCGTGGTAAATATGGTACATCAAACGAACTGGAAAATACTGAGGCCTACATCAGGACTGCAATTTTCACGTCGTTTGAGGAAAATTGCCCTCTCTCGCGGATAAACACTGGGCGTGGTAAGCTTAAGTGGAACAGCGAGTTAGAGGCAAGACGGAAAGAGACTAGAAGGCTCTTTAATAGGGCAAAGAAGAAGAAAACGGCGGAGACCAGGCAGGCATATAAAGACAGCCAGGGTCTCTATAAAAATCTTATTAAAGAGGTTAAACGTACTTCTTGGGAAAAGTGGTGCTCAGAGACAAGCACACTGAGTGACACTGCTAGACTGTTTAAGGTGTTAGCAGGTGGACCGAGGGGAGAGCTTAAGTTTGTCAAGAAGACTGATGGTAGCTTTACTGACACCCCGGAGGAAACACTGCGTCTGCTTATGAGGAACAGTTTTCCCGATATTAGACCGGTGGGGGACGGTGCTCAAAACCTCCGACATACTGGGCTAAGGGCAGACTGGAATATTGCTGGGCAGGTGATCTCAGCGCAAAAGGTGAGAGAGGCAATTCTGTCTTTTGAGCCTTTTAAAGCGCCTGGATTAGATAACATTACTCCATTACTACTACAAAATTGCTTGGAGGAAATAATAGGGCCACTGACAGGATTACTCAGAGGCTGTGTTGCCTTGGGTTACACGCCTGGGCAGTGGCTCAAAACGAAGGTTATCTTTATCCCCAAACCAGGGAGGAAAGGTTACACAGAGGTAAAGGACTTCAGACCTATCAGCCTCACATCTTTCTTGTTAAAGACACTGGAAAGGCTGGTGGACTACTATTTGAAGGAGGGACCTTTGAAGCAGTATCCGCTTCATCAGGACCAACACGCCTACCGAACCGGTAGGTCAGTGGAGACTGCGCTGTTGTCGGTCGTAGACTTTATTAAGGGTCAGGTCAACAACAAGGGGATATGTATTGGGGCTTTTCTTGATGTGGAGGGGGCTTTTAATAATACCTCTAGACTGGCCATCAAGAGAGCAGCTATGGATCATGGGATTTCTGATGGAATTATAAATTGGATTATGAGTTCCTTGGAAAACCGGATAAGCACTGCATCCTGGATGGGGTGCACGATAAATGGGATGGTCTCGGAGGGCTGCCCGCAGGGTGGAGTGTTATCCCCTTTGCTGTGGAGCCTTGTCGTGGACAGCCTACTAAGGACACTCAGTGGAATGGGTGTCAAGGTGGTAGGATATGCGGATGACATAGCTATCCTTGTTAGGGGACCATTTGAAGAGGTCCTCAAAGACCTGCTTCAAGAGGCACTCAAGGTAACAGAAGTATGGTGCAGGGAGAATGCACTATGCATTCAAGGAGAGAAATCTGTGGCACTCATCTTCACTAGGCGATATAAAACTAAATCGCTGGAGATGATGGAAGTTGGTAATACTAAAATAAGCTACGTTGAGAGTGCTAAATATCTGGGCGTTATTCTGGATAGGAAGCTACTCTGGCGTGAGCATTTGGAGGATAAGTGCAAAAAAGCCATAGCTACGTTCTGGCAATGCAGAGGAGCAATAGGCACGAGATGGGGTTTGGGTCCACGTCAAATGAACTGGATTTATTCCGCCATTGTGGTGCCGAGGTTGGTCTTTGCCTCTATCGTCTGGTGGGACAGGGCACAGAAAGAAACAAGTAAAAGAATGCTGGACCGCGTGCAGGGGCTCTTCCTTAGAGGCATAACTGCTACAAGGAGAAGCACACCATGTGCGGCCTTGAGGGTTATGTTGGGTTTTCCATCCTTGAGTCTTCAAATTAGGATGGAGGCAATGAAAACTGCATACCGGCTAAGCTGTACTGGGCAGTGGAAGACAAGTAGCAAACTTCATAAACAGCTATTTGGGGATTCACTGAAGGAGCTCTGGATAGAACCTCAGGATAAGATACTGCCTCTTAAAACTACAAAATCCTTATTCCTGCAAGAGAGGCATGGGCGGAGTATAGACCCAGACATGGTGAAATCTGGTTCACCGATGGGTCCAAGATGAAGGGAGGAGTGGGAGCAGGATTTAGTGGACCGAGACACCAAGACAGATTTTGTCATCGCCTGGAGGACTACAACTCTTTCTTCCAGGGGGAGGTGCTCGCGATCAAACTATGTGCTGAGGAAATAATAGGGTCTGGCAGGAGGGGCAAGACCATCTGGATTTGCTCGGACAGTCAGGCAGCTCTGAAGGCTTTAGGTAAGGCTAGTACCAGCTCTAGGTTGGTGGCTGAGACTATGGCTTCTTTAGCAGAGCTGAGTAAGCACTCAGCCTAACCTGGATTCCAGGACATTCTGGCTGGATAGGGAATGAGAGAGCTGACGCCTTAGCAAAACAAGGGTGTATAACCCAAGGACCGTTGCTGAGGACAGTGGGCATGCCGCCTCGGGAGGGGCGCAAGAGGATCATGGCACATATAGACAGGTTGTGCAGGGAAGAATGGAATGTAACCTTGGGGTGTAACAAATCCAAGGTACTGTGGGGTTACTCAGGAGATGTGTGGGGCAAAGAACTACTCTCCTTAAGTAGACATCAACTCAGAGCTACTGTAGAGCTGGTTACAGGCCATGGGAATCTGAGGGGGTTCCAATACAAAATTGGAAAATCTAGGTCCCCTGTATGCAAGAGATGCGACGAGGACCAAGAGGAAAGCCCAATCCACGTACTCTGTGAGTGTCCTGCTTTGGGAGCTGCAAGGAGAAAGTGGTTTGGCTGGCAGGTATGTACACCAGAGGATATCAGAAGATCTAGCATCAGGTGGGTACTTGATTTCTGCAAAGAGGTAGGTATCCACTAAGCTAGTCCTGTGGTAGGGATGGGAAGAGAGTACAAAGGCTACAGCTAAGTGCTCTACACCGATAAGGTCCCTCCGAGTTTTAGTAATAATACTACAACAACGCTATCGTCTGAAGGCAGCGATAAAATGTGGGTTACATACAACAACAACGGTAACGTCTGAAATCAGATATAATTGTGGGTTACATACTACAACATCGGTATTGTCTGAAGGCAGCGATAAAATGTGGGTTACATACTACAACAACGGAAACGTCTGAAGGCAGCTATAAAATGTGGGTTACATACTACAACAACGTTAGCGTCTGAAATCAGCAATAAAGTGTGGGTTACATACTACAACAAAGGTAACGTCTGAATTCAGCGATAAATGTGGGTTACATACTACAACAACGGTAACGTCTGAAGGCAGCGAGAAAATATGGGTTACATTGTACAACAACGGTAACGTCTGAAATCAGCCATAAAGTGTGGGATACATACTACAACTACGGTAACGTCTGAAGGCAGCGATAAAATGTGGGTTACATACTACAACATCGGTATCGTCTGAAGGCAGCGATAAAATATGGGTTACATACTACAAAAACGGTAACGTCTGAATGCAGCGATGAAATGTGGGTTACATACTACAACATTGGTATCGTCTGAAGGCAACGATAAAATGTGAGTTACATACTACAACACCGGTAACGTCTGAAGGCAGCGATATAATGTGGGTTACATACTACACCAACAGTAACGTCTGAAATCAGCTATAAAGTGTTGGTTACTTACTACAACAACAGTAACGGCTGTAGGCAGCGATAAAATGTGGGGTAGATACTACAACAACGGTAACGTCTGAAATCAAACATAAAGTGTGGGTTACATACTACAACATCGGTATCGTCTGAAGGCTGCGATAAAATGTGGGTTACATACTACAACAACGGTAACGTCTGAAGGCAGCGATGAAATGTGGGTTACATAGTACAACATTAGTATCGTCTGAAGGCAACGATAAAATGTGAGTTACATACTACAAATACGGTAACGTCTGAAGGCAGCTATAAAATGTGGGTGACATACTACAACAACTGTAACGTCTGAAGGCAGCTATAAAATGTGGGTTACATACTACAACAACTGTAACGTCTGAAATCAGCCATAAAGTGTGGGTTACATACTACAACATCGGTATCGTCCGAAGGCAGCGATAAAATGTGGGTTACATACTACAACAACGGTAACTTCTGAAAAAAGCCATAAAGTGTGGGTTACATACTACAACAACAGAAACGTCTGAAATCAGCTATAAAGTGTGAGTTACATACTACAACAACGGTAACGTCTGAAGGCAGAGATAAAATGTGGGTTACATACTACAACAACGGTAACGTCTGAAAATAGCCATAAAGTGTGGGTTACATACTACAAACACGGTAACGTCTGAAGGCAGCTATAAAATGTGGGTTACATACTACAACAACTGTAACGTCTGAATACAGCTTTAAAATATGGGTTACATACTACAACAACTGTAACGTCTGAAATCAGCCATAAAGTGTTGGTTACATACTACAACAACGGTAACGTCTGAAGGCAGCGATAAAATATAGGTTACATTCTACAACAACGGTAACGTCTGAAATCAGCCATAAAGTGTGGATTACATACTACAACATTGGTATCGTCTGAAGGCAGCGGTAAATGTGGGTTACATACTACAACATCGGTATCGTCTGAAGGAAGCGATAAAATATAGGTTACATACTACATCAACGATAACGTCTGAAATTAGCCATAAAGTGTGGGTTACATACTACAAACACGGTAACGTCTGAAGGCAGCGATAAAATGTGGGTTACATACTACAACATCGGCAACGTGTGAAGGAAGCGATAAAGTGTGGGTTACACACTACAACAACGGTAACGTCTGAAGGCAGCGATAAAATGTGGGTTACATACTACAACAACGGTAACGTCTGAAGGCAGCGATAAAATGTGGGTTACATACTACAACAACGGTAAAGTCTGTAATCAGCTATAAAATGTGGGTTACATACTACAACAACGGTAGTGTCTGAAGGCAGCGTTAAATGTGGGTTACACACTACAACAACTGTAACGTTTGAAGTCAGCCATAAAGTGTAGGTTACATATTACAACATCGGTATCGTCTGAAGGCAGCGATAAAATGTGTGTTACATATTACAACAACGGTAACGTCTGAAGGCAGCGTTAAAATGTGGGTTACATACTACAACAACGGTAACGTCTGAAATCAGCAATAACGTGTGGGTTACATACTACAACTACGGTAACGTCTGAAGGCAGCGAGAAAATATGGGTTACATTCTACAACAACGGTAACGTCTGAAATCAGTTATAAAGTGTGGGTTACATACTACAACAACGGTAACGTCTGAAGGCAGCCATAAAATGTGGGTTATATACTACAACAACGGTAACGTCTGGCAGAGATAAAATGTGGGTTACATACTACAACAACGGTAACGTCTGAAAACAGCCATAAAATGTGGGTTATATACTATATTACCGGTAACGTCTGAAGGCAGCAATAAAATGTGGGTTACATACTACAACAACGCTATCGTCTGAAAGCAGCGATAAAGTGTGGGTTACATACTACAACATCTGTAACGTCTGAAGTCAGTTATAAAGTGTGGGTTACATACTACAACAACGGTAACGTCTGAAGGCAGTAATAAAATGTGGGTTACATATTACAACAACGGTAACGTCTGAAGGCAGCGATAAAATGTGGTTTACATACTACACCATCATTAACGTCTGAAATCAGCCATAAAGTGTGGGTTACATACTACAACATTGGTATCGTCTGAAGGCAGCGATAATAATTGAGTTACATACTACAACAACGGTACCGTCTGAAGGCAGCGATAAAATGTAGGTTACATACTACAAACCGGGTAACATCTGACGGCAGCGATAAAATGTGGGTTACATACTACAACAACGGTAACATCTGAAATCAGCTATTAGATGTGAGTTACATACTACAACTACGGTAATGTCTGAACGCAGCGATAAGATGTGGTTTACATACTACACCATCGGTATCGTATGAAGGCAGCGATAAAATGTGGGTTACATACTACAACAACTTCAACGTCTGAAGGCAGCGATAAAATATGGGTTACATACTACAAAAACGGTAACGTCTGAAATCAGCTATAAAGTGTTGGTTACTTTCTACAACAACGGTAACGGCTGTAGGCAGCGATAAAATGTGGGTTAGATACTACAACAACGGTAACGTCTGAAATCAACCATAAAATGTGAGTTACATACTACAGCAACTGTAACGTCTGAAGGCAGCGATAAAATGTGGGTTACATACTACCACAACGGTAACGTCTGAATGCAGCGATGAAATGTGGGTTACATACTAAAACATTGGTATCGTCTGAAGGCAACGATAAAATGTGAGTTACATACTACAACACCGGTAACGTCAGAAGGCAGCGATAGAATGTGGGTTACATACTACACCAACAGTAACGTCTGAAATCAGCTATAAAGTGTTGGTTACTTACTACAACAACGGTAACGGCTGTAGTCAGCGATAAAATGTGGGTTAGATACTACAACAACAGTAACGTCTGAAATCAACCATAAAGTGTGGGTTACATACTACAGCAACTGTAACGTCTGAAGGCAGCGATAAAATGTGGGTTACATACTACAACATCGGTATCGTCTGAAGGTTGCGATAAACTGTGGGTTACATACTACAACAACGGTAACGTCTGAAGGCAGCGATGAAATGTGGGTTAAATAGTACAACATTAGTATCGTCTGAAGGCAGCCATAAAGTGTGGGTTACATACTACAACAACGGTAACGTGTGAAGGCAGCGGTAAAATGTGGGTTACATACTACTACAACGGTAACGACTGAAGGCAGCGATAAAATGTGGGTTACATACTACAACAACGGTAATGTCTGAAATTAACTATAAAGTGTGGGTTACATACTACAAACACGGTAACGTCTGAAGGCAGCTATAAAATGTGAATTACATACTACAACAACTGTAACGTCTGAAGGCAGCTATAAAATGTGGGTTACATACTACAACAACTGTAACGTCTGAAACCAGCCATAAAACGTGGGTTACATACTAAAACAACAGAAACGTCTGAAATCAGTTATAAAGTGTGGGTTACATACTACAACATTGGTATCGTCTGAAGGCAGCGGTTAATGTGGGTTACATACTACAACAACGGTAACGTCTGAAATTAGACATAAAGTGTGGGTTACATACTACAAACACGGTAACGTCTGAAGGCAGCTATAAAATGTGGGTTACATACTACAACAACTGTAACGTCTGAATGCAGCTATAAAATGTGGGTTACATACTACAACAACTGTAACGTCTGAAATCAGCCATAAAGTGTTGGTTACATACTACAACAACGGTATCGTCTGAAGGCAACGATAAAATGTGAGTTACATACTACAACACCGGTAACGTCTGAAGGCAGCGATAAAATGTGGGTTACATACTACAACAACAGTAACGTCTGAAGGCAGCGTTAAAATGTGGGTTACATACTACAACAACGGTAACGTCTGAAATCAGCAATAACGTGTGGGTTACATACTACAACTACGGTAACGTCTGAAGGCAGCGAGAAAATATGGGTTACATTCTACAACAACGGTAACGTCTGAAATCAGTTATAAAGTGTGGGTTACATACTACAACAACGGTAACGTCTGAAGGCAGCGATAAAATGTGGGTTACATACTACAACAACGGTAATGTCTGAAATCAGCGATAGAATGTGTGTTACATACTACAACAACGTTATCGTCTTAAATCAGCTATAAAGTGAGGGTTATATACTACAACAACGGTAATGTCTGAATTCAGCGATAAAATGTGGGTTACATATTACAACAACGGTAACGTCTGGCAGAGATAAAATGTGGGTTACATACTACAACAACGGTAACGTCAGAAATCAGCCATAAAATGTGGGTTATATACTACAATAACGGTAACGTCTGAAGGCAGCGATAAAATATGGGTTACATACTACAACATCGGTATCGTCTAAAGGCAGCGATAAAATATGTGTTACATACTACAACAACGGTAACGTCTGAAGGCAGCTATAAAATGTGGGTTACATACTACAACAACGCTATCGTCTGAAGGCACTGATAAAATGTGGGTTACATACTACAACAACGGTAACGTCTGAAATCAGATATAATTGTGGGTTACATACTACAACAACGTTAACGTCTGAAATCAGCAATAAAGTGTGGGTTACATACTACAACAAAGGTACCGTCTGAATTCAGAGATAAAATGTGGGTTACATACTACAACAACGGTAACGTCTGAAGGCAGCGATAAAATTTGGGTTACATACTACAACATCGGTATCGTCTAAAGGCAGCGATAAAATATGTGTTACATACTACAACAACGGTAACGTCTGAAGGCAGCGATAAAGTGTGGGTTACATACTACAACAACGGTAATGTCTGAAGGCAGCGTTAAATGTGGGTTACATACTACAACATCGGTATCGTCTGAAGGCAGCGATAAAATGTGGGTTACATACTACAACATCGGTATCGTCTGAAGGCAGCGATAAAATATGGGTTACATTGTACAACAACGTTAACGTCTGAAATCAGCAATAAAGTGTGGGTTACATACTACAACAAAGGTAACGTCTGAATTCAGCGATAAAATATGGGTTACATACTACAAAAACGGTAACATCGAAAGGCAGCGATAAAATGTGGGTTACATACTACAAAATTAACGTCTTAAATTAGCTATAAAGTGTGGGTTACATACTACAACAACGGTAACGTCTGAAGGCAGCGATAAAATGTGGGTTACATACTACAACAACGGTAACGTCTGAAGGCAGAGATAAAATGTGGGTTACATACTACAACATCGGTAATGTCTGAAGGCAGCGTTAAATGTGGGTTACATACTACAACAACTGTAACGTCTGAAGTTAGCCATAAAGTGTGGGTTACATACTACAACAACGGTAACGTCTGAAGGCAGTAATAAAATGTGGGTTACATATTACAACAACGGTAACGTCTGAAGGCAGCGATAAAATATGGTTTACATACTACAACAACGGTAATGTCTGAAGGCAGCGTTAAATGTGGGTTACATATTACAACAACGGTAACGTCTGAAATCAACCATAAAGTGTGGGTTACATACTACAGCAACTGTAACGTCTGAAGGCAGCGATAAAATGTGGGTTACATACTACAACAACGGTAACTTCTGAAATCAGCGATAAAATGTGGGTTACATACTACAACATCGGTATCGTCTGAAGGCTGCGATAAAATGTGGGCTACATACTACAACAACGGTAACGTCTGAATGCAGCGATGAAATGTGGGTTACATACTACAACATTGGTATCGTCTGAAGGCAACGATAAAATGTGAGTTACATACTACAACACCGGTAACGCCTGAAGGCAGCGATAGAATGTGGGTTACATACTACACCAACAGTAACGTCTGAAATCAGCTAGAAAGTGTTGGTTACTTACTACAAGAACGGTAACGGCTGTAGGCAGCGATAAAATGTGGGTTAGATACTACAACAACGGTAACGTCTGAAATCAACCATAAAGTGTGGGTTACATACTACAGCAACTGTTACGTCTGAAGGTAGCGATAAAATGTGGGTTACATACTACAACATCGGTATCGTCTGAATGCTGCGATAAAATGTGGGTTACATACTACAACAACGGTAACGTCTGAAGGCAGCGATGAAATGTGGGTTACATACTACAACAACGGTAACGTCTGAAATCAGCCATAAAGTGTGGGTTACATACTACAACAACGGTAACGTCTGAAGGTAGCGATAAAATGTGGGTTAAATACTACAACAACGGTAAGGTCTGAAGGCAGCGATAAAATGTGGGTTACCTACTAAAACATCGGTATAGTCTGAAGGCAGCGATAAAATCTGGGTTACATACTACGACAAAGGTAACGTCTGAAATCAGCTATAAAATTTGGGTTACATACTACAACAACGGTAACGTCTTAAGGCAGCGTTAAAATAAGGGTTACATACTATAACAACGGTAACGTCTGAAGGCAGCCATAAAGTGTGGGTTACATACTACAACAACGGTAACGTGTGAAGGCAGCGGTAAAATGTGGGTTACATACTACAACAACGGTAACGTCTGAAGGCAGCGAAAAAAAGGGTTTACATACTACATCATCGGTATCGTCTGTAGGCAGCGATAAAATGTGGGTTACATACTACAACAACGGTAATGTCTGAAATTAACTATAAAGTGTGGGTTACATACTACAAACACGGTAACGTCTGAAGGCAGCTATAAAATGTGGGTTACATACTACAACAACTGTAACGTCTGAAGGCAGCTATAAAATGTGGGTTACATACTACAACAACTGTAACGTCTGAAATCAGCCATAAAGTGTGGGTTACATACTACAACATCGGTATCGTCCGAAGGCAGCGATAAAATGTGGGTTACATACTACAACAACGGTAACTTCTGAAACCAGCCATAAAGTGTGGGTTACATACTTCAACAACAGAACCATCTGAAATCAGCTATAACGTGTGAGTTACATACTACAACAACGGTAACGTCTGAAGGCAGAGATAAAATGTGGATTACATACTACAACAACGGTAACGTCTGAAATGAGCCATAAAGTGTGGGTTACATACTACAAACACGGTAACGTCTGAAGGCAGCTATAAAATGTGGGTTACATACTACAACAACTGTAACGTCTGAAGGCAGCTATAAAATGTGGGTTACATACTACAACATCTGTAACGTCTGAAATCAGCCATAAAGTGTTGATTACATACTACAACAACGGTAACGTCTGAAATTAGCGATAAAATTTGGGTTACATATTACAACAACATTAACGTCTGAAATTAGCTATAAAGTGTATGTTACATACTACAACAACGGTAACGTCTGAAGGCAGCGATAAAATGTGGGTTACATACTACAACAACGGTAAAGTCTGAAATCAGCTATAAAATGTGAGTTACATACTACAACAACGGTAGTGTCTGAAGGCAGCGTTAAATGTGGGTTACACACTACAACAACTGTAGCGTTTGAAGTCAGCCATAAAGTGTGGGTTACATATTACAACATCGGTATCGTCTGAAGGCAGCGATAAAATGTGTGTTACATATTACAACAACGGTAACGTCTAAAGGCAGCGATAAAATGTGGGTTACATACTACAGCAACAGTAACGTTTGAAGGCAGCGTTAAAATGTGGGTTACATACTACAACAACGGTAACGTCTGAAATCAGCAATAACGTGTGGGTTACATACTACAACTACGGTAACGTCTGAAGGCAGCGAGAAAATATGGGTTACATTCTACAACAACGGTAACGTCTGAAATCAGTTATAAAGTGTGGGTTACATACTACAACAACGGTAACGTCTGAAGGCAGCAATAAAATGTGGGTTATATACTACAACAACGGTAACGTCTGGCAGAGATAAAATGTGGGTTACATACTACAACAACGGTAACGTCTGAAATCAGATATAATTGTGGGTTACACACTACAACATCGGTATTGTCTGAATTCAGCGATAAAATATGGGTTACATACTACAACAACGGAAACGTCTGAAGGCAGAGATAAAATGTGGGTTACATACTACAACAACGGTAACGTCTGAAATTAGCCATAAAGTGTGGGTTACATAATACAAACACGGTAACGCCTGAAGGCAGCTATAAAATGTGGGTTACATACTACAACAACTTTAACGTCTGAAGGCAGCTATAAAATGTGGGTTACATACTACAACAACTGTAACGTCTGAAATCAGCCATAAAGTGTTGGTTACATACTACAGCAACGGTAACGTCTGAAGGCAGCGATAAAATGTGAGTTACACACTACAACATCGGTATCGTCCGAAGACAGCGATAAAATGTGGGTTACATACTACAACAACGGTAACGTCTGAAATCAGCAATAAAGTGTGGGTTTCATACTACAACAACGGTAACGTCTGAAGGCAGCGATAAAATATAGGTTACATTCTACAACAACGGTAACGTCTGAAATCAGTCATAAAGTGTGGATTACATACTACAACATTGGTATCGTCTGAAGGCAGCGGTAAATGTGGGTTACATACTACAACATCGGTATCGTCTGAAGGCAGCGATAAAATATGGGTTACATACTACATCAACGGTAACATCTGAAGGCAGCGATAAAATGTGGGTTACATACTACAACATCGGCAACGTCTGAAGGAAGCGATAAAGTGTGGGTTACATACTACAACAACGGTAACGTCTGAAGGCAGCGATAAAGTGTGGGTTACATACTACAACAACGGTAACGTCTGAAGTCAGCGATAAAATGTGGGTTACATACTACAACAACGGTAAAGTATGAAATCAGCTATAAAATGTGAGTTACATACTAAAACAACGGTAGTGTCTGAAGGCAGCGTAAAATGTGGGTTACACACTACAACAACTGTAACGTTTGAAGTCAGCCATAAAGTGTGGGTTACATATTACAACATCGGTATCGTCTGAAGGCAGCGATAAAATGTGTTACATATTACAACAACGGTAACGTCTAAAGGCAGCGATAAAATATGGGTTACATACTACAACAACTGTAACGTCTGAAATCAGCCATAAAGTGTTGGTTACATACTACAACAACGGTAACGTCTGAAGGCAGCGATAAAATATAGGTTACATTCTACAACAACGGTAACGTCTGAAATCAGCCATAAAGTGTGGATTACATACTACAACATTGGTATCGTCTGAAGGCAGCGGTAAATGTGGGTTACATACTACAACATCGGTATCGTCTGAAGGAAGCGATAAAATATAGGTTACATACTACATCAACGATAACGTCTGAAATTAGCCATAAAGTGTGGGTTACATACTACAAACACGGTAACGTCTGAAGGCAGCGATAAAATGTGGGTTACATACTACAACATCGGCAACGTGTGAAGGAAGCGATAAAGTGTGGGTTACACACTACAACAACGGTAACGTCTGAAGGCAGCGATAAAATGTGGGTTACATACTACAACAACGGTAACGTCTGAAGGCAGCGATAAAATGTGGGTTACATACTACAACAACGGTAAAGTCTGTAATCAGCTATAAAATGTGGGTTACATACTACAACAACGGTAGTGTCGGAAGGCAGCGTTAAATGTGGGTTACACACTACAACAACTGTAACGTTTGAAGTCAGCCATAAAGTGTAGGTTACATATTACAACATCGGTATCGTCTGAAGGCAGCGATAAAATGTGTGTTACATATTACAACAACGGTAACGTCTGAAGGCAGCGTTAAAATAAGGGTTACATACTACAACAACGGTAACGTCTGAAATCAGCAATAACGTGTGGGTTACATACTACAACTACGGTAACGTCTGAAGGCAGCGAGAAAATATGGGTTACATTCTACAACAACGGTAACGTCTGAAATCAGTTATAAAGTGTGGGTTACATACTACAACAACGGTAACGTCTGAAGGCAGCCGTAAAATGTGGGTTATATACTACAACAACGGTAACGTCTGGCAGAGATAAAATGTGGGTTACATACTACAACAACGGTAACGTCTGAAAACAGCCATAAAATGTGGGTTATATACTATATTACCGGTAACGTCTGAAGGCAGCAATAAAATGTGGGTTACATACTACAACAACGCTATCGTCTGAAAGCAGCGATAAAGTGTGGGTTACATACTACAACATCTGTAACGTCTGAAGTCAGTTATAAAGTGTGGGTTACATACTACAACAACGGTAACGTCTGAAGGCAGTAATAAAATGTGGGTTACATATTACAACAACGGTAACGTCTGAAGGCAGCGATAAAATGTGGTTTACATACTACACCATCATTAACGTCTGAAATCAGCCATAAAGTGTGGGTTACATACTACAACATTGGTATCGTCTGAAGGCAGCGATAATAATTGGGTTACATACTACAACAACGGTACCGTCTGAAGGCAGCGATAAAATGTAGGTTACATACTACAAACCGGGTAACATCTGACGGCAGCGATAAAATGTGGGTTACATACTACAACAACGGTAACATCTGAAATCAGCTATTAGATGTGAGTTACATACTACAACTACGGTAATGTCTGAACGCAGCGATAAGATGTGGTTTACATACTACACCATCGGTATCGTATGAAGGCAGCGATAAAATGTGGGTTACATACTACAACAACTTTAACGTCTGAAGGCAGCGATAAAATATGGGTTACATACTACAAAAACGGTAACGTCTGAAATCAGCTATAAAGTGTTGGTTACTTACTACAACAACGGTAACGGCTGTAGGCAGCGATAAAATGTGGGTTAGATACTACAACAACGGTAACGTCTGAAATCAACCATAAAATGTGAGTTACATACTACAGCAACTGTAACGTCTGAAGGCAGCGATAAAATGTGGGTTACATACTACCACAACGGTAACGTCTGAATGCAGCGATGAAATGTGGGTTACATACTAAAACATTGGTATCGTCTGAAGGCAACGATAAAATGTGAGTTACATACTACAACACCGGTAACGTCAGAAGGCAGCGATAGAATGTGGGTTACATACTACACCAACAGTAACGTCTGAAATCAGCTATAAAGTGTTGGTTACTTACTACAACAACGGTAACGGCTGTAGTCAGCGATAAAATGTGGGTTAGATACTACAACAACAGTAACGTCTGAAATCAACCATAAAGTGTGGGTTACATACTACAGCAACTGTAACGTCTGAAGGCAGCGATAAAATGTGGGTTACATACTACAACATCGGTATCGTCTGAAGGTTGCGATAAACTGTGGGTTACATACTACAACAACGGTAACGTCTGAAGGCAGCGATGAAATGTGGGTTAAATAGTACAACATTAGTATCGTCTGAAGGCAGCCATAAAGTGTGGGTTACATACTACAACAACGGTAACGTGTGAAGGCAGCGGTAAAATGTGGGTTACATACTACTACAACGGTAACGACTGAAGGCAGCGATAAAATGTGGGTTACATACTACAACAACGGTAATGTCTGAAATTAACTATAAAGTGTGGGTTACATACTACAAACACGGTAACGTCTGAAGGCAGCTATAAAATGTGAATTACATACTACAACAACTGTAACGTCTGAAGGCAGCTATAAAATGTGGGTTACATACTACAACAACTGTAACGTCTGAAACCAGCCATAAAGTGTTGGTTACATACTACAACAACGGTATCGTCTGAAGGCAACGATAAAATGTGAGTTACATACTACAACACCGGTAACGTCTGAAGGCAGCGATAAAATGTGGGTTACATACTACAACAACAGTAACGTCTGAAGGCAGCGTTAAAATGTGGGTTACATACTACAACAACGGTAACGTCTGAAATCAGCAATAACGTGTGGGTTACATACTACAACTACGGTAACGTCTGAAGGCAGCGAGAAAATATGGGTTACATTCTACAACAACGGTAACGTCTGAAATCAGTTATAAAGTGTGGGTTACATACTACAACAACGGTAACGTCTGAAGGCAGCGATAAAATGTGGGTTACATACTACAACAACGGTAATGTCTGAAATCAGCGATAGAATGTGTGTTACATACTACAACAACGTTATCGTCTTAAATCAGCTATAAAGTGAGGGTTATATACTACAACAACGGTAATGTCTGAATTCAGCGATAAAATGTGGGTTACATATTACAACAACGGTAACGTCTGGCAGAGATAAAATGTGGGTTACATACTACAACAACGGTAACGTCAGAAATCAGCCATAAAATGTGGGTTATATACTACAATAACGGTAACGTCTGAAGGCAGCGATAAAATGTGGGTTACGTACTACAACATCGGTATCGTCTAAAGGCAGCGATAAAATATGTGTTACATACTACAACAACGGTAACGTCTGAAGGCAGCTATAAAATGTGGGTTACATACTACAACAACGCTATCGTCTGAAGGCACTGATAAAATGTGGGTTACATACTACAACAACGGTAACGTCTGAAATCAGATATAATTGTGGGTTACATACTACAACAACGTTAACGTCTGAAATCAGCAATAAAGTGTGGGTTACATACTACAACAAAGGTACCGTCTGAATTCAGAGATAAAATGTGGGTTACATACTACAACAACGGTAACGTCTGAAGGCAGCGATAAAATTTGGGTTACATACTACAACATCGGTATCGTCTAAAGGCAGCGATAAAATATGTGTTACATACTACAACAACGGTAACGTCTGAAGGCAGCGATAAAATATGTGTTACATACTACAACAACGGTAACGTCTGAAGGCAGCGATAAAGTGTGGGTTACATACTACAACAACGGTAATGTCTGAAGGCAGCGTTAAATGTGGGTTACATACTACAACATCGGTATCGTCTGAAGGCAGCGATAAAATGTGGGTTACATACTACAACATCGGTATCGTCTGAAGGCAGCGATAAAATATGGGTTACATTGTACAACAACGTTAACGTCTGAAATCAGCAATAAAGTGTGGGTTACATACTACAACAAAGGTAACGTCTGAATTCAGCGATAAAATATGGTTTACATACTACAAAAACGGTAACATCGAAAGGCAGCGATAAAATGTGGGTTACATACTACAAAATTAACGTCTTAAATTAGCTATAAAGTGTGGGTTACATACTACAACAACGGTAACGTCTGAAGGCAGCGATAAAATGTGGGTTACATACTACAACAACGGTAACGTCTGAAGGCAGAGATAAAATGTGGGTTACATACTACAACAACGGTAATGTCTGAAGGCAGCGTTAAATGTGGGTTACATACTACAACAACTGTAACGTCTGAAGTTAGCCATAAAGTGTGGGTTACATACTACAACAACGGTAACGTCTGAAGGCAGTAATAAAATGTGGGTTACATATTACAACAACGGTAACGTCTGAAGGCAGCGATAAAATATGGTTTACATACTACAACAACGGTAATGTCTGAAGGCAGCGTTAAATGTGGGTTACATATTACAACAACGGTAACGTCTGAAATCAACCATAAAGTGTGGGTTACATACTACAGCAACTGTAACGTCTGAAGGCAGCGATAAAATGTGGGTTACATACTACAACAACGGTAACTTCTGAAATCAACGATAAAATGTGGGTTACATACTACAACATCGGTATCGTCTGAAGGCTGCGATAAAATGTGGGCTACATACTACAACAACGGTAACGTCTGAATGCAGCGATGAAATGTGGGTTACATACTACAACATTGGTATCGTCTGAAGGCAACGATAAAATGTGAGTTACATACTACAACACCGGTAACGTCTGAAGGCAGCGATAGAATGTGGGTTACATACTACACCAACAGTAACGTCTGAAATCAGCTAGAAAGTGTTGGTTACTTACTACAACAACGGTAACGGCTGTAGGCAGCGATAAAATGTGGGTTAGATACTACAACAACGGTAACGTCTGAAATCAACCATAAAGTGTGGGTTACATACTACAGCAACTGTTACGTCTGAAGGTAGCGATAAAATGTGGGTTACATACTACAACATCGGTATCGTCTGAATGCTGCGATAAAATGTGGGTTACATACTACAACAACGGTAACGTCTGAAGGCAGCGATGAAATGTGGGTTACATACTACAACAACGGTAACGTCTGAAATCAGCCATAAAGTGTGGGTTACATACTACAACAACGGTAACGTCTGAAGGTAGCGATAAAATGTGGGTTAAATACTACAACAACGGTAAGGTCTGAAGGCAGCGATAAAATGTGGGTTACCTACTAAAACATCGGTATAGTCTGAAGGCAGCGATAAAATCTGGGTTACATACTACGACAAAGGTAACGTCTGAAATCAGCTATAAAATTTGGGTTACATACTACAACAACGGTAACGTCTTAAGGCAGCGTTAAAATAAGGGTTACATACTATAACAACGGTAACGTCTGAAGGCAGCCATAAAGTGTGGGTTACATACTACAACAACGGTAACGTGTGAAGGCAGCGGTAAAATGTGGGTTACATACTACAACAACGGTAACGTCTGAAGGCAGCGAAAAAAAGGGTTTACATACTACATCATCGGTATCGTCTGTAGGCAGCGATAAAATGTGGGTTACATACTACAACAACGGTAATGTCTGAAATTAACTATAAAGTGTGGGTTACATACTACAAACACGGTAACGTCTGAAGGCAGCTATAAAATGTGGGTTACATACTACAACAACTGTAACGTCTGAAGGCAGCTATAAAATGTGGGTTACATACTACAACAACTGTAACGTCTGAAATCAGCCATAAAGTGTGGGTTACATACTACAACATCGGTATCGTCCGAAGGCAGCGATAAAATGTGGGTTACATACTACAACAACGGTAACTTCTGAAACCAGCCATAAAGTGTGGGTTACATACTTCAACAACAGAACCATCTGAAATCAGCTATAAAGTGTGAGTTACATACTACAACAACGGTAACGTCTGAAGGCAGAGATAAAATGTGGATTACATACTACAACAACGGTAACGTCTGAAATGAGCCATAAAGTGTGGGTTACATACTACAAACACGGTAACGTCTGAAGGCACCTATAAAATGTGGGTTACATACTACAACAACTGTAACGTCTGAAGGCAGCTATAAAATGTGGGTTACATACTACAACATCTGTAACGTCTGAAATCAGCCATAAAGTGTTGATTACATACTACAACAACGGTAACGTCTGAAATTAGCGATAAAATTTGGGTTACATATTACAACAACATTAACGTCTGAAATTAGCTATAAAGTGTATGTTACATACTACAACAACGGTAACGTCTGAAGGCAGCGATAAAATGTGGGTTACATACTACAACAACGGTAAAGTCTGAAATCAGCTATAAAATGTGAGTTACATACTACAACAACGGTAGTGTCTGAAGGCAGCGTTAAATGTGGGTTACACACTACAACAACGGTAACGTCTGAAATCAGTTATAAAGTGTGGGTTACATACTACAACAATGGTAACGTCTGAAGGCAGCCATAAAATGTGGGTTATATACTACAACAACGGTAACGTCTGGCAGAGATAAAATGTGGGTTACATACTACAACAACGGTAACGTCTGAAATCAGATATAATTGTGGGTTACACACTACAACATCGGTATTGTCTGAATTCAGCGATAAAATATGGGTTACATACTACAACAACGGAAACGTCTGAAGGCAGAGATAAAATGTGGGTTACATACTACAACAACGGTAACGTCTGAAATTAGCCATAAAGTGTGGGTTACATAATACAAACACGGTAACGCCTGAAGGCAGCTATAAAATGTGGGTTACATACTACAACAACTTTAACGTCTGAAGGCAGCTATAAAATGTGGGTTACATACTACAACAACTGTAACGTCTGAAATCAGCCATAAAGTGTTGGTTACATACTACAGCAACGGTAACGTCTGAAGGCAGCGATAAAATGTGAGTTACACACTACAACATCGGTATCGTCCGAAGACAGCGATAAAATGTGGGTTACATACTACAACAACGGTAACGTCTGAAATCAGCAATAAAGTGTGGGTTTCATACTACAACAACGGTAACGTCTGAAGGCAGCGATAAAATATAGGTTACATTCTACAACAACGGTAACGTCTGAAATCAGTCATAAAGTGTGGATTACATACTACAACATTGGTATCGTCTGAAGGCAGCGGTAAATGTGGGTTACATACTACAACATCGGTATCGTCTGAAGGCAGCGATAAAATATGGGTTACATACTACATCAACGGTAACATCTGAAGGCAGCGATAAAATGTGGGTTACATACTACAACATCGGCAACGTCTGAAGGAAGCGATAAAGTGTGGGTTACATACTACAACAACGGTAACGTCTGAAGGCAGCGATAAAGTGTGGGTTACATACTACAACAACGGTAACGTCTGAAGTCAGCGATAAAATGTGGGTTACATACTACAACAACGGTAAAGTATGAAATCAGCTATAAAATGTGAGTTACATACTAAAACAACGGTAGTGTCTGAAGGCAGCGTAAAATGTGGGTTACACACTACAACAACTGTAACGTTTGAAGTCAGCCATAAAGTGTGGGTTACATATTACAACATCGGTATCGTCTGAAGGCAGCGATAAAATGTGTGTTACATATTACAACAACGGTAACGTCTAAAGGCAGCGATAAAATGTGGGTTACATACTACAACAACAGTAACGTCTGAAGGCAGCGATAAAATGTGGGTTACATACTACAACAACGGTAAAGTCTGAAATCAGCAATAACGTGAGGGTTACATACTACAACTACGGTAACGTCTGAAGGCAGCGAGAAAATATGGGTTACATTCTACAACAACGGTAACGTCTGAAATCAGTTATAAAGTGTGGGTTACATACTACAACAACGGTAACGACTGAAGGCAGCCATAAAATGTGGGTTATATACTACAACAACGGTAACGTCTGGCAGAGATAAAATGTGGGTTACATACTACAACAACGGTAACGTCTGAAATCAGCCATAAAATGTGGGTTATATATTACAATACCGGTAACGTCTGAAGGCAGCTATAAAATGTGGGTAACCTACTAAAACATCGGTATAGTCTGAAGGCAGCGATAAAATGTGGGTTACATACTACAACAACGGTAACGTCTGAAGGCAGCTATAAAATGTGGGTTACATACTACAACAACGTTAACGTCTGAAATCAGCAATAAAGTGTGGGTTACATACTACAACAACGGTAACGTCTGAAGGCTGCGATAAAATGTGGGTTACAAACTACAACAACGGTACCGTCAGAAAGAGGCGATAAAATGTGGGTTACATACTACAACAACGGTAATGTCTGAAGGCAGCGTTAAATGTGGGTTACATACTACAACGACTGTAACGTCTGAAGTCAGTTGTAAAGTGTGGGTTACATACTACAACAACGGTAACGTCTGAAGGCAGTAATAAAATGTGGGCTACATATTACAACAACGGTAACGTCTGAAGGCAGCGATAAAATGTGGTTTACATACTACACCATCGGTATAAAATGTGCGTTTCATATTACAACAACGGTAACGTCTGAAGGCAGCGATAAAATGTGGGTTACATACTACAACTACGGTAACGTCTGAAATCAGCCATAAAGTGTGGGTTACATACTACAACATTGGTATCGTCTGAAGGCAGCGATAAAAATTGGGTTACATACTATAACAACGGTACCGTCTGAAGGCAGCGATTAAATGTAGGTTACATACTACAAACCGGGTAACATCTGAAGGCAGCGATAAAATGTGGGTTACATACTACAACAACGGTAACGTCTGAAATCAGCTATAAGATGTGAGTTACATACTACAACGACGGTAATGTCTGAACGCAGCGATAAAATGTGGTTTACATACTACACCATCGGTATCGTATGAAGGCAGCGATAAAATTTGGGTTACATACTACAACAACCTTAACGTCTGAAGGCAGCGATAAAATATGGGTTACATACTACAAAAACGGTAACGTCTGAAATCAGCTATAAAGTGTTGGTTACTTACTACAACAACGGTAACGGCTGTAGTCAGCGATAAAATGTGGGTTAGATACTACAACAACGGTAACGTCTGAAATCAACCATAAAGTGTGGGTTACATACTACAGCAACTGTAACGTCTGAAGGCTGCGATAAAATGTGGGTTACATACTTCAACAACGGTAACGTCTGAAGGCAGCGATGAAATGTGGGTTAAATAGTACAACATTAGTATCGTCTGAAGGCAGCCATAAAGTGTGGGTTACATACTACAACAACGGTAACGTGTGAAGGCAGCGGTAAAATGTGGGGTACATACTACAACAACGGTAACGACTGAAGGCAGCGAAAAAAAGGGTTTACATACTACATCATCGGTATCGTCTGTATGCAGCGATAAAATGTGGGTTACATACTACAACAACGGTAATGTCTGAAATTAACTATAAAGTGTGGGTTACATACTACAAACACGGTAACGTCTGAAGGCAGCTATAAATGTGGGTTACATACTACAACAACTGTAACGTCTGAAGGCAGCTATAAAATGTGGGTTACATACTACAACAACTGTAACGTCTGAAATCAGCCATAAAGTGTGGGTTACATACTACAACATCGATATCGTCCGAAGGCAGCGATAAAATGTGGGTAACATACTACAACAACGGTAACATCTGAAGGCAGCGATAAAATGAGGGTTACAT
Organism: Prosapia bicincta; assembly: GCA_036971475.1. Classification (NCBI taxonomy): domain Eukaryota; kingdom Metazoa; phylum Arthropoda; class Insecta; order Hemiptera; family Cercopidae; genus Prosapia; species Prosapia bicincta. The sequence goes on from JBAIZL010000006.1 coordinate 110,077,486, forward strand.
ACTACAACAACAGTAACGTCTGAAGGCAGCGATAAAATGAGGGTTACATACTACAACAACTGTAACTTCTGAAACCAGCCATAAAGTGTGGGTTACATACTACAACAACAGAAACGTCTGAAATCAGCTATAAAGTGTGGGTTACATACTACAACAACGGTAACGTCTGAAGGCACCTATAAAATGTGGGTTACATACTACAACAACTGTAACGTCTGAATGCAGCTATAAAATGTGGGTTACATACTACAACAACTGTAACGTCTGAAATCAGCCATAAAGTGTTGGTTACATACTACAACAACGGTATCGTCTGAAGGCAATGATAAAATGTGAGTTACATTCCAGAACACCGGTAACGTCTGAAGGCAGCGAGAAAAAATGGGTTACATTCTACAACAACGGTAACGTCTGAAATCAGTTATAAAGTGTGGGTTACATACTACAACAACGGTAACGTCTGAAGGCAGCGATAAAATGTGGGTTACATACTACAACAACGGTAATGTCTGAATTCAGCGATAAAATGTGGGTTACATAATACAACAACGGTAACGTCTGAAATCAGATATAATTGTGGGTTACATACTACAACAACGGTAACGTCTGAAGGCAGCTATAAAATGTGGGTTACATACTACAACAACGTTAACGTCTGAAATCAGCAATAAAGTGTGGGTTACATACTGCAACAAAGGTACCGTCTGAATTCAGCGATAAAATGTGGGTTACATACTACAACAACGGTAACGTCTGAAGGCAGCGATAAAATGTGGGTTACATACTACAACATCGGTATCGTCTAAAGGCAGCGATAAAATATGTGTTACATACTACAACAACGGTAACGTCTGAAGGACGCGATAAAATGTGGGTTACATACTACAACAACATTAACGTCTTAAATTAGCTATAAAGTGTGGGTTACATACTACAACAACGGTAATGTCTGAAGGCAGCGTTAAATGTGGGTTACATACTACAACATCGGTATCGTCTGAAGGCAGCGATAAAATGTGGGTTACATTTTACAACAACGGTAACGTCTGAAAAAAGGAATAAAGTATGGGATACATACTACAACTACGGTAACGTCTGAAGGCAGTGAGAAAATATGGATTACATTGTAAAACAACGGTAACGTCTGAAATCAGCCATAAAGTGTGGGATACATACTACAACTACGGTAACGTCTGAAGGCAGAGATAAAATGTGGGTTACATACTACAACATCGGTATCGTCTGAAGGCAGCGATAAAATATGGGTTACATACTACAAAAACGGTAACGTCTGAAGGCAGCGATAAAATGTGGGTTACATACTACAACATTAACGTCTTAAATTAGCTATAAAGTGTGGGTTACATACTACAACAACTGTAACGGCTGAAGGCAGCGATAAAATGTGGGTTACATACTACAACAACGGTAACGTCTGAAGGCAGCGATAAAATGTGGGTTACATACTACAACAACGGTAATGTCTGAAGGCAGCGTTAAATGTGGGTTACATACTACAACAACTGTAACGTCTGAAGTCAGCCATAAAGTGTGGGTTACATACTACAACAACGGTAACGTCTGAAGGCAGTAATAAAATGTGGGTTACATATTACAACAACGGTAACGTCTGAAATCAGTTTTAAAGTGTGGGTTACATACTACAACAACGGTAACGTCTGAAGGCAGCGATAAAATGTGGGTTACATACTACAACAACGGTAATGTCTGAAATCAGCGATAGAATGTGTGTTACATACTACAACAACGTTATCGTCTTAAATCAGCTATAAAGTGAGGGTTATATACTACAACAACGGTAATGTCTGAATTCAGCGATAAAATGTGGGTTACATATTACAACAACGGTAACGTCTGGCAGAGATAAAATGTGGGTTACATACTACAACAACGGTAACGTCAGAAATCAGCCATAAAATGTGGGTTATATACTACAACATTGGTATCGTCTGAAGGCAACGATAAAATGTGAGTTACATACTACAACAACGGTAACGGCTGTAGGCAGCGATAAAATGTGGGTTAGATACTACAACAACGGTAATGTCTGAAATCAACCATAAAGTGTGGGTTACATACTACAGCAACTGTAACGTCTGAAGGCAGCAATAAAATGTGGGTTACATACTACAACATCGGTATCGTCTGAAGGCAGCGTTAAAATGTGGGTTACATACTACAACAACGCTAACGTCTGAAATAAGCAATAAAGTGTGGGTTACATACTACAACAAAGGTAACGTCTGAATTCAGCGATAAAATGTGGGTTACATACTACAACATTAACGTCTTAAATTAGCTATAAAGTGTGGGTTACATACTACAACAACGGTAACGTCTGAAGGCGGCGATAAAATGTGGGTTACATACTACAACAACGGTAACGTCTGAAGGCAGCGATATAATGTGGGTTACATACTACAACAACGGTAATGTCTGAAGGCAGCGTTAAATGTGGGTGACATACTACAACAACTGTAGCGTCTGAAGTCAGCCATAAAGTGTGGGTTACATACTACAACAACGGTAACGTCTGAAGGCAGTAATAAAATGTGGGTTACATACTACAACATCGGTATCGTCTAAAGGCAGCGTTAAAATATGTGTTACATACTACAACAACTGTAACGTCTGAAAGCAGCGATAAAATGTGGGTTACATACTACAACAACATTAACGTCTTAAATTAGCTATAAAGTGTTGGTTACATACTACAACAACGGTAATGTCTGAAGGCAGCGTTAAATGTGGGTTACATACTACAACAACGGTAACGTCTGAAATCAGGAATAAAGTGTGGGATACATACTACAACTACGGTAACGTCTGAAGGCAGCGATAAAATGTGGGTTACATACTACAACATCGGTATCGTCTGAAGGCAGCGATAAAATATGGTTTACATACTACAAAAACGGTAACGTCTGAAGGCAGCGATAAAATGTGGGTTACATACTACAACATTAACGTCTTAAATTAGCTATAAAGTGTGGGTTACATACTACAACAACGGTAACGTCTGAAGGCAGCGATAAAATATGGTTTACATACCACACCATCGGTATAGAATGTGCTTTACATATTACAACAACGGTAACGTCTGAAGGCAGCGATAAAATGTGGTTTACATACTACACCATCGGTATCGTATGAAGGCAGCGATAAAATGTGGGTTACATACTACAACAACGGTAACGTCTGAAGGCAGCGATAAAATATGGGTTACATACTACAAAAACGGTAACGTCTGAAATCAGCTATAAAGTGTTGGTTACTTACTACAACAACGGTAACGGCTGTAGGCAGCGATAAAATGTGGGTTAGATACTACAACAACGGTAACGTCTGAAATCAACCATAAAGTGTGGGTTACATACTACAGCAACTGTAACGTCTGAAGGCAGCGATAAAATGTGGGTTACATACTACAACAACGGTAACGTCTGAAATCAGCGACAAAATGTGGGTTACATACTACAACATCGGTATCGTCTGAAGGCTGCGATAAAATGTGGGTTACATACTACAACAACGGTAACGTCTGAATGCAGAGATGAAATGTGGGTTACATACTACAACATTGGTATCGTCTGAAGGCAACGATAAAATATGAGTTACATACTACAACACCGGTAACGTCTGAAGGCAGCGATAGAATGTGGGTTACATACTACACCAACAGTAACGTCTGAAATCAGCTATAAAGTGTTGGTTACTTACTACAACAACGGTAACGGCTGTAGGCAGCGATAAAATGTGGGTTAGATACTACAACAACGGTAACGTCTGAAATCAACCATAAAGTGTGGGTTACATACTACAGCAACTGTAACGTCTGAAGGCAGCGATAAAATGTGGGTTACATACTACAACATCGGTATCGTCTGAAAGCAGCGTTAAAATGTGGGTTACATACTACAAAAACGGTAACGTCTGAAATCAGCTATAAAGTGTTGGTTACTTCCTATAACAACGGTAACGTCTGAAGGCAGCGATAAAATGTGGGTTACATACTACAACAACGGTAACGTCTGAAATCAGCGATAAAATGTGGGTTACATACTACAACATCGGTATCGTCTGAAGGCTGCGATAAAATGTAGGTTACATACTACAACAACGGTAACGTCTGAAGGCAGCGATGAAATGTGGGTTACATAGTACAACATTAGTATCGTCTGAAGGCAACGATAAAATGTTAGTTACATACTACAACACCGGTAACGTCTGAAGGCAGCGATAGAATGTGGGTTACATACCACTACAATGGTAACTTCTGAAGGCAGCGATAAAATGTGGGTTACATACTACAACAACGGTAACGTCTGAAATCAGCCATAAAGTGTGGGTTACATACTACATCAACGGTAACGTCTGAAGTCAGCGATAAAATGTGGGTTTTTATACTACAACAACGGTAAGGTCTGAAGGCAGCGATAAAATGTGGGTTACCTACTAAAACATCGGTATAGTCTGAAGGCAGCGATGAAATGTGGGTTACATACTACGACAACGGTAACGTCTGAAATCAGCTATAAAGTTTGGGTTACATACTACAACAACGGTAACGTCTTAAGGCAGCGTTAAAATGTGGGTTACATACTACATCAACGGTAACGTCTGAAGTCAGCGATAAAATGTGGGTTTTTATACTACAACAACGGTAAGGTCTGAAGGCAGCGATAAAATGTGGGTTACCTACTAAAACATCGGTATAGTCTGAAGGCAGCGATGAAATGTGGGTTACATACTACGACAACGGTAACGTCTGAAATCAGCTATAAAGTTTGGGTTACATACTACAACAACGGTAACGTCTTAAGGCAGCGTTAAAATGTGGGTTACATACTACAACAACGCTAACGTCTGAAGGCAGCGATAAAATAAGGGTTACATACTATATTAACGGTAACGTCTGAAGGCAGCCATAAAGTGTGGGTTACATACTACAACAACGGTAACGTGTGAAGGCAGCGGTAAAATGTGGGTTACATACTACAACAACGGTAACGACTGAAGGCAGCGAAGAAATGGGTTTACATACTACATCATCGGTATCGTCTGTAATCAGCGATAAAATGTGGGTTACATACTACAACAACTGTAATGTCTGAAATTAGCCATAAAGTGTGGGTTACATACTACAAACACGGTAACGTCTAAAGGCAGCTATAAAATGTGGGTTACATACTAAAACAACTGTAACGTCTGAAGTCAGCTATAAAATGTGGGTTACATACTACAACAACTGTAACGTCTGAAATCAGCCATAAAGTGTGGGTTACATACTACAACATTGGTAAAGTCTGAAGGCAGCGATAAAATATAGGTTACATTCTACAACAACGGTAACGTCTGAAATCAGCCATAAAGTATGGGTTACATACTACACCATCTATATCGTCTGAAGGCAGCGATAAAATGTCGGTTACATACTACAACAAGAGTAACCTTTGAAGGCAGCGATAAAATGTGGGTTATACTTTACAACTAGGGTAACGTTTGAAATCAGCCATAAAGTGTGGATTACATACTACAACATTGGTATCGTCTGAAGGCAGCGATAAAATGTGGGTTACATACTACAACATCGGTATCGTCTAAAGGCAGCGATAAAATATGGGTTACATTCTACATTAACGGTAACATCTGTAGGCAGCGATAAAATGTGGGTTACATACTACAACAACGGTAACGTCTGAAGGCAGCGATAAAATTTGGGTTACATACTACAACAACATTAACGTCTGAAATTAGCTATAAAGTGTGGGTTACATACTACAACAACGGTAACGTCTGAAGGAAGCGATAAAATGTGGGTTACACACTACAACAACTGTAACGTTTGAAGTCAGCCATAAAGTGTGGGTTACATATTACAACATCGGTATCGTCTGAAGGCAGCGATAAAATGTGGGTTACATACTACAACAACAGTAACGTCTAAAGGCAGCGATAAAATATGGGTTATATACTACAACAAAAGTAAAGTCTGAAACCAGCTATAAAATGTGGGTTACATACTACAACAACGGTAGTGTCTGAAGGCAGCGTTAAATGTGGGTTACACACTACAACAACTGTAACGTTTGAAGTCAGCCATAAAGTGTGGGTTACATACTACAACAACGGTAACGTCTGAAGGCAGTAATAAAATGTGGGTTACATATTACAACAACGGTAACGTCTGAAGGCAGCGATAAAATGTGGTTTACATACTACACCATCGGTATAGAATGTGCGTTACATATTACAACAACGGTAACGTCTGAAGGCAGCGATAAAATGTGGGTTACATACTACAACTACGGTAACGTCTGAAATCAGCCATAAAGTGTGCGTTACATACTACAACATTGGTATCGTCTGAAGGCAGCGATAAAAATTGGGTTACATACTACAACAACGGTACCGTCTGAAGGCACCGATAAAATGTAGGTTACATACTACAAACCGGGTACCGTCTGAAGGCAGCGATAAAATGTAGGTTACATACTACAACAACGGTAACGTCTGAAATCAGCTATAAGATGTGAGTTACATACTACAACTACGGTAATGTCTGAACGCAGCGATAAAATGTGGTTTACATACTACACCATCGGTATCGTATGAAGGCAGCGATAAAGTGTGGGTTACATACTACAACAACGGTAACGTCTGAAGGCAGCGATAAAATATGGGTTACATACTACAAAAACGGTAACGTCTGAAATCAGCTATAAAGTGTTGGTTACTTACTACAACAACGATAACGGCTGTAGGCAGCGATAAAATGTGGGTTAGATACTACAACAACGGTAACGTCTGAAATCAACCATAAAGTGTGGGTTACAAACTACAGCAACTGTAACGTCTGAAGGCAGCGATAAAATGTGGGTTACATACTACAACAACGGTAACGTCTGAAATCAGAGATAAAATGTGGGTTACATACTACAACAACGGTATCGTCTGTAGAATTAACCAAAACTGAAAATATCGCTAGAGGGTTACAGTACTGTAGCTGCGATATATACAGTGAGAACTGACCAAAACTGGAATTCTTACTAGTGACTCTAAATTTGTAATTACAGCACTGTAGCTGCTATATATACAATGAGAATTAACCAAAACTGAAAATATCACTAGAGGGTTACAGCACTGTAGCTGCGATATATACAGTGAGAACTGACCAAAACTGGAATTCTTACCAGTGACTCTAAATTTGTAATTACAGCACTGTTGGTGATATATATACAATGAGAATTAACCAAAACTGAAAATATCACTATAGGGTTACAGCACTGTAGCTGCGATATATACAGTGAGAACTGACCAAAACTGGAATTCTTACTAGTGATTCTAAATTTGTAATTACAGCACTGTAGCTGCTATATATACAATGAGAAATAACCAAAACTGAAAATATCACTAGAGGGTTACAGCACTGTAGCTGCGATATATACAGTGAGAACTTACCAAAACTGGAATTCTTAACAGTGACTCTAAATTTTTAATTACAGCACTGTAGCTGCTATATATACAGTGAGAATTAACCAAATCTGAAAATATCACTAGAGGGTTACAGCACTGTAGCTGCGATATATACAGTGAGAACTGACCAAAACTGGAATTCTTACTAGTGACTCTAAATTTGTAATTACAGCACTGTGGCTGCTATATATACAATGAGAATTAACCAAAACTGAAAATATCAATAGAGGGCTACAGCACTGTAGCTGCGATATATACAGTGAGAACTGACCAAAACTGGAATTCTCACCATTGACTCTAAATTTGTAATTACAGCACTGTAGCTGCTATATATACAGTGAGAACTGACCAAAACTGGAATTCTTACCAGTGACTCTAAATTTGTAATTACTGCACTGTAGCTGCTATATATACAGTGAGAATTAACCAAAACTGAAAATATCACTAGAGGGTTACAGCACTGTAGCTGCGATATATACAGTGAGAACTGACCAAAACTGGAATTTTTACTAGTAACTCTAAATTTGTAATTATAGCACTGTAGCTGCTATATATACAATGAGAATTAACCAAAACTGAAAATATCACTAGAGGGTTACAGCACTGTAGCTGCGATATATACAGTGAGAACTGACCAAAACTGGAATTCTTACTAGTGACTCTAAATTTGTAATTACAGCACTGTAGCTGCTATATATACAGTGAGAATTAACCAAAACTGAAAATATCACTAGAGGGTTACAGCACTGTAGCTGCGATATGTACAGTGAGAACTGACCAAAACTGGATTTCTTACCAGTGACTCTAAATTTGTAATTACAGCACTGTAGCTGCTATATATACAGTGAGAATTAACCAAAACTGAAAATATCACTAGAGGGTTACAGCACTGTAGCTGCGATATGTACAGTGAGAACTGACCAAAACTGGAATTCTTACCAGTGTCTCTAAATTTGTAATTACAGCACTGTAGCTGCTATATATACAGTGAGAATTAACCAAAACTGAAAATATCACTAGAGGGTTACAGCACTGTAGCTGCGATATATACAGTGAGAACTGACCAAAACTGGAATTCTCACCAATGACTCTAAATTTGTAATTACAACACTGTAGCTGCTATATATACAGTGAGAACTGACCAAAACTGGAATTCTTACCAGTGACTCTAAATTTGTAATTACTGCACTGTAGCTGCTATACTCGTATATACGGTGAGGGTTGACCTGAATTGGAAATCATACCAGTGACTCCGAGGCGTGATCCCACGACCGCACTGGATATCTTATCGCGTGACGTCACTGATAAAGTAATCGCAGCTTAAAGAAACCCATCACCGGCTCTAAAGGAATACACATTACAAGTGTCGAATCATGAAGGATTTACGGAAATCTAAATGGACGTATTGAGTTTATGAGTAACTTAAACCAAATAGTGAGCAATAGCAGGCACGGCTCATAAATCTAGAGTAATTTTCGATTATTTATACAAACTTTACGGCTTTATGAGTGACTAAAGCTTTTAGTGTGCAAAAACAGGTGCGAGTCATGAACCTAGAGCAATTTGATAATTTATACCAACTTTACCTTTTTTGTGACTAAAGATAGTTAGTATGCAAAAACGGGTGAGTCATGAACCTAGAGCAATTTGATAATTTATACCAACTTTACTTTTTTGTGACTAAAGACAGTTAGTATGCAAAAACGGGCGAGTCATGAACCTAGAGCAATTTGATAATTTATACCAACTTTACCTTTTTTGTGACTAAAGATAGTTAGTATGCAAAAACGGGTGAGTCATGAACCTAGAGCAATTTGATTATTTATACCAACTTTACTTTTTTGTGACTAAAGACAGTTAGTATGCAAAAACGGGCGAGTCATGAACCTAGAGCAATTTGATAATTTATACCAACTTTACCTTTTTTGTGACTAAAGACAGTTAGTATGCAAAAACGGGCGAGTCATGAACCTAGAGCAATTTGATAATTTATACCAACTTTACCTTTTTTGTGACTAAAGACAGTTAGTATGCAAAAACGTGCGAGTCATGAACCTAGAGCAATTTGATAATTTATACCAACTTTACCTTTTTTGTGACTAAAGAGAGTTAGTATGCAAAAACGGGCGAGTCATGAACCAAGAGCAATATGATAATTTATAACAACTTTACCTGTTTTGTGACTAAAGACAGTTAGTATGCAAAAACGGGCGAGTCATGAACCTAGAGCAATATGATAATTTATACCAACTTTACCTTTTTTGTGACTAAAGACAGTTAGTATGCAAAAACGGGCGAGTCATGAACCTAGAGCAATATGATAATTTATACCAAACTTTTCGGTTTTATAAGTGACTGCCAGTTAGGGTGCAAAAACTGGGACTAGTCATGAACCTAGAGCAATTTGATAATTTATACCAACTTTACATTTTTTGTGACTAAAGTCAGTTAGTATGCAAAAACGGGCGAGTCATGAACCTAGAAGCAATATTTGATAATTTATAGCAAACTTTACGGTTTTATAAGTGACTGCCAGTTAGTGTGCAAAAACTGGGACTAGTCATGAACCTAGAGCAATTTGATAATTTATACCAACTTTACCTTTTTTGTGACTAAAGACAGTTAGTATGCAAAAACGGGCGAGTCATGAACCTAGAAGCAATATTCGATAATTTATAGCAAACTTTGTATTTTTATAAGTGACTGCCAGTTAGTGTGCAAAAACTGGGACTAGTCATGAACCTAGAGCAATTTGATAATTTATACCAACTTTACCTTTTTTGTGACTAAAGACAGTTAGTATGCAAAAACGGGCGAGTCATGAACCTAGAGCAATTTGATAATTTATACCAACTTTACCTTTTTTGTGACAAAAGACAAATAGTATGCAAAAACGGGCGAGTCATGAACCTAGAGCAATTTGATAATTTATACCAACTTTACCTTTTTAGTGACTAAAGACAGTTAGTATGCAAAAACGGGCGAGTCATGAACCTAGAGCAATATGATAATTTATACCAACTTTACCTTTTTTGTGACTAAAGACAGTTAGTATGCAAAAACGGGCGAGTCATGAACCTAGAGCAATTTGATAATTTATACCAACTTTACCTTTTTTGTGACTAAAGACAGTTAGTATGCAAAAACGTGCGAGTCATAAACCTAGAGCAATTTGATAATTTATACCAACTTTAATTTTTTTGTGACTAAAGACAGTTAGTATGTAAAAACGGTAGATTCATGAACCTAGAAGCAATATTCGATAATTTATAGCAAACTTTACGGTTTTATAAGTTACTGCCAGTTAGTGTGCAAAAACTGGGACTAGTCATGAACCTAGAGCAATTTGATAATTTATACCAACTTTACCTTTTTTGTGACTAAAGACAGTTAGTATGCAAAAACGGGCGAGTCATGAACCTAGAGCAATATGATAATTTATACCAACTTTACCTTTTTTGTGACTAAAGACAGTTAGTATGCAAAAACGGGCGAGTCATGAACCTAGAGCAATATGATAATTTATACCAAACTTACGGTTTTATAAGTGACTGCCAGTTAGTGTGCAAAAACTGGGACTAGTCGTGAACCTAGAGCAATTTGATAATTTTTACCAACTTTACATTTTTTGTGACTTAAGTCAGTTAGTATGCAAAAACGGGCGAGTCATGAACCTAGAAGCAATATTCAATAATTTATAGCAAACTTTGCATTTTTATAAGTGACTGCCAGTTAGTGTGCAAAAACTGGGACTAGTCATGAACCTAGAGCAATTTGATAATTTATACCAACTTTACCTTTTTTGTGACTAAAGACAGTTAGTATGCAAAAACGGGCGAGTCATGAACCTAGAGCAATTTGATAATTTATACCAACTTTACCTTTTTTGTGACTAAAGACAGTTAGTATGCAAAAACGGGCAAGTCATGAACCTAGAAGCAATATTCGATAATTTATAGCAAACTTTGTATTTTTATAAGTGACTGCCAGTTAGTGTGCAAAAACTGGGACTAGTCATGAACCTAGAGCAATTTGATAATTTATACCAACTTTACCTTTTTTGTGACAAAAGACAGTTAGTACGCAAAAACGGGCGAGTCATGAACCTACAGCAATTTGATAATTTATACCAACTTTACCTTTTTAGTGACTAAAGACAGTTAGTATGCAAAAACGGGCGAGTCATAAACCTAGAGCAATTTGATAATTTATACCAACTTTACCTTTTTTGTGACTAAAGACAGTTAGTATGCAAAAACGTGCGAGTCATAAACCTAGAGCAATTTGATAATTTATACCAACTTTACCTTTTTTGTGACTAAAGACAGTTAGTATGCAAAAACGGGCGAGTCATGAACCTAGAGAAATTTGATAATTTATACCAACTTTACCTTTTTTGTGACTAAAGACAGTTAGTATGCAAAAACGGGCGAGTCATGAACCTAGAGCAATTTGATAATTTATACCAACTTTACCTTTTTTGTGACTAAAGACAGTTAATATGCAAAAACGGGCGAGTCATGAACCTAGAGCAATTTGATAATTTATACCAACTTTACCTTTTTTGTGACAAAAGACAGTTAGTTTCCAAAAACGGGCTAGTCATGAATATAGAGCATTTTGATAATTTATACCACCTTTACCTTTTTTGTGACTAAAGACAGTTAGTATGCAAAAACGTGCGAGTCATAAACCTAGAGCAATTTGATAATTTATACCAACTTTAATTTTTTTGTGACTAAAGACAGTTAGTATGTAAAAACGGTAGATTCATGAACCTAGAAGCAATATTCGATAATTTATAGCAATCTTTACGGTTTTATAAGTGACTGCCAGTTAGTGTGCAAAAACTGGGACTAGTCATGAACCTAGAGCAATTTGATAATTTATACCAACTTTACCTTTTTTGTGACTAAAGACAGTTAGTATGCAAAAACGGGCGAGTCATGAACCTAGAGCAATATGATAATTTATACCAACTTTACCTTTTTTGTGACTAAAGACAGTTAGTATGCAAAAACGGGCGAGTCATGAACCTAGAGCAATATGATAATTTATACCAAACTTACGGTTTTATAAGTGACTGCCAGTTAGTGTGCAAAAACTGGGACTAGTCGTGAACCTAGAGCAATTTGATAATTTATACCAACTTTACATTTTTTGTGACTTAAGTCAGTTAGTATGCAAAAACGGGCGAGTCATGAACCTAGAAGCAATATTCAATAATTTATAGCAAACTTTGCATTTTTATAAGTGACTGCCAGTTAGTGTGCAAAAACTGGGACTAGTCATGAACCTAGAGCAATTTGATAATTTATACCAACTTTACCTTTTTTGTGACTAAAGACAGTTAGTATGCAAAAACGGGCGATTCATGAACCTAGAGCAATTTGATAATTTATACCAACTTTACCTTTTTTGTGACAAAAGACAGTTAGTATGCAAAAACCGGCGAGTCATGAACCTACAGCAATTTGATAATTTATACCAACTTTACCTTTTTAGTGACTAAAGACAGTCAGTATGCAAAAACGGGCGAGTCATGAACCTAGAGCAATATGATAATTTATACCAAACTTTACGGTTTTATAAGTGACTGCCAGTTAGTGTGCAAAAACTGGGACTAGTCATGAACCTAGAGCAATTTGATAATTTATACCAACTTTACCTTTTTTGTGACTAAAGAGAGTTAGTATGCAAAAACGGGCGAGTCATGAACCTAGAGCAATTTGATAATTTATACCAACTTTACCTTTTTTGTGACTAAAGACAGTTAGTATGCAAAAACGGGCGAGTCATGAACCTAGAGCAATTTGATAATTTATACCAACTTTACCTTTTTTGTGACTAAAGACAGTTAGTATGCAAAAACGGGCGATTCATGAACCTAGAAGCAATATTCGATAATTTATAGCAAACTTTACGGTTTTATAAGTGACTGCCAGTTAGTGTGCAAAAACTGGGACTAGTCATGAACCTAGTGCAATTTGATATTTTATACCAACTTTACCTTTTTTGTGACTAAAGACAGTTAGTATGCAAAAACGGGCGAGTCATGAACCTAGAGCAATATGATAATTTATACCAACTTTACTTTTTTTGTGACTAAAGACAATTAGTATGCAAAAACGGGCGAGTCATGAACCTAGAGCAATATGATAATTTATACCAACTTTACCTTTTTTGTGACTAAAGACAGTTAGTATGCAAAAACGGGCGAGTCATGAACCTAGAGCAATATGATCATTTATACCAACTTTACCTTTTTTGTGACTAAAGACAGTTTGTATGCAAAAACGGGCGAGTCATGAACCAAGAGCAATATGATAATTTATAACTACTTTACCTGTTTTGTGACTAAAGACAGTTAGTATGCAAAAACGGGCGAGTCATGGACCTAGAGCAATATGATAATTTATACCAACTTAACCTTTTTTGTGACTAAAGACAGTTAGTATGCAAAAACGGGCGAGTCATGAACCTAGAGCAATATGATAATTTATACCAAACTTTACGGTTTTATAAGTGACTGCCAGTTAGGGTGCAAAAACTGGGACTAGTCATGAACCTAGAGCAATTTGATAATTTATACCAACTTTACATTTTTTGTGACTAAAGTCAGTTAGTATGCAAAAACGGGCGAGTCATGAACCTAGAAGTAATATTCGATAATTTATAGCAAACTTTGTATTTTTATAAGTGACTGCCAGTTAGTGTGCAAAAACTGGGACTAGTCATGAACCTAGAGCAATTTGATAATTTATACCAACTTTACCTTTTTTGTGACTAAAGACAGTTAGTATGCAAAAACGTGCGAGTCATAAACCTAGAGCAATTTGATAATTTATACCAACTTTACCTTTTTTGTGACTAAAGACAGTTAGTATGTAAAAAAGGGAGATTCATGAACCTAGAAGCAATATTCGATAATTTATAGCAAACTTTACGGTTTTATAAGTGACTGCCAGTTAGTGTGCAAAAACTGGGACTAGTCATGAACCTAGTGCAATTTGATAATTTATACCAACTTTACCTTTTTTGTGACTAAAGACAGTTAGTATGCAAAAACGGGCGAGTCATGAACCTAGAGAAATATGATAATTTATACCAACTTTACCATTTTTGTGACTAAAGACAGTTAGTATGCAAAAACGGGCGAGTCATAAACCTAGAGCAATATCATAATTTATACCAAACTTACGGTTTTATAAGTGACTGCCAGTTAGTGTGCAAAAACTGGGACTAGTTGTGAACCTAGAGCAATTTGATAATATATACCAACTTTACATTTTTTGTGACTAAAGTCAGTTAGTATGCAAAAACGGGCGAGTCATGAACCTAGAAGCAATATTCGATAATTTATAGCAAACTTTGCATTTTTATAAGTGACTGCCAGTTAGTGTGCAAAAACTGGAACTAGTCATGAACCTAGAGCAATTTGATAATTTATACCAACTTTACCTTTTTTGTGACTAAAGACAGTTAGTATGCAAAAACGGGCGAGTCATGAACCTAGAGCAATTTGATAATTTATACCAACTTTACCTTTTTTGTGACAAAAGACAGTTAGTATGCAAAAACGGGCGAGTCATGAACCTACAGCAATTTGATAATTTATACCAACTTTACCTTTTTAGTGACTAAAGACAGTTAGTATGCAAAAACGGGCGAGTCATGAACCTAGAGCAATTTGATAATTTATACCAAACTTTACGGTTTTATAAGTGACTGCCAGTTAGTGTGCAAAAACTGGGACTAGTCATGAACCTAGAGCAATTTGATAATTTATACCAACTTTACATTTTTTGTGACTAAAGTCAGTTAGTATGCAAAAACGGACGAGTCATGAACCTAGAAGCAATATTTGATAATTTATAGCAAACTTTACGGTTTTATAAGTGACTGCCAGTTAGTGTGCAAAAACTGGGACTAGTCATGAATCTAGAGCAATTTGATAATTTATACCAACTTTACCTTTTTTGTGACTAAAGACAGTTAGTATGCAAAAACGGGCGAGTCATGAACCTAGAGCAATTTGATAATTTATACCAACTTTACCTTTTTTGTGACAAAAGACAGTTAGTATGCAAAAACGGGCGAGTCATGAACCTACAGCAATTTGATAATTTATACCAACTTTACCTTTTTAGAGACTAAAGACAGTTAGTATGCAAAAACGGGCGAGTCATGAACCTAGAGCAATATGATAATTTATACCAAACTTTACGGTTTTATAAGTGACTGCCAGTTAGTGTGCAAAAACTGGGACTAGTCATGAACCTAGAGCAATTTGATAATTTATACCAACTTTACCTTTTTTGTGACTAAAGACAGTTAGTATGCAAAAACGGGCGAGTCATGAACCTAGAGCAATTTGATAATTTATACCAACTTTACCTTTTTTGTGACTAAAGACAGTTAGTATGCAAAAACGGGCGAGTCATGAACCTAGAGCAATTTGATAATTTTTACCAACTTTACCTTTTTTATGACTAAAGACAGTTAGTATGCAAAAACGGGCGATTCATGAACCTAGAAGCAATATTCGATAATTTATAGCAAACTTTACGGTTTTATAATTGACTGCCAGTTAGTGTGCAAAAACTGGGACTACTCATGAACCTAGAGCAATTTGATAATTTATACCAACTTTACCTTATTTGTGACTAAAGACAGTTAGTATGCAAAAACGGGCGAGTCATGAACCTAGAGCAATATGATAATTTATACCAAACTTTACGGTTTTATAAGTGACTGCCAGTTAGTGTGCAAAAACTGGGACTAGTCATGAACCTAGAGCAATTTGATAATTTATACCAACTTTACATTTTTTGTGACTAAAGTCAGTTAGTATGCAAAAACGGGCGAGTCATGAACCTAGAGCAATTTGATATTTTTACCAACTTTAACTTTTTTGTGACTAAAGACAGCTAGTATGCAAAAACGGGCGAGTCATGAACCTAGAGCACTTTGATAATTTATACCAACTTTACCTTTTTTGTGACTAAAGACAGTTAGTATGCAAAAACGGGCGAGTCATGAACCTAGAGCAATTTGATAATTTATACCAACTTTACCTTTTTTGTGACTAAAGACAGTTAGTATGCAAAAACGGGCGAGTCATGAACCTAGAGCAATTTAATAATTTATACCAACTTTACCTTTTTTGTGACTAAAGACAGTTAGTATGCAAAAACGGGCGAGTCATGAACCTAGAGCAATATGATAATTTATACCAAACTTTACGGTTTTATAAGTGACTGCCAGTTAGGGTGCAAAAACTGGGACTAGTCATGAACCTAGAGCAATTTGATAATTTATACCAACTTTACATTTTTTGTGACTAAAGTCAGTTAGTATGCAAAAACGGGCGAGTCATGAACCTAGAAGTAATATTTGATAATTTATAGCAAACTTTACGGTTTTATAAGTGACTGCCAGTTAGTGTGCAAAAACGGGCGAGTCATGAACCTAGAGCAATTTGATAATTTATACCAACTTTACCTTTTTTGTGACTAAAGACAGTTAGTATGCAAAAACGGGCGAGTCATGAACCTAGAAGCAATATTCGATAATTTATAGCAAACTTTGTATTTTTATAAGTGACTGCCAGTTAGTGTGCAAAAACTGGGACTAGTCATGAACCTAGAGCAATTTGATAATTTATACCAACTTTACCTTTTTTGTGACTAAAGACAGTTAGTATGCAAAAACGTGCGAGTCATAAACCTAGAGCAATTTGATAATTTATACCAACTTTACCTTTTTTGTGACTAAAGACAGTTAGTATGTAAAAAAGGGAGATTCATGAACCTAGAAGCAATATTCGATAATTTATAGCAAACTTTACGGTTTTATAAGTGACTGCCAGTTAGTGTGCAAAAACTGGGACTAGTCATGAACCTAGTGCAATTTGATAATTTATACCAACTTTACCTTTTTTGTGACTAAAGACAGTTAGTATGCAAAAACGGGCGAGTCATGAACCTAGAGAAATATGATAATTTATACCAACTTTACCATTTTTGTGACTAAAGACAGTTAGTATGCAAAAACGGGCGAGTCATAAACCTAGAGCAATATCATAATTTATACCAAACTTACGGTTTTATAAGTGACTGCCAGTTAGTGTGCAAAAACTGGGACTAGTTGTGAACCTAGAGCAATTTGATAATATATACCAACTTTACATTTTTTGTGACTAAAGTCAGTTAGTATGCAAAAACGGGCGAGTCATGAACCTAGAAGCAATATTCGATAATTTATAGCAAACTTTGCATTTTTATAAGTGACTGCCAGTTAGTGTGCAAAAACTGGAACTAGTCATGAACCTAGAGCAATTTGATAATTTATACCAACTTTACCTTTTTTGTGACTAAAGACAGTTAGTATGCAAAAACGGGCGAGTCATGAACCTAGAGCAATTTGATAATTTATACCAACTTTACCTTTTTTGTGACAAAAGACAGTTAGTATGCAAAAACGGGCGAGTCATGAACCTACAGCAATTTGATAATTTATACCAACTTTACCTTTTTAGTGACTAAAGACAGTTAGTATGCAAAAACGGGCGAGTCATGAACCTAGAGCAATTTGATAATTTATACCAAACTTTACGGTTTTATAAGTGACTGCCAGTTAGTGTGCAAAAACTGGGACTAGTCATGAACCTAGAGCAATTTGATAATTTATACCAACTTTACATTTTTTGTGACTAAAGTCAGTTAGTATGCAAAAACGGACGAGTCATGAACCTAGAAGCAATATTTGATAATTTATAGCAAACTTTACGGTTTTATAAGTGACTGCCAGTTAGTGTGCAAAAACTGGGACTAGTCATGAACCTAGAGCAATTTGATAATTTATACCAACTTTACCTTTTTTGTGACTAAAGACAGTTAGTATGCAAAAACGGGCGAGTCATGAACCTAGAGCAATTTGATAATTTATACCAACTTTACCTTTTTTGTGACAAAAGACAGTTAGTATGCAAAAACGGGCGAGTCATGAACCTACAGCAATTTTATAATTTATACCAACTTTACCTTTTTAGAGACTAAAGACAGTTAGTATGCAAAAACGGGCGAGTCATGAACCTAGAGCAATATGATAATTTATACCAAACTTTACGGTTTTATAAGTGACTGCCAGTTAGTGTGCAAAAACTGGGACTAGTCATGAACCTAGAGCAATTTGATAATTTATACCAACTTTACCTTTTTTGTGACTAAAGACAGTTAGTATGCAAAAACGGGCGAGTCATGAACCTAGAGCAATTTGATAATTTATACCAACTTTACCTTTTTTGTGACTAAAGACAGTTAGTATGCAAAAACGGGCGAGTCATGAACCTAGAGCAATTTGATAATTTTTACCAACTTTACCTTTTTTATGACTAAAGACAGTTAGTATGCAAAAACGGGCGATTCATGAACCTAGAAGCAATATTCGATAATTTATAGCAAACTTTACGGTTTTATAATTGACTGCCAGTTAGTGTGCAAAAACTGGGACTACTCATGAACCTAGAGCAATTTGATAATTTATACCAACTTTACCTTATTTGTGACTAAAGACAGTTAGTATGCAAAAACGGGCGAGCCATGAACCTAGAGCAATATGATAATTTATACCAAACTTTACGGTTTTATAAGTGACTGCCAGTTAGTGTGCAAAAACTGGGACTAGTCATGAACCTAGAGCAATTTGATAATTTATACCAACTTTACATTTTTTGTGACTAAAGTCAGTTAGTATGCAAAAACGGGCGAGTCATGAACCTAGAGCAATTTGATATTTTTACCAACTTTAACTTTTTTGTGACTAAAGACAGCTAGTATGCAAAAACGGGCGAGTCATGAACCTAGAGCACTTTGATAATTTATACCAACTTTACCTTTTTTGTGACTAAAGACAGTTAGTATGCAAAAACGGGCGAGTCATGAACCTAGAGCAATTTGATAATTTATACCAACTTTACCTTTTTTGTGACTAAAGACAGTTAGTATGCAAAAACGGGCGAGTCATGAACCTAGAGCAATTTAATAATTTATACCAACTTTACCTTTTTTGTGACTAAAGACAGTTAGTATGCAAAAACGGGGGAGTCATGAACCTAGAGCAATTTGATAATTTATACCAACTTTAAATTTTTTGTGACTAAAGTCAGTTAGTATGCAAAAACGGGCGAGTCATGAACCTAGAAGCAATATTCGATAATTTATAGCAAACTTTGCATTTTTATAAGTGACTGCCAGTTAGTGTGCAAAAACTGGGACTAGTCATGAACCTAGAGCAATTTGATAATTTATACCAACTTTACCTTTTTTGTGACTAAAGACAGTTAGTATGCAAAAACGGGCGAGTCATGAACCTAGAGCAATATGATAATTTATACCAACTTTACCTTTTTTGTGACTAAAGACAGTTAGTACGCAAAAACGGGCGAGTCTTGAACCTAGAGCAATATGATAATTTATACCAACTTTACCTTTTTTGTGACTAAAGACATTTAGTATGCAAAAACGGGCGAGTCATGAACCTAGAAGCAATATTCGATAATTTATAGCAAACTTTACGGTTTTATAAGTGACTGCCAGTTAGTGTGCAAAAACTGGGACTAGTCATGTACCTAGTGCAATTTGATAATTTATACTAACTTTACCTTATTTGTGACTAAAGACAGTTAGTATGCAAAAACGGGCGAGTCATGAACCTAGAGCAATATGATCATTTATACCAACTTTACCTTTTTTGTGACTAACGACAGTTAGTATGCAAAAACGGGCGAGTCATGAACCTAGAGCAATATGATAATTTATACCAACTTTACCTTTTTTGTGACTAAAGACAGTTAGTATGCAAAAACGGGCGAGTCATGAACCTAGAAGAATTATTCGATTATTTATAGTAAACTTTACGGTTTTATAAGTGACTGCCAGTTAGTGTGCAAAAACTGGGACTAGTCATGAACCTAGAGCAATTTGATAATTTATACCAACTTTACCTTTTTTGTGACTAAAGACAGTTAGTATGCAAAAACGGGCGAGTCATGAACCTAGAGCAATATGATAATTTATACCAACTTTACCTTTTTTGTGACTAAAGACAGTTAGTACGCAAAAACGGGCGAGTCTTGAACCTAGAGCAATATGATAATTTATACCAACTTTACCTTTTTTGTGACTAAAGACATTTAGTATGCAAAAACGGGCGAGTCATGAACCTAGAAGCAATATTCGATAATTTATAGCAAACTTTACGGTTTTATAAGTGACTGCCAGTTAGTGTGCAAAAACTGGGACTAGTCATGTACCTAGTGCAATTTGATAATTTATACTAACTTTACCTTATTTGTGACTAAAGACAGTTAGTATGCAAAAACGGGCGAGTCATGAACCTAGAGCAATATGATCATTTATACCAACTTTACCTTTTTTGTGACTAACGACAGTTAGTATGCAAAAACGGGCGAGTCATGAACCTAGAGCAATATGATAATTTATACCAACTTTACCTTTTTTGTGACTAAAGACAGTTAGTATGCAAAAACGGGCGAGTCATGAACCTAGAAGAATTATTCGATTATTTATAGTAAACTTTACGGTTTTATAAGTGACTGCCAGTTAGTGTGCAAAAACTGGGACTAGTCATGAACCTAGAGCAATTTGATAATTTATACCAACTTTACCTTTTTTGTGACTAAAGACAGTTAGTATGCAAAAACGGGCGAGTCATGAACCTAGAGCAATATGATAATTTATACCAACTTTACCTTTTTTGTGACTAAAGACAGTTAGTACGCAAAAACGGGCGAGTCTTGAACCTAGAGCAATATGATAATTTATACCAACTTTACCTTTTTTGTGACTAAAGACATTTAGTATGCAAAAACGGGCGAGTCATGAACCTAGAAGCAATATTCGATAATTTATAGCAAACTTTACGGTTTTATAAGTGACTGCCAGTTAGTGTGCAAAAACTGGGACTAGTCATGTACCTAGTGCAATTTGATAATTTATACTAACTTTACATTATTTGTGACTAAAGACAGTTAGTATGCAAAAACGGGCGAGTCATGAACCTAGAGCAATATGATCATTTATACCAACTTTACCTTTTTTGTGACTAAAGACAGTTAGTATGCAAAAACGGGCGAGTCATGAACCTAGAAGCAATATTCGATAATTTATAGCAAACTTTACAATTTTATAAGTGACTGCCAGTTAGTGTGCAAAAACTGGGACTACTCATGAACCTAGAGCAATTTGATAATTTATAGCAACTTTACCTTTTTTGTGACTAAAGACAGTTAGTATGCAAAAACGGGCGAGTCATGAACCTAGAGCAATATGATAATTTATACCAACTTTTTTTTTTGTGACTAAAGACAGTTAGTATGCAAAAACGGGCGAGTAATGAACCTAAAGCAATTTGATAATTTATACCAACTTTACCTTTTTTGTGACTAAAGACATTTAGTATGCAAAAACGGGCGAGTCATGAACCTAGAAGCAATATTCGATAATTTATAGCAAACTTTACGGTTTTATAAGTGACTGCCAGTTAGTGTGCAAAAACTGGGACTAGTCATGAACCTAGTGCAATTTGATAATTTATACTAACTTTACCTTATTTGTGACTAAAGACAGTTAGTATGCAAAAACGGGCGAGTCATGAACCTAGAGCAATATGATCATTTATACCAACTTTACCTTTTTTGTGACTACATCAGTTAGTATGCAAAAACGGACGAGTCATGAACCTAGAAGCAATATTTGATAATTTATAGCAAACTTTACGGTTTTATAAGTGACTGCCAGTTAGTGTGCAAAAACTGGGACTAGTCATGAACCTAGAGCAATTTGATAATTTATACCAACTTTACCTTTTTTGTGACTAAAGACAGTTAGTATGCAAAAACGGGCGAGTCATGAACCTAGAGCAATTTGATAATTTATACCAACTTTACCTTTTTTATGACTAAAGACAGTTAGTATGCAAAAACGGGCGATTCATGAACCTAGAAGCAATATTCGATAATTTATAGCAAACTTTACGGTTTTATAAGTGACTGCCAGTTAGTGTGCAAAAACTGGGACTAGTCATGAACCTAGTGCAATTTGATATTTTATACCAACTTTACCTTTTTTGTGACTAAAGACAGTTAGTATGCAAAAACGGGCGAGTCATGAACCTAGAGCAATATGATAATTTATACCAACTTTACTTTTTTTGTGACTAAAGACAGTTAGTATGCAAAAACGGGCGAGTAATGAACCTAAAGCAATTTGATAATTTATACCAACTTTACCTTTTTTGTGACTAAAGACAGTTAGTATGCAAAAACGGGCGAGTCATGAACCTAGAGCAATATGATAATTTATACCAACTTTACCTTTTTTGTGACTAAAGACATTTAGTATGCAAAAACGGGCGAGTCATGAACCTAGAAGCAATATTCGATAATTTATAGCAAACTTTACGGTTTTATAAGTGACTGCCAGTTAGTGTGCAGAAACTGGGACTAGTCATGAACCTAGTGCAATTTGATAATTTATACTAACTTTACCTTATTTGTGACTAAAGACAGTTAGTATGCAAAAACGGGCGAATCATGAACCTAGAGCAATATGATCACTTATACCAACTTTACCTTTTTTGTGACTAAAGACAGTTAGTATGCAAAAACGGGCGAGTCATGAACCAAGAGCAATATGATAATTTATAACTACTTTACCTGTTTTGTGACTAAAGACAGTTAGTATGCAAAAACGGACGAGTCATGAACCTAGAGCAATATGATAATTTATACCAACTTTACCTTTTTTGTGACTAAAGACAGTTAGTATGCAAAAACGGGCGAGTCATGAACCTAGAGCAATTTAACAATTTATACCAACTTTACCTTTTTTGTGACTAAAGACAGTTAGTATGCAAAAACGGGCGAGTCATGAACCTAGAGCAATTTGATAATTTATACCAACTTTACCTTTTTTGTGACAAAAGACAGTTAGTTTGCAAAAACGGGCTAGTCATAAATATAGAGCATTTTGATAATTTATACCAACTTTACCTTTTTAGTGACTAAAGACAGTTAGTATGCAAAAACGGGCGAGTCATGAACCTAGAGCAATATGATAATTTATACCAACTTTACCTTTTTTGTGACTAAAGACAGTTAGTATGCAAAAACGTGCGAGTCATAAACCTAGAGCAATTTGATAATTTATACCAACTTTACCTTTTTTGTGACAAAAGACAGTTAGTATGTAAAAACGGGAGATTCATGAACCTAGAAGCAATATTCGATAATTTATAGCAAACTTTACGGTTTTATAAGTGACTGCCAGTTAGTGTGCAAAAACTGGGACTAGTCATGAACCTAGTGCAATTTGATATTTTATACCAACTTTACCTTTTTTGTGACTAAAGACAGTTAGTATGCAAAAACGGGCGAGTCATGAACCTAGAGCAATATGATAATTTATACCAACTTTACATTTTTTGTGACTAAAGACAGTTAGTATGCAAAAACGGGCGAGTCATGAACCTAGAGTAATATGATAATTTAGACCAAACTTACGGTTTTATAAGTGACTGCCAGTTAGTGTGCAAAAACTGGGACTAGTCGTGAACCTAGAGCAATTTGATAATTTATACCAACTTTACATTTTTTGTGACTAAAGTCAGTTAGTATGCAAAAACGGGCGAGTCATGAACCTAGAAGCAATATTCGATAATTTATAGCAAACTTTGCATTTTTATAAGTGACTGCCAGTTAGTGTGCAAAAACTGGGACTAGTCATGAACCTAGAGCAAATTTATAATTTATACCAACTTTACCTTTTTTGTGACTAAAGACAGTTAGTATGCAAAAACGGGCGAGTCATGAACCTAGAGCAATTTGATAATTTATACCAACTTTACCTTTTTTGTGACAAAAGACAGTTAGTATGCAAAAACGGGCGAGTCATGAACCTACAGCAATTTGATAATTTATACCAACTTTACCTTTTTAGTGACTAAAGACAGTTAGTATGCAAAAACGGGCGAGTCATGAACCTAGAGCAATATGATAATTTATACCAAACTTTACGGTTTTATAAGTGACTGCCAGTTAGTGTGCAAAAACTGGGACTAGTCATGAACCTAGAGCAATTTGATAATTTATACCAACTTTACCTTTTTTGTGACTAAAGACAGTTAGTATGCAAAAACGGGCGAGTCATGAACCTAGAGCAATTTGATAATTTATACCAACTTTACCTTTTTTGTGACTAAAGACAGTTAGTATGCAAAAACGGGCGAGTCATGAACCTAGAGCAATTTGATAATTTATACCAACTTTACCTTTTTTATGACTAAAGACAGTTAGTATGCAAAAACGGGCGATTCATGAACCTAGAAGCAATATTCGATAATTTATAGCAAACTTTACGGTTTTATAATTGACTGCCAGTTAGTGTGCAAAAACTGGGACTACTCATGAACCTAGAGCAATTTGATAATTTATACCAACTTTACCTTATTTGTGACTAAAGACAGTTAGTATGCAAAAACGGGCGAGTCATGAACCTAGAGCAATATGATAATTTATACCAAACTTTACGGTTTTATAAGTGACTGCCAGTTAGTGTGCAAAAACTGGGACTAGTCATGAACCTAGAGCAATTTGATAATTTATACCAACTTTACATTTTTTGTGACTAAAGTCAGTTAGTATGCAAAAACGGGCGAGTCATGAACCTAGAGCAATTTGATATTTTTACCAACTTTACCTTTTTTGTGACTAAAGACAGCTAGTATGCAAAAACGGGCGAGTCATGAACCTAGAGCACTTTGATAATTTATACCAACTTTACCTTTTTTGTGACTAAAGACAGTTAGTATGCAAAAACGGGCAAGTCATGAACCTAGAGCAATTTGATAATTTGTACCAACTTTACCTTTTTTGTGACTAAAGACAGTTAGTATGCAAAAACGGGCGAGTCATGAACCTAGAGCAATTTAATAATTTATACCAACTTTACCTTTTTTGTGACTAAAGACAGTTAGTATGCAAAAACGGGGGAGTCATGAACCTAGAGCAATTTGATAATTTATACCATCATTACTTTTTTGTGATTAAAGACAGTTAGTATGCAAAAACGGGCGATTCATGAACCTAGAAGCAATATTCGATAATTTATAGCAAATTTTACGGTTTTATAAGTGACTGCCAGTTAGTGTGCAAAAACTGGGACTAGTCATGAACCTAGTGCAATTTGATATTTTATACCAACTTTACCTTTTTTGTGACTAAAGACAGTTAGTATGCAAAAACGGGCGAGTCATGAACCTAGAGCAATATGATAATTTATACCAACTTTACTTTTTTTGTGACTAAAGACAGTTAGTATGCAAAAACGGGCGAGTAATGAACCTAAAGCAATTTGATAATTTATACCAACTTTACCTTTTTTGTGACTAAAGACAGTTAGTATGCAAAAACGGGCGAGTCATGAACCTAGAGCAATATGATAATTTATACCAACTTTACCTTTTTTGTGACTAAAGACATTTAGTATGCAAAAACGGGCGAGTCATGAACCTAGAAGCAATATTCGATAATTTATAGCAAACTTTACGGTTTTATAAGTGACTGCCAGTTAGTGTGCAAAAACTGGGACTAGTCATGAACCTAGTGCAATTTGATAATTTATACTAACTTTACCTTATTTGTGACTAAAGACAGTTAGTATGCGAAAACGGGCGAGTCATGAACCTAGAGCAATATGATCATTTATACCAACTTTACCTTTTTTGTGACTAAAGACAGTTAGTATGCAAAAACGGGCGAGTCATGAACCAAAAGCAATATGATAATTTATAACTACTTTACCTGTTTTGTGAGTAAAGACAGTTAGTATGCAAAAACGGGCGAGTCATGAACCTAGAGCAATATGATAATTTATACCAAACTTTACGGTTTTATAAGTGACTGCCAGTTAGTGTGCAAAAACTGGGACTAGTCATGAACCTAGAGCAATTTGATAATTTAAACCAACTTTACCTTTTATGTGACAAAAGACAGTAAGTATGCAAAAACGGGCGAGTCATGAACCTACAGCAATTTGATAATTTATACCAACTTTACCTTTTTAGTTACTAAAGACAGTTAGTATGCAAAAACGGGCGAGTCATGAACCTAGAGCAATATCATAATTTATACCAACTTTACCTTTTTTGTGACTAAAGACAGTTAGTATGCAAAAACGTGCGAGTCATAAACCTAGAGCAATTTGATAATTTATACCAACTTTACCTTTTTTGTGACTAAAGACAGTTAGTATGCAAAAACGTGCGAGTCATAAACCTAGAGCAATTTGATAATTTATACTAACTTTACCTTTTTTGTGACTAAAGACAGTTAGTATGCAAAAACGGGAGAGTCATGAACCTAGAAGCAATATTCGATAATTTATAGCAAACTTTACATTTTTATAAGTGACTGCCAGTTAGTGTGCAAAAACTGGGACTAGTCATGAACCTAAAGCAATTTGATAATTTATACCAACTTTACCTTTTTTGTGACAAAAGACAGTTAGTTTGCAAAAACGGGCTAGTCATAAATATAGAGCATTTTGATAATTTATACCAACTTTACCTTTTTAGTGACTAAAGACAGTTAGTATGCTAAAACGGGCGAGTCATGAACCTAGAGCAATATGATAATTTATACCAACTTTACCTTTTTTGCGACTAAAGACAGTTAGTATGCAAAAACGTGCGAGTCATAAACCTAGAGCAATTTGATAATTTATACCAACTTTACCTTTTTTGTGACAAAAGACAGTTAGTATGTAAAAACGGGAGATTCATGAACCTAGAAGCAATATTCGATAATTTATAGCAAACTTTACGGTTTTATAAGTGACTGCCAGTTAGTGTGCAAAAACTGGGACTAGTCATGAACCTAGTGCTATTTGATATTTTATACCAACTTTACCTTTTTTGTGACTAAATACAGTTAGTATGCAAAAACGGGCGAGTCATGAACCTAGAGCAATATGATAATTTATACCAACTTTACCTTTTTTGTGACTAAAGACAGTTAGTATGCAAAAAAGGGCGAGTCATGAACCTAGAGTAATATGATAATTTAGACCAAACTTACGGTTTTATAAGTGACTGCCAGTTAGTGTGCAAAAACTGGGACTAGTCGTGAACCTAGAGCAATTTGATAATTTATACCAACTTTACATTTTTTGTGACTAAAGTCAGTTAGTATGCAAAAACGGGCGAGTCATGAACCTAGAAGCAATATTCGATAATTTATAGCAAACTTTGCATTTTTATAAGTGACTGCCAGTTAGTGTGCAAAAACTGGGACTAGTCATGAACCTAGAGCAATTTGATAATTTATACCAACTTTACCTTTTTTGTGACTAAAGACAGTTAGTATGCAAAAACGGGCGAGTCATGAACCTAGAGCAATTTGATAATTTATACCAACTTTACCTTTTTTGTGACAAAAGACAGTTAGTATGCAAAAACGGGCGAGTCATGAACCTACAGCAATTTGATAATTTATACCAACTTTACCTTTTTAGTGACTAAAGACAGTTAGTATGCAAAAACGGGCGAGTCATGAACCTAGAGCAATATGATAATTTATACCAAACTTTACGGTTTTATAAGTGACTGCCAGTTAGTGTGCAAAAACTGGGACTAGTCATGAACCTAGAGCAATTTTATAATTTATACAAACTTTACATTTTTTGTGACTAAAGTCAGTTAAAATGCAAAAACGGACGAGTCATGAACCTAGAGCAATATGATAATTTATACCAAACTTTACGGTTTTATAAGTGACTGCCAGTTAGTGTGCAAAAACTGGGACTAGTCATGAACCTAGAGCAATTTGATAATTTATACCAACTTTACCTTATTTGTGACTAAAGACAGTTAGTATGCAAAAACGGGCGAGTCATGAACCTAGAGCAATATGATAATTTATACCAAACTTTACGGTTTTATAAGTGACTGCCAGTTAGTGTGCAAAAACTGGGACTAGTCATGAACCTAGAGCAATTTGATAATTTATACCAACTTTACATTTTTTGTGACTAAAGTCAGTTAGTATGCAAAAACGGGCGAGTCATGAACCTAGAGCAATTTGATATTTTTACCAACTTTACCTTTTTTGTGACTAAAGACAGCTAGTATGCAAAAACGGGCGAGTCATGAACCTAGAGCACTTTGATAATTTATACCAACTTTACCTTTTTTGTGACTAAAGACAGTTAGTATGCAAAAACGGGCGAGTCATGAACCTAGAGCAATTTGATAATTTATACCAACTTTACCTTTTTTGTGACTAAAGACAGTTAGTATGCAAAAACGGGCGAGTCATGAACCTAGAGCAATTTAATAATTTATACCAACTTTACCTTTTTTGTGACTAAAGACAGTTAGTATGCAAAAACGGGGGAGCCATGAACCTAGAGCAATTTGATAATTTATACCATCATTACTTTTTTGTGATTAAAGACAGTTAGTATGCAAAAACGGGCGATTCATGAACCTAGAAGCAATATTCGATAATTTATAGCAAATTTTACGGTTTTATAAGTACTGCAAGTTAGTGTGCAAAAACTGGGACTAGTCATGAACCTAGTGCAATTTGATATTTTATACCAACTTTACCTTTTTTGTGACTAAAGGCAGTTAGTATGCAAAAACGGGCGAGCCATGAACCTAGAGCAATATGATAATTTATACCAACTTTACCTTTTTTGTGACTAAAGACAGTTAGTACGCAAAAACGGGCGAGTCTTGAACCTAGAGCAATATGATAATTTATACCAACTTTACCTTTTTTGTGACTAAAGACATTTAGTATGCAAAAACGGGCGAGTCATGAACCTAGAAGCAATATTCGATAATTTATAGCAAACTTTACGGTTTTATAAGTGACTGCCAGTTAGTGTGCAAAAACTGGGACTAGTCATGTACCTAGTGCAATTTGATAATTTATACTAACTTTACCTTATTTGTGACTAAAGACAGTTAGTATGCAAAAACGGGCGAGTCATGAACCTAGAGCAATATGATCATTTATACCAACTTTACCTTTTTTGTGACTAAAGACAGCTAGTATGCAAAAACGGGCGAGTCATGAACCTAGAGCACTTTGATAATTTATACCAACTTTACCTTTTTTGTGACTAAAGACAGTTAGTATTCAAAAACGGGCGAGTCATGAACCTAGAGCAATTTGATAATTTATACCAACTTTACCTTTTTTGTGACTAAAGACAGTTAGTATGCAAAAACGGGCGAGTCATGAACCTAGAGCAATTTGATAATTTATACCAACTTTACCTTTTTTGTGACTAAAGACAGTTAGTATGCAAAAACGGGCGAGTCATGAACCTAGAGCAATTTAATAATTTATACCAACTTTACCTTTTTTGTGACTAAAGACAGTTAGTATGCAAAAACGGGGGAGTCATGAACCTAGAGCAATTTGATAATTTATACCAACTTTACCTTTTTTGTGACTAAAGACAGTTAGTATGCAAAAACGGGCGAGTCATGAACCTAGAGCAATATGATAATTTATACCAACTTTACCTTTTTTGTGACTAAAGACAGTTAGTACGCAAAAACGGGCGAGTCTTGAACCTAGAGCAATATGATAATTTATACCAACTTTACCTTTTTTGTGACTAAAGACATTTAGTATGCAAAAACGGGCGAGTCATGAACCTAGAAGCAATATTCGATAATTTATAGCAAACTTTACGGTTTTATTAGTGACTGCCAGTTAGTGTGCAAAAACTGGGACTAGTCATGTACCTAGTGCAATTTGATAATTTATACTAACTTTACCTTATTTGTGACTAAAGACAGTTAGTAAGCAAAAACGGGCGAGTCATGAACCTAGAGCAATATGATCATTTATACCAACTTTACCTTTTTTGTGACTAACGACAGTTAGTATGCAAAAACGGGCGAGTCATGAACCTAGAGCAATATGATAATTTATACCAACTTTACCTTTTTTGTGACTAAAGACAGTTAGTATGCAAAAACGGGCGAGTCATGAACCTAGAAGAATTATTCGATTATTTATAGTAAACTTTACGGTTTTATAAGTGACTGCCAGTTAGTGTGCAAAAACTGGGACTAGTCATGAACCTAGAGCAATTTGATAATTTATACCAACTTTACCTTTTTTGTGACTAAAGACAGTTAGTATGCAAAAACGGGCGAGTCATGAACCTAGAGCAATATGATAATTTATACCAACTTTACCTTTTTTGTGACTAAAGACAGTTAGTACGCAAAAACGGGCGAGTCTTGAACCTAGAGCAATATGATAATTTATACCAACTTTACCTTTTTTGTGACTAAAGACATTTAGTATGCAAAAACGGGCGAGTCATGAACCTAGAAGCAATATTCGATAATTTATAGCAAACTTTACGGTTTTATAAGTGACTGCCAGTTAGTGTGCAAAAACTGGGACTAGTCATGTACCTAGTGCAATTTGATAATTTATACTAACTTTACCTTATTTGTGACTAAAGACAGTTAGTATGCAAAAACGGGCGAGTCATGAACCTAGAGCAATATGATCATTTATACCAACTTTACCTTTTTTGTGACTAAAGACAGTTAGTATGCAAAAACGGGCGAGTCATGAACCTAGAAGCAATATTCGATAATTTATAGCAAACTTTACAATTTTATAAGTGACTGCCAGTTAGTGTGCAAAAACTGGGACTACTCATGAACCTAGAGCAATTTGATAATTTATAGCAACTTTACCTTTTTTGTGACTAAAGACAGTTAGTATGCAAAAACGGGCGAGTCATGAACCTAGAGCAATATGATAATTTATACCAACTTTTTTTTTTGTGACTAAAGACAGTTAGTATGCAAAAACGGGCGAGTAATGAACCTAAAGCAATTTGATAATTTATACCAACTTTACCTTTTTTGTGACTAAAGACATTTAGTATGCAAAAACGGGCGAGTCATGAACCTAGAAGCAATATTCGATAATTTATAGCAAACTTTACGGTTTTATAAGTGACTGCCAGTTAGTGTGCAAAAACTGGGACTAGTCATGAACCTAGTGCAATTTGATAATTTATACTAACTTTACCTTATTTGTGACTAAAGACAGTTAGTATGCAAAAACGGGCGAGTCATGAACCTAGAGCAATATGATCATTTATACCAACTTTACCTTTTTTGTGACTACATCAGTTAGTATGCAAAAACGGACGAGTCATGAACCTAGAAGCA
The DNA here is from genome assembly GCA_036971475.1 of Prosapia bicincta. Lineage (NCBI taxonomy): Eukaryota > Metazoa > Arthropoda > Insecta > Hemiptera > Cercopidae > Prosapia > Prosapia bicincta. Next base: position 110,109,286 of record JBAIZL010000006.1, read on the forward strand.
ATATTTGATAATTTATAGCAAACTTTACGGTTTTATAAGTGACTGCCAGTTAGTGTGCAAAAACTGGGACTAGTCATGAACCTAGAGCAATTTGATAATTTATACCAACTTTACCTTTTTTGTGACTAAAGACAGTTAGTATGCAAAAACGGGCGAGTCATGAACCTAGAGCAATTTGATAATTTATACCAACTTTACCTTTTTTATGACTAAAGACAGTTAGTATGCAAAAACGGGCGATTCATGAACCTAGAAGCAATATTCGATAATTTATAGCAAACTTTACGGTTTTATAAGTGACTGCCAGTTAGTGTGCAAAAACTGGGACTAGTCATGAACCTAGTGCAATTTGATATTTTATACCAACTTTACCTTTTTTGTGACTAAAGACAGTTAGTATGCAAAAACGGGCGAGTCATGAACCTAGAGCAATATGATAATTTATACCAACTTTACTTTTTTTGTGACTAAAGACAGTTAGTATGCAAAAACGGGCGAGTAATGAACCTAAAGCAATTTGATAATTTATACCAACTTTACCTTTTTTGTGACTAAAGACAGTTAGTATGCAAAAACGGGCGAGTCATGAACCTAGAGCAATATGATAATTTATACCAACTTTACCTTTTTTGTGACTAAAGACATTTAGTATGCAAAAACGGGCGAGTCATGAACCTAGAAGCAATATTCGATAATTTATAGCAAACTTTACGGTTTTATAAGTGACTGCCAGTTAGTGTGCAGAAACTGGGACTAGTCATGAACCTAGTGCAATTTGATAATTTATACTAACTTTACCTTATTTGTGACTAAAGACAGTTAGTATGCAAAAACGGGCGAATCATGAACCTAGAGCAATATGATCATTTATACCAACTTTACCTTTTTTGTGACTAAAGACAGTTAGTATGCAAAAACGGGCGAGTCATGAACCAAGAGCAATATGATAATTTATAACTACTTTACCTGTTTTGTGACTAAAGACAGTTAGTATGCAAAAACGGACGAGTCATGAACCTAGAGCAATATGATAATTTATACCAACTTTACCTTTTTTGTGACTAAAGACAGTTAGTATGCAAAAACGGGCGAGTCATGAACCTAGAGCAATTTAACAATTTATACCAACTTTACCTTTTTTGTGACTAAAGACAGTTAGTATGCAAAAACGGGCGAGTCATGAACCTAGAGCAATTTGATAATTTATACCAACTTTACCTTTTTTGTGACAAAAGACAGTTAGTTTGCAAAAACGGGCTAGTCATAAATATAGAGCATTTTGATAATTTATACCAACTTTACCTTTTTAGTGACTAAAGACAGTTAGTATGCAAAAACGGGCGAGTCATGAACCTAGAGCAATATGATAATTTATACCAACTTTACCTTTTTTGTGACTAAAGACAGTTAGTATGCAAAAACGTGCGAGTCATAAACCTAGAGCAATTTGATAATTTATACCAACTTTACCTTTTTTGTGACAAAAGACAGTTAGTATGTAAAAACGGGAGATTCATGAACCTAGAAGCAATATTCGATAATTTATAGCAAACTTTACGGTTTTATAAGTGACTGCCAGTTAGTGTGCAAAAACTGGGACTAGTCATGAACCTAGTGCAATTTGATATTTTATACCAACTTTACCTTTTTTGTGACTAAAGACAGTTAGTATGCAAAAACGGGCGAGTCATGAACCTAGAGCAATATGATAATTTATACCAACTTTACATTTTTTGTGACTAAAGACAGTTAGTATGCAAAAACGGGCGAGTCATGAACCTAGAGTAATATGATAATTTAGACCAAACTTACGGTTTTATAAGTGACTGCCAGTTAGTGTGCAAAAACTGGGACTAGTCGTGAACCTAGAGCAATTTGATAATTTATACCAACTTTACATTTTTTGTGACTAAAGTCAGTTAGTATGCAAAAACGGGCGAGTCATGAACCTAGAAGCAATATTCGATAATTTATAGCAAACTTTGCATTTTTATAAGTGACTGCCAGTTAGTGTGCAAAAACTGGGACTAGTCATGAACCTAGAGCAAATTTATAATTTATACCAACTTTACCTTTTTTGTGACTAAAGACAGTTAGTATGCAAAAACGGGCGAGTCATGAACCTAGAGCAATTTGATAATTTATACCAACTTTACCTTTTTTGTGACAAAAGACAGTTAGTATGCAAAAACGGGCGAGTCATGAACCTACAGCAATTTGATATTTTATACCAACTTTACCTTTTTAGTGACTAAAGACAGTTAGTATGCAAAAACGGGCGAGTCATGAACCTAGAGCAATATGATAATTTATACCAAACTTTACGGTTTTATAAGTGACTGCCAGTTAGTGTGCAAAAACTGGGACTAGTCATGAACCTAGAGCAATTTGATAATTTATACCAACTTTACCTTTTTTGTGACTAAAGACAGTTAGTATGCAAAAACGGGCGAGTCATGAACCTAGAGCAATTTGATAATTTATACCAACTTTACCTTTTTTGTGACTAAAGACAGTTAGTATGCAAAAACGGGCGAGTCATGAACCTAGAGCAATTTGATAATTTATACCAACTTTACCTTTTTTATGACTAAAGACAGTTAGTATGCAAAAACGGGCGATTCATGAACCTAGAAGCAATATTCGATAATTTATAGCAAACTTTACGGTTTTATAATTGACTGCCAGTTAGTGTGCAAAAACTGGGACTACTCATGAACCTAGAGCAATTTGATAATTTATACCAACTTTACCTTATTTGTGACTAAAGACAGTTAGTATGCAAAAACGGGCGAGTCATGAACCTAGAGCAATATGATAATTTATACCAAACTTTACGGTTTTATAAGTGACTGCCAGTTAGTGTGCAAAAACTGGGACTAGTCATGAACCTAGAGCAATTTGATAATTTATACCAACTTTACATTTTTTGTGACTAAAGTCAGTTAGTATGCAAAAACGGGCGAGTCATGAACCTAGAGCAATTTGATATTTTTACCAACTTTACCTTTTTTGTGACTAAAGACAGCTAGTATGCAAAAACGGGCGAGTCATGAACCTAGAGCACTTTGATAATTTATACCAACTTTACCTTTTTTGTGACTAAAGACAGTTAGTATGCAAAAACGGGCGAGTCATGAACCTAGAGCAATTTGATAATTTGTACCAACTTTACCTTTTTTGTGACTAAAGACAGTTAGTATGCAAAAACGGGCGAGTCATGAACCTAGAGCAATTTAATAATTTATACCAACTTTACCTTTTTTGTGACTAAAGACAGTTAGTATGCAAAAACGGGGGAGTCATGAACCTAGAGCAATTTGATAATTTATACCATCATTACTTTTTTGTGATTAAAGACAGTTAGTATGCAAAAACGGGCGATTCATGAACCTAGAAGCAATATTCGATAATTTATAGCAAATTTTACGGTTTTATAAGTGACTGCCAGTTAGTGTGCAAAAACTGGGACTAGTCATGAACCTAGTGCAATTTGATATTTTATACCAACTTTACCTTTTTTGTGACTAAAGACAGTTAGTATGCAAAAACGGGCGAGTCATGAACCTAGAGCAATATGATAATTTATACCAACTTTACTTTTTTTGTGACTAAAGACAGTTAGTATGCAAAAACGGGCGAGTAATGAACCTAAAGCAATTTGATAATTTATACCAACTTTACCTTTTTTGTGACTAAAGACAGTTAGTATGCAAAAACGGGCGAGTCATGAACCTAGAGCAATATGATAATTTATACCAACTTTACCTTTTTTGTGACTAAAGACATTTAGTATGCAAAAACGGGCGAGTCATGAACCTAGAAGCAATATTCGATAATTTATAGCAAACTTTACGGTTTTATAAGTGACTGCCAGTTAGTGTGCAAAAACTGGGACTAGTCATGAACCTAGTGCAATTTGATAATTTATACTAACTTTACCTTATTTGTGACTAAAGACAGTTAGTATGCGAAAACGGGCGAGTCATGAACCTAGAGCAATATGATCATTTATACCAACTTTACCTTTTTTGTGACTAAAGACAGTTAGTATGCAAAAACGGGCGAGTCATGAACCAAGAGCAATATGATAATTTATAACTACTTTACCTGTTTTGTGAGTAAAGACAGTTAGTATGCAAAAACGGGCGAGTCATGAACCTAGAGCAATATGATAATTTATACCAAACTTTACGGTTTTATAAGTGACTGCCAGTTAGTGTGCAAAAACTGGGACTAGTCATGAACCTAGAGCAATTTGATAATTTAAACCAACTTTACCTTTTATGTGACAAAAGACAGTAAGTATGCAAAAACGGGCGAGTCATGAACCTACAGCAATTTGATAATTTATACCAACTTTACCTTTTTAGTTACTAAAGACAGTTAGTATGCAAAAACGGGCGAGTCATGAACCTAGAGCAATATCATAATTTATACCAACTTTACCTTTTTTGTGACTAAAGACAGTTAGTATGCAAAAACGTGCGAGTCATAAACCTAGAGCAATTTGATAATTTATACCAACTTTACCTTTTTTGTGACTAAAGACAGTTAGTATGCAAAAACGTGCGAGTCATAAACCTAGAGCAATTTGATAATTTATACTAACTTTACCTTTTTTGTGACTAAAGACAGTTAGTATGCAAAAACGGGAGAGTCATGAACCTAGAAGCAATATTCGATAATTTATAGCAAACTTTACATTTTTATAAGTGACTGCCAGTTAGTGTGCAAAAACTGGGACTAGTCATGAACCTAAAGCAATTTGATAATTTATACCAACTTTACCTTTTTTGTGACTAAAGACAGTTAGTATGCAAAATCGGGCGAGTCATGAACCTAGAGCAATTTGATAATTTATACCAACTTTACCTTTTTTGTGACAAAAGACAGTTAGTTTGCAAAAACGGGCTAGTCATAAATATAGAGCATTTTGATAATTTATACCAACTTTACCTTTTTAGTGACTAAAGACAGTTAGTATGCTAAAACGGGCGAGTCATGAACCTAGAGCAATATGATAATTTATACCAACTTTACCTTTTTTGCGACTAAAGACAGTTAGTATGCAAAAACGTGCGAGTCATAAACCTAGAGCAATTTGATAATTTATACCAACTTTACCTTTTTTGTGACAAAAGACAGTTAGTATGTAAAAACGGGAGATTCATGAACCTAGAAGCAATATTCGATAATTTATAGCAAACTTTACGGTTTTATAAGTGACTGCCAGTTAGTGTGCAAAAACTGGGACTAGTCATGAACCTAGTGCTATTTGATATTTTATACCAACTTTACCTTTTTTGTGACTAAATACAGTTAGTATGCAAAAACGGGCGAGTCATGAACCTAGAGCAATATGATAATTTATACCAACTTTACCTTTTTTGTGACTAAAGACAGTTAGCATGCAAAAAAGGGCGAGTCATGAACCTAGAGTAATATGATAATTTAGACCAAACTTACGGTTTTATAAGTGACTGCCAGTTAGTGTGCAAAAACTGGGACTAGTCGTGAACCTAGAGCAATTTGATAATTTATACCAACTTTACATTTTTTGTGACTAAAGTCAGTTAGTATGCAAAAACGGGCGAGTCATGAACCTAGAAGCAATATTCGATAATTTATAGCAAACTTTGCATTTTTATAAGTGACTGCCAGTTAGTGTGCAAAAACTGGGACTAGTCATGAACCTAGAGCAATTTGATAATTTATACCAACTTTACCTTTTTTGTGACTAAAGACAGTTAGTATGCAAAAACGGGCGAGTCATGAACCTAGAGCAATTTGATAATTTATACCAACTTTACCTTTTTTGTGACAAAAGACAGTTAGTATGCAAAAACGGGCGAGTCATGAACCTACAGCAATTTGATAATTTATACCAACTTTACCTTTTTAGTGACTAAAGACAGTTAGTATGCAAAAACGGGCGAGTCATGAACCTAGAGCAATATGATAATTTATACCAAACTTTACAGTTTTATAAGTGACTGCCAGTTAGTGTGCAAAAACTGGGACTAGTCATGAACCTAGAGCAATTTTATAATTTATACAAACTTTACATTTTTTGTGACTAAAGTCAGTTAAAATGCAAAAACGGACGAGTCATGAACCTAGAGCAATATGATAATTTATACCAAACTTTACGGTTTTATAAGTGACTGCCAGTTAGTGTGCAAAAACTGGGACTAGTCATGAACCTAGAGCAATTTGATAATTTATACCAACTTTACCTTATTTGTGACTAAAGACAGTTAGTATGCAAAAACGGGCGAGTCATGAACCTAGAGCAATATGATAATTTATACCAAACTTTACGGTTTTATAAGTGACTGCCAGTTAGTGTGCAAAAACTGGGACTAGTCATGAACCTAGAGCAATTTGATAATTTATACCAACTTTACATTTTTTGTGACTAAAGTCAGTTAGTATGCAAAAACGGGCGAGTCATGAACCTAGAGCAATTTGATATTTTTACCAACTTTACCTTTTTTGTGACTAAAGACAGCTAGTATGCAAAAACGGGCGAGTCATGAACCTAGAGCACTTTGATAATTTATACCAACTTTACCTTTTTTGTGACTAAAGACAGTTAGTATGCAAAAACGGGCGAGTCATGAACCTAGAGCAATTTGATAATTTATACCAACTTTACCTTTTTTGTGACTAAAGACAGTTAGTATGCAAAAACGGGCGAGTCATGAACCTAGAGCAATTTAATAATTTATACCAACTTTACCTTTTTTGTGACTAAAGACAGTTAGTATGCAAAAACGGGGGAGCCATGAACCTAGAGCAATTTGATAATTTATACCATCATTACTTTTTTGTGATTAAAGACAGTTAGTATGCAAAAACGGGCGATTCATGAACCTAGAAGCAATATTCGATAATTTATAGCAAATTTTACGGTTTTATAAGTACTGCAAGTTAGTGTGCAAAAACTGGGACTAGTCATGAACCTAGTGCAATTTGATATTTTATACCAACTTTACCTTTTTTGTGACTAAAGGCAGTTAGTATGCAAAAACGGGCGAGCCATGAACCTAGAGCAATATGATAATTTATACCAACTTTACCTTTTTTGTGACTAAAGACAGTTAGTACGCAAAAACGGGCGAGTCTTGAACCTAGAGCAATATGATAATTTATACCAACTTTACCTTTTTTGTGACTAAAGACATTTAGTATGCAAAAACGGGCGAGTCATGAACCTAGAAGCAATATTCGATAATTTATAGCAAACTTTACGGTTTTATAAGTGACTGCCAGTTAGTGTGCAAAAACTGGGACTAGTCATGTACCTAGTGCAATTTGATAATTTATACTAACTTTACCTTATTTGTGACTAAAGACAGTTAGTATGCAAAAACGGGCGAGTCATGAACCTAGAGCAATATGATCATTTATACCAACTTTACCTTTTTTGTGACTAAAGACAGCTAGTATGCAAAAACGGGCGAGTCATGAACCTAGAGCACTTTGATAATTTATACCAACTTTACCTTTTTTGTGACTAAAGACAGTTAGTATTCAAAAACGGGCGAGTCATGAACCTAGAGCAATTTGATAATTTATACCAACTTTACCTTTTTTGTGACTAAAGACAGTTAGTATGCAAAAACGGGCGAGTCATGAACCTAGAGCAATTTGATAATTTATACCAACTTTACCTTTTTTGTGACTAAAGACAGTTAGTATGCAAAAACGGGCGAGTCATGAACCTAGAGCAATTTAATAATTTATACCAACTTTACCTTTTTTGTGACTAAAGACAGTTAGTATGCAAAAACGGGGGAGTCATGAACCTAGAGCAATTTGATAATTTATACCAACTTTACCTTTTTTGTGACTAAAGACAGTTAGTATGCAAAAACGGGCGAGTCATGAACCTAGAGCAATATGATCATTTATACCAACTTTACCTTTTTTGTGACTAAAGACAGCTAGTATGCAAAAACGGGCGAGTCATGAACCTAGAGCACTTTGATAATTTATACCAACTTTACCTTTTTTGTGACTAAAGACAGTTAGTATGCAAAAACGGGCGAGTCATGAACCTAGAGCAATTTGATAATTTATACCAACTTTACCTTTTTTGTGACTAAAGACAGTTAGTATGCAAAAACGGGCGAGTCATGAACCTAGAGCAATTTAATAATTTATACCAACTTTACCTTTTTTGTGACTAAAGACAGTTAGTATGCAAAAACGGGGGAGTCATGAACCTAGAGCAATTTGATAATTTATACCAACTTTACCTTTTTTGTGACTAAAGACAGTTAGTATGCAAAAACGTGCGAGTCATAAACCTAGAGCAATTTGATAATTTATACCAACTTTACCTTTTTTGTGACAAAAGACAGTTAGTATGTAAAAACGGGAGATTCATGAACCTAGAAGCAATATTCGATAATTTATAGCAAACTTTACGGTTTTATAAGTGACTGCCAGTTAGTGTGCAAAAACTGGGACTAGTCATGAACCTAGTGCAATTTGATATTTTATACCAACTTTACCTTTTTTGTGACTAAAGACAGTTAGTATGCAAAAAAGAGCGAGTCATGAACCTAGAGTAATATGATAATTTAGACCAAACTTACGGTTTTATAAGTGACTGCCAGTTAGTGTGCAAAAACTGGGACTAGTCGTGAACCTAGAGCAATTTGATAATTTATACCAACTTTACATTTTTTGTGACTAAAGTCAGTTAGTATGCAAAAACGGGCGAGTCATGAACCTAGAAGCAATATTCGATAATTTATAGCAAACTTTGCATTTTTATAAGTGACTGCCAGTTAGTGTGCAAAAACTGGGACTAGTCATGAACCTAGAGCAATTTGATAATTTATACCAACTTTACCTTTTTTGTGACTAAAGACAGTTAGTATGCAAAAACGGGCGAGTCATGAACCTAGAGCAATATGATAATTTATACCAACTTTACCTTTTTTGTGACTAAAGACAGTTAGTACGCAAAAACGGGCGAGTCTTGAACCTAGAGCAATATGATAATTTATACCAACTTTACCTTTTTTGTGACTAAAGACATTTAGTATGCAAAAACGGGCGAGTCATGAACCTAGAAGCAATATTCGATAATTTATAGCAAACTTTACGGTTTTATAAGTGACTGCCAGTTAGTGTGCAAAAACTGGGACTAGTCATGTACCTAGTGCAATTTGATAATTTATACTAACTTTACCTTATTTGTGACTAAAGACAGTTAGTATGCAAAAACGGGCGAGTCATGAACCTAGAGCAATATGATCATTTATACCAACTTTACCTTTTTTGTGACTAACGACAGTTAGTATGCAAAAACGGGCGAGTCATGAACCTAGAGCAATTTGATAATTTATACCAACTTTACCTTTTTTGTGACTAAAGACAGTTAGTATGCAAAAACGGGCGAGTCATGAACCTAGAAGAATTATTCGATTATTTATAGTAAACTTTACGGTTTTATAAGTGACTGCCAGTTAGTGTGCAAAAAGTGGGACTAGTCATGAACTTAGAGCAATTTGATAATTTATACCAACTTTACCTTTTTTGTGACTAAAGACAGTTAGTATGCAAAAACGGGCGAGTCATGAACCTAGAAGCAATATTCGATAATTTATAGCAAACTTTACAATTTTATAAGTGACTGCCAGTTAGTGTGCAAAAACTGGGACTACTCATGAACCTAGAGCAATTTGATAATTTATAGCAACTTTACCTTTTTTGTGACTAAAGACAGTTAGTATGCAAAAACGGGCGAGTCATGAACCTAGAGCAATTTAATAATTTATACCAACTTTACCTTTTTTGTGACTAAAGACAGTTAGTATGCAAAAAAGGGCGAGTTATGAACCTAGAGTAATATGATAATTTAGACCAAACTTACGGTTTTATAAGTGACTGCCAGTTAGTGTGCAAAAACTGGGACTAGTCGTGAACCTAGAGCAATTTGATAATTTATACCAACTTTACATTTTTTGTGATTAAAGACAGTTAGTATGCAAAAACGGGCGATTCATGAACCTAGAAGCAATATTCGATAATTTATAGCAAATTTTACGGTTTTATAAGTGACTGCCAGTAAGTGTGCAAAAACTGGGACTAGTCATGAACCTAGTGCAAATTGATATTTTATACCAACTTTACCTTTTTTGTGACTAAAGACAGTTAGTATGCAAAAACGGGGGAGTCATGAACCTAGAGCAATTTGATAATTTATACCAACTTTACCTTTTTTGTGACTAAAGACAGTTAGTATGCAAAAACGTGCGAGTCATAAACCTAGAGCAATTTGATAATTTATACCAACTTTACCTTTTTTGTGACAAAAGACAGTTAGTATGTAAAAACGGGCGAGTCATGAACCTAGAGCAATATGATAATTTATACCAACTTTACCTTTTTTGTGACTAAAGACAGTTAGTATGCAAAAAAGGGCGAGTCATGAACCTAGAGTAATATGATAATTTAGACCAAACTTACGGTTTTATAAGTGACTGCCAGTTAGTGTGCAAAAACTGGGACTAGTCGTGAACCTAGAGCAATTTGATAATTTATACCAACTTTACATTTTTTGTGACTAAAGTCAGTTAGTATGCAAAAACGGGCGAGTCATGAACCTAGAAGCAATATTCGATAATTTATAGCAAACTTTACGGTTTTATAAGTGACTGCCAGTTAGTGTGCAAAAACTGGGACTAGTCATGTACCTAGTGCAATTTGATAATTTATACTAACTTTACCTTATTTGTGACTAAAGACAGTTAGTATGCAAAAACGGGCGAGTCATGAACCTAGAGCAATATGATCATTTATACCAACTTTACCTTTTTTGTGACTAACGACAGTTAGTATGCAAAAACGGGCGAGTCATGAACCTAGAGCAATATGATAATTTATACCAACTTTACCTCTTTTGTGACTAAAGACAGTTAGTATGCAAAAACGGGCGAGTCGTGAACCTAGAAGAATTATTCGATTATTTATAGTAAACTTTACGGTTTTATAAGTGACTGCCAGTTAGTGTGCAAAAACTGGGACTAGTCATGAACCTAGAGCAATTTGATAATTTATACCAACTTTACCTTTTTTGTGACTAAAGACAGTTAGTATGCAAAAACGGGCGAGTCATGAACCTAGAAGCAATATTCGATAATTTATAGAAAACTTTACAATTTTATAAGTGACTGCCAGTTAGTGTGCAAAAACTGGGACTACTCATGAACCTAGAGCAATTTGATAATTTATAGCAACTTTACCTTTTTTGTGACTAAAGACAGTTAGTATGCAAAAACGGGCGAGTCATGAACCTAGAGCAATATGATAATTTGTACCAACTTTTTTTTTGTGACTAAAGACAGTTAGTATGCAAAAACGGGCGAGTAATGAACCTAAAGCAATTTGATAATTTATACCAACTTTACCTTTTTTGTGACTAAAGACAGTTAGTATGCAAAAACGGGCGAGTCATGAACCTAGAGCAATATGATAATTTATACCAACTTTACCTTTTTTGTGACTAAAGACATTTAGTATGCAAAAACGGGCGAGTCATGAACCTAGAAGCAATATTCGATAATTTATAGCAAACTTTACGGTTTTATAAGTGACTGCCAGTTAGTGTGCAAAAACTGAGACTAGTCATGAACCTAGTGCAATTTGATAATTTATACTAACTTTAAATTATTTGTGACTAAAGACAGTTAGTATGCAAAAACGGGCGAGTCATGAACCTAGAGCAATATGATCATTTATACCAACTTTACCTTTTTTGTGACTAAAGTCAGTTAGTATGCAAAAACGGACGAGTCATGAACCTAGAAGCAATATTTGATAATTTATAGCAAACTTTACGGTTTTATAAGTGACTGCCAGTTAGTGTGCAAAAACTGGGACTAGTCATGAACCTAGAGCAATTTGATAATTTATACCAACTTTACCTTTTTTGTGACTAAAGACAGTTAGTATGCAAAAACGGGCGAGTCATGAACCTAGAGCAATTTGATAATTTATACCAACTTTACCTTTTTTATGACTAAAGACAGTTAGTATGCAAAAACGGGCGATTCATGAACCTAGAAGCAATATTCGATAATTTATAGCAAACTTTACGGTTTTATAAGTGACTGCCAGTTAGTGTGCAAAAACTGGGACTAGTCATGAACCTAGTGCAATTTGATATTTTATACCAACTTTACCTTTTTTGTGACTAAAGACAGTTAGTATGCAAAAACGGGCGAGTCATGAACCTAGAGCAATATGATAATTTATACCAACTTTACCTTTTTTGTGACTAAAGACATTTAGTATGCAAAAACGGGCGAGTCATGAACCTAGAAGCAATATTCGATAATTTATAGCAAACTTTACGGTTTTATAAGTGACTGCCAGTTAGTGTGCAGAAACTGGGACTAGTCATGAACCTAGTGCAATTTGATAATTTATACTAACTTTACCTTATTTGTGACTAAAGACAGTTAGTATGCAAAAACGGGCGAGTCATGAACCTAGAGCAATATGATCATTTATACCAACTTTACCTTTTTTGTGACTAAAGACAGTTAGTATGCAAAAACGGGCGAGTCATGAACCAAGAGCAATATGATAATTTATAACTACTTTACCTGTTTTGTGACTAAAGACAGTTAGTATGCAAAAACGGGCGAGTCATGAACCTAGAGCAATATGATAATTTATACCAACTTTACCTTTTTTGTGACTAAAGACAGTTAGTATGCAAAAACGGGGGAAACATGAACCTAGAGCAATATGATAATTTATACCAACTTTACCTTTTTTGTGACTAAAGACAGTTAGTATGCAAAAACGGGCGAGTCATGAACCTAGAGCAATATGATAATTTATACCAACTTTACCTTTTTTGTGACTAAAGACAGTTAGTATGCAAAAACGGGCGAGTCATGTACCTAGAGTAATATGATAATTTAGACCAAACTTACGGTTTTATAAGTGACTGCCAGTTAGTGTGCAAAAACTGGGACTAGTCGTGAACCTAGAGCAATTTGATAATTTATACCAACTTTACATTTTTTGTGACTAAAGTCAGTTAGTATGCAAAAACGGGCGAGTCATGAACCTAGAAGCAATATTCGATAATTTATAGCAAACTTTGCAGTTTTATAAGTGACTGCCAGTTAGTGTGCAAAAACTGGGACTAGTCATGGACCTAGAGCAATTTGATAATTAATACCAACTTTACCTTTTTTGTGACTAAAGACAGTTAGTATGCAAAAACGGGCGAGTCATGAACCTAGAGCAATTTGATAATTTATACCAACTTTACCTTTTTTGTGACAAAAGACAGTTAGTATGCAAAAACGGGCGAGTCATGAACCTACAGCAATTTGATAATTTATACCAACTTTACCTTTTTAGTGACTAAAGACAGTTAGTATGCAAAAACGGGCGAGTCATGAACCTAGAGCAATATGATAATTTATACCAAACTTTACGGTTTTATAAGTGACTGCCAGTTAGTGTGCAAAAACTGGGACTAGTCATGAACCTAGAGCAATTTGATAATTTATACCAACTTTACATTTTTTGTGACTAAAGTCAGTTAAAATGCAAAAACGGACGAGTCATGAACCTAGAAGCAATATTTGATAATTTATAGCAAACTTTACGGTTTTATAAGTGACTGCCAGTTAGTGTGCAAAAACTGGGACTAGTCATGAACCTAGAGCAATTTGATAAATTATACCAACTTTACCTTTTTTGTGACTAAAGACAGTTAGTATGCAAAAACGGGCGAGTCATGAACCTAGAGCAATTTGATAATTTATACCAACTTTACCTTTTTTGTGACTAAAGACAGTTAGTATGCAAAAACGGGCGAGTCATGAACCTAGAGCAATTTGATAATTTATACCAACTTTACCTTTTTTATGACTAAAGACAGTTAGTATGCAAAAACGGGCGATTCATGAACCTAGAAGCAATATTCGATAATTTATAGCAAACTTTACGGTTTTATAAGTGACTGCCAGTTAGTGTGCAAAAACTGGGACTACTCATGAACCTAGAGCAATTTGATAATTTATACCAACTTTACCTTATTTGTGACTAAAGACATTTAGTATGCAAAAACGGGCGAGTCATGAACCTAGAAGCAATATTCGATAATTTATAGCAAACTTTACGGTTTTATAAGTGACTGCCAGTTAGTGTGCAGAAACTGGGACTAGTCATGAACCTAGTGCAATTTGATAATTTATACTAACTTTACCCTATTTGTGACTAAAGACAGTTAGTATGCAAAAACGGGCGAGTCATGAACCTAGAGCAATATGATCATTTATACCAACTTTACCTTTTTTGTGACTAAAGACAGTTAGTATGCAAAAACGGGCGAGTCATGAACCAAGAGCAATATGATAATTTATAACTACTTTACCTTTTTTGTGACTAAAGACATTTAGTATGCAAAAACGGGCGAGTCATGAACCTAGAAGCAATATTCGATAATTTATAGCAAACTTTACGGTTTTATAAGTGACTGCCAGTTAGTGTGCAGAAACTGGGACTAGTCATGAACCTAGTGCAATTTGATAATTTATACTAACTTTACCTTATTTGTGACTAAAGACAGTTAGTATGCAAAAACGGGCGAGTCATGAACCTAGAGCAATATGATCATTTATACCAACTTTACCTTTTTTGTGACTAAAGACAGTTAGTATGCAAAAACGGGCGAGTCATGAACCAAGAGCAATATGATAATTTATAACTACTTTACCTGTTTTGTGACTAAAGACAGTTAGTATGCAAAAACGGGCGAGTCATGAACCTAGAGCAATATGATAATTTATACCAACTTTACCTTTTTTGTGACTAAAGACAGTTAGTATGCAAAAACGGGGGAAACATGAACCTAGAGCAATATGATAATTTATACCAACTTTACCTTTTTTGTGACTAAAGACAGTTAGTATGCAAAAACGGGCGAGTCATGAACCTAGAGCAATATGATAATTTATACCAACTTTACCTTTTTTGTGACTAAAGACAGTTAGTATGCAAAAACGGGCGAGTCATGTACCTAGAGTAATATGATAATTTAGACCAAACTTACGGTTTTATAAGTGACTGCCAGTTAGTGTGCAAAAACTGGGACTAGTCGTGAACCTAGAGCAATTTGATAATTTATACCAACTTTACATTTTTTGTGACTAAAGTCAGTTAGTATGCAAAAACGGGCGAGTCATGAACCTAGAAGCAATATTCGATAATTTATAGCAAACTTTGCAGTTTTATAAGTGACTGCCAGTTAGTGTGCAAAAACTGGGACTAGTCATGGACCTAGAGCAATTTGATAAATTATACCAACTTTACCTTTTTTGTGACTAAAGACAGTTAGTATGCAAAAACGGGCGAGTCATGAACCTAGAGCAATTTGATAATTTATACCAACTTTACCTTTTTTGTGACTAAAGACAGTTAGTATGCAAAAACGGGCGAGTCATGAACCTAGAGCAATTTGATAATTTATACCAACTTTACCTTTTTTATGACTAAAGACAGTTAGTATGCAAAAACGGGCGATTCATGAACCTAGAAGCAATATTCGATAATTTATAGCAAACTTTACGGTTTTATAAGTGACTGCCAGTTAGTGTGCAAAAACTGGGACTACTCATGAACCTAGAGCAATTTGATAATTTATACCAACTTTACCTTATTTGTGACTAAAGACAGTTAGTATGCAAAAACGGGCGAGTCATGAACCTAGAGCAATATGATAATTTATACCAAACTTTACGGTTTTATAAGTTACTGCCAGTTAGTGCGCAAAAACTGGGACTACTCATAAACCTAGAGCAATTTGATAATTTCTAGCAACTTTACCTTTTTTGTGACTAAAGACAGTTAGTATGCAAAAACGGGCGAGTCATGAACCTAGAGCAATTTAATAATTTATACCAACTTTACCTTTTTTGTGACTAAAGACAGTTAGTATGCAAAAACGGGGGAGTCATGAACCTAGAGCAATTTGATAATTTATACCAACTTTACCTTTTTTGTGACTAAAGACATTTAGTATGCAAAAACGTGCGAGTCATAAACCTAGAGCAATTTGATAATTTATACCAACTTTACCTTTTTTGTGACAAAAGACAGTTAGTATGTAAAAACGGGAGATTCATGAACCTAGAAGCAATATTCGATAATTTATAGGAAAACTTTACGGTTTTATAAGTGACTGCCAGTTAGTGTGCAAAAACTGGGACTAGTCACGAACCTAGTGCAATTTGATATTTTATACCAACTTTACCTTTTTTGTGACTAAAGACAGTTAGTATGCAAAAACGGGCGAGTCATGAACCTAGAGCAATATGATAATTTATACCAACTTTACCTTTTTTGTGACTAAAGACAGTTAGTATGCAAAAAAGGGCGAGTTATGAACCTAGAGTAATATGATAATTTAGACCAAACTTACGGTTTTATAAGTGACTGCCAGTTAGTGTGCAAAAACTGGGACTAGTCGTGAACCTAGAGCAATTTGATAATTTATACCAACTTTACATTTTTTGTGACTAAAGTCAGTTAGTATGCAAAAACGGGCGAGTCATGAACCTAGAAACAATATTCGATAATTTATAGCAAACTTTGCATTTTTATAAGTGACTGCCAGTTAGTGTGCAAAAACTGGGACTAGTCATGAACCTAGAGCAATTTGATAATTTATACCAACTTTACCTTTTTTGTGACTAAAGACAGTTAGTATGCAAAAACGGGCGAGTCATGAACCTAGAGCAATATGATAATTTATACCAACTTTACCTTTTTTGTGACTAAAGACAGTTAGTACGCAAAAACGGGCGAGTCTTGAACCTAGAGCAATATGATAATTTATACCAACTTTACCTTTTTTGTGACTAAAGACATTTAGTATGCAAAAACGGGCGAGTCATGAACCTAGAAGCAATATTCGATAATTTATAGCAAACTTTACGGTTTTATAAGTGACTGCCAGTTAGTGTGCAAAAACTGGGACTAGTCATGTACCTAGTGCAATTTGATAATTTATACTAACTTTACCTTATTTGTGACTAAAGACAGTTAGTATGCAAAAACGGGCGAGTCATGAACCTAGAGCAATATGATCATTTATACCAACTTTACCTTTTTTGTGACTAACGACAGTTAGTATGCAAAAACGGGCGAGTCATGAACCTAGAGCAATATGATAATTTATACCAACTTTACCTTTTTTGTGACTAAAGACAGTTAGTATGCAAAAACGGGCGAGTCATGAACCTAGAAGAATTATTCGATTATTTATAGTAAACTTTACGGTTTTATAAGTGACTGCCAGTTAGTGTGCAAAAACTGGGACTAGTCATGAACCTAGAGCAATTTGATAATTTATACCAACTTAACCTTTTTGTGACTAAAGACAGTTAGTATGCAAAAACGGGCGAGTCATGAACCTAGAAGCAATATTCGATAATTTATAGCAAACTTTACAATTTTATAAGTGACTGCCAGTTAGTGTGCAAAAACTGGGACTACTCATGAACCTAGAGCAATTTGATAATTTATAGCAACTTTACCTTTTTTGTGACTAAAGACAGTTAGTATGCAAAAACGGGCGAGTCATGAACCTAGAGCAATATGATAATTTATACCAACTTTTTTTTTGTGACTAAAGACAGTTAGTATGCAAAAACGGGCGAGTAATGAACCTAAAGCAATTTGATAATTTATACCAACTTTACCTTTTTTGTGACTAAAGATAGTTAGTATGCAAAAACGGGCGAGTCATGAACCTAGAGCAATATGATCATTTATACCAAATTTACCTTTTTTGTGACTAAAGTCAGTTAGTATGCAAAAACGGACGAGTCATGAACCTAGAAGCAATATTTGATAATTTATAGCAAACTTTACGGTTTTATAAGTGAGTGCCAGTTAGTGTGCAAAAACTGGGACTAGTCATGAACCTAGAGCAATTTGATAATTTATACCAACTTTACCTTTTTTGTGACTAAAGACAGTTAGTATGCAAAAACGGGCGAGTCATGAACCTAGAGCAATTTGATAATTTATACCAACTTTACCTTTTTTATGACTAAAGACAGTTAGTATGCAAAAACGGGCGATTTATGAACCTAGAAGCAATATTCGATAATTTATAGCAAACTTTACGGTTTTATAAGTGACTGCCAGTTAGTGTGCAAAAACTGGGACTAGTCATGAACCTAGTGCAATTTGATATTTTATACCAACTTTACCTTTTTTGTGACTAAAGACAGTTAGTATGCAAAAACGGGCGAGTCATGAACCTAGAGCAATATGATAATTTATACCAACTTTACTTTTTTTGTGACTAAAGACAGTTAGTATGCAAAAACGGGCGAGTAATGAACCTAAAGCAATTTGATAATTTATACCAACTTTACCTTTTTTGTGACTAAAGACAGTTAGTATGCAAAAACGGGCGAGTCATGAACCTAGAGCAATATGATAATTTATACCAACTTTACCTTTTTTGTGACTAAAGACATTTAGTATGCAAAAACGGGCGAGTCATGAACCTAGAGCAATATGATCATTTATACCAACTTTACCTTTTTTGTGACTAAAGACAGTTAGTATGCAAAAACGGGCGAGTCATGTACCTAGAGTAATATGATAATTTAGACCAAACTTACGGTTTTATAAGTGACTGCCAGTTAGTGTGCAAAAACTGGGACTAGTCGTGAACCTAGAGCAATTTGATAATTTATACCAACTTTACATTTTTTGTGACTAAAGTCAGTTAGTATGCAAAAACGGGCGAGTCATGAACCTAGAAGCAATATTCGATAATTTATAGCAAACTTTGCATTTTTATAAGTGACTGCCAGTTAGTGTGCAAAAACTGGGACTAGTCATGAACCTAGAGCAATTTGATAATTTATACCAACTTTACCTTTTTTGTGACTAAAGACAGTTAGTATGCAAAAACGGGCGAGTCATGAACCTAGAGGAATTTGATAATTTATACCAACTTTACCTTTTTTGTGACAAAAGACAGTTAGTATGCAAAAACGGGCGAGTCATGAACCTACAGCAATTTGATAATTAATACCAACTTTACCTTTTTAGTGACTAAAGACAGTTAGTATGCAAAAACGGGCGAGTCATGAACCTAGAGCAATATGATAATTTATACCAAACTTTACGGTTTTATAAGTGACTGCCAGTTAGTGTGCAAAAACTGGGACTAGTCATGAACCTAGAGCAATTTGATAATTTATACCAACTTTACATTTTTTGTGACTAAAGTCAGTTAAAATGCAAAAACGGACGAGTCATGAACCTAGAAGCAATATTTGATAATTTATAGCAAACTTTACGGTTTTATAAGTGACTGCCAGTTAGTGTGCAAAAACTGGGACTAGTCATGAACCTAGAGCAATTTGATAAATTATACCAACTTTACCTTTTTTGTGACTAAAGACAGTTAGTATGCAAAAACGGGCGAGTCATGAACCTAGAGCAATTTGATAATTTATACCAACTTTACCTTTTTTGTGACTAAAGACAGTTAGTATGCAAAAACGGGCGAGTCATGAACCTAGAGCAATTTGATAATTTATACCAACTTTACCTTTTTTATGACTAAAGACAGTTAGTATGCAAAAACGGGCGTTTCATGAACCTAGAAGCAATATTCGATAATTTATAGCAAACTTTACGGTTTTATAAGTGACTGCCAGTTAGTGTGCAAAAACTGGGACTACTCATGAACCTAGAGCAATTTGATAATTTATACCAACTTTACCTTATTTGTGACTAAAGACAGTTAGTATGCAAAAACGGGCGAGTCATGAACCTAGAGCAATATGATAATTTATACCAAACTTTACGGTTTTATAAGTGACTGCCAGTTAGTGTGCAAAAACAAGGACTAGTCATGAACCTAGAGCAATTTGATAATTTATACCAACTTTACATTTTTTGTGACTAAAGTCAGTTAGTATGCAAAAACGGGCGAGTCATGAACCTAGAGCAATTTGATAATTTATACCAACTTTACCTTTTTTGTGACTAAAGACAGCTAGTATGCAAAAACGGGCGAGTCATGAACCTAGAGCAATTTGATAATTTATACCAACTTTACCTTTTTTGTGACTAAAGACAGTTAGTATGCAAAAACGGGCGAGTCATGAACCTAGAGCAATTTGATAATTTATACCAACTTTACCTTTTTTGTGACTAAAGACAGTTAGTATGCAAAAACGGGCGAGTCATGAACCTAGAGCAATTTAATAATTTATACCAACTTTACCTTTTTTGTGACTAAAGACAGTTAGTATGCAAAAACGGGGGAGTCATGAACCTAGAGCAATTTGATAATTTATACCATCATTACTTTTTTGTGATTAAAGACAGTTAGTATGCAAAAACGGGCGATTCATGAACCTAGAAGCAATATTCGATAATTTGTAGCAAATTTTACGGTTTTATAAGTGACTGCCAGTTAGTGTGCAAAAACTTAGACTAGTCATGAACCTAGTGCAATTTGATATTTTATACCAACTTTACCTTTTTTGTGACTAAAGGCAGTTAGTATGCAAAAACGGGCGAGTCATGAACCTAGAGCAATATGATAATTTATACCAACTTTACCTTTTTTGTGACTAAAGACATTTAGTATGCAAAAACGGGCGAGTCATGAACCTAGAAGCAATATTCGATAATTTATAGCAAACTTTACGGTTTTATAAGTGACTGCCAGTTAGTGTGCAAAAACTGGGACTAGTCATGATCCTAGTGCAATTTGATAATTTATACTAACTTTACCTTATTTGTGACTAAAGACAGTTAGTATGCAAAAACGGGCGAGTCATGAACCTAGAGCAATATGATCATTTATACCAACTTTACCTTTTTTGTGACTAAAGACAGTTAGTATGCAAAAACGGGCGAGTCATGAACCTAGAGCAATATGATAATTTATACCAACTTTACCTTTTTTGTGACTAAAGACAGTTAGTATGCAAAAACGGGCGAGTCATGAACCTAGAAGAATTATTCGATTATTTATAGTAAACTTTACGGTTTTATAAGTGACTGCCAGTTAGTGTGCAAAAACTGGGACTAGTCATGAACCTAGAGCAATTTGATAATTTATACCAACTTTACCTTTTTTGTGACTAAAGACAGTTAGTATGCAAAAACGGGCGAGTCATGAACCTAGAGCAATTTGATAATTTATACCAACTTTACCTTTTTTGTGACTAAAGACAGTTAGTATGCAAAAACGGGCGAGTCATGAAACTAGAGTAATATTATAATTTATACCAACTTTACCTTTTTTGTTACTAAAGATAGCTAGTATGCAAAAACGGGTGAGTCATGAACCTAGAGCATTTTGATAATTTATACCAACTTTACTTTTTTGTGATTAAAGACAGTTAGTATTCAAAAACGGGCGAGTCATGAACCTAGAGCAATTTGATAATTTATATCAACTTTACCTTTTTTGTGACTAAAGACAGTTAGTATGCACAAACGGGCGAGTCATGAAGCTAGAGCAATTTGATAATTTATACCAACTTTACCTTTTTTGTGACTAAAGACAGTTAGTATGCAAAAACGTGCGAGTCATGAACCTAAGTCAATTTTATAATTTATACCAACTTTACCTCTTTTGTGACTAAAGAGAGTTAGTATGCAAAAACGGGTGAGTCATGAACCTAGAGCAATTTGATAATTTATACCAACTTTACTTTTTTGTGACTAAAGACAGTTAGTATGCAAAAACGGGCGAGTCATGAACCTAGAGCAATTTGATAATTTATACCAACTTTACGGTTTTAAAAGTGACTGCCAGTTAGTGTCCAAAAACTGGGACTAGTCATGAACCTAGAGCAATTTGATAATTTATACCAACTTTACATTTTTTGTGACTAAAGTCAGTTAGTATGCAAAAAATGGGCGAGTCATGAACCTAGAAGCAATATTTGATAATTTATAGCAAACATTACGGTTTTATAAGTGACTGACATTTAGTGTGCAAAAACTGGGACTAGTCATGAACCTAGAGCAATTTGATAATTTATACCAACTTTACCTTTTTTGTGACAAAAGACAGTTAGTGTGCAAAAACGGGCGAGTCATGAACCTAGAGCAATATGATAATTTATACCAACTTTACCTTTTTTGTGACTAAAGACAGTTAGTATGCAAAAACGGGCGAGTCATGAACCTAGAGTAATATGATAATTTAGACCAAACTTACGGTTTTATAAGTGACTGCCAGTTAGTGTGCAAAAACTGGGACTAGTCGTGAACCTAGAGCAATTTGATAATTTATACCAACTTTACATTTTTTGTGACTAAAGTCAGTTAGTATGCAAAAACGGGCGAGTCATGAACCTAGAAGCAATATTCGATAATTTATAGCAAACTTTGCATTTTTATAAGTGACTGCCAGTTAGTGTGCAAAAACTGGGACTAGTCATGAACCTAGAGCAATTTGATAATTTGTACCAACTTTACCTTTTTTGTGACTAAAGACAGTTAGTATGCAAAAACGGGCGAGTCATGAACCTAGAGCAATTTGATAATTTATACCAACTTTACCTTTTTTGTCACAAAAGACAGTTAGTATGCAAAAACGGGCGAGTCATGAACCTACAGCAATTTGATAATTTATACCAACTTTACCTTTTTAGTGACTAAAGACATTTAGTATGCAAAAACGGGCGAGTCATGAACCTAGAGCAATATGATAATTTATACCAAACTTTACGGTTTTATAAGTGACTGCCAGTTAGTGTGCAAAAACTGGGACTAGTCATGAACCTAGAGCAATTTGATAATTTATACCAACTTTACATTTTTTGTGACTAAAGTCAGTTAAAATGCAAAAACGGACGAGTCATGAACCTAGAAGCAATATTTGATAATTTATAGCAAACTTTACGGTTTTATAAGTGACTGCCAGTTAGTGTGCAAAAACTGGGACTAGTCATGAACCTAGAGCAATTTGATAATTTATACCAACTTTACCTTTTTTGTGACTAAAGACAGTTAGTATGCAAAAACGGGCGAGTCATGAACCTAGAGCAATTTGATAATTTATACCAACTTTACCTTTTTTGTGACTAAAGACAGTTAGTATGCAAAAACGGGCGAGTCATGAACCTAGAGCAATTTGATAATTTATACCAACTTTACCTTTTTTATGACTAAAGACAGTTAGTATGCAAAAACGGGCGAGTCATGAACCTAGAGCAATATGATCATTTATACCAACTTTACCTTTTTTGTGACTAACTTCAGTTAGTATGCAAAAACGGGCGAGTCATGAACCTAGAGCAATATGATAATTTATACCAACTTTACCTTTTTTGTGACTAAAGACAGTTAGTATGCAAAAACGGGCGAGTCATGAACCTAGAAGAATTATTCGATTATTTATAGTAAACTTTACGGTTTTATAAGTGACTGCCAGTTAGTGTGCAAAAACTGGGACTAGTCATGAACCTAGAGCAATTTGATAATTTATAGCAACTTTACCTTTTTTGTGACTAAAGACAGTTAGTATGCAAAAACGGGCGAGTCATGAACCTAGAGCAATATGATAATTTATACCAACTTTTTTTTTTGTGACTAAAGACAGTTAGTATGCAAAAACGGGCGAGTAATGAACCTAAAGCAATTTGATAATTTATACCAACTTTACCTTTTTTGTGACTAAAGATAGTTAGTATGCAAAAACGGGCGAGTCATGAACCTAGAGCAATATGATCATTTATACCAACTTTACCTTTTTTGTGACTAAAGTCAGTTAGTATGCAAAAATGGACGAGTCATGAACCTAGAAGCAATATTTGATAATTTATAGCAAACTTTACGGTTTTATAAGTGAGTGCCAGTTAGTGTGCAAAAACTGGGACTAGTCATGAACCTAGAGCAATTTGATAATTTATACCAACTTTACCTTTTTTGTGACTAAAGACAGTTAGTATGCAAAAACGGGCGAGTCATGAACCTAGAGCAATATGATAATTTATACCAACTTTACTTTTTTTGTGACTAAAGACAGTTAGTATGCAAAAACGGGCGAGTAATGAACCTAAAGCAATTTGATAATTTATACCAACTTTACCTTTTTTGTGACTAAAGACAGTTAGTATGCAAAAACGGGCGAGTCATGAACCTAGAGCAATATGATAATTTATACCAACTTTACCTTTTTTGTGACTAAAGACATTTAGTATGCAAAAACGGGCGAGTCATGAACCTAGAGCAATATGATCATTTATACCAACTTTACCTTTTTTGTGACTAAAGACAGTTAGTATGCAAAAACGGGCGAGTCATGTACCTAGAGTAATATGATAATTTAGACCAAACTTACGGTTTTATAAGTGACTGCCAGTTAGTGTGCAAAAACTGGGACTAGTCGTGAACCTAGAGCAATTTGATAATTTATACCAACTTTACATTTTTTGTGACTAAAGTCAGTTAGTATGCAAAAACGGGCGAGTCATGAACCTAGAAGCAATATTCGATAATTTATAGCAAACTTTGCATTTTTATAAGTGACTGCCAGTTAGTGTGCAAAAACTGGGACTAGTCATGAACCTAGAGCAATTTGATAATTTATACCAACTTTACCTTTTTTGTGACTAAAGACAGTTAGTATGCAAAAACGGGCGAGTCATGAACCTAGAGGAATTTGATAATTTATACCAACTTTACCTTTTTTGTGACAAAAGACAGTTAGTATGCAAAAACGGGCGAGTCATGAACCTACAGCAATTTGATAATTTATACCAACTTTACCTTTTTAGTGACTAAAGACAGTTAGTATGCAAAAACGGGCGAGTCATGAACCTAGAGCAATATGATAATTTATACCAAACTTTACGGTTTTATAAGTGACTGCCAGTTAGTGTGCAAAAACTGGGACTAGTCATGAACCTAGAGCAATTTGATAAATTATACCAACTTTACCTTTTTTGTGACTAAAGACAGTTAGTATGCAAAAACGGGCGAGTCATGAACCTAGAGCAATTTGATAATTTATACCAACTTTACCTTTTTTGTGACTAAAGACAGTTAGTATGCAAAAACGGGCGAGTCATGAACCTAGAGCAATTTGATAATTTATACCAACTTTACCTTTTTTATGACTAAAGACAGTTAGTATGCAAAAACGGGCGTTTCATGAACCTAGAAGCAATATTCGATAATTTATAGCAAACTTTACGGTTTTATAAGTGACTGCCAGTTAGTGTGCAAAAACTGGGACTACTCATGAACCTAGAGCAATTTGATAATTTATACCAACTTTACCTTATTTGTGACTAAAGACAGTTAGTATGCAAAAACGGGCGAGTCATGAACCTAGAGCAATATGATAATTTATACCAAACTTTACGGTTTTATAAGTGACTGCCAGTTAGTGTGCAAAAACAAGGACTAGTCATGAACCTAGAGCAATTTGATAATTTATACCAACTTTACATTTTTTGTGACTAAAGTCAGTTAGTATGCAAAAACGGGCGAGTCATGAACCTAGAGCAATTTGATAATTTATACCAACTTTACCTTTTTTGTGACTAAAGACAGCTAGTATGCAAAAACGGGCGAGTCATGAACCTAGAGCACTTTGATAATTTATACCAACTTTACCTTTTTTGTGACTAAAGACAGTTAGTATGCAAAAACGGGCGAGTCATGAACCTAGAGCAATTTGATAATTTATACCAACTTTACCTTTTTTGTGACTAAAGACAGTTAGTATGCAAAAACGGGCGAGTCATGAACCTAGAGCAATTTAATAATTTATACCAACTTTACCTTTTTTGTGACTAAAGACAGTTAGTATGCAAAAACGGGGGAGTCATGAACCTAGAGCAATTTGATAATTTATACCATCATTACTTTTTTGTGATTAAAGACAGTTAGTATGCAAAAACGGGCGATTCATGAACCTAGAAGCAATATTCGATAATTTGTAGCAAATTTTACGGATTTATAAGTGACTGCCAGTTAGTGTGCAAAAACTTAGACTAGTCATGAACCTAGTGCAATTTGATATTTTATACCAACTTTACCTTTTTTGTGACTAAAGGCAGTTAGTATGCAAAAACGGGCGAGTCATGAACCTAGAGCAATATGATAATTTATACCAACTTTACCTTTTTTGTGACTAAAGACATTTAGTATGCAAAAACGGGCGAGTCATGAACCTAGAAGCAATATTCGATAATTTATAGCAAACTTTACGGTTTTATAAGTGACTGCCAGTTAGTGTGCAAAAACTGGGACTAGTCATGATCCTAGTGCAATTTGATAATTTATACTAACTTTACCTTATTTGTGACTAAAGACAGTTAGTATGCAAAAACGGGCGAGTCATGAACCTAGAGCAATATGATCATTTATACCAACTTTACCTTTTTTGTGACTAAAGACAGTTAGTATGCAAAAACGGGCGAGTCATGAACCTAGAGCAATATGATAATTTATACCAACTTTACCTTTTTTGTGACTAAAGACAGTTAGTATGCAAAAACGGGCGAGTCATGAACCTAGAAGAATTATTCGATTATTTATAGTAAACTTTACGGTTTTATAAGTGACTGCCAGTTAGTGTGCAAAAACTGGGACTAGTCATGAACCTAGAGCAATTTGATAATTTATACCAACTTTACCTTTTTTGTGACTAAAGACAGTTAGTATGCAAAAACGGGCGAGTCATGAACCTAAAGCAATTTGATAATTTATACCAACTTTACCTTTTTTGTGACTAAAGACAGTTAGTATGCAAAAACGGGCGAGTCATGAAACTAGAGTAATATTATAATTTATACCAACTTTACCTTTTTTGTTACTAAAGATAGCTAGTATGCAAAAACGGGTGAGTCATGAACCTAGAGCATTTTGATAATTTATACCAACTTTACTTTTTTGTGATTAAAGACAGTTAGTATTCAAAAACGGGCGAGTCATGAACCTAGAGCAATTTGAAAATTTATATCAACTTTACCTTTTTTGTGACTAAAGACAGTTAGTATGCAAAAACGGGCGAGTCATGAACCTAGAGCAATTTGATAATTTATACCAACTTTACGGTTTTTAAAGTGACTGCCAGTTAGTGTCCAAAAACTGGGACTAGTCATGAACCTAGAGCAATTTGATAATTTATACCAACTTTACATTTTTTGTGACTAAAGTCAGTTAGTATGCAAAAAATGGGCGAGTCATGCACCTAGAAGCAATATTTGATAATTTATTTCAAACATTACGGTTTTATAAGTGACTGACATTTAGTGTGCAAAAACTGGGACTAGTCATGAACCTAGAGCAATTTGATAATTTATACCAACTTTACCTTTTTTGTGACAAAAGACAGTTAGTATGCAAAAACGGGCGAGTCATGAACCTAGAGCAATATGATAATTTATACCAACTTTACCTTTTTTGTGACTAAAGACAGTTAGTATGCAAAAACGGGCGAGTCATGAACCTAGAGTAATATGATAATTTAGACCAAACTTACGGTTTTATAAGTGACTGCCAGTTAGTGTGCAAAAACTGGGACTAGTCGTGAACCTAGAGCAATTTGATAATTTATACCAACTTTACATTTTTTGTGACTAAAGTCAGTTAGTATGCAAAAACGGGCGAGTCATGAACCTAGAAGCAATATTCGATAATTTATAGCAAACTTTGCATTTTTATAAGTGACTGCCAGTTAGTGTGCAAAAACTGGGACTAGTCATGAACCTAGAGAAATTTGATAATTTGTACCAACTTTACCTTTTTTGTGACTAAAGACAGTTAGTATGCAAAAACGGGCGAGTCATGAACCTAGAGCAATTTGATAATTTATACCAACTTTACCTTTTTTGTCACAAAAGACAGTTAGTATGCAAAAACGGGCGAGTCATGAACCTACAGCAATTTGATAATTTATACCAACTTTACTTTTTTAGTGACTAAAGACAGTTAGTATGCAAAAACGGGCGAGTCATGAACCTAGAGCAATATGATAATTTATAAAAAACTTCACGGTTTTATAAGTGACTGCCAGTTAGTGTGCAAAAACTGGGACTAGTCATTAACCTAGAGCAATTTGATAATTTATACCAACTTTACATTTTTTGTGACTAAAGTCAGTTAAAATGCAAAAACGGACGAGTCATGAACCTAGAAGCAATATTTGATAATTTATAGCAAACTTTACGGTTTTATAAGTGACTGCCAGTTAGTGTGCAAAAACTGGGACTAGTCATGAACCTAGAGCAATTTGATAATTTATACCAACTTTACCTTTTTTGTGACTAAAGACAGTTAGTATGCAAAAACGGGCGAGTCATGAACCTAGAGCAATTTGATAATTTATACCAACTTTACCTTTTTTGTGACTAAAGACAGTTAGTATGCAAAAACGGGCGAGTCATGAACCTAGAGCAATTTGATAATTTATACCAACTTTACCTTTTTTATGACTAAAGACAGTTAGTATGCAAAAACGGGCGATTCATGAACCTAGAAGCAATATTCGATAATTTATAGCAAACTTTACGGTTTTATAAGTGACTGCCAGTTAGTGTATAAAAACTGGGACTACTCATGAACCTAGAGCAATTTGATAATTTATACCAACTTTACCTTATTTGTGACTAAAGACAGTTAGTATGCAAAAACGGGCGAGTCATGAACCTAGAGTAATATGATAATTTAGACCAAACTTACGGTTTTATAAGTGACTGCCAGTTAGTGTGCAAAAACTGGGACTAGTCGTGAACCTAGAGCAATTTGATAATTTATACCAACTTTACATTTTTTTTGACTAAAGTCAGTTAGTATGCAAAAACGGGCGAGTCATGAACCTAGAAGCAATATTCGATAATTTATAGCAAACTTTGCATTTTTATAAGTGACTGCCAGTTAGTGTGAAAAAACTGGGACTAGTCATGAACCTAGAGCAATTTGATAATTTATACCAGCTTTACATTTTTTGTGACTAAAGTCAGTTAGTATGCAAAAAACGGGCGAGTCATGAACCTAGAAGCAATATTTGATAATTTATAGCAAACATTACGGTTTTATAAGTGACTGCCAGTTAGTGTGCAAAAACTGGGACTAGTCATGAACCTAGAGCAATTTGATAATTTATACCAACTTTACCTTTTTTGTGAAAAAAGACAGTTAGTATGCAAAAACGGGCGAGTCATGAACATACAGCAATTTGATAATTTATACCAACTTTACCTTTTTAGTGACAAAAAGACAGTTAGTATGCAAAAACGGGCGAGTCATGAACCTAGAGCAATATGATAATTTATACCAAACTTTACGGTTTTATAAGTGACTGCCACTTAGTGTGCAAAAACTGGGACTAGTCATGAACCTAGAGCAATTTGATAATTTATACCAACTTTACACTTTTTGTGACTAAAGTCAGTTAAAATGCAAAAACGGACGAGTCATGAACCTAGAAGCAATATTTGATAATTTATAGCAAACTTTACGGTTTTATAAGTGACTGCCAGTTAGTGTGCAAAAACTGGGACTAGTCATGAACCTAGAGCAATTTGATAATTTATACCAACTTTACATTTTTTGTGACTAAAGACAGTTAGTATGCAAAAACGGGCGAGTCATGAACCTAGAGCAATTTGATAATTTATACCAACTTTACCTTTTTTGTGACTAAAGACAGCTAGTATGCAAAAACGGGCGAGTCATGAACCTAGAAGCAATATTTGATAATTTATAGCAAACATTACGGTTTTATAAGTGACTGCCAGTTAGTGTGCAAAAACTGGGACTAGTCATGAACCTAGAGCAATTTGATAATTTATACCAACTTTACCTTTTTTGTGACAAAAGACAGTTAGTATGCAAAAACGGGCGAGTCATGAACCTAGAGCAATATGATAATTTATACCAACTTTACCTTTTTTGTGACTAAAGACAGTTAGTATGCAAAAACGGGCGAGTCATGAACCTAGAGTAATATGATAATTTAGACCAAACTTACGGTTTTATAAGTGACTGCCAGTTAGTGTGCAAAAACTGGGACTAGTCGTGAACCTAGAGCAATTTGATAATTTATACCAACTTTACATTTTTTGTGACTAAAGTCAGTTAGTATGCAAAAACGGGCGAGTCATGAACCTAGAAGCAATATTCGATAATTTATAGCAAACTTTGCATTTTTATAAGTGACTGCCAGTTAGTGTGCAAAAACTGGGACTAGTCATGAACCTAGAGCAATTTGATAATTTATACCAACTTTACCTTTTTTGTGACAAAAGACAGTTAGTATGCAAAAAAGGGCGAGTCATGAACCTAGAGCAATTTGATAATTTATACCAACTTTACCTTTTTTGTGACAAAAGACAGTTAGTATGCAAAAACGGGCGAGTCATGAACCTAGAGTAATATGATAATTTAGACCAAACTTACGGTTTTATAAGTGACTGCCAGTTAGTGTGCAAAAACTGGGACTAGTCATGAACCTAGAGCAATTTGATAATTTATACCAACTTTACCTTTTTTGTGACTAAAGACACTTAGTATGCAAAAACGGGCGAGTCATGAACCTAGAGCAATTTGATAATTTATACCAACTTTACCTTTTTTGTGACTAAAGACAGTTAGTATGCAAAAACGGGCGAGTCATGAACCTAGAGCAATTTGATAATTTATACCAACTTTACCTTTTTTATGACTAAAGACAGTTAGTATGCAAAAACGGGCGATTCATGAACCTAGAAGCAATATTCGATAATTTATAGCAAACTTTACGGTTTTATAAGTGACTGCCAGTTAGTGTGCAAAAACTGGGACTACCCATGAACCTAGAGCAATTTGATAATTTATACCAACTTTACCTTATTTGTGACTAAAGACAGTTAGTATGCAAAAACGGGCGAGTCATGAACCTAGAGCAATATGATAATTTATACCAAACTTTACGGTTTTATAAGTGACTGCCAGTTAGTGTGCAAAAACTGGGACTAGTCATGAACCTAGAGCAATTTGATAATTTATACCAACTTTACATTTTTTGTGACTAAAGACAGTTAGTATGCAAAAACGGGCGAGTCATGAACCTAGAGCAATTTGATAATTTATACCAACTTTACCTTTTTTGTGACTAAAGACAGCTAGTATGCAAAAACGGGCGAGTCATGAACCTAGAGCACTTTGATAATTTATACCAACTTTACCTTTTTTGTGACTAAAGACAGTTAGTATGCAAAAACGGGCGAGTCATGAACCTAGAGCAATTTGATAATTTATACCAACTTTACCTTTTTTGTGACTAAAGACAGTTAGTATGCAAAAACGGGCGAGTCATGAACCTAGAGCAATTTAATAATTTATACCAACTTTACCTTTTTTGTGACTAAAAACAGTTAGTATGCAAAAACGGGGGAGTCATGAACCTAGAGCAATTTCATAATTTATACCATCATTACTTTTTTGTGATTAAAGACAGTTAGTATGCAAAAACGGGCGATTCATGAACCTAGAAGCAATATTCGATAATTTATAGCAAATTTTACGGTTTTATAAGTGACTGCCAGTAAGTGTGCAAAAACTGGGACTAGTCATGAACCTAGTGCAATTTGATATTTTATACCAACTTTACCTTTTTTGTGACTAAAGGCAGTTAGTATGCAAAAACGGGCGAGTCATGAACCTAGAGCAATATGATAATTTATACCAAACTTTACGGTTTTATAAGTGACTGCCAGTTAGTGTGCAAAAACTGGGACTAGTCATGAACCTAGAGCAATTTGATAATTTATACCAACTTTACATTTTTTGTGACTAAAGACAGTTAGTATGCAAAAAAGGGCGAGTCATGAACCTAGAGCAATTTGATAATTTATACCAACTTTACCTTTTTTGTGACAAAAGACAGTTAGAATGCAAAAACGGGCGAGTCATGAACCTAGAGTAATATGATAATTTAGACCAAACTTACGGTTTTATAAGTGACTGCCAGTTAGTGTGCAAAAACTGGGACTAGTCATGAACCTAGAGCAATTTGATAATTTATACCAACTTTACCTTTTTTGTGACTAAAGACACTTAGTATGCAAAAACGGGCGAGTCATGAACCTAGAGCAATTTGATAATTTATACCAACTTTACCTTTTTTGTGACTAAAGACAGTTAGTATGCAAAAACGGGCGAGTCATGAACCTAGAGCAATTTGATAATTTATACCAACTTTACCTTTTTTATGACTAAAGACAGTTAGTATGCAAAAACGGGCGATTCATGAACCTAGAAGCAATATTCGATAATTTATAGCAAACTTTACGGTTTTATAAGTGACTGCCAGTTAGTGTGCAAAAACTGGGACTACCCATGAACCTAGAGCAATTTGATAATTTATACCAACTTTACCTTATTTGTGACTAAAGACAGTTAGTATGCAAAAACGGGCGAGTCATGAACCTAGAGCAATATGATAATTTATACCAAACTTTACGGTTTTATAAGTGACTGCCAGTTAGTGTGCAAAAACTGGGACTAGTCATGAACCTAGAGCAATTTGATAATTTATACCAACTTTACCTTTTTTGTGACTAAAGACAGCTAGTATGCAAAAACGGGCGAGTCATGAACCTAGAGCACTTTGATAATTTATACCAACTTTACCTTTTTTGTGACTAAAGACAGTTAGTATGCAAAAACGGGCGAGTCATGAACCTAGAGCAATTTGATAATTTATACCAACTTTACCTTTTTTGTGACTAAAGACAGTTAGTATGCAAAAACGGGCGAGTCATGAACCTAGAGCAATTTAATAATTTATACCAACTTTACCTTTTTTGTGACTAAAAACAGTTAGTATGCAAAAACGGGGGAGTCATGAACCTAGAGCAATTTCATAATTTATACCATCATTACTTTTTTGTGATTAAAGACAGTTAGTATGCAAAAACGGGCGATTCATGAACCTAGAAGCAATATTCGATAATTTATAGCAAATTTTACGGTTTTATAAGTGACTGCCAGTAAGTGTGCAAAAACTGGGACTAGTCATGAACCTAGTGCAATTTGATATTTTATACCAACTTTACCTTTTTTGTGACTAAAGGCAGTTAGTATGCAAAAACGGGCGAGTCATGAACCTAGAGCAATATGATAATTTATACCAAGTTTACCTTTTTTGTGACTAAAGACAGTTAGTACGCAAAAACGGGCGAGTCTTGAACCTAGAGCAATATGATAATTTATACCAACTTTACCTTTTTTGTGACTAAAGACATTTAGTATGCAAAAACGGGCGAGTCATGAACCTAGAAGCAATATTCGATAATTTATAGCAAACTTTACGGTTTTATAAGTGACTGCCAGTTAGTGTGCAAAAACTGGGACTAGTCATGAACCTAGTGCAATTTGATAATTTATACTAACTTTACCTTATTTGTGACTAAAGACAGTTAGTATGCAAAAACGGGCGAGTCATGAACCTAGAAGCAATATTCGATAATTTATAGCAAACTTTACAATTTTATAAGTGACTGCCAGTTAGTGTGCAAAAACTGGGACTACTCATGAACCTAGAGAAATTTGATAATTTATAGCAACTTTACCTTTTTTGTGACTAAAGACAGTTAGTATGCAAAAACGGGCGAGTCATGAACCTAGAGCAATTTGATAATTTATACCAACTTTACCTTTTTTGTGACTAAAGACAGTTAGTATGCAAAAACGGGCGAGTCATGAAACTAGAGTAATATTATAATTTATACCAACTTTACCTTTTTTGTTACTAAAGATAGTTAGTATGCAAAAACGGGTGAGTCATGAACCTAGAGCAATTTGATAATTTATACCAACTTTACTTTTTTGTGACTAAAGACAGTTAGTATTCAAAAACGGGCGAGTCATGAACCTAGAGCAATTTGATAATTTATATCAACTTTACCTTTTTTGTGACTAAAGACAGTTAGTATGCACAAACGGGCGAGTCATGAACCTAGAGCAATTTGATAATTTATACCAACTTTACCTTTTTTGTGACTAAAGACAGTTAGTATGCAAAAACGTGCGAGTCATGAACCTAGGTCAATTTTATAATTTATACCAACTTTACCTCTTTTGTGACTAAAGAGAGTTAATATGCAAAAACGGGTGAGTCATGAACCTAGAGCAATTTGATAATTTATACCAACTTTACTTTTTTGTGACTAAAGACAGTTAGTATGCAAAAACGGGCGAGTCATGAACCTAGAGCAATTTGATAATTTATACCAACTTTACGGTTTTATAAGTGACTGCCAGTTAGTGTGCAAAAACTGGGACTAGTCATGAACCTAGAGCAATTTGATAATTTATACCATCATTACTTTTTTGTGATTAAAGACAGTTAGTATGCAAAAACGGGCGATTCATGAACCTAGAAGCAATATTCGATAATTTATAGCAAATTTTACGGTTTTATAAGTGACTGCCAGTAAGTGTGCAAAAACTGGGACTAGTCATGAACCTAGTGCAATTTGATATTTTATACCAACTTTACCTTTTTTGTGACTAAAGGCAGTTAGTATGCAAAAACGGGCGAGTCATGAACCTAGAGCAATATGATAATTTATACCAACTTTACCTTTTTTGTGACTAAAGACAGTTAGTACGCAAAAACGGGCGAGTCTTGAACCTAGAGCAATATGATAATTTATACCAACTTTACCTTTTTTGTGACTAAAGACATTTAGTATGCAAAAACGAGCGAGTCATGAACCTAGAAGCAATATTCGATAATTTATAGCAAACTTTACGGTTTTATAAGTGACTGCCAGTTAGTGTGCAAAAACTGGGACTAGTCATGAACCTAGTGCAATTTGATAATTTATACTAACTTTACCTTATTTGTGACTAAAGACAGTTAGTATGCAAAAACGGGCGAGTCATGAACCTAGAAGCAATATTCGATAATTTATAGCAAACTTTACAATTTTATAAGTGACTGCCAGTTAGTGTGCAAAAACTGGGACTACTCATGAACCTAGAGCAATTTGATAATTTATAGCAACTTTACCTTTTTTGTGACTAAAGACAGTTAGTATGCAAAAACGGGCGAGTCATGAACCTAGAGCAATTTGATAATTTATACCAACTTTACCTTTTTTGTGACTAAAGACAGTTAGTATGCACAAACGGGCGAGTCATGAACCTAGAGCAATTTGATAATTTATACCAACTTTACCTTTTTTGTGACAAAAGACAGTTAGTATGCAAAAACGTGCGAGTCATGAACCTAGGTCAATTTTATAATTTATACCAACTTTACCTCTTTTGTGACTAAAGAGAGTTAGTATGCAAAAACGGGTGAGTCATGAACCTAGAGCAATTTGATAATTTATACCTACTTTACTTTCTTGTGACTAAAGACAGTTAGTATGCAAAAACGGGCGAGTCATGAACCTAGAGCAATTTGATAATTTATACCAACTTTACGGTTTTATAAGTGACTGCCAGTTAGTGTGCAAAAACTGGGACTAGTCATGAACCTAGAGCAATTTGATAATTTATACCATCATTACTTTTTTGTGATTAAAGACAGTTAGTATGCAAAAACGGGCGAGTCATGAACCTAGAGCAATATGATAATTTATACCAACTTTACCTTTTTTGTGACTAAAGACAGTTAGTATGCAAAAACGGGCGAGTCATGAACCTAGAGTAATATGATAATTTATACCAACTTTACATTTTTTGTGACTAAAGTCAGTTAGTATGCAAAAACGGGCGAGTCATGAACCTAGAAGCAATATTCGATAATTTATAGCAAACTTTGCATTTTTATAAGTGACTGCCAGTTAGTGTGCAAAAACTGGGACTAGTCATGAACCTAGAGCAATTTGATAATTTATACCAACTTTACCTTTTTTGTGACTAAAGACAGTTAGTATGCAAAAACGGGCGAGTCATGAACCTAGAGCAATTTGATAATTTATACCAACTTTACCTTTTTTGTGACTAAAGACAGTTAGTATGCAAAAACGGGCGAGTCATGAACCTAGAGCAATTTGATAATTTATACCAACTTTACCTTTTTTATGACTAAAGACAGTTAGTATGCAAAAACGGGCGATTCATGAACCTAGAAGCAATATTCGATAATTTATAGCAAACTTTACGGTTTTATAAGTGACTGCCAGTTAGTGTGCAAAAACTGGGACTACTCATGAACCTAGAGCAATTTGATAATTTATACCAACTTTACCTTATTTGTGACTAAAGACAGTTAGTATGCAAAAACGGGCGAGTCATGAACCTAGAGCAATATGATAATTTATACCAAACTTTACGGTTTTATAAGTGACTGCCAGTTAGTGTGCAAAAACTGGGACTAGTCATGAACCTAGAGCAATTTGATAATTTATACCAACTTTACATTTTTTGTGACTAAAGACAGTTAGTATGCAAAAACGGGCGAGTCATGAAACTAGAGTAATATTATAATTTATACCAACTTTATCTTTTTTGTTACTAAAGATAGTTAGTATGCAAAAACGGGTGAGTCATGAACCTAGAGCAATTTGATAATTTATACCAACTTTACTTTTTTGTGACTAAAGACAGTTAGTATGCAAAAACGGGCGAGTCATGAACCTAGAGCACTTTGATAATTTATACCAACTTTACCTTTTTTGTGACTAAAGACAGTTAGTATGCAAAAACGGGCGAGTCATGAACCTAGAGCAATTTGATAATTTATACCAACTTTACCTTTTTTGTGACTAAAGACAGCTAGTATGCAAAAACGGGCGAGTCATGAACCTAGAGCACTTTGATAATTTATACCAACTTTACCTTTTTTGTGACTAAAGACAGTTAGTATGCAAAAACGGGCGAGTCATGAACCTAGAGCAATTTGATAATTTATACCAACTTTACCTTTTTTGTGACTAAAGACAGTTAGTATGCAAAAACGGGCGAGTCATGAACCTAGAGCAATTTAATAATTTATACCAACTTTACCTTTTTTGTGACTAAAAACAGTTAGTATGCAAAAACGGGGGAGTCATGAACCTAGAGCAATTTGATAATTTATACCATCATTACTTTTTTGTGATTAAAGACAGTTAGTATGCAAAAACGGGCGATTCATGAACCTAGAAGCAATATTCGATAATTTATAGCAAATTTTACGGTTTTATAAGTGACTGCCAGTAAGTGTGCAAAAACTGGGACTAGTCATGAACCTAGTGCAATTTGATATTTTATACCAACTTTACCTTTTTTGTGACTAAAGGCAGTTAGTATGCAAAAACGGGCGAGTCTTGAACCTAGAGCAATATGATAATTTATACCAACTTTACCTTTTTTGTGACTAAAGACATTTAGTATGCAAAAACGGGCGAGTCATGAACCTAGAAGCAATATTCGATAATTTATAGCAAACTTTACGGTTTTATAAGTGACTGCCAGTTAGTGTGCAAAAACTGGGACTAGTCATGAACCTAGTGCAATTTGATAATTTATACTAACTTTACCTTATTTGTGACTAAAGACAGTTAGTATGCAAAAACGGGCGAGTCATGAACCTAGAAGCAATATTCGATAATTTATAGCAAACTTTACAATTTTATAAGTGACTGCCAGTTAGTGTGCAAAAACTGGGACTACTCATGAACCTAGAGCAATTTGATAATTTATAGCAACTTTACCTTTTTTGTGACTAAAGACAGTTAGTATGCAAAAACGGGCGAGTCATGAACCTAGAGCAATTTGATAATTTATACCAACTTTACTTTTTTGTGACTAAAGACAGTTAGTATTCAAAAACGGGCGAGTCATGAACCTAGAGCAATTTGATAATTTATATCAACTTTACCTTTTTTGTGACTAAAGACAGTTAGTATGCACAAACGGGCGAGTCATGAACCTAGAGCAATTTGATAATTTATACCAACTTTACCTTTTTTGTGACTAAAGACAGTTAGTATGCAAAAACGTGCGAGTCATGAACCTAGGTCAATTTTATAATTTATACCAACTTTACCTATTTTGTGACTAAAGAGAGTTAGTATGCAAAAACGGGTGAGTCATGAACCTAGAGCAATTTGATAATTTATACCAACTTTACTTTTTTGTGACTAAAGACAGTTAGTATGCAAAAACGGGCGAGTCATGAACCTAGAGCAATTTGATAATTTATACCAACTTTACGGTTTTATAAGTGACTGCCAGTTAGTGTGCAAAAACTGGGACTAGTCATGAACCTAGAGCAATTTGATAATTTATACCATCATTACTTTTTTGTGATTAAAGACAGTTAGTATGCAAAAACGGGCGATTCATGAACCTAGAAGCAATATTCGATAATTTATAGCAAATTTTACGGTTTTATAAGTGACTGCCAGTAAGTGTGCAAAAACTGGGACTAGTCATGAACCTAGTGCAATTTGATATTTTATACCAACTTTACCTTTTTTGTGACTAAAGGCAGTTAGTATGCAAAAACGGGCGAGTCATGAACCTAGAGCAATATGATAATTTATACCAAGTTTACCTTTTTTGTGACTAAAGACAGTTAGTACGCAAAAACGGGCGAGTCTTGAACCTAGAGCAATATGATAATTTATACCAACTTTACCTTTTTTGTGACTAAAGACATTTAGTATGCAAAAACGGGCGAGTCATGAACCTAGAAGCAATATTCGATAATTTATAGCAAACTTTACGGTTTTATAAGTGACTGCCAGTTAGTGTGCAAAAACTGGGACTAGTCATGAACCTAGTGCAATTTGATAATTTATACTAACTTTACCTTATTTGTGACTAAAGACAGTTAGTATGCAAAAACGGGCGAGTCATGAACCTAGAAGCAATATTCGATAATTTATAGCAAACTTTACAATTTTATAAGTGACTGCCAGTTAGTGTGCAAAAACTGGGACTACTCATGAACCTAGAGCAATTTGATAATTTATAGCAACTTTACCTTTTTTGTGACTAAAGACAGTTAGTATGCAAAAACGGGCGAGTCATGAACCTAGAGCAATTTGATAATTTATACCAACTTTACCTTTTTTGTGACTAAAGACAGTTAGTATGCAAAAACGGGCGAGTCATGAAACTAGAGTAATATTATAATTTATACCAACTTTACCTTTTTTGTTACTAAAGATAGTTAGTATGCAAAAACGGGTGAGTCATGAACCTAGAGCAATTTGATAATTTATACCAACTTTACTTTTTTGTGACTAAAGACAGTTAGTATTCAAAAACGGGCGAGTCATGAACCTAGAGCAATTTGATAATTTATATCAACTTTACCTTTTTTGTGACTAAAGACAGTTAGTATGCACAAACGGGCGAGTCATGAACCTAGAGCAATTTGATAATTTATACCAACTTTACCTTTTTTGTGACTAAAGACAGTTAGTATGCAAAAACGTGCGAGTCATGAACCTAGGTCAATTTTATAATTTATACCAACTTTACCTCTTTTGTGACTAAAGAGAGTTAGTATGCAAAAACGGGTGAGTCATGAACCTAGAGCAATTTGATAATTTATACCAACTTTACTTTTTTGTGACTAAAGACAGTTAGTATGCAAAAACGGGCGAGTCATGAACCTAGAGCAATTTGATAATTTATACCAACTTTACGGTTTCATAAGTGACTGCCAGTTAGTGTGCAAAAACTGGGACTAGTCATGAACCTAGAGCAATTTGATAATTTATACCATCATTACTTTTTTGTGATTAAAGACAGTTAGTATGCAAAAACGGGCGATTCATGAACCTAGAAGCAATATTCGATAATTTATAGCAAATTTTACGGTTTTATAAGTGACTGCCAGTAAGTGTGCAAAAACTGGGACTAGTCATGAACCTAGTGCAATTTGATATTTTATACCAACTTTACCTTTTTTGTGACTAAAGGCAGTTAGTATGCAAAAACGGGCGAGTCATGAACCTAGAGCAATATGATAATTTATACCAACTTTACCTTTTTTGTGACTAAAGACAGTTAGTACGCAAAAACGGGCGAGTCTTGAACCTAGAGCAATATGATAATTTATACCAACTTTACCTTTTTTGTGACTAAAGACATTTAGTATGCAAAAACGAGCGAGTCATGAACCTAGAAGCAATATTCGATAAATTATAGCAAACTTTACGGTTTTATAAGTGACTGCCAGTTAGTGTGCAAAAACTGGGACTAGTCATGGACCTAGTGCAATTTGATAATTTATACTAACTTTACCTTATTTGTGACTAAAGACAGTTAGTATGCAAAAACGGGCGAGTCATGAACCTAGAAGCAATATTCGATAATTTATAGCAAACTTTACAATTTTATAAGTGACTGCCAGTTAGTGTGCAAAAACTGGGACTACTCATGAACCTAGAGCAATTTGATAATTTATAGCAACTTTACCTTTTTTGTGACTAAAGACAGTTAGTATGCAAAAACGGGCGAGTCATGAACCTAGAGCAATTTGATAATTTATACCAACTTTACCTTTTTTGTGACTAAAGACAGTTAGTATGCACAAACGGGCGAGTCATGAACCTAGAGCAATTTGATAATTTATACCAACTTTACCTTTTTTGTGACTAAAGACAGTTAGTATGCAAAAACGTGCGAGTCATGAACCTAGGTCAATTTTATAATTTATACCAACTTCACCTCTTTTGTGACTAAAGAGAGTTAGTATGCAAAAACGGGTGAGTCATGAACCTAGAGCAATTTGATAATTTATACCTACTTTACTTTCTTGTGACTAAAGACAGTTAGTATGCAAAAACGGGCGAGTCATGAACCTAGAGCAATTTGATAATTTATACCAACTTTACGGTTTTATAAGTGACTGCCAGTTAGTGTGCAAAAACTGGGACTAGTCATGAACCTAGAGCAATTTGATAATTTATACCATCATTACTTTTTTGTGATTAAAGACAGTTAGTATGCAAAAACGGGCGAGTCATGAACCTAGAGCAATATGATAATTTATACCAACTTTACCTTTTTTGTGACTAAAGACAGTTAGTATGCAAAAACGGGCGAGTCATGAACCTAGAGTAATATGATAATTTAGACCAAACTTACGGTTTTATAAGTGACTGCCAGTTAGTGTGCAAAAACTGGGACTAGTCGTGAACCTAGAGCAATTTGATAATTTATACCAACTTTACATTTTTTGTGACTAAAGTCAGTTAGTATGCAAAAACGGGCGAGTCATGAACCTAGAAGCAATATTCGATAATTTATAGCAAACTTTGCATTTTTATAAGTGACTGCCAGTTAGTGTGCAAAAACTGGGACTAGTCATGAACCTAGAGCAATTTGATAATTTATACCAACTTTACCTTTTTTGTGACTAAAGACAGTTAGTATGCAAAAACGGGCGAGTCATGAACCTAGAGCAATTTGATAATTTATACCAACTTTACCTTTTTTGTGACTAAAGACAGTTAGTATGCAAAAACGGGCGAGTCATGAACCTAGAGCAATTTGATAATTTATACCAACTTTACCTTTTTTATGACTAAAGACAGTTAGTATGCAAAAACGGGCGATTCATGAACCTAGAAGCAATATTCGATAATTTATAGCAAACTTTACGGTTTTATAAGTGACTGCCAGTTAGTGTGCAAAAACTGGGACTACTCATGAACCTAGAGCAATTTGATAATTTATACCAACTTTACCTTATTTGTGACTAAAGACAGTTAGTATGCAAAAACGGGCGAGTCATGAACCTAGAGCAATATGATAATTTATACCAAACTTTACGGTTTTATAAGTGACTGCCAGTTAGTGTGCAAAAACTGGGAC
Source organism: Prosapia bicincta (assembly GCA_036971475.1). Taxonomy (NCBI): domain Eukaryota; kingdom Metazoa; phylum Arthropoda; class Insecta; order Hemiptera; family Cercopidae; genus Prosapia; species Prosapia bicincta. The sequence continues at coordinate 110,151,109 of JBAIZL010000006.1, forward strand.
TAGTCATGAACCTAGAGCAATTTGATAATTTATACCAACTTTACATTTTTTGTGACTAAAGACAGTTAGTATGCAAAAACGGGCGAGTCATGAACCTAGAGCAATTTGATAATTTATACCAACTTTACCTCTTTTGTGACTAAAGACAGCTAGTATGAAAAAACGGGCGAGTCATGAACCTAGAGCACTTTGATAATTTATACCAACTTTACCTTTTTTGTGACTAAAGACAGTTAGTATGCAAAAACGGGCGAGTCATGAACCTAGAGCAATTTGATAATTTATACCAACTTTACCTTTTTTGTGACTAAAGACAGTTAGTATGCAAAAACGGGCGAGTCATGAACCTAGAGCAATTTAATAATTTATACCAACTTTACCTTTTTTGTGACTAAAAACAGTTAGTATGCAAAAACGGGGGAGTCATGAACCTAGAGCAATTTGATAATTTATACCATCATTACTTTTTTGTGATTAAAGACAGTTAGTATGCAAAAACGGGCGATTCATGAACCTAGAAGCAATATTCGATAATTTATAGCAAATTTTACGGTTTTATAAGTGACTGCCAGTAAGTGTGCAAAAACTGGGACTAGTCATGAACCTAGTGCAATTTGATATTTTATACCAACTTTACCTTTTTTGTGACTAAAGGCAGTTAGTATGCAAAAACGGGCGAGTCATGAACCTAGAGCAATATGATAATTTATACCAAGTTTACCTTTTTTGTGACTAAAGACAGTTAGTACGCAAAAACGGGCGAGTCTTGAACCTAGAGCAATATGATAATTTATACCAACTTTACCTTTTTTGTGACTAAAGACATTTAGTATGCAAAAACGGGCGAGTCATGAACCTAGAAGCAATATTCGATAATTTATAGCAAACTTTACAATTTTATAAGTGACTGCCAGTTAGTGTGCAAAAACTGGGACTACTCATGAACCTAGAGCAATTTGATAATTTATAGCAACTTTACCTTTTTTGTGACTAAAGACAGTTAGTATGCAAAAACGGGCGAGTCATGAACCTAGAGCAATTTGATAATTTATACCAACTTTACCTTTTTTGTGACTAAAGACAGTTAGTATGCAAAAACGGGCGAGTCATGAAACTAGAGTAATATTATAATTTATACCAACTTTACCTTTTTTGTTACTAAAGATAGTTAGTATGCAAAAACGGGTGAGTCATGAACCTAGAGCAATTTGATAATTTATACCAACTTTACTTTTTTGTGACTAAAGACAGTTAGTATTCAAAAACGGGCGAGTCATGAACCTAGAGCAATTTGATAATTTATATCAACTTTACCTTTTTTGTGACTAAAGACAGTTAGTATGCACAAACGGGCGAGTCATGAACCTAGAGCAATTTGATAATTTATACCAACTTTACCTTTTTTGTGACTAAAGACAGTTAGTATGCAAAAACGTGCGAGTCATGAACCTAGGTCAATTTTATAATTTATACCAACTTTACCTCTTTTGTGACTAAAGAGAGTTAGTATGCAAAAACGGGCGAGTCATGAACCTAGAGCAATTTGATAATTTATACCAACTTTACTTTTTTGTGACTAAAGACAGTTAGTATGCAAAAACGGGCGAGTCATGAACCTAGAGCAATTTGATAATTTATACCATCATTACTTTTTTGTGATTAAAGACAGTTAGTATGCAAAAACGGGCGATTCATGAACCTAGAAGCAATATTCGATAATTTATAGCAAATTTTACGGTTTTATAAGTGACTGCCAGTAAGTGTGCAAAAACTGGGACTAGTCATGAACCTAGTGCAATTTGATATTTTATACCAACTTTACCTTTTTTGTGACTAAAGGCAGTTAGTATGCAAAAACGGGCGAGTCATGAACCTAGAGCAATATGATAATTTATACCAAGTTTACCTTTTTTGTGACTAAAGACAGTTAGTACGCAAAAACGGGCGAGTCTTGAACCTAGAGCAATATGATAATTTATACCAACTTTACCTTTTTTGTGACTAAAGACAGTTAGTATGCAAAAACGGGCGAGTCATGAACCTAGAGCAATTTGATAATTTATACCCACTTTACCTTTTTTGTGACTAAAGACAGTTAGTATGCAAAAACGGGCGAGTCATGAACCTAGAGCAATTTGATAATTTATACCAACTTTACCTTTTTTATGACTAAAGACAGTTAGTATGCAAAAACGGGCGATTCATGAACCTAGAAGCAATATTCGATAATTTATAGCAAACTATACGGTTTTATAAGTGACTGCCAGTTAGTGTGCAAAAACTGGGACTACTCATGAACCTAGAGCAATTTGATAATTTATACCAACTTTACCTTATTTGTGACTAAAGACAGTTAGTATGCAAAAACGGGCGAGTCATGAATTTAGAGCAATATGATAATTTATACCAAACTTTACGGTTTTATAAGTGACTGCCAGTTAGTGTGCAAAAACTGGGACTAGTCATGAACCTAGAGCAATTTGATAATTTATACCATCATTACTTTTTTGTGATTAAAGACAGTTAGTATGCAAAAACGGGCGAGTCATGAACCTAGAGCAATTTGATAATTTATACCAACTTTACGGTTTTATAAGTGACTGCCAGTTAGTGTGCAAAAACTGGGACTAGTCATGAACCTAGAGCAATTTGATAATTTATACAATCATTACTTTTTTGTGATTAAAGACAGTTAGTATGCAAAAACGGGCGAGTCATGAACCTAGAGCAATATGATAATTTATACCAACTTTACCTTTTTTGTGACTAAAGACAGTTAGTATGCAAAAACGGGCGAGTCATGAACCTAGAGTAATATGATAATTTAGACCAAACTTACGGTTTTATAAGTGACTGCCAGTTAGTGTGCAAAAACTGGGACTAGTCGTGAACCTAGAGCAATTTGATAATTTATACCAACTTTACATTTTTTGTGACTAAAGTCAGTTAGTATGCAAAAACGGGCGAGTCATGAACCTAGAAGCAATATTCGGTAATTTATAGCAAACTTTGCATTTTTATAAGTGACTGCCAGTTAGTGTGCAAAAACTGGGACTAGTCATGAACCTAGAGCAATTTGATAATTTATACCAACTTTACCTTATTTGTGACTAAAGACAGTTAGTATGCAAAAACGGGCGAGTCATGAACCTAGAGCAATATGATAATTTATACCAAACTTTACGGTTTTATAAGTGACTGCCAGTTAGTGTGCAAAAACTGGGACTAGTCATGAACCTAGAGCAATTTGATAATTTATACCAACTTTACATTTTTTGTGACTAAAGACAGTTAGTATGCAAAAACGGGCGAGTCATGAACCTAGAGCAATTTGATAATTTATACCAACTTTACCTTTTTTGTGACTAAAGACAGCTAGTATGCAAAAACGGGCGAGTCATGAACCTAGAGCACTTTGATAATTTATACCAACTTTACCTTTTTTGTGACTAAAGACAGTTAGTATGCAAAAACGGGCGAGTCATGAACCTAGAGCAATTTGATAATTTATACCAACTTTACCTTTTTTGTGACTAAAGACAGTTAGTATGCAAAAACGGGCGAGTCATGAACCTAGAGCAATTTAATAATTTATACCAACTTTACCTTTTTTGTGACTAAAAACAGTTAGTATGCAAAAACGGGGGAGTCATGAACCTAGAGCAATTTGATAATTTATACCATCATTACTTTTTTGTGATTAAAGACAGTTAGTATTAAAAACGGGCGATTCATGAACCTAGAAGCAATATTCGATAATTTATAGCAAATTTTACGGTTTTATAAGTGACTGCCAGTAAGTGTGCAAAAACTGGGACTAGTCATGAACCTAGTGCAATTTGATATTTTATACCAACTTTACCTTTTTTGTGACTAAAGGCAGTTAGTATGCAAAAACGGGCGAGTCATGAACCTAGAGCAATGTGATAATTTATACCAAGTTTACCTTTTTTGTGACTAAAGACAGTTAGTACGCAAAAACGGGCGAGTCTTGAACCTAGAGCAATATGATAATTTATACCAACTTTACCTTTTTTGTGACTAAAGACATTTAGTATGCAAAAACGGGCGAGTCATGAACCTAGAAGCAATATTCGATAATTTATAGCAAACTTTACGGTTTTATAAGTGACTGCCAGTTAGTGTGCAAAAACTGGGACTAGTCATGAACCTAGTGCAATTTGATAATTTATACTAACTTTACCTTATTTGTGACTAAAGACAGTTAGTATGCAAAAACGGGCGAGTCATGAACCTAGAAGCAATATTCGATAATTTATAGCAAACTTTACAATTTTATAAGTGACTGCCAGTTAGTGTGCAAAAACTGGGACTACTCATGAACCTAGAGCAATTTGATAATTTATAGCAACTTTACCTTTTTTGTGACTAAAGACAGTTAGTATGCAAAAACGGGCGAGTCATGAACCTAGAGCAATTTGATAATTTATACCAACTTTACCTTTTTTGTGACTAAAGACAGTTAGTATGCAAAAACGTGCGAGTCATGAACCTAGGTCAATTTTATAATTTATACCAACTTCACCTCTTTTGTGACTAAAGAGAGTTAGTATGCAAAAACGGGCGAGTCATGAACCTAGAGCAATTTGATAATTTATACCAACTTTACTTTTTTGTGACTAAAGACAGTTAGTATGCAAAAACGGGCGAGTCATGAACCTAGAGCAATTTGATAATTTATACCATCATTACTTTTTTGTGATTAAAGACAGTTAGTATGCAAAAACGGGCGATTCATGAACCTAGAAGCAATATTCGATAATTTATAGCAAATTTTACGGTTTTATAAGTGACTGCCAGTAAGTGTGCAAAAACTGGGACTAGTCATGAACCTAGTGCAATTTGATATTTTATACCAACTTTACCTTTTTTGTGACTAAAGGCAGTTAGTATGCAAAAACGGGCGAGTCATGAACCTAGAGCAATATGATAATTTATACCAAGTTTACCTTTTTTGTGACTAAAGACAGTTAGTACGCAAAAACGGGCGAGTCTTGAACCTAGAGCAATATGATAATTTATACCAACTTTACCTTTTTTGTGACTAAAGACAGTTAGTATGCAAAAACGGGCGAGTCATGAACCTAGAGCAATTTGATAATTTATACCAACTTTACCTTTTTTGTGACTAAAGACAGTTAGTATGCAAAAACGGGCGAGTCATGAACCTAGAGCAATTTGATAATTTATACCAACTTTACCTTTTTTATGACTAAAGACAGTTAGTATGCAAAAACGGGCGATTCATGAACCTAGAAGCAATATTCGATAATTTATAGCAAACTATACGGTTTTATAAGTGACTGCCAGTTAGTGTGCAAAAACTGGGACTACTCATGAACCTAGAGCAATTTGATAATTTATACCAACTTTACCTTTTTTGTGACTAAAGACAGTTAGTATGCAAAAACGGGCGAGTCATGAACCTAGAGTAATATGATAATTTAGACCAAACTTACGGTTTTATAAGTGACTGCCAGTTAGTGTGCAAAAACTGGGACTAGTCGTGAACCTAGAGCAATTTGATAATTTATACCAACTTTACATTTTTTGTGACTAAAGTCAGTTAGTATGCAAAAACGGGCGAGTCATGAACCTAGAAGCAATATTCGGTAATTTATAGCAAACTTTGCATTTTTATAAGTGACTGCCAGTTAGTGTGCAAAAACTGGGACTAGTCATGAACCTAGAGCAATTTGATAATTTATACCAACTTTACCTTATTTGTGACTAAAGACAGTTAGTATGCAAAAACGGGCGAGTCATGAACCTAGAGCAATATGATAATTTATACCAAACTTTACGGTTTTATAAGTGACTGCCAGTTAGTGTGCAAAAACTGGGACTAGTCATGAACCTAGAGCAATTTGATAATTTATACCAACTTTACATTTTTTGTGACTAAAGACAGTTAGTATGCAAAAACGGGCGAGTCATGAACCTAGAGCAATTTGATAATTTATACCAACTTTACCTTTTTTGTGACTAAAGACAGCTAGTATGCAAAAACGGGCGAGTCATGAACCTAGAGCACTTTGATAATTTATACCAACTTTACCTTTTTTGTGACTAAAGACAGTTAGTATGCAAAAACGGGCGAGTCATGAACCTAGAGCAATTTGATAATTTATACCAACTTTACCTTTTTTGTGACTAAAGACAGTTAGTATGCAAAAACGGGCGAGTCATGAACCTAGAGCAATTTAATAATTTATACCAACTTTACCTTTTTTGTGACTAAAAACAGTTAGTATGCAAAAACGGGGGAGTCATGAACCTAGAGCAATTTGATAATTTATACCATCATTACTTTTTTGTGATTAAAGACAGTTAGTATGCAAAAACGGGCGATTCATGAACCTAGAAGCAATATTCGATAATTTATAGCAAATTTTACGGTTTTATAAGTGACTGCCAGTAAGTGTGCAAAAACTGGGACTAGTCATGAACCTAGTGCAATTTGATATTTTATACCAACTTTACCTTTTTTGTGACTAAAGGCAGTTAGTATGCAAAAACGGGCGAGTCATGAACCTAGAGCAATGTGATAATTTATACCAAGTTTACCTATTTTGTGACTAAAGACAGTTAGTACGCAAAAACGGGCGAGTCTTGAACCTAGAGCAATATGATAATTTATACCAACTTTACCTTTTTTGTGACTAAAGACATTTAGTATGCAAAAACGGGCGAGTCATGAACCTAGAAGCAATATTCGATAATTTATAGCAAACTTTACGGTTTTATAAGTGACTGCCAGTTAGTGTGCAAAAACTGGGACTAGTCATGAACCTAGTGCAATTTGATAATTTATACTAACTTTACCTTATTTGTGACTAAAGACAGTTAGTATGCAAAAACGGGCGAGTCATGAACCTAGAAGCAATATTCGATAATTTATAGCAAACTTTACAATTTTATAAGTGACTGCCAGTTAGTGTGCAAAAACTGGGACTACTCATGAACCTAGAGCAATTTGATAATTTATAGCAACTTTACCTTTTTTGTGACTAAAGACAGTTAGTATGCAAAAACGGGCGAGTCATGAACCTAGAGCAATTTGATAATTTATACCAACTTTACCTTTTTTGTGACTAAAGACAGATGCAAAAACGGGCGAGTCATGAAACTAGAGTAATATTATAATTTATACCAACTTTACCTTTTTTGTTACTAAAGATAGTTAGTATGCAAAAACGGGTGAGTCATGAACCTAGAGCAATTTGATAATTTATACCAACTTTACTTTTTTGTGACTAAAGACAGTTAGTATTCAAAAACGGGCGAGTCATGAACCTAGAGCAATTTGATAATTTATATCAACTTTACCTTTTTTGTGACTAATGACAGTTAGTATGCACAAACGGGCGAGTCATGAACCTAGAGCAATTTGATAATTTATACCAACTTTACCTTTTTTGTGACTAAAGACAGTTAGTATGCAAAAACGTGCGAGTCATGAACCTAGGTCAATTTTATAATTTATACCAACTTTACCTCTTTTGTGACTAAAGAGAGTTAGTATGCAAAAACGGGCGAGTCATGAACCTAGAGCAATTTGATAATTTATACCAACTTTACTTTTTTGTGACTAAAGACAGTTAGTATGCAAAAACGGGCGAGTCATGAACCTAGAGCAATTTGATAATTTATACCATCATTACTTTTTTGTGATTAAAGACAGTTAGTATGCAAAAACGGGCGATTCATGAACCTAGAAGCAATATTCGATAATTTATAGCAAATTTTACGGTTTTATAAGTGACTGCCAGTAAGTGTGCAAAAACTGGGACTAGTCATGAACCTAGTGCAATTTGATATTTTATACCAACTTTACCTTTTTTGTGACTAAAGGCAGTTAGTATGCAAAAACGGGCGAGTCATGAACCTAGAGCAATATGATAATTTATACCAAGTTTACCTTTTTTGTGACTAAAGACAGTTAGTACGCAAAAACGGGCGAGTCTTGAACCTAGAGCAATATGATAATTTATACCAACTTTACCTTTTTTGTGACTAAAGACAGTTAGTATGCAAAAACGGGCGAGTCATGAACCTAGAGCAATTTGATAATTTATACCAACTTTACCTTTTTTGTGACTAAAGACAGTTAGTATGCAAAAACGGGCGAGTCATGAACCTAGAGCAATTTGATAATTTATACCAACTTTACCTTTTTTATGACTAAAGACAGTTAGTATGCAAAAACGGGCGATTCATGAACCTAGAAGCAATATTCGATAATTTATAGCAAACTATACGGTTTTATAAGTGACTGCCAGTTAGTGTGCAAAAACTGGGACTACTCATGAACCTAGAGCAATTTGATAATTTATACCAACTTTACCTTATTTGTGACTAAAGACAGTTAGTATGCAAAAACGGGCGAGTCATGAATTTAGAGCAATATGATAATTTATACCAAACTTTACGGTTTTATAAGTGACTGCCAGTTAGTGTGCAAAAACTGGGACTAGTCATGAACCTAGAGCAATTTGATAATTTATACCATCATTACTTTTTTGTGATTAAAGACAGTTAGTATGCAAAAACGGGCGAGTCATGAACCTAGAGCAATTTGATAATTTATACCAACTTTACGGTTTTATAAGTGACTGCCAGTTAGTGTGCAAAAACTGGGACTAGTCATGAACCTAGAGCAATTTGATAATTTATACAATCATTACTTTTTTGTGATTAAAGACAGTTAGTATGCAAAAACGGGCGAGTCATGAACCTAGAGCAATATGATAATTTATACCAACTTTACCTTTTTTGTGACTAAAGACAGTTAGTATGCAAAAACGGGCGAGTCATGAACCTAGAGTAATATGATAATTTAGACCAAACTTACGGTTTTATAAGTGACTGCCAGTTAGTGTGCAAAAACTGGGACTAGTCGTGAACCTAGAGCAATTTGATAATTTATACCAACTTTACATTTTTTGTGACTAAAGTCAGTTAGTATGCAAAAACGGGCGAGTCATGAACCTAGAAGCAATATTCGGTAATTTATAGCAAACTTTGCATTTTTATAAGTGACTGCCAGTTAGTGTGCAAAAACTGGGACTAGTCATGAACCTAGAGCAATTTGATAATTTATACCAACTTTACCTTATTTGTGACTAAAGACAGTTAGTATGCAAAAACGGGCGAGTCATGAACCTAGAGCAATATGATAATTTATACCAAACTTTACGGTTTTATAAGTGACTGCCAGTTAGTGTGCAAAAACTGGGACTAGTCATGAACCTAGAGCAATTTGATAATTTATACCAACTTTACATTTTTTGTGACTAAAGACAGTTAGTATGCAAAAACGGGCGAGTCATGAACCTAGAGCAATTTGATAATTTATACCAACTTTACCTTTTTTGTGACTAAAGACAGCTAGTATGCAAAAACGGGCTAGTCATGAACCTAGAGCACTTTGATAATTTATACCAACTTTACCTTTTTTGTGACTAAAGACAGTTAGTATGCAAAAACGGGCGAGTCATGAACCTAGAGCAATTTGATAATTTATACCAACTTTACCTTTTTTGTGACTAAAGACAGTTAGTATGCAAAAACGGGCGAGTCATGAACCTAGAGCAATTTAATAATTTATACCAACTTTACCTTTTTTGTGACTAAAAACAGTTAGTATGCAAAAACGGGGGAGTCATGAACCTAGAGCAATTTGATAATTTATACCATCATTACTTTTTTGTGATTAAAGACAGTTAGTATTAAAAACGGGCGATTCATGAACCTAGAAGCAATATTCGATAATTTATAGCAAATTTTACGGTTTTATAAGTGACTGCCAGTAAGTGTGCAAAAACTGGGACTAGTCATGAACCTAGTGCAATTTGATATTTTATACCAACTTTACCTTTTTTGTGACTAAAGGCAGTTAGTATGCAAAAACGGGCGAGTCATGAACCTAGAGCAATGTGATAATTTATACCAAGTTTACCTTTTTTGTGACTAAAGACAGTTAGTACGCAAAAACGGGCGAGTCTTGAACCTAGAGCAATATGATAATTTATACCAACTTTACCTTTTTTGTGACTAAAGACATTTAGTATGCAAAAACGGGCGAGTCATGAACCTAGAAGCAATATTCGATAATTTATAGCAAACTTTACGGTTTTATAAGTGACTGCCAGTTAGTGTGCAAAAACTGGGACTAGTCATGAACCTAGTGCAATTTGATAATTTATACTAACTTTACCTTATTTGTGACTAAAGACAGTTAGTATGCAAAAACGGGCGAGTCATGAACCTAGAAGCAATATTCGATAATTTATAGCAAACTTTACAATTTTATAAGTGACTGCCAGTTAGTGTGCAAAAACTGGGACTACTCATGAACCTAGAGCAATTTGATAATTTATAGCAACTTTACCTTTTTTGTGACTAAAGACAGTTAGTATGCAAAAACGGGCGAGTCATGAACCTAGAGCAATTTGATAATTTATACCAACTTTACCTTTTTTGTGACTAAAGACAGTTAGTATGCAAAAACGTGCGAGTCATGAACCTAGGTCAATTTTATAATTTATACCAACTTCACCTCTTTTGTGACTAAAGAGAGTTAGTATGCAAAAACGGGCGAGTCATGAACCTAGAGCAATTTGATAATTTATACCAACTTTACTTTTTTGTGACTAAAGACAGTTAGTATGCAAAAACGGGCGAGTCATGAACCTAGAGCAATTTGATAATTTATACCATCATTACTTTTTTGTGATTAAAGACAGTTAGTATGCAAAAACGGGCGATTCATGAACCTAGAAGCAATATTCGATAATTTATAGCAAATTTTACGGTTTTATAAGTGACTGCCAGTAAGTGTGCAAAAACTGGGACTAGTCATGAACCTAGTGCAATTTGATATTTTATACCAACTTTACCTTTTTTGTGACTAAAGGCAGTTAGTATGCAAAAACGGGCGAGTCATGAACCTAGAGCAATATGATAATTTATACCAAGTTTACCTTTTTTGTGACTAAAGACAGTTAGTACGCAAAAACGGGCGAGTCTTGAACCTAGAGCAATATGATAATTTATACCAACTTTACCTTTTTTGTGACTAAAGACAGTTAGTATGCAAAAACGGGCGAGTCATGAACCTAGAGCAATTTGATAATTTATACCAACTTTACCTTTTTTGTGACTAAAGACAGTTAGTATGCAAAAACGGGCGAGTCATGAACCTAGAGCAATTTGATAATTTATACCAACTTTACCTTTTTTATGACTAAAGACAGTTAGTATGCAAAAACGGGCGATTCATGAACCTAGAAGCAATATTCGATAATTTATAGCAAACTATACGGTTTTATAAGTGACTGCCAGTTAGTGTGCAAAAACTGGGACTACTCATGAACCTAGAGCAATTTGATAATTTATACCAACTTTACCTTTTTTGTGACTAAAGACAGTTAGTATGCAAAAACGGGCGAGTCATGAACCTAGAGTAATATGATAATTTAGACCAAACTTACGGTTTTATAAGTGACTGCCAGTTAGTGTGCAAAAACTGGGACTAGTCGTGAACCTAGAGCAATTTGATAATTTATACCAACTTTACATTTTTTGTGACTAAAGTCAGTTAGTATGCAAAAACGGGCGAGTCATGAACCTAGAAGCAATATTCGGTAATTTATAGCAAACTTTGCATTTTTATAAGTGACTGCCAGTTAGTGTGCAAAAACTGGGACTAGTCATGAACCTAGAGCAATTTGATAATTTATACCAACTTTACCTTATTTGTGACTAAAGACAGTTAGTATGCAAAAACGGGCGAGTCATGAACCTAGAGCAATATGATAATTTATACCAAACTTTACGGTTTTATAAGTGACTGCCAGTTAGTGTGCAAAAACTGGGACTAGTCATGAACCTAGAGCAATTTGATAATTTATACCAACTTTACATTTTTTGTGACTAAAGACAGTTAGTATGCAAAAACGGGCGAGTCATGAACCTAGAGCAATTTGATAATTTATACCAACTTTACCTTTTTTGTGACTAAAGACAGCTAGTATGCAAAAACGGGCGAGTCATGAACCTAGAGCACTTTGATAATTTATACCAACTTTACCTTTTTTGTGACTAAAGACAGTTAGTATGCAAAAACGGGCGAGTCATGAACCTAGAGCAATTTGATAATTTATACCAACTTTACCTTTTTTGTGACTAAAGACAGTTAGTATGCAAAAACGGGCGAGTCATGAACCTAGAGTAATATGATAATTTAGACCAAACTTACGGTTTTATAAGTGACTGCCAGTTAGTGTGCAAAAACTGGGACTAGTCGTGAACCTAGAGCAATTTGATAATTTATACCAACTTTACATTTTTTGTGACTAAAGTCAGTTAGTATGCAAAAACGGGCGAGTCATGAACCTAGAAGCAATATTCGGTAATTTATAGCAAACTTTGCATTTTTATAAGTGACTGCCAGTTAGTGTGCAAAAACTGGGACTAGTCATGAACCTAGAGCAATTTGATAATTTATACCAACTTTACCTTATTTGTGACTAAAGACAGTTAGTATGCAAAAACGGGCGAGTCATGAACCTAGAGCAATATGATAATTTATACCAAACTTTACGGTTTTATAAGTGACTGCCAGTTAGTGTGCAAAAACTGGGACTAGTCATGAACCTAGAGCAATTTGATAATTTATACCAACTTTACATTTTTTGTGACTAAAGACAGTTAGTATGCAAAAACGGGCGAGTCATGAACCTAGAGCAATTTGATAATTTATACCAACTTTACCTTTTTTGTGACTAAAGACAGCTAGTATGCAAAAACGGGCGAGTCATGAACCTAGAGCACTTTGATAATTTATACCAACTTTACCTTTTTTGTGACTAAAGACAGTTAGTATGCAAAAACGGGCGAGTCATGAACCTAGAGCAATTTGATAATTTATACCAACTTTACCTTTTTTGTGACTAAAGACAGTTAGTATGCAAAAACGGGCGAGTCATGAACCTAGAGCAATTTAATAATTTATACCAACTTTACCTTTTTTGTGACTAAAAACAGTTAGTATGCAAAAACGGGGGAGTCATGAACCTAGAGCAATTTGATAATTTATACCATCATTACTTTTTTGTGATTAAAGACAGTTAGTATGCAAAAACGGGCGATTCATGAACCTAGAAGCAATATTCGATAATTTATAGCAAATTTTACGGTTTTATAAGTGACTGCCAGTAAGTGTGCAAAAACTGGGACTAGTCATGAACCTAGTGCAATTTGATATTTTATACCAACTTTACCTTTTTTGTGACTAAAGGCAGTTAGTATGCAAAAACGGGCGAGTCATGAACCTAGAGCAATGTGATAATTTATACCAAGTTTACCTTTTTTGTGACTAAAGACAGTTAGTACGCAAAAACGGGCGAGTCTTGAACCTAGAGCAATATGATAATTTATACCAACTTTACCTTTTTTGTGACTAAAGACATTTAGTATGCAAAAACGGGCGAGTCATGAACCTAGAAGCAATATTCGATAATTTATAGCAAACTTTACGGTTTTATAAGTGACTGCCAGTTAGTGTGCAAAAACTGGGACTAGTCATGAACCTAGTGCAATTTGATAATTTATACTAACTTTACCTTATTTGTGACTAAAGACAGTTAGTATGCAAAAACGGGCGAGTCATGAACCTAGAAGCAATATTCGATAATTTATAGCAAACTTTACAATTTTATAAGTGACTGCCAGTTAGTGTGCAAAAACTGGGACTACTCATGAACCTAGAGCAATTTGATAATTTATAGCAACTTTACCTTTTTTGTGACTAAAGACAGTTAGTATGCAAAAACGGGCGAGTCATGAACCTAGAGCAATTTGATAATTTATACCAACTTTACCTTTTTTGTGACTAAAGACAGATGCAAAAACGGGCGAGTCATGAAACTAGAGTAATATTATAATTTATACCAACTTTACCTTTTTTGTTACTAAAGATAGTTAGTATGCAAAAACGGGTGAGTCATGAACCTAGAGCAATTTGATAATTTATACCAACTTTACTTTTTTGTGACTAAAGACAGTTAGTATTCAAAAACGGGCGAGTCATGAACCTAGAGCAATTTGATAATTTATATCAACTTTACCTTTTTTGTGACTAAAGACAGTTAGTATGCACAAACGGGCGAGTCATGAACCTAGAGCAATTTGATAATTTATACCAACTTTACCTTTTTTGTGACTAAAGACAGTTAGTATGCAAAAACGTGCGAGTCATGAACCTAGGTCAATTTTATAATTTATACCAACTTTACCTCTTTTGTGACTAAAGAGAGTTAGTATGCAAAAACGGGTGAGTCATGAACCTAGAGCAATTTGATAATTTATACCATCTTTACTTTTTTGTGACTAAAGACAGTTAGTATGCAAAAACGGGCGAGTCATGAACCTAGAGCAATTTGATAATTTATACCAACTTTACGGTTTTATAAGTGACTGCCAGTTAGTGTGCAAAAACTGGGACTAGTCATGAACCTAGAGCAATTTGATAATTTATACCATCATTACTTTTTTGTGATTAAAGACAGTTAGTATGCAAAAACGGGCGATTCATGAACCTAGAAGCAATATTCGATAATTTATAGCAAATTTTACGGTTTTATAAGTGACTGCCAGTAAGTGTGCAAAAACTGGGACTAGTCATGAACCTAGTGCAATTTGATATTTTATACCAACTTTACCTTTTTTGTGACTAAAGGCAGTTAGTATGCAAAAACGGGCGAGTCATGAACCTAGAGCAATATGATAATTTATACCAAGTTTACCTTTTTTGTGACTAAAGACAGTTAATACGCAAAAACGGGCGAGTCTTGAACCTAGAGCAATATGATAATTTATACCAACTTTACCTTTTTTGTGACTAAAGACAGTTAGTATGCAAAAACGGGCGAGTCATGAACCTAGAGCAATTTGATAATTTATACCAACTTTACCTTTTTTGTGACTAAAGACAGTTAGTATGCAAAAACGGGCGAGTCATGAACCTAGAGCAATTTGATAATTTATACCAACTTTACCTTTTTTATGACTAAAGACAGTTAGTATGCAAAAACGGGCGATTCATGAACCTAGAAGCAATATTCGATAATTTATAGCAAACTTTACGGTTTTATAAGTGACTGCCAGTTAGTGTGCAAAAACTGGGACTACTCATGAACCTAGAGCAATTTGATAATTTATACCAACTTTACCTTATTTGTGACTAAAGACAGTTAGTATGCAAAAACGGGCGAGTCATGAACCTAGAGCAATATGATAATTTATACCAAACTTTACGGTTTTATAAGTGACTGCCAGTTAGTGTGCAAAAACTGGGACTAGTCATGAACCTAGAGCAATTTGATAATTTATACCATCATTACTTTTTTGTGATTAAAGACAGTTAGTATGCAAAAACGGGCGAGTCATGAACCTAGAGCAATTTGATAATTTATACCAACTTTACGGTTTTATAAGTGACTGCCAGTTAGTGTGCAAAAACTGGGACTAGTCATGAACCTAGAGCAATTTGATAATTTATACCATCATTACTTTTTTGTGATTAAAGACAGTTAGTATGCAAAAACGGGCGAGTCATGAACCTAGAGCAATATGATAATTTATACCAACTTTACCTTTTTTGTGACTAAAGACAGTTAGTATGCAAAAACGGGCGAGTCATGAACCTAGAGTAATATGATAATTTAGACCAAACTTACGGTTTTATAAGTGACTGCCAGTTAGTGTGCAAAAACTGGGACTAGTCGTGAACCTAGAGCAATTTGATAATTTATACCAACTTTACATTTTTTGTGTCTAAAGTCAGTTAGTATGCAAAAACGGGCGAGTCATGAACCTAGAAGCAATATTCGATAATTTATAGCAAACTTTGCATTTTTATAAGTGACTGCCAGTTAGTGTGCAAAAACTGGGACTAGTCATGAACCTAGAGCAATTTGATAATTTATACCAACTTTACCTTTTTTGTGACTAAAGACAGTTAGTATGCAAAAACGGGCGAGTCATGAACCTAGAGCAATTTGATAATTTATACCAACTTTACCTTTTTTATGACTAAAGACAGTTAGTATGCAAAAACGGGCGATTCATGAACCTAGAAGCAATATTCGATAATTTATAGCAAACTTTACGGTTTTATAAGTGACTGCCAGTTAGTGTGCAAAAACTGGGACTACTCATGAACCTAGAGCAATTTGATAATTTATACCAACTTTACCTTATTTGTGACTAAAGACAGTTAGTATGCAAAAACGGGCGAGTCATGAACCTAGAGCAATATGATAATTTATACCAAACTTTACGGTTTTATAAGTGACTGCCAGTTAGTGTGCAAAAACTGGGACTAGTCATGAACCTAGAGCAATTTGATAATTTATACCAACTTTACATTTTTTGTGACTAAAGACAGTTAGTATGCAAAAACGGGCGAGTCATGAACCTAGAGCAATTTGATAATTTATACCAACTTTACCTTTTTTGTGACTAAAGACAGCTAGTATGCAAAAACGGGCGAGTCATGAACCTAGAGCACTTTGATAATTTATACCAACTTTACCTTTTTTGTGACTAAAGACAGTTAGTATGCAAAAACGGGCGAGTCATGAACCTAGAGCAATTTGATAATTTATACCAACTTTACCTTTTTTGTGACTAAAGACAGTTAGTATGCAAAAACGGGCGAGTCATGAACCTAGAGCAATTTAATAATTTATACCAACTTTACCTTTTTTGTGACTAAAAACAGTTAGTATGCAAAAACGGGGGAGTCATGAACCTAGAGCAATTTCATAATTTATACCATCATTACTTTTTTGTGATTAAAGACAGTTAGTATGCAAAAACGGGCGATTCATGAACCTAGAAGCAATATTCGATAATTTATAGCAAATTTTACGGTTTTATAAGTGACTGCCAGTAAGTGTGCAAAAACTGGGACTAGTCATGAACCTAGTGCAATTTGATATTTTATACCAACTTTACCTTTTTTGTGACTAAAGGCAGTTAGTATGCAAAAACGGGCGAGTCATGAACCTAGAGCAATATGATAATTTATACCAAACTTTACGGTTTTATAAGTGACTGCCAGTTAGTGTGCAAAAACTGGGACTAGTCATGAACCTAGAGCAATTTGATAATTTATACCAACTTTACATTTTTTGTGACTAAAGACAGTTAGTATGCAAAAAAGGGCGAGTCATGAACCTAGAGCAATTTGATAATTTATACCAACTTTACCTTTTTTGTGACAAAAGACAGTTAGAATGCAAAAACGGGCGAGTCATGAACCTAGAGTAATATGATAATTTAGACCAAACTTACGGTTTTATAAGTGACTGCCAGTTAGTGTGCAAAAACTGGGACTAGTCATGAACCTAGAGCAATTTGATAATTTATACCAACTTTACCTTTTTTGTGACTAAAGACACTTAGTATGCAAAAACGGGCGAGTCATGAACCTAGAGCAATTTGATAATTTATACCAACTTTACCTTTTTTGTGACTAAAGACAGTTAGTATGCAAAAACGGGCGAGTCATGAACCTAGAGCAATTTGATAATTTATACCAACTTTACCTTTTTTATGACTAAAGACAGTTAGTATGCAAAAACGGGCGATTCATGAACCTAGAAGCAATATTCGATAATTTATAGCAAACTTTACGGTTTTATAAGTGACTGCCAGTTAGTGTGCAAAAACTGGGACTAGTCATGAACCTAGTGCAATTTGATAATTTATACTAACTTTACCTTATTTGTGACTAAAGACAGTTAGTATGCAAAAACGGGCGAGTCATGAACCTAGAAGCAATATTCGATAATTTATAGCAAACTTTACAATTTTATAAGTGACTGCCAGTTAGAGTGCAAAAACTGGGACTACTCATGAACCTAGAGCAATTTGATAATTTATAGCAACTTTACCTTTTTTGTGACTAAAGACAGTTAGTATGCAAAAACGGGCGAGTCATGAACCTAGAGCAATTTGATAATTCATACCAACTTTACCTTTTTTGTGACTAAAGACAGTTAGTATGCAAAAACGGGCGAGTCATGAAACTAGAGTAATATTATAATTTATACCAACTTTACCTTTTTTGTTACTAAAGATAGTTAGTATGCAAAAACGGGTGAGTCATGAACCTAGAGCAATTTGATAATTTATACCAACTTTACTTTTTTGTGACTAAAGACAGTTAGTATTCAAAAACGGGCGAGTCATGAACCTAGAGCAATTTGATAATTTATATCAACTTTACCTTTTTTGTGACTAAAGACAGTTAGTATGCACAAACGGGCGAGTCATGAACCTAGAGCAATTTGATAATTTATACCAACTTTACCTTTTTTGTGACTAAAGACAGTTAGTATGCAAAAACGTGCGAGTCATGAACCTAGGTCAATTTTATAATTTATACCAACTTTACCTCTTTTGTGACTAAAGAGAGTTAGTATGCAAAAACGGGTGAGTCATGAACCTAGAGCAATTTGATAATTTATACCAACTTTACTTTTTTGTGACTAAAGACAGTTAGTATGCAAAAACGGGCGAGTCATGAACCTAGAGCAATTTGATAATTTATACCAACTTTACGGTTTTATAAGTGACTGCCAGTTAGTGTGCAAAAACTGGGACTAGTCATGAACCTAGAGCAATTTGATAATTTATACCATCATTACTTTTTTGTGATTAAAGACAGTTAGTATGCAAAAACGGGCGATTCATGAACCTAGAAGCAATATTCGATAATTTATAGCAAATTTTACGGTTTTATAAGTGACTGCCAGTAAGTGTGCAAAAACTGGGACTAGTCATGTACCTAGTGCAATTTGATATTTTATACCAACTTTACCTTTTTTGTGACTAAAGGCAGTTAGTATGCAAAAACGGGCGAGTCATGAACCTAGAGCAATATGATAATTTATACCAAGTTTACCTTTTTTGTGACTAAAGACAGTTAGTACGCAAAAACGGGCGAGTCTTGAACCTAGAGCAATATGATAATTTATACCAACTTTACCTTTTTTGTGACTAAAGACAGTTAGTATGCAAAAACGGGCGAGTCATGAACCTAGAGCAATTTGATAATTTATACCAACTTTACCTTTTTTGTGACTAAAGACAGTTAGTATGCAAAAACGGGCGAGTCATGAACCTAGAGCAATTTGATAATTTATACCAACTTTACCTTTTTTATGACTAAAGACAGTTAGTATGCAAAAACGGGCGATTCATGAACCTAGAAGCAATATTCGATAATTTATAGCAAACTTTACGGTTTTATAAGTGACTGCCAGTTAGTGTGCAAAAACTGGGACTACTCATGAACCTAGAGCAATTTGATAATTTATACCAACTTTACCTTATTTGTGACTAAAGACAGTTAGTATGCAAAAACGGGCGAGTCATGAACCTAGAGCAATATGATAATTTATACCAAACTTTACGGTTTTATAAGTGACTGCCAGTTAGTGTGCAAAAACTGGGACTAGTCATGAACCTAGAGCAATTTGATAATTTATACCAACTTTACATTTTTTGTGACTAAAGACAGTTAGTATGCAAAAACGGGCGAGTCATGAACCTAGAGCAATTTGATAATTTATACCAACTTTACCTTTTTTGTGACTAAAGACAGCTAGTATGCAAAAACGGGCGAGTCATGAACCTAGAGCACTTTGATAATTTATACCAACTTTACCTTTTTTGTGACTAAAGACAGTTAGTATGCAAAAACGGGCGAGTCATGAACCTAG
Source organism: Prosapia bicincta (assembly GCA_036971475.1). NCBI lineage: Eukaryota > Metazoa > Arthropoda > Insecta > Hemiptera > Cercopidae > Prosapia > Prosapia bicincta. Next base: position 110,170,929 of record JBAIZL010000006.1, read on the forward strand.
AGCAATTTGATAATTTATACCAACTTTACCTTTTTTGTGACTAAAGACAGTTAGTATGCAAAAACGGGCGAGTCATGAACCTAGAGCAATTTAATAATTTATACCAACTTTACCTTTTTTGTGACTAAAAACAGTTAGTATGCAAAAACGGGGGAGTCATGAACCTAGAGCAATTTGATAATTTATACCATCATTACTTTTTTGTGATTAAAGACAGTTAGTATGCAAAAACGGGCGATTCATGAACCTAGAAGCAATATTCGATAATTTATAGCAAATTTTACGGTTTTATAAGTGACTGCCAGTAAGTGTGCAAAAACTGGGACTAGTCATGAACCTAGTGCAATTTGATATTTTATACCAACTTTACCTTTTTTGTGACTAAAGGCAGTTAGTATGCAAAAACGGGCGAGTCATGAACCTAGAGCAATATGATAATTTATACCAAGTTTACCTTTTTTGTGACTAAAGACAGTTAGTACGCAAAAACGGGCGAGTCTTGAACCTAGAGCAATATGATAATTTATACCAACTTTACCTTTTTTGTGACTAAAGACATTTAGTATGCAAAAACGGGCGAGTCATGAACCTAGAAGCAATATTCGATAATTTATAGCAAACTTTACGGTTTTATAAGTGACTGCCAGTTAGTGTGCAAAAACTGGGACTAGTCATGAACCTAGTGCAATTTGATAATTTATACTAACTTTACCTTATTTGTGACTAAAGACAGTTAGTATGCAAAAACGGGCGAGTCATGAACCTAGAAGCAATATTCGATAATTTATAGCAAACTTTACAATTTTATAAGTGACTGCCAGTTAGTGTGCAAAAACTGGGACTACTCATGAACCTAGAGCAATTTGATAATTTATAGCAACTTTACCTTTTTTGTGACTAAAGACAGTTAGTATGCAAAAACGGGCGAGTCATGAACCTAGAGCAATTTGATAATTTATACCAACTTTACCTTTTTTGTGACTAAAGACAGTTAGTATGCAAAAACGGGCGAGTCATGAAACTAGAGTAATATTATGATTTATACCAACTTTACCTTTTTTGTTACTAAAGATAGTTAGTATGCAAAAACGGGTGAGTCATGAACCTAGAGCAATTTGATAATTTATACCAACTTTACTTTTTTGTGACTAAAGACAGTTAGTATTCAAAAACGGGCGAGTCATGAACCTAGAGCAATTTGATAATTTATATCAAATTTACCTTTTTTGTGACTAAAGACAGTTAGTATGCACAAACGGGCGAGTCATGAACCTAGAGCAATTTGATAATTTATACCAACTTTACCTTTTTTGTGACTAAAGACAGTTAGTATGCAAAAACGTGCGAGTCATGAACCTAGGTCAATTTTATAATTTATACCAACTTTACCTCTTTTGTGACTAAAGAGAGTTAGTATGCAAAAACGGGTGAGTCATGAACCTAGAGCAATTTGATAATTTATACCAACTTTACTTTTTTGTGACTAAAGACAGTTAGTATGCAAAAACGGGCGAGTCATGAACCTAGAGCAATTTGATAATTTATACCAACTTTACGGTTTTATAAGTGACTGCCAGTTAGTGTGCAAAAACTGGGACTAGTCATGAACCTAGAGCAATTTGATAATTTATACCATCATTACTTTTTTGTGATTAAAGACAGTTAGTATGCAAAAACGGGCGATTCATGAACCTAGAAGCAATATTCGATAATTTATAGCAAATTTTACGGTTTTATAAGTGACTGCCAGTAAGTGTGCAAAAACTGGGACTAGTCATGAACCTAGTGCAAATTGATATTTTATACCAACTTTACCTTTTTTGTGACTAAAGGCAGTTAGTATGCAAAAACGGGCGAGTCATGAACCTAGAGCAATATGATAATTTATACCAACTTTACCTTTTTTGTGACTAAAGACATTTAGTATGCAAAAACGGGCGAGTCATGAACCTAGAGTAATATGATAATTTAGACCAAACTTACGGTTTTATAAGTGACTGCCAGTTAGTGTGCAAAAACTGGGACTAGTCGTGAACCTAGAGCAATTTGATAATTTATACCATCATTACTTTTTTGTGATTAAAGACAGTTAGTATGCAAAAACGGGCGAGTCATGAACCTAGAGCAATTTGATAATTTATACCAACTTTACGGTTTTATAAGTGACTGCCAGTTAGTGTGCAAAAACTGGGACTAGTCATGAACCTAGAGCAATTTGATAATTTATACCATCATTACTTTTTTGTGATTAAAGACAGTTAGTATGCAAAAACGGGCGAGTCATGAACCTAGAGCAATATGATAATTTATACCAACTTTACCTTTTTTGTGACTAAAGACAGTTAGTATGCAAAAACGGGCGAGTCATGAACCTAGAGTAATATGATAATTTAGACCAAACTTACGGTTTTATAAGTGACTGCCAGTTAGTGTGCAAAAACTGGGACTAGTCGTGAACCTAGAGCAATTTGATAATTTATACCAACTTTACATTTTTTGTGTCTAAAGTCAGTTAGTATGCAAAAACGGGCGAGTCATGAACCTAGAAGCAATATTCGATAATTTATAGCAAACTTTGCATTTTTATAAGTGACTGCCAGTTAGTGTGCAAAAACTGGGACTAGTCATGAACCTAGAGCAATTTGATAATTTATACCAACTTTACCTTTTTTGTGACTAAAGACAGTTAGTATGCAAAAACGGGCGAGTCATGAACCTAGAGCAATTTGATAATTTATACCAACTTTACCTTTTTTATGACTAAAGACAGTTAGTATGCAAAAACGGGCGATTCATGAACCTAGAAGCAATATTCGATAATTTATAGCAAACTTTACGGTTTTATAAGTGACTGCCAGTTAGTGTGCAAAAACTGGGACTACTCATGAACCTAGAGCAATTTGATAATTTATACCAACTTTACCTTATTTGTGACTAAAGACAGTTAGTATGCAAAAACGGGCGAGTCATGAACCTAGAGCAATATGATAATTTATACCAAACTTTACGGTTTTATAAGTGACTGCCAGTTAGTGTGCAAAAACTGGGACTAGTCATGAACCTAGAGCAATTTGATAATTTATACCAACTTTACATTTTTTGTGACTAAAGACAGTTAGTATGCAAAAACGGGCGAGTCATGAACCTAGAGCAATTTGATAATTTATACCAACTTTACCTTTTTTGTGACTAAAGACAGCTAGTATGCAAAAACGGGCGAGTCATGAACCTAGAGCACTTTGATAATTTATACCAACTTTACCTTTTTTGTGACTAAAGACAGTTAGTATGCAAAAACGGGCGAGTCATGAACCTAGAGCAATTTGATAATTTATACCAACTTTACCTTTTTTGTGACTAAAGACAGTTAGTATGCAAAAACGGGCGAGTCATGAACCTAGAGCAATTTAATAATTTATACCAACTTTACCTTTTTTGTGACTAAAAACAGTTAGTATGCAAAAACGGGGGAGTCATGAACCTAGAGCAATTTCATAATTTATACCATCATTACTTTTTTGTGATTAAAGACAGTTAGTATGCAAAAACGGGCGATTCATGAACCTAGAAGCAATATTCGATAATTTATAGCAAATTTTACGGTTTTATAAGTGACTGCCAGTAAGTGTGCAAAAACTGGGACTAGTCATGAACCTAGTGCAATTTGATATTTTATACCAACTTTACCTTTTTTGTGACTAAAGGCAGTTAGTATGCAAAAACGGGCGAGTCATGAACCTAGAGCAATATGATAATTTATACCAAACTTTACGGTTTTATAAGTGACTGCCAGTTAGTGTGCAAAAACTGGGACTAGTCATGAACCTAGAGCAATTTGATAATTTATACCAACTTTACATTTTTTGTGACTAAAGACAGTTAGTATGCAAAAAAGGGCGAGTCATGAACCTAGAGCAATTTGATAATTTATACCAACTTTACCTTTTTTGTGACAAAAGACAGTTAGAATGCAAAAACGGGCGAGTCATGAACCTAGAGTAATATGATAATTTAGACCAAACTTACGGTTTTATAAGTGACTGCCAGTTAGTGTGCAAAAACTGGGACTAGTCATGAACCTAGAGCAATTTGATAATTTATACCAACTTTACCTTTTTTGTGACTAAAGACACTTAGTATGCAAAAACGGGCGAGTCATGAACCTAGAGCAATTTGATAATTTATACCAACTTTACCTTTTTTGTGACTAAAGACAGTTAGTATGCAAAAACGGGCGAGTCATGAACCTAGAGCAATTTGATAATTTATACCAACTTTACCTTTTTTATGACTAAAGACAGTTAGTATGCAAAAACGGGCGATTCATGAACCTAGAAGCAATATTCGATAATTTATAGCAAACTTTACGGTTTTATAAGTGACTGCCAGTTAGTGTGCAAAAACTGGGACTAGTCATGAACCTAGTGCAATTTGATAATTTATACTAACTTTACCTTATTTGTGACTAAAGACAGTTAGTATGCAAAAACGGGCGAGTCATGAACCTAGAAGCAATATTCGATAATTTATAGCAAACTTTACAATTTTATAAGTGACTGCCAGTTAGAGTGCAAAAACTGGGACTACTCATGAACCTAGAGCAATTTGATAATTTATAGCAACTTTACCTTTTTTGTGACTAAAGACAGTTAGTATGCAAAAACGGGCGAGTCATGAACCTAGAGCAATTTGATAATTCATACCAACTTTACCTTTTTTGTGACTAAAGACAGTTAGTATGCAAAAACGGGCGAGTCATGAAACTAGAGTAATATTATAATTTATACCAACTTTACCTTTTTTGTTACTAAAGATAGTTAGTATGCAAAAACGGGTGAGTCATGAACCTAGAGCAATTTGATAATTTATACCAACTTTACTTTTTTGTGACTAAAGACAGTTAGTATTCAAAAACGGGCGAGTCATGAACCTAGAGCAATTTGATAATTTATATCAACTTTACCTTTTTTGTGACTAAAGACAGTTAGTATGCACAAACGGGCGAGTCATGAACCTAGAGCAATTTGATAATTTATACCAACTTTACCTTTTTTGTGACTAAAGACAGTTAGTATGCAAAAACGTGCGAGTCATGAACCTAGGTCAATTTTATAATTTATACCAACTTTACCTCTTTTGTGACTAAAGAGAGTTAGTATGCAAAAACGGGTGAGTCATGAACCTAGAGCAATTTGATAATTTATACCAACTTTACTTTTTTGTGACTAAAGACAGTTAGTATGCAAAAACGGGCGAGTCATGAACCTAGAGCAATTTGATAATTTATACCAACTTTACGGTTTTATAAGTGACTGCCAGTTAGTGTGCAAAAACTGGGACTAGTCATGAACCTAGAGCAATTTGATAATTTATACCATCATTACTTTTTTGTGATTAAAGACAGTTAGTATGCAAAAACGGGCGATTCATGAACCTAGAAGCAATATTCGATAATTTATAGCAAATTTTACGGTTTTATAAGTGACTGCCAGTAAGTGTGCAAAAACTGGGACTAGTCATGTACCTAGTGCAATTTGATATTTTATACCAACTTTACCTTTTTTGTGACTAAAGGCAGTTAGTATGCAAAAACGGGCGAGTCATGAACCTAGAGCAATATGATAATTTATACCAAGTTTACCTTTTTTGTGACTAAAGACAGTTAGTACGCAAAAACGGGCGAGTCTTGAACCTAGAGCAATATGATAATTTATACCAACTTTACCTTTTTTGTGACTAAAGACAGTTAGTATGCAAAAACGGGCGAGTCATGAACCTAGAGCAATTTGATAATTTATACCAACTTTACCTTTTTTGTGACTAAAGACAGTTAGTATGCAAAAACGGGCGAGTCATGAACCTAGAGCAATTTGATAATTTATACCAACTTTACCTTTTTTATGACTAAAGACAGTTAGTATGCAAAAACGGGCGATTCATGAACCTAGAAGCAATATTCGATAATTTATAGCAAACTTTACGGTTTTATAAGTGACTGCCAGTTAGTGTGCAAAAACTGGGACTACTCATGAACCTAGAGCAATTTGATAATTTATACCAACTTTACCTTATTTGTGACTAAAGACAGTTAGTATGCAAAAACGGGCGAGTCATGAACCTAGAGCAATATGATAATTTATACCAAACTTTACGGTTTTATAAGTGACTGCCAGTTAGTGTGCAAAAACTGGGACTAGTCATGAACCTAGAGCAATTTGATAATTTATACCAACTTTACATTTTTTGTGACTAAAGACAGTTAGTATGCAAAAACGGGCGAGTCATGAACCTAGAGCAATTTGATAATTTATACCAACTTTACCTTTTTTGTGACTAAAGACAGCTAGTATGCAAAAACGGGCGAGTCATGAACCTAGAGCACTTTGATAATTTATACCAACTTTACCTTTTTTGTGACTAAAGACAGTTAGTATGCAAAAACGGGCGAGTCATGAACCTAGAGCAATTTGATAATTTATACCAACTTTACCTTTTTTGTGACTAAAGACAGTTAGTATGCAAAAACGGGCGAGTCATGAACCTAGAGCAATTTAATAATTTATACCAACTTTACCTTTTTTGTGACTAAAAACAGTTAGTATGCAAAAACGGGGGAGTCATGAACCTAGAGCAATTTGATAATTTATACCATCATTACTTTTTTGTGATTAAAGACAGTTAGTATGCAAAAACGGGCGATTCATGAACCTAGAAGCAATATTCGATAATTTATAGCAAATTTTACGGTTTTATAAGTGACTGCCAGTAAGTGTGCAAAAACTGGGACTAGTCATGAACCTAGTGCAATTTGATATTTTATACCAACTTTACCTTTTTTGTGACTAAAGGCAGTTAGTATGCAAAAACGGGCGAGTCATGAACCTAGAGCAATATGATAATTTATACCAAGTTTACCTTTTTTGTGACTAAAGACAGTTAGTACGCAAAAACGGGCGAGTCTTGAACCTAGAGCAATATGATAATTTATACCAACTTTACCTTTTTTGTGACTAAAGACATTTAGTATGCAAAAACGGGCGAGTCATGAACCTAGAAGCAATATTCGATAATTTATAGCAAACTTTACGGTTTTATAAGTGACTGCCAGTTAGTGTGCAAAAACTGGGACTAGTCATGAACCTAGTGCAATTTGATAATTTATACTAACTTTACCTTATTTGTGACTAAAGACAGTTAGTATGCAAAAACGGGCGAGTCATGAACCTAGAAGCAATATTCGATAATTTATAGCAAACTTTACAATTTTATAAGTGACTGCCAGTTAGTGTGCAAAAACTGGGACTACTCATGAACCTAGAGCAATTTGATAATTTATAGCAACTTTACCTTTTTTGTGACTAAAGACAGTTAGTATGCAAAAACGGGCGAGTCATGAACCTAGAGCAATTTGATAATTTATACCAACTTTACCTTTTTTGTGACTAAAGACAGTTAGTATGCAAAAACGGGCGAGTCATGAAACTAGAGTAATATTATGATTTATACCAACTTTACCTTTTTTGTTACTAAAGATAGTTAGTATGCAAAAACGGGTGAGTCATGAACCTAGAGCAATTTGATAATTTATACCAACTTTACTTTTTTGTGACTAAAGACAGTTAGTATTCAAAAACGGGCGAGTCATGAACCTAGAGCAATTTGATAATTTATATCAAATTTACCTTTTTTGTGACTAAAGACAGTTAGTATGCACAAACGGGCGAGTCATGAACCTAGAGCAATTTGATAATTTATACCAACTTTACCTTTTTTGTGACTAAAGACAGTTAGTATGCAAAAACGTGCGAGTCATGAACCTAGGTCAATTTTATAATTTATACCAACTTTACCTCTTTTGTGACTAAAGAGAGTTAGTATGCAAAAACGGGTGAGTCATGAACCTAGAGCAATTTGATAATTTATACCAACTTTACTTTTTTGTGACTAAAGACAGTTAGTATGCAAAAACGGGCGAGTCATGAACCTAGAGCAATTTGATAATTTATACCAACTTTACGGTTTTATAAGTGACTGCCAGTTAGTGTGCAAAAACTGGGACTAGTCATGAACCTAGAGCAATTTGATAATTTATACCATCATTACTTTTTTGTGATTAAAGACAGTTAGTATGCAAAAACGGGCGATTCATGAACCTAGAAGCAATATTCGATAATTTATAGCAAATTTTACGGTTTTATAAGTGACTGCCAGTAAGTGTGCAAAAACTGGGACTAGTCATGAACCTAGTGCAAATTGATATTTTATACCAACTTTACCTTTTTTGTGACTAAAGGCAGTTAGTATGCAAAAACGGGCGAGTCATGAACCTAGAGCAATATGATAATTTATACCAACTTTACCTTTTTTGTGACTAAAGACATTTAGTATGCAAAAACGGGCGAGTCATGAACCTAGAAGCAATATTCGATAATTTATAGCAAACTTTACGGTTTTATAAGTGACTGCCAGTTAGTGTGCAAAAACTGGGACTAGTCATGAACCTAGTGCAATTTGATAATTTATACTAACTTTACCTTATTTGTGACTAAAGACAGTTAGTATGCAAAAACGGGCGAGTCATGAACCTAGAAGCAATATTCGATAATTTATAGCAAACTTTACAATTTTATAAGTGACTGCCAGTTAGTGTGCAAAAACTGGGACTACTCATGAACCTAGAGCAATTTGATAATTTATAGCAACTTTACCTTTTTTGTGACTAAAGACAGTTAGTATGCAAAAACGGGCGAGTCATGAATCTAGAGCAATTTGATAATTTATACCAACTTTACCTTTTTTGTGACTAAAGACAGTTAGTATGCAAAAACGGGCGAGTCATGAAACTAGAGTAATATTATAGTTTATACCAACTTTACCTTTTTTGTTACTAAAGATAATTAGTATGCAAAAACGGGTGAGTCATGAACCTAGAGCAATTTGATAATTTATACCAACTTTACTTTTTTGTGACTAAAGACAGTTAGTATTCAAAAACGGGCGAGTCATGAACCTAGAGCAATTTGATAATTTATACCAACTTTACGGTTTTATAAGTGACTGCCAGTTAGTGTGCAAAAACTGGGACTAGTCATGAACCTAGAGCAATTTGATAATTTATACCAACTTTACCTTTTTTGTGACAAAAGACAGTTAGTATGCAAAAACGGTCGATTCATGAACCTAGAAGCAATATTCGATAATTTATAGCAAACTCTACATTTTTATAAGTGACTGCCAGTTAGTGTGCAAAAACTGGGACTAGTCATGAACCTAGAGCAATTTGATAATTTATACCAACTCTACCTTTTTTGTGACTAAAGACAGTTAGTATGCAAAAACGGGCGAGTCATGAACCTAGAGCAATTTGATAATTTATACCAACTTTACCTTTTTTGTGACTAAAGACAGTTAGTATGCAAAAATGGGCGAGTCATGAACCTAGAGCAATTTGATAATTTATACCAACTTTACCTTTTTTGTGAATAAAGATAGTTAGTATGCAAAAACGGGCGAGTCATGAACCTAAAGCAATTTGATAATTTATACCAACATTACTTTTTTTGTGACTAAAGTCAGTTAGTATGCAAAAACGGGTGAGTCATGAACCTAGAGCAATTTGATAATTTATACCAACATTACTTTTTTGTGATTAAAGACAGTTAGTATGCAAAAACGGGCGATTCATGAACCTAGAAGCAATATTCGATAATTTATAGCAAACTTTACGGTTTTATAAGTGACTGCCAGTTAGTGTGCAAAAACTGGGACTAGTCATGAACGTAGAGCAATATGATAACTTATACCAACTTTACTTTTTTTGTGACTAAAGACAGTTAGTATGCAAAAACGGGCGAGTCATGAACCTAAAGCAATTTGATAATTTATACAAACTTTACCTTTTTTGTGACTAAAGACAGTTAGTATGCAAAAACGGGCGAGTCATGAACCTAGAGCAATATGATAATTTATACCAACTTTACCTTTTTTGTGACTAAAGACAGTTAGTACGCAAAAACGGGCGAGTCATGAACCTAGAGCAATACGATAATTTATACCAACTTTACCTTTATTGTGACTAAAGACATTTAGTATGCAAAAACGGGCGAGTCATGAACCTAGAAGCAATATTCGATAATTTATAGCAAACTTTACGGTTTTATAAGTGACTGCCAGTTAGTGTGCAAAAACTGGGACTAGTCATGAACCTAGTGCAATTTGATAATTTATACTAACTTTACCTTATTTGTGACTAAAGACAGTTAGTATGCAAAAACGGGCGAGTCATGAACCTAGAGCAATATGATAATTTATACCAACTTTACCTTTTTTGTGACTAAAGACAGTTAGTATTCAAAAACGGGCGAGTCATGAACCTAGAGGAATTTGATAATTTATACCAACTTTACCTTTTTTGTGACTAAAGATAGTTAGTATGCAAAAACGGGCGAGTCATGAACCTAGATTAATTTGATAATTTATACCAACTTTACCTTTTTTGTGACTAAAGACAGTTAGTATGCAAAAACGGGTGAGTCATGAACCTAGAGCAATTTGATAATTTATACCAACTTTACTTTTTTGTGACTAAAGACAGTTAGTATGCAATAACGGGCGAGTCATGAACCTAGAGCAATTTGATAATTTATACCAACTTTACCTTTCTTGTGACTAAAGACAGTTAGTATGCAAAAACGGGCGAGTCATGAACCTAGAGCAATTTGATAATATATACCAACTTTACCTTTTTTGTGACTAAAGATAGTTAGTATGCAAAAACGGGAGAGTCAAGAACCTAGAGCAATTTGATAATTTATACCAACTTTATCTTTTTTGTGACTAAAGACAGATAGTATGCCAAAACGGGGGAGTCATGAACCTAGAGCAATTTGATAATTTATACCAACATTACTTTTTTGTGATTAAAGACAGTTAGTATGCTAAAACGGGCGATTCATGAACCTAGAAGCAATATTCGATAATTTATAGCAAACCTTACGGTTTTATAAGTGACTGCCAGTTAGTGTGCAAAAACTGGGACTTGTCATGAACCTAGTACAATTTGATAATTTATACTAACTTTACCTTATTTGTAACTAAAGACAGTTAGTATGCAAAAACGGGCGAGTCATGAACCTAGAGCAATATGATCATTTATACCAACTTTACCTTTTTTGTGACTAATGACAGTTAGTATGCAAAAACGGGCGAGTCATGAACCTAGAGCAATATGATAATTTATACCAACTTTACCTTTTTTGTGACTAAAGACAGTTAGTATGAAAAATCGGGCGAGTCATGAACCTAGAAGAAATATTCGATTATTTATAGCAAACTTTACGGTTTTATAAGTGACTGCCAGTTAGTGTGCAAAAACTGGGACTAGTCATGAACCTAGAGCAATTTGATAATTTATACCAACTTTACCTTTTTTGTGACTAAAGACAGTTAGTATGCAAAAACGGGCGAGTCATGAACCTAAAGCAATTTGATAATTTATACCAACTTTACCTTTTTTGTGACTAAAGACAGTTAGTATGCAAAAACGTGCGAGTCATCGACCTAGAGCAATTTGATAATTTATACCAACTTTACCTTTTTTGTGACTAAAGACAGTTAGTATGCAAAAACGGGCGAGTCATGAACCTAGAGCAATTTGTTAATTTATACCAACTTTACTTTTTTGTGACTAAAGACAGTTATTATGCAAAAACGGGCGATTCATGAACCTAGAGCAATTTGATAATTTATACCAACATTACTTTTTTGTGATTAAAGACAGTTAGTATGCAAAAACGGGCGATTCATGAACCTAGAAGCAATATTCGATCATTTATAGCAAACTTTACGGTTTTATAAGTGACTGCCAGTTAGTGTGCAAAAACTGGGACTAGTCATGAACCTAGAGCAATATGATAATTTATACCAACTTCACTTTTTTTGTGACTAAAGACAGTTAGTATGCAAAAACGGGCGAGTCATGAACCTAAAGCAATTTGATAATTTATACCAACTTTACCTTTTTTGTGACTAAAGACAGTTAGTATGCAAAAACGGGCGAGTCATGAACCTAGAGCAATATGATAATTTATACCAACTTTACCTTTTTTGTGACTAAAGACAGTTAGTACGCAAAAACGGGCGAGTCATGAACCTAGAGCAATACGATAATTTATACCAACTTTACCTTTTTTGTGACTAAAGATAGTTAGTATGCAAAAACGGGCGAGTCATGAACCTAGAGCAATTTGATAATTTATACCAACTTTACATTTTTTGTGACTAAAGACAGTTAGTATGCAAAAACGGGCGAGTCATGAACCTAGAGCAATTTGATAATGTATACCAACTTTACCTTTTTTGTGACTAAAGATAGTTAGTATGAAAAAAACGGGAGAGTCATGAACCTAGAGCAATTTGATAATTTATACTAACTTTTCCCTTTTTTGTGAATAAAGACAGTTAGTATGCAAAAACGGGGGAGTCATGAACCTAGAGCAATTTGATAATTTATACCAACATTACTTTTTTGTGATTAAAGACAGTTAGTATGCAAAAACGGGCGATTCATGAACCTAGAAGCAATATTCGATAATTTATAGCAAACTTTACGGTTTTATAAGTGACTGCCAGTTAGTGTGCAAAAACTGGGACTAGTCATGAACGTAGAGCAATATGATAACTTATACCAACTTTACTTTTTTTGTGACTAAAGACAGTTAGTATGCAAAAACGGGCGAGTCATGAACCTAAAGCAATTTGATAATTTATACAAACTTTACCTTTTTTGTGACTAAAGACAGTTAGTATGCAAAAACGGGCGAGTCATGAACCTAGAGCAATATGATAATTTATACCAACTTTACCTTTTTTGTGACTAAAGACAGTTAGTACGCAAAAACGGGCGAGTCATGAACCTAGAGCAATACGATAATTTATACCAACTTTACCTTTATTGTGACTAAAGACATTTAGTATGCAAAAACGGGCGAGTCATGAACCTAGAAGCAATATTCGATAATTTATAGCAAACTTTACGGTTTTATAAGTGACTGCCAGTTAGTGTGCAAAAACTGGGACTAGTCATGAACCTAGTGCAATTTGATAATTTATACTAACTTTACCTTATTTGTGACTAAAGACAGTTAGTATGCAAAAACGGGCGAGTCATGAACCTAGAGCAATATGATAATTTATACCAACTTTACCTTTTTTGTGACTAAAGACAGTTAGTATTCAAAAACGGGCGAGTCATGAACCTAGAGGAATTTGATAATTTATACCAACTTTACCTTTTTTGTGACTAAAGATAGTTAGTATGCAAAAACGGGCGAGTCATGAACCTAGATTAATTTGATAATTTATACCAACTTTACCTTTTTTGTGACTAAAGACAGTTAGTATGCAAAAACGGGTGAGTCATGAACCTAGAGCAATTTGATAATTTATACCAACTTTACTTTTTTGTGACTAAAGACAGTTAGTATGCAATAACGGGCGAGTCATGAACCTAGAGCAATTTGATAATTTATACCAACTTTACCTTTCTTGTGACTAAAGACAGTTAGTATGCAAAAACGGGCGAGTCATGAACCTAGAGCAATTTGATAATATATACCAACTTTACCTTTTTTGTGACTAAAGATAGTTAGTATGCAAAAACGGGAGAGTCAAGAACCTAGAGCAATTTGATAATTTATACCAACTTTATCTTTTTTGTGACTAAAGACAGATAGTATGCCAAAACGGGGGAGTCATGAACCTAGAGCAATTTGATAATTTATACCAACATTACTTTTTTGTGATTAAAGACAGTTAGTATGCTAAAACGGGCGATTCATGAACCTAGAAGCAATATTCGATAATTTATAGCAAACCTTACGGTTTTATAAGTGACTGCCAGTTAGTGTGCAAAAACTGGGACTTGTCATGAACCTAGTACAATTTGATAATTTATACTAACTTTACCTTATTTGTAACTAAAGACAGTTAGTATGCAAAAACGGGCGAGTCATGAACCTAGAGCAATATGATCATTTATACCAACTTTACCTTTTTTGTGACTAATGACAGTTAGTATGCAAAAACGGGCGAGTCATGAACCTAGAGCAATATGATAATTTATACCAACTTTACCTTTTTTGTGACTAAAGACAGTTAGTATGAAAAATCGGGCGAGTCATGAACCTAGAAGAAATATTCGATTATTTATAGCAAACTTTACGGTTTTATAAGTGACTGCCAGTTAGTGTGCAAAAACTGGGACTAGTCATGAACCTAGAGCAATTTGATAATTTATACCAACTTTACCTTTTTTGTGACTAAAGACAGTTAGTATGCAAAAACGGGCGAGTCATGAACCTAAAGCAATTTGATAATTTATACCAACTTTACCTTTTTTGTGACTAAAGACAGTTAGTATGCAAAAACGTGCGAGTCATCGACCTAGAGCAATTTGATAATTTATACCAACTTTACCTTTTTTGTGACTAAAGACAGTTAGTATGCAAAAACGGGCGAGTCATGAACCTAGAGCAATTTGTTAATTTATACCAACTTTACTTTTTTGTGACTAAAGACAGTTATTATGCAAAAACGGGCGATTCATGAACCTAGAGCAATTTGATAATTTATACCAACATTACTTTTTTGTGATTAAAGACAGTTAGTATGCAAAAACGGGCGATTCATGAACCTAGAAGCAATATTCGATCATTTATAGCAAACTTTACGGTTTTATAAGTGACTGCCAGTTAGTGTGCAAAAACTGGGACTAGTCATGAACCTAGAGCAATATGATAATTTATACCAACTTCACTTTTTTTGTGACTAAAGACAGTTAGTATGCAAAAACGGGCGAGTCATGAACCTAAAGCAATTTGATAATTTATACCAACTTTACCTTTTTTGTGACTAAAGACAGTTAGTATGCAAAAACGGGCGAGTCATGAACCTAGAGCAATATGATAATTTATACCAACTTTACCTTTTTTGTGACTAAAGACAGTTAGTACGCAAAAACGGGCGAGTCATGAACCTAGAGCAATACGATAATTTATACCAACTTTACCTTTTTTGTGACTAAAGATAGTTAGTATGCAAAAACGGGCGAGTCATGAACCTAGAGCAATTTGATAATTTATACCAACTTTACATTTTTTGTGACTAAAGACAGTTAGTATGCAAAAACGGGCGAGTCATGAACCTAGAGCAATTTGATAATGTATACCAACTTTACCTTTTTTGTGACTAAAGATAGTTAGTATGAAAAAAACGGGAGAGTCATGAACCTAGAGCAATTTGATAATTTATACTAACTTTTCCCTTTTTTGTGAATAAAGACAGTTAGTATGCAAAAACGGGGGAGTCATGAACCTAGAGCAATTTGATAATTTATACCAACATTACTTTTTTGTGATTAAAGACAGTTAGTATGCAAAAACGGGCGATTCATGAACCTAGAAGCAATATTCGATAATTTATAGCAAACTTTACGGTTTTATAAGTGACTGCCAGTTAGTGTGCAAAAACTGGGACTAGTCATGAACGTAGAGCAATATGATAACTTATACCAACTTTACTTTTTTTGTGACTAAAGACAGTTAGTATGCAAAAACGGGCGAGTCATGAACCTAAAGCAATTTGATAATTTATACCAACTTTACCTTTTTTGTGACTAAAGACAGTTAGTATGCAAAAACGGGCGAGTCATGAACCTAGAGCAATATGATAATTTATACCAACTTTACCTTTTTTGTGACTAAAGACAGTTAGTACGCAAAAACGGGCGAGTCATGAACCTAGAGCAATACGATAATTTATACCAACTTTATCTTTATTGTGACTAAAGACATTTAGTATGCAAAAACGGGCGAGTCATGAACCTAGAAGCAATATTCGATAATTTATAGCAAACTTTACGGTTTTATAAGTGACTGCCAGTTAGTGTGCAAAAACTGGGACTAGTCATGAACCTAGTGCAATTTGATAATTTATACTAACTTTACCTTATTTGTGACTAAAGACAGTTAGTATGCAAAAACGGGCGAGTCATGAACCTAGAGCAATATGATAATTTATACCAACTTTACCTTTTTTGTGACTAAAGACAGTTAGTATTCAAAAACGGGCGAGTCATGAACCTAGAGGAATTTGATAATTTATACCAACTTTACCTTTTTTGTGACTAAAGATAGTTAGTATGCAAAAACGGGCGAGTCATGAACCTAGATTAATTTGATAATTTATACCAACTTTACCTTTTTTGTGACTAAAGACAGTTAGTATGCAAAAACGGGTGAGTCATGAACCTAGAGCAATTTGATAATTTATACCAACTTTACTTTTTTGTGACTAAAGACAGTTAGTATGCAATAACGGGCGAGTCATGAACCTAGAGCAATTTGATAATTTATACCAACTTTACCTTTCTTGTGACTAAAGACAGTTAGTATGCAAAAACGGGCGAGTCATGAACCTAGAGCAATTTGATAATATATACCAACTTTACCTTTTTTGTGACTAAAGATAGTTAGTATGCAAAAACGGGAGAGTCAAGAACCTAGAGCAATTTGATAATTTATACCAACTTTATCTTTTTTGTGACTAAAGACAGATAGTATGCCAAAACGGGGGAGTCATGAACCTAGAGCAATTTGATAATTTATACCAACATTACTTTTTTGTGATTAAAGACAGTTAGTATGCTAAAACGGGCGATTCATGAACCTAGAAGCAATATTCGATAATTTATAGCAAACCTTACGGTTTTATAAGTGACTGCCAGTTAGTGTGCAAAAACTGGGACTTGTCATGAACCTAGTACAATTTGATAATTTATACTAACTTTACCTTATTTGTAACTAAAGACAGTTAGTATGCAAAAACGGGCGAGTCATGAACCTAGAGCAATATGATCATTTATACCAACTTTACCTTTTTTGTGACTAATGACAGTTAGTATGCAAAAACGGGCGAGTCATGAACCTAGAGCAATATGATAATTTATACCAACTTTACCTTTTTTGTGACTAAAGACAGTTAGTATGAAAAATCGGGCGAGTCATGAACCTAGAAGAAATATTCGATTATTTATAGCAAACTTTACGGTTTTATAAGTGACTGCCAGTTAGTGTGCAAAAACTGGGACTAGTCATGAACGTAGAGCAATTTGATAATTTATACCAACTTTACCTTTTTTGTGACTAAAGACAGTTAGTATGCAAAAACGGGCGAGTCATGAACCTAAAGCAATTTGATAATTTATACCAACTTTACCTTTTTTGTGACTAAAGACAGTTAGTATGCAAAAACGTGCGAGTCATCAACCTAGAGCAATTTGATAATTTATACCAACTTTACCTTTTTTGTGACTAAAGACAGTTAGTATGCAAAAACGGGCGAGTCATGAACCTAGAGCAATTTGTTAATTTATACCAACTTTACTTTTTTGTGACTAAAGACAGTTATTATGCAAAAACGGGCGATTCATGAACCAAGAAGCAATATTCGATAATTTATAGCAACCTTTACGGTTTCATAAGTGACTGCCAGTTAGTGTGCAAAAACTGGGACTAGTCATGAACCTAGTGCAATTTGATATTTTATACCAACTTTACCTTTTTTGTGACTAAAGACAGTTAGTATGCAAAAACGGGCGAGTCATGAACCTAGAGCAATATGATAATTTATACCAACTATACCTTTTTTGTGACTAAAGACAGTTAGTACGCAAAAACGGGCGAGTCTTGAACCTAGAGTAATTTGATAACTTATACCAACTTTACCTTTTTTGTGACTAAAGACAGTTAGTATGCGAAAACGGGCGAGTCATGAACCTAGAGCAATTATACCAACTTTACCTTTTTTGTGACTAAAGACAGTTAGTATGCAAAAACGGGCGAGTCATGAACCTAGAGCAATATGATAATTTATACCAACTTTACCTTCTTTGTGACAAAAGACAGTTAGTATGCAAAAACGGGCGAGTCATGAACCTAAAGCAATTTGATAATTTATACCAACTTTACCTTTTAAGTGACTAAAGACAGTTAGTATGCAAAAACGTGCGAATCATGAACCTAGAGCAATATGATAATTTATACCAACTTTACCTTTTTTGTGACTAAAGACAGTTAGTATGCAAAAACGGGAGAGTCATGAACCTAGAAGCAATATTCGATAATTTATAGCAAACTTTACAATTTTATAAGTGACTGCCAGTTAGTGTGCAAAAACTGGGACTACTCATGAACCTAGAGCAATTTGATAATTTATACCAACTTTACCTTTTTTGAGACTAAAGACAACTAGTATCCAAAAACGGGCGAGTCATGAACCTAGAGCAATATGATAATTTATACCAAACTTTACGGTTTTATAAGTGACTGCCAGTTAGTGTGCAAAAACTGGGACTAGTCATGAACCTAGAGCAATTTGATAATTTATACCAACTTTACATTTTTTGTGACTAAAGTCAGTTAGTATGCAAAAACGGGCGAGTCATGAACCTAGAAGCAATATTTGATAATTTATAGCAAACTTTACGGTTTTATAAGTGACTGCCAGTTAGTGTGCCAAAACTGGGACTAGTCATGAACCTAGAGCAATTTGACAATTTATACCAACTTTACCTTTTTTGTGACTAAAGACAGTTAGTATGCAAAAACGGGCGAGTCATGAACCTAGAAGCAATATTCGATAATTTATAGCAAACTTTGCATTTTTATAAGTGACTGCCAGTTAGTGTGCAAAAACTGGGACTAGTCATGAACCTAGAGCAATTTGATAATTTATACCAACTTTACCTTTTTTGTGACTAAAGACAGTTAGTATGCAAAAACGGGCGAGTCATGAACCTAGAGCAATTTGATAATTT
Organism: Prosapia bicincta; assembly: GCA_036971475.1. Lineage (NCBI taxonomy): Eukaryota > Metazoa > Arthropoda > Insecta > Hemiptera > Cercopidae > Prosapia > Prosapia bicincta. Next base: position 110,189,803 of record JBAIZL010000006.1, read on the forward strand.
ATAACAACTTTACCTTTTTTGTGACTAAAGACAGTTAGTATGCGAAAACGGGCGAATCATGAACCTAGAGCAATTTGATAATTTATACCAACTTTACCTTTTTCGTGACTAAAGACAGTTAGTATGCAAAAACGGGCGAGTCATGAACCTACAGCAATTTGATAATTTATACCAACTTTACCTTTTTTGTGAATAAAGATAGTTAGTATGCAAAAACGGGCGAGTCATGAACCTAGAGCAATTTGATAATTTATACCAACATTACTTTTTTTGTGACTAAAGTCAGTTAGTATGCAAAAACGGGCGAGTCATGAACCTAGAGCAATTTGATAATTTATACCAACATTACTTTTTTTGTGACTAAAGTCAGTTAGTATGCAAAAACGGGTGAGTCATGAACCTAGAGCAATTTGATAATTTATACCAACATTACTTTTTTGTGATTAAAGACAGTTAGTATGCAAAAACGGGCGATTCATGAACCTAGAAGCAATATTCGATAATTTATAGCAAACTTTACGGTTTTATAAGTGACTGCCAGTTAGTGTGCAAAAACTGGGACTAGTCATGAACGTAGAGCAATATGATAACTTATACCAACTTTACTTTTTTTGTGACTAAAGACAGTTAGTATGCAAAAACGGGCGAGTCATGAACCTAAAGCAATTTGATAATTTATACCAACTTTACCTTTTTGTGACTAAAGACAGTTAGTATGCAAAAACGGGCGAGTCATGAACCTAGAGCAATATGATAATTTATACCAACTTTACCTTTTTTGTGACTAAAGACAGTTAGTACGCAAAAACGGGCGAGTCATGAACCTAGAGCAATACGATAATTTATACCAACTTTACCTTTATTGTGACTAAAGACATTTAGTATGCAAAAACGGGCGAGTCATGAACCTAGAAGCAATATTCGATATTTTATAGCAAACTTTACGGTTTTATAAGTGACTGCCAGTTAGTGTGCAAAAACTGGGACTAGTCATGAACCTAGTGCAATTTGATAATTTATACTAACTTTACCTTATTTGTGACTAAAGACAGTTAGTATGCAAAAACGGGCGAGTCATGAACCTAGAGCAATATGATAATTTATACCAACTTTACCTTTTTTGTGACTAAAGACAGTTAGTATTCAAAAACGGGCGAGTCATGAACCTAGAGGAATTTGATAATTTATACCAACTTTACCTTTTTTGTGACTAAAGATAGTTAGTATGCAAAAACGGGCGAGTCATGAACCTAGATTAATTTGATAATTTATACCAACTTTACCTTTTTTGTGACTAAAGACAGTTAGTATGCAAAAACGGGTGAGTCATGAACCTAGAGCAATTTGATAATTTATACCAACTTTACTTTTTTGTGACTAAAGACAGTTAGTATGCAATAACGGGCGAGTCATGAACCTAGAGCAATTTGATAATTTATACCAACTTTACCTTTCTTGTGACTAAAGACAGTTAGTATGCAAAAACGGGCGAGTCATGAACCTAGAGCAATTTGATAATATATACCAACTTTACCTTTTTTGTGACTAAAGATAGTTAGTATGCAAAAACGGGAGAGTCAAGAACCTAGAGCAATTTGATAATTTATACCAACTTTATCTTTTTTGTGACTAAAGACAGATAGTATGCCAAAACGGGGGAGTCATGAACCTAGAGCAATTTGATAATTTATACCAACATTACTTTTTTGTGATTAAAGACAGTTAGTATGCTAAAACGGGCGATTCATGAACCTAGAAGCAATATTCGATAATTTATAGCAAACCTTACGGTTTTATAAGTGACTGCCAGTTAGTGTGCAAAAACTGGGACTTGTCATGAACCTAGTACAATTTGATAATTTATACTAACTTTACCTTATTTGTAACTAAAGACAGTTAGTATGCAAAAACGGGCGAGTAATGAACCTAGAGCAATATGATCATTTATACCAACTTTACCTTTTTTGTGACTAATGACAGTTAGTATGCAAAAACGGGCGAGTCATGAACCTAGAGCAATATGATAATTTATACCAACTTTACCTTTTTTGTGACTAAAGACAGTTAGTATGAAAAATCGGGCGAGTCATGAACCTAGAAGAAATATTCGATTATTTATAGCAAACTTTACGGTTTTATAAGTGACTGCCAGTTAGTGTGCAAAAACTGGGACTAGTCATGAACCTAGAGCAATTTGATAATTTATACCAACTTTACCTTTTTTGTGACTAAAGACAGTTAGTATGCAAAAACGGGCGAGTCATGAACCTAAAGCAATTTGATAATTTATACCAACTTTACCTTTTTTGTGACTAAAGACAGTTAGTATGCAAAAACGTGCGAGTCATCGACCTAGAGCAATTTGATAATTTATACCAACTTTACCTTTTTTGTGACTAAAGACAGTTAGTATGCAAAAACGGGCGAGTCATGAACCTAGAGCAATTTGTTAATTTATACCAACTTTACTTTTTTGTGACTAAAGACAGTTATTATGCAAAAACGGGCGATTCATGAACCTAGAGCAATTTGATAATTTATACCAACATTACTTTTTTGTGATTAAAGACAGTTAGTATGCAAAAACGGGCGATTCATGAACCTAGAAGCAATATTCGATCATTTATAGCAAACTTTACGGTTTTATAAGTGACTGCCAGTTAGTGTGCAAAAACTGGGACTAGTCATGAACCTAGAGCAATATGATAATTTATACCAACTTCACTTTTTTTGTGACTAAAGACAGTTAGTATGCAAAAACGGGCGAGTCATGAACCTAAAGCAATTTGATAATTTATACCAACTTTACCTTTTTTTTGACTAAAGACAGTTAGTATGCAAAAACGGGCGAGTCATGAACCTAGAGCAATATGATCATTTATACCAACTTTACCTTTTTAGTGACTAAAGACAGTTAGTATGCAAAAACGGGCGAGTCATGAACCTAGAGCAATATGATAATTTATACCAACTTTACCTTTTTTGTGACTAAAGACAGTTAGTATGCAAAAACGGGCGAGTCATGAACCTAAAGCAATTTGATAATTTATACCAACTTTACCTTTTTTGTGACTAAAGACAGTTAGTATGCAAAAACGGGCGAGTCATGAACCTAGAGCAATATGATAATTTATACCAACTTTACCTTTTTTGTGACTAAAGACAGTTAGTACGCAAAAACGGGCGAGTCATGAACCTAGAGCAATACGATAATTTATACCAACTTTACCTTTTTTGTGACTAAAGATAGTTAGTATGCAAAAACGGGCGAGTCATGAACCTAGAGCAATTTGATAATTTATACCAACTTTACATTTTTTGTGACTAAAGACAGTTAGTATGCAAAAACGGGCGAGTCATGAACCTAGAGCAATTTGATAATGTATACCAACTTTACCTTTTTTGTGACTAAAGATAGTTAGTATGAAAAAAACGGGAGAGTCATGAACCTAGAGCAATTTGATAATTTATACTAACTTTTCCCTTTTTTGTGAATAAAGACAGTTAGTATGCAAAAACGGGGGAGTCATGAACCTAGAGCAATTTGATAATTTATACCAACATTACTTTTTTGTGATTAAAGACAGTTAGTATGCAAAAACGGGCGATTCATGAACCTAGAAGCAATATTCGATAATTTATAGCAAACTTTACGGTTTTATAAGTGACTGCCAGTTAGTGTGCAAAAACTGGGACTAGTCATGAACGTAGAGCAATATGATAACTTATACCAACTTTACTTTTTTTGTGACTAAAGACAGTTAGTATGCAAAAACGGGCGAGTCATGAACCTAAAGCAATTTGATAATTTATACCAACTTTACCTTTTTTGTGACTAAAGACAGTTAGTATGCAAAAACGGGCGAGTCATGAACCTAGAGCAATATGATAATTTATACCAACTTTACCTTTTTTGTGACTAAAGACAGTTAGTACGCAAAAACGGGCGAGTCATGAACCTAGAGCAATACGATAATTTATACCAACTTTACCTTTATTGTGACTAAAGACATTTAGTATGCAAAAACGGGCGAGTCATGAACCTAGAAGCAATATTCGATAATTTATAGCAAACTTTACGGTTTTATAAGTGACTGCCAGTTAGTGTGCAAAAACTGGGACTAGTCATGAACCTAGTGCAATTTGATAATTTATACTAACTTTACCTTATTTGTGACTAAAGACAGTTAGTATGCAAAAACGGGCGAGTCATGAACCTAGAGCAATATGATAATGTATACCAACTTTACCTTTTTTGTGACTAAAGACAGTTAGTATTCAAAAACGGGCGAGTCATGAACCTAGAGGAATTTGATAATTTATACCAACTTTACCTTTTTTGTGACTAAAGATAGTTAGTATGCAAAAACGGGCGAGTCATGAACCTAGATTAATTTGATAATTTATACCAACTTTACCTTTTTTGTGACTAAAGACAGTTAGTATGCAAAAACGGGTGAGTCATGAACCTAGAGCAATTTGATAATTTATACCAACTTTACTTTTTTGTGACTAAAGACAGTTAGTATGCAATAACGGGCGAGTCATGAACCTAGAGCAATTTGATAATTTATACCAACTTTACCTTTCTTGTGACTAAAGACAGTTAGTATGCAAAAACGGGCGAGTCATGAACCTAGAGCAATTTGATAAAATATACCAACTTTACCTTTTTTGTGACTAAAGATAGTTAGTATGCAAAAACGGGAGAGTCAAGAACCTAGAGCAATTTGATAATTTATACCAACTTTATCTTTTTTGTGACTAAAGACAGATAGTATGCCAAAACGGGGGAGTCATGAACCTAGAGCAATTTGATAATTTATACCAACATTACTTTTTTGTGATTAAAGACAGTTAGTATGCTAAAACGGGCGATTCATGAACCTAGAAGCAATATTCGATAATTTATAGCAAACATTACGGTTTTATAAGTGACTGCCAGTTAGTGTGCAAAAACTGGGACTTGTCATGAACCTAGTACAATTTGATAATTTATACTAACTTTACCTTATTTGTAACTAAAGACAGTTAGTATGCAAAAACGGGCGAGTCATGAACCTAGAGCAATATGATCATTTATACCAACTTTACCTTTTTTGTGACTAATGACAGTTAGTATGCAAAAACGGGCGAGTCATGAACCTAGAGCAATATGATAATTTATACCAACTTTACCTTTTTTGTGACTAAAGACAGTTAGTATGAAAAATCGGGCGAGTCATGAACCTAGAAGAAATATTCGATTATTTATAGCAAACTTTACGGTTTTATAAGTGACTGCCAGTTAGTGTGCAAAAACTGGGACTAGTCATGAACCTAGAGCAATTTGATAATTTATACCAACTTTACCTTTTTTGTGACTAAAGACAGTTAGTATGCAAAAACGGGCGAGTCATGAACCTAAAGCAATTTGATAATTTATACCAACTTTACCTTTTTTGTGACTAAAGACAGTTAGTATGCAAAAACGTGCGAGTCATCAACCTAGAGCAATTTGATAATTTATACCAACTTTACCTTTTTTGTGACTAAAGACAGTTAGTATGCAAAAACGGGCGAGTCATGAACCTAGAGCAATTTGTTACTTTATACCAACTTTACTTTTTTGTGACTAAAGACAGTTATTATGCAAAAACGGGCGATTCATGAACCAAGAAGCAATATTCGATAATTTATAGCAACCTTTACGGTTTCATAAGTGACTGCCAGTTAGTGTGCAAAAACTGGGACTAGTCATGAACCTAGTGCAATTTGATATTTTATACCAACTTTACCTTTTTTGTGACTAAAGACAGTTAGTATGCAAAAACGGGCGAGTCATGAACCTAGAGCAATATGATAATTTATACCAACTATACCTTTTTTGTGACTAAAGACAGTTAGTACGCAAAAACGGGCGAGTCTTGAACCTAGAGTAATTTGATAACTTATACCAACTTTACCTTTTTTGTGACTAAAGACAGTTAGTATGCGAAAACGGGCGAGTCATGAACCTAGAGCAATTTGATAATTTATACCAACTTTACCTTTTTTGTGACTAAAGACAGTTAGTATGCAAAAACGGGCGAGTCATGAACCTAGAGCAATATGATAATTTATACCAACTTTACCTTCTTTGTGACAAAAGACAGTTAGTATGCAAAAACGGGCGAGTCATGAACCTAAAGCAATTTGATAATTTATACCAACTTTACCTTTTAAGTGACTAAAGACAGTTAGTATGCAAAAACGTGCGAATCATGAACCTAGAGCAATATGATAATTTATACCAACTTTACCTTTTTTGTGACTAAAGACAGTTAGTATGCAAAAACGGGAGAGTCATGAACCTAGAAGCAATATTCGATAATTTATAGCAAACTTTACAATTTTATAAGTGACTGCCAGTTAGTGTGCAAAAACTGGGACTACTCATGAACCTAGAGCAATTTGATAATTTATACCAACTTTACCTTTTTTGAGACTAAAGACAACTAGTATCCAAAAACGGGCGAGTCATGAACCTAGAGCAATATGATAATTTATACCAAACTTTACGGTTTTATAAGTGACTGCCAGTTAGTGTGCAAAAACTGGGACTAGTCATGAACCTAGAGCAATTTGATAATTTATACCAACTTTACATTTTTTGTGACTAAAGTCAGTTAGTATGCAAAAACGGGCGAGTCATGAACCTAGAAGCAATATTTGATAATTTATAGCAAACTTTACGGTTTTATAAGTGACTGCCAGTTAGTGTGCCAAAACTGGGACTAGTCATGAACCTAGAGCAATTTGACAATTTATACCAACTTTACCTTTTTTGTGACTAAAGACAGTTAGTATGCAAAAACGGGCGAGTCATGAACCTAGAAGCAATATTCGATAATTTATATCAAACTTTGCATTTTTATAAGTGACTGCCAGTTAGTGTGCAAAAACTGGGACTAGTCATGAACCTAGAGCAATTTGATAATTTATACCAACTTTACCTTTTTTGTGACTAAAGACAGTTAGTATGCAAAAACGGGCGAGTCATGAACCTAGAGCAATTTGATAATTTATAACAACTTTACCTTTTTTGTGACTAAAGACAGTTAGTATGCGAAAACGGGCGAGTCATGAACCTAGAGCAATTTGATAATTTATACCAACTTTACCTTTTTCGTGACTAAAGACAGTTAGTATGCAAAAACGGGCGAGTCATGAACCTACAGCAATTTGATAATTTATACCAACTTTACCTTTTTAGTGACTAAAGACAATTAGTATGCAAAAACGGGCGAGTCATGAACCTAGAGCAATATGATAATTTATACCAACTTTATCTTTTTTGTGACTAAAGACAGTTAGTATGCAAATACGTGAGAGTCATAAACCTAGAGCATTTTGATAATTTATACCAACTTTACCTTTTATGTGACTAAAGACAGTTAGTATGCAAAAACGGGCGAGTCATGAACCTAGAAGCAATATTCGATAATTTATACCAAACTTTACATTTTTATAAGTGACTGCCAGTTAGTGTGCAAACACTGGGACTAGTCATGAACCTAGAGCAATTTGATAATTTATACCAACTTTACCTTTTTTGTGACTAAAGATAGTTAGTATGCAAAAACGGGCGAGTCATGAACCTAAAGCAATTTGATAATTTATACCAACTTTACCTTTTTTGTGACTAAAGACAGTTAGTATGCAAAAACGAGCGAGTCATGAACCTAGAGCAATTTGATAATGTATACCAACTTTACCTTTTTTGTGACTAAAGACAGTTAGTATGCAAAAACGGGAGAGTCATGAACCTAGAGCAATTTGATAATTTATACCAACTTTACCTTTTTTATGACTAAAGACAGTTAGTATGCAAGAACGGGCGAGTCATGAACCTAAAGCAATTTGATAATTTATACCAACTTTACCTTTTTTGTGACTAAAGACAGTTAGTATGCAAAAACGGGCGAGTCATGAACCTAGAGCAATTTGATAATGTATACCAACTTTACCTTTTTTGTGACTAAAGACAGTTAGTACGCAAAAACGGGCGAGTCATGAACCTAGAGCAATACGATAATTTATACCAACTTTACCTTTATTGTGACTAAAGACATTTAGTATGCAAAAACGGGCGAGTCATGAACCTAGAAGCAATATTCGATAATTTATAGCAAACTTTACGGTTTTATAAGTGACTGCCAGTTAGTGTGCAAATACTGGGACTAGTCATGAACCTAGTGCAATTTGATAATTTATACTAACTTTACCTTATTTGTGACTAAAGACAGTTAGTATGCAAAAACGGGCGAGTCATGAACCTAGAGCAATATGATAATTTATACCAACTTTACCTTTTTTGTGACTAAAGACAGTTAGTATTCAAAAACGGGCGAGTCATGAACCTAGAGGAATTTGATAATTTATACCAACTTTACCTTTTTTGTGACTAAAGACAGTTAGTGTGCAATAACGGGCGAGTCATGAACCTAGAGCAATTTGATAATTTATACCAACTTTACCTTTCTTGTGACTAAAGACAGTTAGTATGCAAAAACGGGCGAGTCATGAACCTAGAGCAATTTGATAATATATACCAACTTTACCTTTTTTGTGACTAAAGATAGTTAGTATGCAAAAACGGGAGAGTCAAGAACCTAGAGCAATTTGATAATTTATACCAACTTTATCTTTTTTGTGACTAAAGACAGATAGTATGCCAAAACGGGGAGTCATGAACCTAGAGCAATTTGATAATTTATACCAACATTACTTTTTTGTGATTAAAGACAGTTAGTATGCTAAAACGGGCGATTCATGAACCTAGAAGCAATATTCGATAATTTATAGCAAACCTTACGGTTTTATAAGTGACTGCCAGTTAGTGTGCAAAAACTGGGACTTGTCATGAACCTAGTACAATTTGATAATTTATACTAACTTTACCTTATTTGTAACTAAAGACAGTTAGTATGCAAAAACGGGCGAGTCATGAACCTAGAGCAATATGATCATTTATACCAACTTTTTCCTTTTTTGTGACTAATGACAGTTAGTATGCAAAAACGGGCGAGTCATGAACCTAGAGCAATATGATAATTTATACCAACTTTACCTTTTTTGTGACTAAAGACAGTTAGTATGAAAAATCGGGCGAGTCATGAACCTAGAAGAAATATTCGATTATTTATAGCAAACTTTACGGTTTTATAAGTGACTGCCAGTTAGTGTGCAAAAACTGGGACTAGTCATGAACCTAGAGCAATTTGATAATTTATACCAACTTTACCTTTTTTGTGACTAAAGACAGTTAGTATGCAAAAACGGGCGAGTCATGAACCTAAAGCAATTTGATAATTTATACCAACTTTACCTTTTTTGTGACTAAAGACAGTTAGTATGCAAAAACGTGCGAGTCATCAACCTAGAGCAATTTGATAATTTATACCAACTTTACCTTTTTTGTGACTAAAGACAGTTAGTATGCAAAAACGGGCGAGTCATGAACCTAGAGCAATATGATAATTTATACCAACTGTACCTTTTTTGTGACTAAAGACAGTTAGTACGCAAAAACGGGCGAGTCTTGAACCTAGAGTAATTTGATAACTTATACCAACTTTACCTTTTTTGTGACTAAAGACAGTTAGTATGCGAAAACGGGCGAGTCATGAACCTAGAGCAATTTGATAATTTATACCAACTTTACCTTTTTTGTGACTAAAGACAGTTAGTATGCAAAAACGAGCGAGTCATGAACCTAGAGCAATATGATAATTTATACCAACTTTACCTTCTTTGTGACAAAAGACAGTTAGTATGCAAAAACGGCCGAGTCATGAACCTAAAGCAATTTGATAATTTATACCAACTTTACCTTTTTTGTGACTAAAGACAGTTAGTATGCAAAAACGGGCGAGTCATGAACCTAGAAGCAATATTCGATAATTTATAGCAAACTTTACAATTTTATAAGTGACTGCCAGTTAGTGTGCAAAAACTGGGACTACTCATGAACCTAGAGCAATTTGATAATTTATACCAACTTTACCTTTTTTGAGACTAAAGACAACTAGTATCCAAAAACGGGCGAGTCATGAACCTAGAGCAATATGATAATTTATACCAAACTTTACGGTTTTATAAGTGACTGCCAGTTAGTGTGCAAAAACTGGGACTAGTCATGAACCTAGAGCAATTTGATAATTTATACCAACTTTACATTTTTTGTGACTAAAGTCAGTTAGTATGCAAAAACGGGCGAGTCATGAACCTAGAAGCAATATTTGATAATTTATAGCAAACTTTACGGTTTTATAAGTGACTGCCAGTTACTGTGCCAAAACTGGGACTAGTCATGAACCTAGAGCAATTTGACAATTTATACCAACTTTACCTTTTTTGTGACTAAAGACAGTTAGTATGCAAAAACGGGCGAGTCATGAACCTAGAAGCAATATTCGATAATTTATAGCAAACTTTGCATTTTTATAAGTGACTGCCAGTTAGTGTGCAAAAACTGGGACTAGTCATGAACCTAGAGCAATTTGATAATTTATACCAACTTTACCTTTTTTGTGACTAAAGACAGTTAGTATGCAAAAACGGGCGAGTCATGAACCTAGAGCAATTTGATAATTTATAACAACTTTACCTTTTTTGTGACTAAAGACAGTTAGTATGCGAAAACGGGCGAGTCATGAACCTAGAGCAATTTGATAATTTATACCAACTTTACCTTTTTCGTGACTAAAGACAGTTAGTATGCAAAAACGGGCGAGTCATGAACCTACAGCAATTTGATAATTTATACCAACTTTACCTTTTTAGTGACTAAAGACAGTTAGTATGCAAAAACGGGCGAGTCATGAACCTAGAGCAATATGATAATTTATACCAACTTTATCTTTTTTGTGACTAAAGACAGTTAGTATGCAAATACGTGCGAGTCATAAACCTAGAGCATTTTGATAATTTATACCAACTTTACCTTTTATGTGACTAAAGACAGTTAGTATGCAAAAACGGGCGAGTCATGAACCTAGAAGCAATATTCGATAATTTATACCAAACTTTACTTTTTTATAAGTGACTGCCAGTTAGTGTGCAAACACTGGGACTAGTCATGAACCTAGAGCAATTTGATAATTTATACCAACTTTACCTTTTTTGTGACTAAAGACAGTTAGTATGCAAAAACGGGCGAGTCATGAACCTAGAGCAATTTGATAATTTATACCAACTTTACCTTTTTTGTGACTAAAGATAGTTAGTATGCAAAAACGGGCGAGTCATGAACCTAAAGCAATTTGATAATTTATACCAACTTTACCTTTTTTGTGACTAAAGACAGTTAGTATGCAAAAACGGGCGAGTCATGAACCTAGAGCAATTTGATAATGTATACCAACTTTACCTTTTTTGTGACTAAAGACAGTTAGTATGCAAAAACGGGAGAGTCATGAACCTAGAGCAATTTGATAATTTATACCAACTTTACCTTTTTTGTGACTAAAGACAGTTAGTATGCAAAAACGGGCGAGTCATGAACCTAGAGCAATTTGATAATTTATACCAACTTTACCTTTTTCGTGACTAAAGACAGTTAGTATGCAAAAACGGGCGAGTCATGAACCTACAGCAATTTGATAATTTATACCAACTTTACCTTTTTAGTGACTAAAGACAGTTAGTATGCAAAAACGGGCGAGTCATGAACCTAGAGCAATATGATAATTTATACCAACTTTATCTTTTTTGTGACTAAAGACAGTTAGTATGCAAATACGTGCGAGTCATAAACCTAGAGCATTTTGATAATTTATACCAACTTTACCTTTTATGTGACTAAAGACAGTTAGTATGCAAAAACGGGCGAGTCATGAACCTAGAAGCAATATTCGATAATTTATACCAAACTTTACATTTTTATAAGTGACTGCCAGTTAGTGTGCAAACACTGGGACTAGTCATGAACCTAGAGCAATTTGATAATTTATACCAACTTTACCTTTTTTGTGACTAAAGACAGTTAGTATGCAAAAACGGGCGAGTCATGAACCTAGAGCAATTTGATAATTTATACCAACTTTACCTTTTTTGTGACTAAAGATAGTTAGTATGCAAAAACGGGCGAGTCATGAACCTAAAGCAATTTGATAATTTATACCAACTTTACCTTTTTTGTGACTAAAGACAGTTAGTATGCAAAAACGGGCGAGTCATGAACCTAGAGCAATTTGATAATGTATACCAACTTTACCTTTTTTGTGACTAAAGACAGTTAGTATGCAAAAACGGGAGAGTCATGAACCTAGAGCAATTTGATAATTTATACCAACTTTACCTTTTTTATGACTAAAGACAGTTAGTATGCAAGAACGGGCGAGTCATGAACCTAAAGCAATTTGATAATTTATACCAACTTTACCTTTTTTGTGACTAAAGACAGTTAGTATGCAAAAACGGGCGAGTCATGAACCTAGAGCAATTTGATAATGTATACCAACTTTACCTTTTTTGTGACTAAAGACAGTTAGTACGCAAAAACGGGCGAGTCATGAACCTAGAGCAATACGATAATTTATACCAACTTTACCTTTATTGTGACTAAAGACATTTAGTATGCAAAAACGGGCGAGTCATGAACCTAGAAGCAATATTCGATAATTTATAGCAAACTTTACGGTTTTATAAGTGACTGCCAGTTAGTGTGCAAAAACTGGGACTAGTCATGAACCTAGTGCAATTTGATAATTTATACTAACTTTACCTTATTTGTGACTAAAGACAGTTAGTATGCAAAAACGGGCGAGTCATGAACCTAGAGCAATATGATAATTTATACCAACTTTACCTTTTTTGTGACTAAAGACAGTTAGTATTCAAAAACGGGCGAGTCATGAACCTAGAGGAATTTGATAATTTATACCAACTTTACCTTTTTTGTGACTAAAGACAGTTAGTATGCAATAACGGGCGAGTCATGAACCTAGAGCAATTTGATAATTTATACCAACTTTACCTTTCTTGTGACTAAAGACAGTTAGTATGCAAAAACGGGCGAGTCATGAACCTAGAGCAATTTGATAATATATACCAACTTTACCTTTTTTGTGACTAAAGATAGTTAGTATGCAAAAACGGGAGAGTCAAGAACCTAGAGCAATTTGATAATTTATACCAACTTTATCTTTTTTGTGACTAAAGACAGATAGTATGCCAAAACGGGGGAGTCATGAACCTAGAGCAATTTGATAATTTATACCAACATTACTTTTTTGTGATTAAAGACAGTTAGTATGCTAAAACGGGCGATTCATGAACCTAGAAGCAATATTCGATAATTTATAGCAAACCTTACGGTTTTATAAGTGACTGCCAGTTAGTGTGCAAAAACTGGGACTTGTCATGAACCTAGTACAATTTGATAATTTATACTAACTTTACCTTATTTGTAACTAAAGACAGTTAGTATGCAAAAACGGGCGAGTCATGAACCTAGAGCATTATGATCATTTATACCAACTTTACCTTTTTTGTGACTAAAGACAGTTAGTATGCGAAAACGGGCGAGTCATGAACCTAGAGCAATTTGATAATTTATACCAACTTTACCTTTTTTGTGACTAAAGACAGTTAGTATGCAAAAACGGGCGAGTCATGAACCTAGAAGCAATATTCGATAATTTATAGCAAACTTTACAATTTTATAAGTGACTGCCAGTTAGTGTGCAAAAACTGGGACTACTCATGAACCTAGAGCAATTTGATAATTTATACCGACTTTACCTTTTTTGAGACTAAAGACAACTAGTATCCAAAAACGGGCGAGTCATGAACCTAGAGCAATATGATAATTTATACCAAACTTTACGGTTTTATAAGTGACTGCCAGTTAGTGTGCAAAAACTGGGACTAGTCATGAACCTAGAGCAATTTGATAATTTATACCAACTTTACATTTTTTGTGACTAAAGTCAGTTAGTATGCAAAAACGGGCGAGTCATGAACCTAGAAGCAATATTTGATAATTTATAGCAAACTTTACGGTTTTATAAGTGACTGCCAGTTACTGTGCCAAAACTGGGACTAGTCATGAACCTAGAGCAATTTGACAATTTATACCAACTTTACCTTTTTTGTGACTAAAGACAGTTAGTATGCAAAAACGGGCGAGTCATGAACCTAGAAGCAATATTCGATAATTTATAGCAAACTTTACATTTTTATAAGTGACTGCCAGTTAGTGTGCAAAAACTGGGACTAGTCATGAACCTAGAGCAATTTGATAATTTATACCAACTTTACCTTTTTTGTGAGTAAGACAATTAGTATGCAAAAACGGGCGAGTCATGAACCTAGAGCAATTTGATAATTTATACCAACTTTACTTTTTTTGTGACTAAAGGCAGTTAAAATGCAAAAACGGGCGAGTCATGAACCTAGAAGCAATATTCGATAATTTATACCAAACTTTACATTTTTATAAGTGACTGCCAGTTAGTGTGCAAACACTGGGACTAGTCATGAACCTAGAGCAATTTGATAATTTATACCAACTTTACCTTTTTTGTGACTAAAGACAGTTAGTATGCAAAAACGGGCGAGTCATGAACCTAGAGCAATTTGATAATTTATACCAACTTTACCTTTTTTGTGACTAAAGATAGTTAGTATGCAAAAACGGGCGAGTCATGAACCTAAAGCAATTTGATAATTTATACCAACTTTACCTTTTTTGTGACTAAAGACAGTTAGTATGCAAAAACGGGCGAGTCATGAACCTAGAGCAATTTGATAATGTATACCAACTTTACCTTTTTTGTGACTAAAGACAGTTAGTATGCAAAAACGGGAGAGTCATGAACCTAGAGCAATTTGATAATTTATACCAACTTTACCTTTTTTATGACTAAAGACAGTTAGTATGCAAGAACGGGGGAGTCATGAACCTAGAGCAATTTGATAATTTATACCAACACAACTTTTTTGTGATTAAAGACAGTTAGTATGCAAAAACGGGCGAGTCATGAACCTAGAGCAATATGATAATTTATACCAACTTTACCTTTTTTGTGACTAAAGACAGTTAGTACGCAAAAACGGGCGAGTCATGAACCTAGAGCAATACGATAATTTATACCAACTTTACCTTTTTTGTGACTAAAGACATTTAGTATGCAAAAACGGGCGAGTCATGAACCTAGAAGCAATATTAGATAATTTATAGCAAACTTTACGGTTTTATAAGTGACTGCCAGTTAGTGTGCAAAAACTGGGACTAGTCATGAACCTAGTGCAATTTGATAATTTATACTAACTTTACCTTATTTGTGACTAAAGACAGTTAGTATGCAAAAACGGGCGAGTCATGAACCTAGAGCAATATAATAATTTATACCAACTTTACCTTTTTTGTGACTAAAGACAGTTAGTATGCAAAAACGGGCGAGTCATGAACCTAGAGCAATTTGATAATTTATACCAACTTTACCTTTTTTGTGACTAAAGATAGTTAGTATGCAAAAACGGGCGAGTCATGAACCTAGTGCAATTTGATAATTTATACCAACTTTACTCTTTTTGTGACTAAAGACAGTTAGTATGCAAGAACGGGTGAGTCATGAACCTAGAGCAATTTGATAATTTATACCAACTTTACTTTTTTGTGACTAAAGACAGTTAGTATGCAAAAACGGGCGAGTCATGAACCTAGAGCAATTTGATAATTTATACCAACTTTACCTTTTTTGTGACTAAAGACAGTTAGTATGCAAAAACGGGCGAGTCATGAACCTAGAGCAATTTGATAATTTATACCAACTTTACCTTTTTTGTGACTAAAGACAGTTAGTATGCAAAAACGGGCGAGTCAGGAACCTAGAGCAATTAGATAATTTATACCAACTTTACCTTTTTTGTGACTAAAGATAGTTAGTATGCAAAAACGGGCGAGTCATGAACCTAGAGCAATTTGATAATTTATACCAACTTTAGCTTTTTTGTGACTAATGACAGTTAGTATGCTAAAACGGGCGAGTCATGAACCTAGAGCAATTTGATAATGTATACCAACTTTACATTTTTTGTGACTAAAGATAGTTAGTATGCAAAAACTGGGACTAGTCATGAACCTAGAGCAATTTGATAATTTATACCAACTTTACATTTTTTGTGACTAAAGACAGTTAGTATGCAAAAACGGGCGAGTCATGAACCTAGAGCAATATGATAATTTATACCAACTTTACCTTTTTTGTGACTAAAGACAGTTAGTACGCAAAAACGGGCGAGTCATGAACCTAGAGCAATACGATAAATTATACCAACTTTACCTTTTTTGTAACTAAAGACATTTAGAATGCAAAAACGGGCGAGTCATGAACCTAGAAGCAATATTCGATAATTTATAGCAAACTTTACGGTTTTATAAGTGACTGCCAGTTAGTGTGCAAAAACTGGGACTAGTCATGAACCTAGTGCAATTTGATAATTTATACTAACTTTACCTTATTTGTGACTAAAGACAGTTAGTATGCAAAAACGGGCGAGTCATGAACCTAGAGCAATATGATAATTTATACCAACTTTACCTTTTTTGTGACTAAAGACAGTTAGTATGCAAAAACGGGCGAGTCATGAACCTAGAGCAATTTGATAATTTATACCAACTTTACCTTTTTTGTGACTAAAGACAGTTAGTATGCAAAAACGGGCGAGTCATGAACCTAGAGCAATATGATAATTTATACCAACTTTACCTTTTTTGTGACCAAAGACAGTTAGTACGCAAAAACGGGCGAGTCATGAACCTAGAGCAATACGATAATTTATACCAACTTTACCTTTTTTGTAACTAAAGACATTTAGAATGCAAAAACGGGCGAGTCATGAACCTAGAAGCAATATTCGATAATTTATAGCAAACTTTACGGTTTTATAAGTGACTGCCAGTTAGTGTGCAAAATTTGGTACTAGTCATGAACCTAGTGCAATTTGATATTTTATACCAACTTTACCTTTTTTTGACTAAAGACAGTTAGTATGAAAAATCGGGCGAGTCATGAACCTAGAAGAAATATTCTATTATTTATAGCAAACTTTACGGTTTTATAAGTGACTGCCAGTTAGTGTGCAAAATTTGGTACTAGTCATGAACCTAGTGCAATTTGATATTTTATACCAACTTTACCTTATTTGTGACTAAAGACAGTTAGTATGCAAAAACGGGCGAGTCATGAACCTAGAGCAATATGATAATTTATACCAACTTTACCTTTTTTGTGACTAAAGACAGTTAGTATGCAAAAACGGGCGAGTCATGAACCTAGAGCAATTTGATAATTTATACCAACTTTACCTTTTTTGTGACTAAAGATAGTTAGTATGCAAAAACGGGCGAGTCATGAACCTAGATTAATTTGATAATTTATACCAACTTTACCTTTTTTGTGACTAAAGACAGTTAGTATGCAAAAACGGGTGAGTCATGAACCTAGAGCAATTTGATAATTTATACCAACTTTACTTTTTTGTGACTAAAGACAGTTAGTATGCAAAAACGGGCGAGTCATGAACCTAGAGCAATTTGATAATATATACCAACTTTACCTTTTTTGTGACTAAAGATAGTTAGTATGCAAAAACGGGCGAGTCATGAACCTAGAGCAATATGATAATTTATACCAAACTTTACGGTTTTATAAGTGACTGCCAGTTAGTGTGCAAAAACTGGGACTAGTCATGAACCTAGAAGCAATATTTGATAATTTATAGCAAACTTTACGGTTTTATAAGTGACTGCCAGTTAGTGTGCCAAAACTGGGACTAGTCATGAACCTAGAGCAATTTGATAATTTATACCAACTTTACCTTTTTTGTGACTAAAGACAGTTAGTATGCAAAAACGGGCGAGTCATGAACCTAGAAGCAATATTCGATAATTTATAGCAAACTTTGCATTTTTATAAGTGACTGCCAGTTAGTGTGCAAAAACTGGGATTAGTCATGAACCTAGAGAAATTTGATAATTTATACCAACTTTACCTTTATTTGTGACTAAAGACAGTTAGTATGCAAAAACGGGCGAGTCATGAACCTAGAGCAATTTGATAATTTATACCAACTTTACCTTTTTTGTGACTAAAGATAGTTAGTATGCAAAAATGGGCGAGTCATGAAACTAGAGCAATTTGATAATTTATACCAACTTTACTTTTTTGTGACTAAAGACAGTTAGTATGCAAAAACGGGCGAGTCATGAACCTAGAGCAATTTGATAATTTATACCAACTTTACCTTTTTTGTGACTAAAGATAGTTAGTATGCAAAAACGGGCGAGTCATGAACCTAGAGCAATTTGATAATTTATACCAACTTTACCTTTTTTGTGACTAAAGACTGTTAGTATGCTAAAACGGGTGAGTCATGAACCTAGAGCAATTTGATAATTTATACCAACTTTACTTTTTTGTGACTAAAGACAGTTAGTATGCAACAACGGGCGAGTCATGTACCTAGAGCAATTTGATAATTTATACCAACTTTACCTTTTTTGTGACTAAAGACAGTTAGTATGCAAAAATGGGCGATTCATGAACCTAGAAGCAATATTCGATAATTTATAGCAAACTTTACGGTTTTATAAGTGACTGCCAGTTAGTGTGCAAAAACTGGGACTAGTCATGAACCTAGAGCAATTTGATAATTTATACCAACTTTACCTTTTTTGTGACTAAAGACAGTTAGTATGCAAAAACGGGCGAGTCATGAACCTAGAGTAATTTGATAATTTATACCAACTTTACCTATTTTGTGACTAAAGACAGTTAGTATGCAAAAACGGGCGAGTCATGAACCTAGAAGCAATATTCGATAATTTATACCAAACTTTACATTTTTATAAGTGACTGCCAGTTAGTGTGCAAAAACTGGGACTAGTCATGAACCTAGAGCAATTTGATAATTTATACCAACTTTACCTTTTTTGTGACTAAAGACAGTTAGTATGCAAAAACGGGCGAGTCATGAACCTAGAGCAATTTGATAATTTATACCAACTTTACCTTTTTTGTGACTAAAGACAGTTAGTATGCAAAAACGGGCGAGTCATGAACCTAGAGCAATTTGATAATTTATACCAACTTTACCTTTTTTGTGACTAAAGACAGTTAGTATGCAAAAACGGGCGAGTCATGAACCTAGAGCAATTTGATAATTTATACCAACTTTACCTTTATTTGTGACTAAAGACAGTTAGTATGCAAAAACGGGCGAGTCATGAACCTAGAGCAATTTGATAATTTATACCAACTTTACCTTTTTTGTGACTAAAGATAGTTAGTATGCAAAAATGGGCGAGTCATGAAACTAGAGCAATTTGATAATTTATACCAACTTTACTTTTTTGTGACTAAAGACAGTTAGTATGCAAAAACGGGCGAGTCATGAACCTAGAGCAATTTGATAATTTATACCAACTTTACCTTTTTTGTGACTAAAGATAGTTAGTATGCAAAAACGGGCGAGTCATGAACCTAGAGCAATTTGATAATTTATACCAACTTTACCTTTTTTGTGACTAAAGACTGTTAGTATGCTAAAACGGGTGAGTCATGAACCTAGAGCAATTTGATAATTTATACCAACTTTACTTTTTTGTGACTAAAGACAGTTAGTATGCAACAACGGGCGAGTCATGTACCTAGAGCAATTTGATAATTTATACCAACTTTACCTTTTTTGTGACTAAAGACAGTTAGTATGCAAAAATGGGCGATTCATGAACCTAGAAGCAATATTCGATAATTTATAGCAAACTTTACGGTTTTATAAGTGACTGCCAGTTAGTGTGCAAAAACTGGGACTAGTCATGAACCTAGAGCAATTTGATAATTTATACCAACTTTACCTTTTTTGTGACTAAAGACAGTTAGTATGCAAAAACGGGCGAGTCATGAACCTAGAGTAATTTGATAATTTATACCAACTTTACCTATTTTGTGACTAAAGACAGTTAGTATGCAAAAACGGGCGAGTCATGAACCTAGAAGCAATATTCGATAATTTATACCAAACTTTACATTTTTATAAGTGACTGCCAGTTAGTGTGCAAAAACTGGGACTAGTCATGAACCTAGAGCAATTTGATAATTTATACCAACTTTACCTTTTTTGTGACTAAAGACAGTTAGTATGCAAAAACGGGCGAGTCATGAACCTAGAGCAATTTGATAATTTATACCAACTTTACCTTTTTTGTGACTAAAGACAGTTAGTATGCAAAAACGGGCGAGTCATGAACCTAGAGCAATTTGATAATTTATACCAACTTTACCTTTTTTGTGACTAAAGACAGTTAGTATGCAAAAACGGGCGAGTCATGAACCTAGAGCAATTTGATAATGTATACCAACTTTACCTTTTTTGTGACTAAAGATAGTTAGTATGCAAAAACGGGAGAGTCATGAACCTAGAAGCAATATTCGATAATTTATAGCAAACTTTACGGTTTTATAAGTGACTGCCAGTTAGTGTGCAAAAACTGGGACTAGTCATGAACCTAGAGCAATATGATAATTTATACCAACTTTAATTTTTTTTGTGACTAAAGACAGTTAGTATGCAAAAACGGGCGAGTCATGAACCTAAAGCAATTTGATAATTTATACCAACTTTACCTTTTTTGTGACTAAAGACAGTTAGTATGCAAAAACGGGCGAGTCATGAACCTAGAGCAATATGATAATTTATACCAAACTTTACGGTTTTATAAGTGACTGCCAGTTAGTGTGCCAAAACTGGGACTAGTCATGAACCTAGAGCAATTTGATAATTTATACCAACTTTACCTTTTTTGTGACTAAAGACAGTTAGTATGCAAAAACGGGCGAGTCATGAACCTAGAAGCAATATTCGATAATTTATAGCAAACTTTGCATTTTTATAAGTGACTGCCAGTTAATGTGCAAAAACTGGAACTAGTCATGAACCTAGAAAAATTTGATAATTTATACCAACTTTACCTTTTTTGTGACTAAAGACAGTTAGTATGCAAAAACGGGCGAGTCATGAACCTAGAGCAATTTGATAATTTATACCAACTTTACCTTTTTTGTGACTAAAGACAGTTAGTATGCGAAAACGGGCGAGTCATGAACCTAGAGCAATTTGATAATTTATACCAACTTTACCTTTTTCGTGACTAAAGACAGTTAGTATGCAAAAACGGGCGAGTCATGAACCTAGAGCAATATGATAATTTATACCAACTTTACCTTTTTTGTGACAAAGGACAGTTAGTATGCAAAAACGGGCGAGTCATGAACCTACAGCAATTTGATAATTTATACCAACTTTACCTTTTTAGTGACTAAAGACAGTTAGTATGCAAAAACGGGCGAGTCATGAACCTAGAGCAATATGATAATTTATACCAACTTTATCTTTTTTGTGACTAAAGACAGTTAGTATGCAAAAACGTGCGAGTCATAAACCTAGAGCAATTTGATAATTTATACCACCTTTACCTTTTTTGTGACTAAAGACAGTTAGTATGCAAAAACGGGCGAGTCATGAACCTACAGCAATTTGATAATTTATACCAACTTTACCTTTTTAGTGACTAAAGACAGTTAGTATGCAAAAACGGGCGAGTCATGAACCTAGAGCAATTTGATAATTTATACCAACTTTACCTTTTTTGTGACTAAAGACAGTCAGTATGCAAAAACGGGCGAGTCATGAACCTAGAGCAATTTGATATTTTATACCTACTTTACCTTTTTTGTGACTAAAGATAGTTAGTATGCAAAAACAGGCGAATCATGAACCTAGAGCAATTTGATAATTTATACCAACTTTACCTTTTTGTGACTAAAGACAGTTAGTATGCAAAAACGGGCGAGTCATGAACCTAGAGCAATTTGATAATGTATACCAACTTTACCTTTTTTGTGACTAAAGATAGTTAGTATGCAAAAACGGGAGAGTCATGAACCTAGAGCAATTTGATAATTTATACCAACTTTACCTTTTTTGTGACTAAAGACAGTTAGTATGCAAGAACGGGGGAGTCATGAACCTAGAGCAATTTGATAATTTATACCAACACAACTTTTTTGTGATTAAAGACAGTTAGTATGCAAAAACGGGCGATTCATGAACCTAGAAGCAATATTCGATAATTTATAGCAAACTTTACTTTTTTATAAGTGACTGCCAGTTAGTGTGCAAAAACTGGGACTAGTCATGAACCTAGAGCAATATGATAATTTATACCAACTTTACTTTTTTTGTGACTAAAGACAGTTAGTATGCAAAAACGGGCGAGTCATGAACCTAAAGCAATTTGATAATTTATACCAACTTTACCTTTTTTGTGACTAAAGACAGTTAGTATGCAAAAACGGGCGAATCATGAACCTAGAGCAATACGATAATTTATACAAACTTTACCTTTTTTGTGACTAAAGACATTTAGTATGATAAAACGGGCGAGTCATGAACCTAGAAGCAATATTCGATAATTTATAGCAAACTTTACGGTTTAATAAGTGACTGCCAGTTAGTGTGCAAAAACTGGGACTAGTCATGAACCTAGTGCAATTTGATAATTTATACTAACTTTACTTTATTTGTGACTAAAGACAGTTAGTATGCAAAAACGGGCGAGTCATGAACCTAGAGCAATATGATCATTTATACCAACTTTACCTTTTTTGTGACTAAAGACAGTTAGTATGCAAAAACGGGCGAGTCATGAACATAGAGCAACATGATAATTTATACCAACTTTACCTTTTTTTGTGACTAAAGACAGTTAGTATGAAAAATCGGGTGAGTCATGAAAATAGAAGAAATATTCGATTATTTATAGCAAACTTTACGGTTTTATAAGTGACTGCCAGTTAGTGTGCAAAAACTGGGACTAGTCATGAACCTAGAGCAATTTGATAATTTATACCAACTTTACCTTTTTGTGACTAAAGACAGTTATTATGCAAAAACGGGCGAGACATGAACCTAGAGCAATTTGATAATTTATACCAACTTTACCTTTTTTGTGACTAAAGACAGTTAGTATGCAAAAACGTGCGAGTCATGAACCTAGAGCAATTTGATAATTTATACCAACTTTACCTCTTTTGTGACTAAAGACAGTTAGTATGCAAAAACGGGCGAGTCATGAACCTAGAGCAATTTGATAATTTTTACCAACTTTACTTTTTTGTGCCTAAAGACAGTTAGTATGCAAAAACGGGCGATTCATTAACCTAGAAGCAATATTCGATAATTTATAGCAACCTTTACGGTTTTATAAGTGACTGCCAGTTAGTGTGCAAAAACTGGGACTAGTCATGAACCTAGTGCAATTTGATATTTTATACCAACTTTACCTTTTTTGTGACTAAAGACAGTTAGTACGCAAAAACGGGCGAGTCATGAACCTAGAGCAATATGATAATTTATACCAACTTTACCTTTTTTGTGGCTAAAGACAGTTAGTACGCAAAAACGGAGGAGTCATGAACCTAGAGCAATTTGATAATTTATACCAACTTTACCATTTTTTTGACTAAAGACAGTTAGTATGCAAAAACGGGCGAGTCATGAACCTAGAGCAATTTGATAATTTATACCAACTTTACTTTTTTGTGACTAAAGATAGTTAGTATGCAAAAACGGGCGAGTCATGAACCTAGAGCAATTTGATAATTTATACCAATTTTCCCCTTTTTGTGACTAAAGACTGTTAGTATGCAAAAACGGGTGAGTCATGAACCTAGAGCAATTTCATAATTTATACCAACTTTACTTTTTTGTGACTAAAGACAGTTAGTATGCAAAAACGGGCGAGTCATGTACCTAGAGCAATTTGATAATTTATACCAACTTTACCTTTTTTTGTGTCTAAAGACAGTTAGTATGCAAAAACGGGCGATTCATGAACCTAGAAGCAATATTCGATAATTTATAGCAAACGTTACGGTTTTATAAGTGACTGCCAGTTAGTGTGCAAAAACTGGGACTAGTCATGAACCTAGAGCAATTTGATAAATTATACCAACTTTACCTTTTTTGTGACTAAAGACAGTTAGTATGCAAAAACGGGCGAGTCATGAACCTAGAGTAATTTGATAATTTATACCAACTTTACCTATTTTGTGACTAAAGACAGTTAGTATGCAAAAACGGGCGAGTCATGAACCTAGAAGCAATATTCGATAATTTATACCAAACTTTACATTTTTATAAGTGACTGCCAGTTAGTGTGCTAAAACTGGGACTAGTCATGAACCTAGAGCAATTTGATAATGTATACCAACTTTACCTTTTTTGTGACTAAAGACAGTTAGTATGCAAAAACGGGCGAGTCATGAACCTAGAGCAATTTGATAATTTATACCAACTTTACATTTTTTGTGACTAAAGACAGTTAGTATGCAAAAACGGGCGAGTCATGAACCTAGAAGCAATATTCGATAATTTATAGCAAACTTTACGGTTTTATAAGTGACTGCCAGTTAGTCTGCAAAAACTGGGACTAGTCATGAACCTAGAGCAATATGATAATTTATACCAACTTTACTTTTTTTGTGACTAAAGACAGTTAGTATGCAAATACGGGCGAGTCATGAACCTAAAGCAATTTGATAATTTATACCAACTTTACCTTTTTTGTGACTAAAGACAGTTAGTATGCAAAAACGGGCGAGTCATGAACCTAGAGCAATATGATAATTTATACCAAACTTTACGGTTTTATAAGTGACTGCCAGTTAGTGTGCAAAAACTGGGACTAATCATGAACCTAGTGCAATTTGATAATTTATACCAACATTACTTTTTTGTGATTAAAGACAGTTAGTATGCAAAAACGGGCGATTCATGAACCTAGAAGCAATATTCGATAATTTATAGCAAACTTTACGGTTTTATAAGTGACTACCAGTTAGTGTGCAAAAACTGGGACTAGTCATGAACCTAGAGCAATTTGATAATTTATACCAACTTTACCTTTTTTGTGACTAAAGACAGTTAGTATGCAAAAACGGGCGAGTCATGAACCTAGAGCAATTTGATAATTTATACCAACTTTACCTTTTTTGTGACTAAAGACAGTTAGAGCAATTTGATAATTTATACCAACTTTACCTTTTTTGTGACTAAAGATAGTTAGTATGCAAAAACGGGCGAGTCATGAACCTAGAGCAATTTGATAATTTATACCAACTTTACCTTTTTTGTGACTAAAGAGAGTTAGTATGCAAAAACGGGCGAGTCATGAACCTAGAGCAATTTGATAATGTATACCAACTTTACCTTTTTTGTGACTAAAGATAGTTAGTATGCAAAAACGGGAGAGTCATGAACCTAAAGCAATTTGATAATTTATACCAACTTTACCTTTTTTGTGACTAGAGACAGTTAGTATGCAAAAACGGGCGAGTCATGAACCTAGAGCAATATGATAATTTATACCAACTTTACCTTTTTTGTGACTAAAGACAGTTAGTACGCAAAAACGGGCGAGTCATGAACCTAGAGCAATTTGATAATTTATACCAACTTTACCTTTTTTGTGACTAAAGACAGTCAGTATGCAAAAACGGGCGAGTCATGAACCTAGAGCAATTTGATATTTTATACCTACTTTACCTTTTTTGTGACTAAAGATAGTTAGTATGCAAAAACAGGCGAATCATGAACCTAGAGCAATTTGATAATTTATACCAACTTTACCTTTTTGTGACTAAAGACAGTTAGTATGCAAAAACGGGCGAGTCATGAACCTAGAGCAATTTGATAATGTATACCAACTTTACCTTTTTTGTGACTAAAGATAGTTAGTATGCAAAAACGGGAGAGTCATGAACCTAGAGCAATTTGATAATTTATACCAACTTTACCTTTTTTGTGACTAAAGACAGTTAGTATGCAAGAACGGGGGAGTCATGAACCTAGAGCAATTTGATAATTTATACCAACACAACTTTTTTGTGATTAAAGACAGTTAGTATGCAAAAACGGGCGATTCATGAACCTAGAAGCAATATTCGATAATTTATAGCAAACTTTACTTTTTTATAAGTGACTGCCAGTTAGTGTGCAAAAACTGGGACTAGTCATGAACCTAGAGCAATATGATAATTTATACCAACTTTACTTTTTTTGTGACTAAAGACAGTTAGTATGCAAAAACGGGCGAGTCATGAACCTAAAGCAATTTGATAATTTATACCAACTTTACCTTTTTTGTGACTAAAGACAGTTAGTATGCAAAAACGGGCGAATCATGAACCTAGAGCAATACGATAATTTATACAAACTTTACCTTTTTTGTGACTAAAGACATTTAGTATGATAAAACGGGCGAGTCATGAACCTAGAAGCAATATTCGATAATTTATAGCAAACTTTACGGTTTAATAAGTGACTGCCAGTTAGTGTGCAAAAACTGGGACTAGTCATGAACCTAGTGCAATTTGATAATTTATACTAACTTTACTTTATTTGTGACTAAAGACAGTTAGTATGCAAAAACGGGCGAGTCATGAACCTAGAGCAATATGATCATTTATACCAACTTTACCTTTTTTGTGACTAAAGACAGTTAGTATGCAAAAACGGGCGAGTCATGAACATAGAGCAACATGATAATTTATACCAACTTTACCTTTTTTTGTGACTAAAGACAGTTAGTATGAAAAATCGGGTGAGTCATGAAAATAGAAGAAATATTCGATTATTTATAGCAAACTTTACGGTTTTATAAGTGACTGCCAGTTAGTGTGCAAAAACTGGGACTAGTCATGAACCTAGAGCAATTTGATAATTTATACCAACTTTACCTTTTTGTGACTAAAGACAGTTATTATGCAAAAACGGGCGAGACATGAACCTAGAGCAATTTGATAATTTATACCAACTTTACCTTTTTTGTGACTAAAGACAGTTAGTATGCAAAAACGTGCGAGTCATGAACCTAGAGCAATTTGATAATTTATACCAACTTTACCTCTTTTGTGACTAAAGACAGTTAGTATGCAAAAACGGGCGAGTCATGAACCTAGAGCAATTTGATAATTTTTACCAACTTTACTTTTTTGTGCCTAAAGACAGTTAGTATGCAAAAACGGGCGATTCATTAACCTAGAAGCAATATTCGATAATTTATAGCAACCTTTACGGTTTTATAAGTGACTGCCAGTTAGTGTGCAAAAACTGGGACTAGTCATGAACCTAGTGCAATTTGATATTTTATACCAACTTTACCTTTTTTGTGACTAAAGACAGTTAGTACGCAAAAACGGGCGAGTCATGAACCTAGAGCAATATGATAATTTATACCAACTTTACCTTTTTTGTGGCTAAAGACAGTTAGTACGCAAAAACGGAGGAGTCATGAACCTAGAGCAATTTGATAATTTATACCAACTTTACCATTTTTTTGACTAAAGACAGTTAGTATGCAAAAACGGGCGAGTCATGAACCTAGAGCAATTTGATAATTTATACCAACTTTACTTTTTTGTGACTAAAGATAGTTAGTATGCAAAAACGGGCGAGTCATGAACCTAGAGCAATTTGATAATTTATACCAATTTTCCCCTTTTTGTGACTAAAGACTGTTAGTATGCAAAAACGGGTGAGTCATGAACCTAGAGCAATTTCATAATTTATACCAACTTTACTTTTTTGTGACTAAAGACAGTTAGTATGCAAAAACGGGCGAGTCATGTACCTAGAGCAATTTGATAATTTATACCAACTTTACCTTTTTTTGTGTCTAAAGACAGTTAGTATGCAAAAACGGGCGATTCATGAACCTAGAAGCAATATTCGATAATTTATAGCAAACGTTACGGTTTTATAAGTGACTGCCAGTTAGTGTGCAAAAACTGGGACTAGTCATGAACCTAGAGCAATTTGATAAATTATACCAACTTTACCTTTTTTGTGACTAAAGACAGTTAGTATGCAAAAACGGGCGAGTCATGAACCTAGAGTAATTTGATAATTTATACCAACTTTACCTATTTTGTGACTAAAGACAGTTAGTATGCAAAAACGGGCGAGTCATGAACCTAGAAGCAATATTCGATAATTTATACCAAACTTTACATTTTTATAAGTGACTGCCAGTTAGTGTGCTAAAACTGGGACTAGTCATGAACCTAGAGCAATTTGATAATGTATACCAACTTTACCTTTTTTGTGACTAAAGACAGTTAGTATGCAAAAACGGGCGAGTCATGAACCTAGAGCAATTTGATAATTTATACCAACTTTACATTTTTTGTGACTAAAGACAGTTAGTATGCAAAAACGGGCGAGTCATGAACCTAGAAGCAATATTCGATAATTTATAGCAAACTTTACGGTTTTATAAGTGACTGCCAGTTAGTCTGCAAAAACTGGGACTAGTCATGAACCTAGAGCAATATGATAATTTATACCAACTTTACTTTTTTTGTGACTAAAGACAGTTAGTATGCAAATACGGGCGAGTCATGAACCTAAAGCAATTTGATAATTTATACCAACTTTACCTTTTTTGTGACTAAAGACAGTTAGTATGCAAAAACGGGCGAGTCATGAACCTAGAGCAATATGATAATTTATACCAAACTTTACGGTTTTATAAGTGACTGCCAGTTAGTGTGCAAAAACTGGGACTAATCATGAACCTAGTGCAATTTGATAATTTATACCAACATTACTTTTTTGTGATTAAAGACAGTTAGTATGCAAAAACGGGCGATTCATGAACCTAGAAGCAATATTCGATAATTTATAGCAAACTTTACGGTTTTATAAGTGACTACCAGTTAGTGTGCAAAAACTGGGACTAGTCATGAACCTAGAGCAATTTGATAATTTATACCAACTTTACCTTTTTTGTGACTAAAGACAGTTAGTATGCAAAAACGGGCGAGTCATGAACCTAGAGCAATTTGATAATTTATACCAACTTTACCTTTTTTGTGACTAAAGACAGTTAGAGCAATTTGATAATTTATACCAACTTTACCTTTTTTGTGACTAAAGATAGTTAGTATGCAAAAACGGGCGAGTCATGAACCTAGAGCAATTTGATAATTTATACCAACTTTACCTTTTTTGTGACTAAAGAGAGTTAGTATGCAAAAACGGGCGAGTCATGAACCTAGAGCAATTTGATAATGTATACCAACTTTACCTTTTTTGTGACTAAAGATAGTTAGTATGCAAAAACGGGAGAGTCATGAACCTAAAGCAATTTGATAATTTATACCAACTTTACCTTTTTTGTGACTAGAGACAGTTAGTATGCAAAAACGGGCGAGTCATGAACCTAGAGCAATATGATAATTTATACCAACTTTACCTTTTTTGTGACTAAAGACAGTTAGTACGCAAAAACGGGCGAGTCATGAACCTAGAGCAATTTGATAATTTATACCAACTTTACCTTTTTTGTGACTAAAGACAGTCAGTATGCAAAAACGGGCGAGTCATGAACCTAGAGCAATTTGATATTTTATACCTACTTTACCTTTTTTGTGACTAAAGATAGTTAGTATGCAAAAACAGGCGAATCATGAACCTAGAGCAATTTGATAATTTATACCAACTTTACCTTTTTGTGACTAAAGACAGTTAGTATGCAAAAACGGGCGAGTCATGAACCTAGAGCAATTTGATAATGTATACCAACTTTACCTTTTTTGTGACTAAAGATAGTTAGTATGCAAAAACGGGAGAGTCATGAACCTAGAGCAATTTGATAATTTATACCAACTTTACCTTTTTTGTGACTAAAGACAGTTAGTATGCAAGAACGGGGGAGTCATGAACCTAGAGCAATTTGATAATTTATACCAACACAACTTTTTTGTGATTAAAGACAGTTAGTATGCAAAAACGGGCGATTCATGAACCTAGAAGCAATATTCGATAATTTATAGCAAACTTTACTTTTTTATAAGTGACTGCCAGTTAGTGTGCAAAAACTGGGACTAGTCATGAACCTAGAGCAATATGATAATTTATACCAACTTTACTTTTTTTGTGACTAAAGACAGTTAGTATGCAAAAACGGGCGAGTCATGAACCTAAAGCAATTTGATAATTTATACCAACTTTACCTTTTTTGTGACTAAAGACAGTTAGTATGCAAAAACGGGCGAATCATGAACCTAGAGCAATACGATAATTTATACAAACTTTACCTTTTTTGTGACTAAAGACATTTAGTATGATAAAACGGGCGAGTCATGAACCTAGAAGCAATATTCGATAATTTATAGCAAACTTTACGGTTTAATAAGTGACTGCCAGTTAGTGTGCAAAAACTGGGACTAGTCATGAACCTAGTGCAATTTGATAATTTATACTAACTTTACTTTATTTGTGACTAAAGACAGTTAGTATGCAAAAACGGGCGAGTCATGAACCTAGAGCAATATGATCATTTATACCAACTTTACCTTTTTTGTGACTAAAGACAGTTAGTATGCAAAAACGGGCGAGTCATGAACATAGAGCAACATGATAATTTATACCAACTTTACCTTTTTTTGTGACTAAAGACAGTTAGTATGAAAAATCGGGTGAGTCATGAAAATAGAAGAAATATTCGATTATTTATAGCAAACTTTACGGTTTTATAAGTGACTGCCAGTTAGTGTGCAAAAACTGGGACTAGTCATGAACCTAGAGCAATTTGATAATTTATACCAACTTTACCTTTTTGTGACTAAAGACAGTTATTATGCAAAAACGGGCGAGACATGAACCTAGAGCAATTTGATAATTTATACCAACTTTACCTTTTTTGTGACTAAAGACAGTTAGTATGCAAAAACGTGCGAGTCATGAACCTAGAGCAATTTGATAATTTATACCAACTTTACCTCTTTTGTGACTAAAGACAGTTAGTATGCAAAAACGGGCGAGTCATGAACCTAGAGCAATTTGATAATTTTTACCAACTTTACTTTTTTGTGCCTAAAGACAGTTAGTATGCAAAAACGGGCGATTCATTAACCTAGAAGCAATATTCGATAATTTATAGCAACCTTTACGGTTTTATAAGTGACTGCCAGTTAGTGTGCAAAAACTGGGACTAGTCATGAACCTAGTGCAATTTGATATTTTATACCAACTTTACCTTTTTTGTGACTAAAGACAGTTAGTACGCAAAAACGGGCGAGTCATGAACCTAGAGCAATATGATAATTTATACCAACTTTACCTTTTTTGTGGCTAAAGACAGTTAGTACGCAAAAACGGAGGAGTCATGAACCTAGAGCAATTTGATAATTTATACCAACTTTACCATTTTTTTGACTAAAGACAGTTAGTATGCAAAAACGGGCGAGTCATGAACCTAGAGCAATTTGATAATTTATACCAACTTTACTTTTTTGTGACTAAAGATAGTTAGTATGCAAAAACGGGCGAGTCATGAACCTAGAGCAATTTGATAATTTATACCAATTTTCCCCTTTTTGTGACTAAAGACTGTTAGTATGCAAAAACGGGTGAGTCATGAACCTAGAGCAATTTCATAATTTATACCAACTTTACTTTTTTGTGACTAAAGACAGTTAGTATGCAAAAACGGGCGAGTCATGTACCTAGAGCAATTTGATAATTTATACCAACTTTACCTTTTTTTGTGTCTAAAGACAGTTAGTATGCAAAAACGGGCGATTCATGAACCTAGAAGCAATATTCGATAATTTATAGCAAACGTTACGGTTTTATAAGTGACTGCCAGTTAGTGTGCAAAAACTGGGACTAGTCATGAACCTAGAGCAATTTGATAAATTATACCAACTTTACCTTTTTTGTGACTAAAGACAGTTAGTATGCAAAAACGGGCGAGTCATGAACCTAGAGTAATTTGATAATTTATACCAACTTTACCTATTTTGTGACTAAAGACAGTTAGTATGCAAAAACGGGCGAGTCATGAACCTAGAAGCAATATTCGATAATTTATACCAAACTTTACATTTTTATAAGTGACTGCCAGTTAGTGTGCTAAAACTGGGACTAGTCATGAACCTAGAGCAATTTGATAATGTATACCAACTTTACCTTTTTTGTGACTAAAGACAGTTAGTATGCAAAAACGGGCGAGTCATGAACCTAGAGCAATTTGATAATTTATACCAACTTTACATTTTTTGTGACTAAAGACAGTTAGTATGCAAAAACGGGCGAGTCATGAACCTAGAAGCAATATTCGATAATTTATAGCAAACTTTACGGTTTTATAAGTGACTGCCAGTTAGTCTGCAAAAACTGGGACTAGTCATGAACCTAGAGCAATATGATAATTTATACCAACTTTACTTTTTTTGTGACTAAAGACAGTTAGTATGCAAATACGGGCGAGTCATGAACCTAAAGCAATTTGATAATTTATACCAACTTTACCTTTTTTGTGACTAAAGACAGTTAGTATGCAAAAACGGGCGAGTCATGAACCTAGAGCAATATGATAATTTATACCAAACTTTACGGTTTTATAAGTGACTGCCAGTTAGTGTGCAAAAACTGGGACTAATCATGAACCTAGTGCAATTTGATAATTTATACCAACATTACTTTTTTGTGATTAAAGACAGTTAGTATGCAAAAACGGGCGATTCATGAACCTAGAAGCAATATTCGATAATTTATAGCAAACTTTACGGTTTTATAAGTGACTACCAGTTAGTGTGCAAAAACTGGGACTAGTCATGAACCTAGAGCAATTTGATAATTTATACCAACTTTACCTTTTTTGTGACTAAAGACAGTTAGTATGCAAAAACGGGCGAGTCATGAACCTAGAGCAATTTGATAATTTATACCAACTTTACCTTTTTTGTGACTAAAGACAGTTAGTATGCAAAAACGGGCGAGTCATGAACCTAGAGCAATTTGATAATTTATACCAACTTTACCTTTTTTGTGACTAAAGATAGTTAGTATGCAAAAACGGGCGAGTCATGAACCTAGAGCAATTTGATAATTTATACCAACTTTACCTTTTTTGTGACTAAAGAGAGTTAGTATGCAAAAACGGGCGAGTCATGAACCTAGAGCAATTTGATAATGTATACCAACTTTACCTTTTTTGTGACTAAAGATAGTTAGTATGCAAAAACGGGAGAGTCATGAACCTAAAGCAATTTGATAATTTATACCAACTTTACCTTTTTTGTGACTAGAGACAGTTAGTATGCAAAAACGGGCGAGTCATGAACCTAGAGCAATATGATAATTTATACCAACTTTACCTTTTTTGTGACTAAAGACAGTTAGTACGCAAAAACGGGCGAGTCATGAACCTAGAGCAATATGATCATTTATACCAACTTCACCTTTTTTGTGACTAAAGACAGTTAGTATGCAAAAACGGGCGAGTCATAAACATAGAGCAATATGATAATTTATACCAACTTTACCTTTTTTGTGACTAAAGACAGTTAGTATGAAAAATCGGGCGAGCAATGAAAATAGAAGAAATAGTCGATTATTTATAGCAAACTTTACGGTTTTATAAGTGACTGCCAGTTAGTGTGCAAAATTTGGTACTAGTCATGAACCTAGTGCAATTTGATATTTTATACCAACTTTACCTTATTTGTGACTAAAGACAGTTAGTATGCAAAAACGGGCGAGTCATGAACCTAGAGCAATTTGATAATTTATACCAACTTTACCTTTTTTGTGACTAAAGACAGTTAGTATGCAAAAACGGGCGAGTCATGAACCTAGAGCAATTTGATAATTTATACCAACTTTACATTTTTTGTGACTAAAGACAGTTAGTATGCAAAAACGGGCGAGTCATGAACCTAGAAGCAATATTCGATAATTTATAGCAAACTTTACGGTTTTATAAGTGACTGCCAGTTAGTCTGCAAAAACTGGGACTAGTCATGAACCTAGAGCAATATGATAATTTATACCAACTTTACTTTTTTTGTGACTAAAGACAGTTAGTATGCAAAAACGGGCAAGTCATGAACCTAAAGCAATTTGATAATTTATACCAACTTTACCTTTTTTGTGACTAAAGACAGTTAGTATGCAAAAACGAACGAGTCATGAACCTAGAGCAATATGATAATTTATACCAAACTTTACGGTTTTATAACTGACTGCCAGTTAGTGTGCAAAAACTGGGACTAATCATGAACCTAGTGCAATTTGATAATTTATACTAACTTTACTTTATTTGTGACTAAAGACAGTTAGTATGCAAAAACGGGGGAGTCATGAACCTAGAGCAATTTGATAATTTATACCAACATTACTTTTTTGTGATTAAAGACAGTTAGTATGCAAAAACGGGCGATTCATGAACCTAGAAGCAATATTCGATAATTTATAGCAAACTTTACGGTTTTATAAGTGACTGCCAGTTAGTGTGCAAAAACTGGGACTAGTCATGAATCTAGAGCAATTTGATAATTTATACCAACTTTACCTTTTTTGTGACTAAATACAGTTAGTATGCAAAAACGGGCGAGTCATGAACCTAGAGCAATTTGATAATTTATACCAACTTTACCTATTTTGTGACTAAAGACAGTTAGTATGCAAAAACGGGCGAGTCATGAACCTAGAAGCAATATTCGATAATTTATACCAAACTTTACATTTTTATAAGTGACTGCCAGTTAGTGTGCAAAAACTGGGACTAGTCATGAACCTAGAGCAATTTGATAATTTATACCAACTTTACCTTTTTTGTGACTAAAGACAGTTAGTATGCAAAAACGGGCGAGTCATGAACCTAGAGCAATTTGATAATTTATACCAACCTTACCTTTTTTGTGACTAAAGACAGTTAGTATGCAAAAACGGGCGAGTCATGAACCTAGAGCAATTTGATAATTTATACCAACTTTACCTTTTTTGTGACTAAAGATAGTTAGTATGCAAAAACGGGAGAGTCATGAACCTAGAGCAATATGATAATTTATACCAACTTTACCTTTTTTGTGACTAAAGAGAGTTAGTATGAAAAATCGGGCGAGCAATGAAAATAGAAGAAATAGTCGATTATTTATAGCAAACTTTACGGTTTTATACGTGACTGCCAGTTAGTGTGCAAAAACTGGGACTAGTCATGAACCTAGAGCAATTTGATAATTTATACCAACTTTACCTTTTTTGTGACTAAAGACAGTTAGTATGCAAAAACGGGCGAGACATGAACCTAGAGCAATTTGATAATTTATACCAACTTTACCTTATTTGTGACTAAAGACAGTTAGTATGCTAAAACGTGCGAGTCATGAACCTAGAGCAATTTGATAATTTATACCAACTTTACCTATTTTGTGACTAAAGACAGTTAGTATGCAAAAACGGGCGAGTCATGAACCTAGAGCAATTTGATAATTTTTACCAACTTTACTTTTTTGTGCCTAAAGACAGTTAGTATGCAAAAACGGGCGATTCATGAACCTAGAAGCAATATTCGATAATTTATAGCAACCTTTACGGTTTTATAAGTGACTGCCAGTTAGTGTGCAAAAACTGGGACTAGTCATGAACCTAGTGCAATTTGATATTTTATACCAACTTTACCTTTTTTGTGACTAAAGACAGTTAGTATGCAAAAACGGGCGAGTCATGAACCTAGAGCAATATTATAATTTATAAAAACTTTACCTTTTTTGTGACTAAAGACAGTTAGTACGCAAAAACGGGCGAGACATGAACCTAGAGCAATTTGTTAATCTATACCAACTTTACCTTTTTTGTGACTAAAGACAGTTAGTATGCGAAAACGGGCGAGTCATGAACCTAGAGCAATTTGATAATTTATACCAACTTTACCTTTTTTTTGACTAAAGACAGTTAGTATGCAAAAACGGGCGAGTCATGAACCTAGAGCAATTTGATAATTTATACCAACTTTACCTTTTTTGTCACTAAAGATAGTTAGTATGCAAAAACGGGTGAGTCATGAAACTAGATCAATTTGATAATTTATACCAACTTTACGTTTTTGTGACTAAAGACAGTTAGTATGCAAAAACGGGCGAGTCATGAACCTAGAGCAATTTGATAATTTATACCAACTTTACCTTTTTTGTGACTAAAGATAGTTAGTATGCAAAAACGGGCGAGTCATGAACCTAGAGCAATTTGTAAATTTATACCAACTTTACATTTTTTGTGACTAAAGACTGTTAGTATGCAAAAACGGGTGAGTCATGAACCTAGAGCAATTTGATAATTTATACCAACTTTACTTTTTTGTGACTAAAGACAGTTAGTATGCAAAAACGGGCGATTCATGAACCTAGAAGCAATATTCGATAATTTATAGCAAACTTTACGGTTTTATAAGTGACTGCCAGTTAGTGTGCAAAAACTGGGACTAGTCATGAACCTAGAGCAATATGATAATTTATACCAACTTTACTTTTTTTGTGACTAAAGACAGTTAGTATGCAAAAACGGGCGAGTCATGAACCTAAAGCAATTTGATAATTTATACCAACTTCACCTTTTTTGTGACTAAAGACAGTTAGTATGCAAAAACGGGCGAGCCATGAACCTAGAGCAATATGATAATTTATACCAATTTACCTTTTTTGTGACTAAAGACAGTTAGTATGCAAAAACGTGCGAGTCATGATCCTAGAGCAATTTGATAATTTATACCAACTTTACCTTTTTTGTGACTAAAGACAGTTAGTATGCAAAAACGGGCGAGTCATGAACCTAGAAGCAATATTCGATAATTTATAGCAAACTTTGCATTTTTATAAGTGACTGCCAGTTAGTGTGCAAAAACTGGGACTAGACATGAACCTAGAGCAATTTGATAATTTATACCACCTTTACCTTTTTTGTGACTAAAGACAGTTAGTATGCAAAAACGGGCGAGTCATGAACCTAAAGCAATTTGATAATTTATACCAACTTTACCTTTTTAGTGACTAAAGACAGTTAGTATGCAAAAACGGGCGAGTCATGAACCTAGAAGCAATATTCGATAATTTATACCAACTTTACCTTTATTGTGACTAAAGACAGTTAGTATGCAAAAACGGGCGAGTCATGAACCTAGAGCAATATGATAATTTATACCAAACTTTACGGTTTTATAAGTGACTGCCAGTTAGTGTGCAAAAACTGGGACTAGTCATGAACCTAGAGCAATTTGATAAGTTATACCAACTTTACCTTTTTTGTGACTAAAGACAGTTAGTATGCAAAAACGGGCGAGTCATGAACCTAGAGCAATATGATAATTTATACCAACTTTACCTTTTTTGTGACTAAAGACAGTTAGTACGCAAAAACGGGCGAGTCATGAACCTAGAGCAATTTGATAATCCATACCAACTTTACCTTTTTTGTGATTAAAGACAGTTAGTATGCGAAAACGGGCGAGTCATGAACCTAGAGCAATTTGATAATTTATACCAACTTTACCTTTTTTTTGACTAAAGACAGTTAGTATGCAAAAACGGGCGAGTCATGAACCTATAGCAATTTGATAATTTATACCAACTTTACCTTTTTTGTGATTAAAGATAGTTAGTATGCAATAACGGGTGAGTCATGAAACTAGAGCAATTTGATAATTTATATCAACTTTACCTATTTTGTGACTAAAGACAGTTAGTATGCAAAAACGGGCGAGTCATGAACCTAAAGCAATTTGATAATTTATACCAACTTTACCTTTTTTGTGACTAAAGAGAGTTAGTATGCAAAAACGTGCGAGTCATGAACCTAGAGCAATTTGATAATTTATACCATCTTTACCTTTTTTGTGACTAAAGACAGTTAGTATGCAAAAACGGGCGAGTCATGAACATAGAGCAATATGATAATTTATACCAACTTTACCTTTTTTGTGACTAAAGACAGTTAGTATGCAAAAATTTGCGAGTCATGAACCTAGAAGCAATATTCGATAATTTATAGCAAACTTTGCATTTTTATAAGTGACTGCCAGTTAGTGTGCAAAACTGGGACTAGGCATGAACCTAGAGCAATTTGATAATTTATACCACCTTTACCTTTTTTGTGACTAAAGAGAGTTAGTATGCAAAAACGGGCGAGTCATGAACCTAGAAGCAATATTCGATAATTTATACCAACTTTACCTTTATTGTGACTAAAGACAGTTAGTATGCAAAAACGGGCGAGTCATGAACCTAGAGCAATATGATAATTTATACCAAACTTTACGGTTTTATAAGTGACTGCCAGTTAGTGTGCAAAAACTGGGACTAGTCATGAACCTAGAGCAATTTGATAAGTTATACCAACTTTACCTTTTTTGTGACTAAAGACAGTTAGTATGCAAAAACGGGCGAGACATGAACATAGAGCGATTTGATAATTTATACCAACTTTACCTTTTTTGTGACTAAAGACAGTTAGTATGCAAAAACGGGCGAGTCATGAACCTAGAGCAATTTGATAATTTATACCAACTTTACTTTATTGTGCCTAAAGACAGTTAGTATGCAAAAACGGGCGATTCATGAACCTAGAGCAATATGATAATTTATACCAAACTTTACGGTTTTATAAGTGACTGCCAGTTAGTGTGCAAAAACTGGGACTAGTCATGAACCTAGAGCAATTTGATAAGTTATACCAACTTTACCTTTTTTCTGACTAAAGACAGTTAGTATGCAAAAACGGGCGAGACATGAACATAGAGCAATTTGATAATTTATACCAACTTTACCTTTTTTGTGACTAAAGACAGTTAGTATGCAAAAACGGGCGAGTCATGAACCTAGAGCAATTTGATAATTTATACCAACTTTACTTTATTGTGCCTAAAGACAGTTAGTACGCAAAACCGGGCGAGTCATGAACCTAGAGCAATTTGATAATCCATACCAACTTTACCTATTTTGTGACTAAAGACAGTTAGTATGCAAAAACGGGCGAGTCATGAACCTAGAAGCAATATTCGATAATTTATAGCAAACTTTGCATTTTTATAAGTGACTGCCAGTTAGTGTGCAAAAACTGGGACTAGGCATGAACCTAGAGTAATTTGATAATTTATACCAACTTCACCTTTTTTGTGACTAAAGACAGTTAGTATGCAAAAACGGGCGAGTCATGAACATAGAGCAATATGATAATTTATACCAACTTTACCTTTTTTGTGACTAAAGACAGTTAGTATGCAAAAACTTGCGAGTCATGAACCTAGAGCAATTTGATAATTTATACCAACTTTACCTTTTTTGTGACTAAAGACAGTTAGTATGCAAAAACGGGCGAGTCATGAACCTAGAGCAATTTGATAATTTATACCAACTTTACTTTTTTGTGCCTAAAGACAGTTAGTATGCAAAAACGGGCGATTCATGAACCTAGAAGCAATATTCGATAATTTATAGCAAACTTTACGGTTTTATAAGTGACTGCCAGTTAGTGTGCAAAAACTGGGACTAGTCATGAACCTAGTGCAATTTGATATTTTATACCAACTTTACCTTTTTTGTAACTAAAGACAGTTAGTATGCAAAAACGGGCGAGTCATGAACCTAGAGCAATATGATAATTTATACCAACTTTACCTTTTTTGTGACTAAAGACAGTTAGTATGCAAAAACGGGCGAGTCATGAACCTAGAGCAATTTGATAATTTATACCAACTTTACCTTTTTTGTCACTAAAGATAGTTAGTATGCAAAAACGGGTGAGTCATGAAACTAGATCAATTTGATAATTTATACCAACTTTACTTTTTTGTGACTAAAACAGTTAGTATGCAAAAACGGGCGAGTCATGAACCTAGAGCAATTTGATAATTTATACCAGCTTTACCTTTTTTGTGACTAAAGATAGTTAGTATGCAAAAACGGGCGAGTCATGAACCTAGAGCAATTTGATAATTTATACCAACTTTACATTTTTTGTGACTAAAGACTGTTAGTATGCAAAAACGGGTGAGTCATGAACCTAGAGCAATTTGATAATTTATACCAACTTTACTTTTTTGTGACTAAAGACAGTTAGTATGCAAAAACGGGCGAGTCATGAACCTAGAGCAATTTGATAATTTATACCAACATTACCTTTTTTGTGACTAAAGACAGTTAGTATGCAAAAACGGGCGAGTCATGAACCTAGAAGCAATATTCGATAATTTATAGCAAACTTTGCATTTTTATAAGTGACTGCCAGTTAGTGTGCAAAAACTGGGACTAGGCATGAACCTAGAGCAATTTGATAATTTATACCAACTTTACTTTTTTGTGCCTAAAGACAGTTAGTATGCAAAAACGGGCGATTCATGAACCTAGAAGCAATATTCGATAATTTATAGCAACCTTTACGGTTTTATAAGTGACTGCCAGTTAGTGTGCAAAAACTGGGACTAGTCATGAACCTATTGCAATTTGATATTTTATACCAACTTTACCTTTTTTGTGATTAAAGACAGTTAGTATGCAAAAACGGGCGAGTCATGAACCTATAGCAATTTGATAATTTATACCAACTTTACCTTTTTTGTGACTAAAGATAGTTAGTATGCAAAAACGGGTGAGTCATGAAACTAGAGCAATTTGATAATTTATACCAACTTTACCTATTTTGTGACTAAAGACAGTTAGTATGCAAAAACGGGCGAGTCATGAACCTAGAGCAATTTGATAATTTATACCAACTTTACCTTTTTTGTGACTAAAGATAGTTAGTATGCAAAAACGGGCGAGTCATGAACCTAGAGCAATTTGATAATTTATACCAACTTTACCTTTTTTGTGACTAAAGACTGTTAGTATGCAAAAACGGGTGAGTCATGAACCTAGAGCAATTTGATAATTTATACCAACTTTACTTTTTTGTGACTAAAGACAGTTAGTATGCAAAAACGGGCGAGTCATGAACCTAGAGCAATTTGATAATTTATACCAACTTTACTTTTTTGTGACTAAAGACAGTTAGTATGCAAAAACAGGGGAGTCATGAACCTAGAGCAATTTGATAATTTATACCAACATTACTTTTTTGTGATTAAAGACAGTTAGTATGCATAAACGGGCGATTCATGAACCTAGAAGCAATATTCGATAATTTATAGCAAACTTTACGGTTTTATAAGTGACTGCCAGTTAGTGTGCAAAAACTGGGACTAGTCATGAACCTAGAGCAATATGATAATTTATACCAACTTTACTTTTTTTGTGACTAAAGACAGTTAGTATGCAAAAACGGACGAGTCATGAACCTAAAGCAATTTGATAATTTATACCAACTTTACCTTTTTTGTGACTAAAGACAGTTAGTATGCAAAAACGTGCGAGTCATGAACCTAGAGCAATTTGATAATTTATACCAACTTTACCTTTTTTGTGACTAAAGACAGGTAGTACGCAAAAACGGGCGAGTCATGAACCTAGAAGCAATATTCGATAATTTATAGCAAACTTTGCATTTTTATAAGTGACTGCCAGTTAGTGTGCAAAAACTGGGACTAGGCATGAACCTAGAGCAATTTGATAATTTATACCAACTTTACCTTTTTTGTGACTAAAGACAGTTAGTATGCAAAAACGGGCGAGTCATGAACCTAAAGCAATTTGATAATTTATACCAACTTTACCTTTTTAGTGACTAAAGACAGTTAGTATGCAAAAACGGGCGAGTCATGAACCTAGAGCAATATGATAATTTATACCAACTTTACCTATTTGTGACTAAAGACAGTTAGTATGCAAAAACGGGCGAGTCATGAACCTAGAGCAATATTCGATAATTTATAGCAAACTTTACAATTTTTTAAGTGACTGCCAGTTAGTGTGCAAAAACTGGGACTACTCATGAACCTAGAGCAATTTGATAATTTATACCAACTTTACCTTTTTTGTGACTAAAGACAGTTAGTATGCAAAAACGGGCGAGTCATGAACCTAGAGCAATTTGATAATTTATACCAACTTTACCTTTTTTGTGACTAAAGACAGTTAGTATGCAAAAACGTGCGAGTCATGAACCTAGAGCAATTTGATAATTTATACCAACTTTACCTTTTTTTTGACTAAAGAGAGTTAGTATGCAAAAACGGGCGAGTCATAAACCAAGAGCAATATGATAATTTATAACAACTTTACCTGTTTTGTGACTAAAGACAGTTAGTATGCAAAAACGGGCGAGTCATGAACCTAGAGCAATATGATAATTTATACCAACTTTACCTTTTTTGTGACTAAAGACAGTTAGTATGCAAAAACGGGCGAGTCATGAACCTAGAGCAATATGATAATTTATACCAAACTTTACGGTTTTATAAGTGACTGCCAGTTAGTGTGCAAAAACTGGGACTAGTCATGAACCTAGAGCAATTTGATAATTTATACCAACTTTACCTTTTTTGTGACTAAAGACAGTTAGTATGCAAAAACGGGCGAGTCATGAACCTAGAGCAATTTGATAATTTATACCAACTTTACTTTTTTGTGCTTAAAGACAGTTAGTATGCAAAAACGGGCGATTCATGAACCTAGAAGCAATATTCGATAATTTATAGCAACCTTTACGGTTTTATAAGTGACTGTTAGTTAGTGTGCAAAAACTGGGACTAGTCATGAACCTAGTGCAATTTGATATTTTATACCAACTTTACCTTTTTTGTGACTAAAGACAGTTAGTATGCAAAAACGGGCGAGTCATGAACCTAGAGCAATTTGATAATTTATACCAACTTTACTTTTTTGTGCTTAAAGACAGTTAGTATGCAAAAACGGGCGATTCATGAACCTAGAAGCAATATTCGATAATTTATAGCAACCTTTACGGTTTTATAAGTGACTGTTAGTTAGTGTGCAAAAACTGGGACTAGTCATGAACCTAGTGCAATTTGATATTTTATACCAACTTTACCTTTTTTGTGACTAAAGACAGTTAGTATGCAAAAACGGGCGAGTCATGAACCTAGAGCAATTTGATAATTTATACCAACTTTACCTTTTTTGTGACTAAAGATAGTTAGTATGCAAAAACGGGTGAGTCATGAAACTAGAGCAATTTGATAATTTATACCAACTTTACTTTTTTGTGACTAAAGACAGTTAGTATGCAAAAACGGGCGAGTCATGAACCTAGAGCAATTTGATAATTTATACCAACTTTACCTTTTTTGTGACTAAAGATAGTTAGTATGCAAAAACGGGCGAGTCATGAACCTAGAGCAATATGATAATTTATACCAACTTTACCTTTTTTGTGACTAAAGACTGTTAGTATGCAAATACGGGTGAGTCATGAACTTAGAGCAATTTGATAATTTATACCAACTTTACATTTTTGTGACTAAAGACAGTTAGTATGCAAAAACGGGCGAGTCATGAACCTAGAGCAATTTGATAATTTATACCAACTTTACCTATTTTGTGACTAAAGACAGTTAGTATGCAAAAACGCGCGAGTCATGAACCTAGAGCAATTTGATAATGTATACCAACTTTACCTTTTTTGTGACTAAAGATAGTTAGTATGCAAAAACGGGAGAGTCATGAACCTAGAGCAATTTGATAATTTATACCAACTTTACCTTTTTTGTGACTAAAGACAGTTAGTATGCAAAAACGGGCGAGTCATGAACCTAGAGCAATATGATAATTTATACCAACTTTACCTTTTTTGTGACTAAAGAGAGTTAGTATGCAAAAACGTGCGAGTCATGAACCTAGAGCAATTTGATAATTTATACCAACTTTACCTTAATTTGTGACTAAAGACAGTTAGTATGCAAAAACGGGCGAGTCATGAACCTAGAAGCAATATTCGATAATCTATAGCAAACTTTGCATTTTTATAAGTGACTGCCAGTTAGTGTGCAAAAACTGGGACTACTCATGAACCTAGAGCAATTTGATAATTTATACCAACTTTACCTTTTTTGTGACTAAAGACAGTTAGTATGCAAAAACGGGCGAGTCATGAACCTAGAGCAATTTGATAATTTATACCAACTTTACCTTTTTGGTGACTAAAGACAGTTAGTATGCAAAAACGTGCGAGTCATGAACCTTGAGCAATTTGATAATTTATACCAACTTTACCTTTTTTTTGACTAAAGAAAGTTAGTATGCAAAAACGGGCGAGTCATGAACCAAGAGCAATATGATAATTTATAACAACTTTACCTGTTTTGTGACTAAAGACAGTTAGTATGCAAAAACGGGCGAGTCATGAACCTAGAGCAATATGATAATTTATACCAACTTTACCTTTTTTGTGACTAAAGACAGTTAGTATGCAAAAACGGGCGAGTCATGAACCTAGAGCAATATGATAATTTATACCAACTTTACATTTTTTGTGACTAAAGACAGTTAGTATGCAAAAACGGGCGAGTCATGAACCTAAAGCAATTTGATAATTTATACCAACTTTACCTTTTTAGTGACTAAAGACAGTTAGTATGCAAAAACGGGCGAGTCATGAACCTAGAGCAATATGATAATTTATACCAACTTTACCTTTATTGTGACTAAAGACAGTTAGTATGCAAAAACGGGCGAGTCATGAACCTGGAAGAAATATTCGATAATTTATAGCAAACTTTACAATTTTATAAGTGACTGCCAGTTAGTGTGCAAAAACTGGGACTAGTCATGAACCTAGAGCAATTTGATAATTTATACCAACTTTACCTTTTTTGTGACTAAAGACAGTTAGTATGCAAAAACGGGCGAGTCATTAACCTAGAGCAATTTGATAATTTATACCAACTTTTCCTTTTTTGTGACTAAAGACAGTTAGTATGCAAAAACGTGCGAGTCATGAACCTTGAGCAATTTGATAATTTATACCAACTTTACCTTTTTTTTGACTAAAGAGAGTTAGTATGCAAAAACGGGCGAGTCATG
This sequence comes from Prosapia bicincta, assembly GCA_036971475.1. Taxonomy (NCBI): domain Eukaryota; kingdom Metazoa; phylum Arthropoda; class Insecta; order Hemiptera; family Cercopidae; genus Prosapia; species Prosapia bicincta. Next base: position 110,234,655 of record JBAIZL010000006.1, read on the forward strand.
AACCAAGAGCAATATGATAATTTATAACAACTTTACCTGTTTTGTGACTAAAGACAGTTAGTATGCAAAAACGGGCGAGTCATGAACCTAGAGCAATATGATAATTTATACCAACTTTACATTTTTTGTGACTAAAGTCAGTTAGTATGCAAAAACGGGCGAGTCATGAACCTAGAAGCAATATTTGATAATTTATAGCAAACTTTGCATTTTTATAAGTGACTGCCAGTTAGTGTGCAAAAACTGGGACTAGTCATGAACCTAGAGCAATTTGATAATTTATACCAACTTTACCTTTTTTGTGACTAAAGACAGTTAGTATGCAAAAACGGGCGAGTCATGAACCTAGAGCAATTTGATAATTTATACCAACTTTACCTTTTATGTGACTAAAGACAGTTAGTATGCGAAAACGGGCGAGTCATGAACCTAGAGCAATTTGATTATTTATACCAACTTTACCTTTTTCGTGACTAAAGACAGTTAGTATGCAAAAACGGGCGTGTCATGAACCTAGAGCAATATGATAATTTATACCAACTTTACCTTTTTTGTGACAAATGACAGTTAGTATGCAAAAACGGGCGAGTCATGAACCTACAGCAATTTGATAATTTATAAAAACTTTACCTTTTTAGTGACTAAAGACAGTTAGTATGCAAAAACGGGCGAGTCATGAACCTAGAGCAATATGATAATTTATACCAACTTTATCTTTTTTGTGACTAAAGACAGTTAGTATGCAAAAACGTGCGAGTCATAAACCTAGAGCAATTTGATAATTTATACCAACACAACTTATTTGTGATTAAAGACAGTTAGTATGCAAAAACGGGCGATTCATGAACCTAGAAGCAATATTCGATAATTTATAGCAAACTTTACGGTTTTATAAGTGACTGCCAGTTAGTGTGCAAAAACTGGGACTAGTCATGAACCTAGTGCAATTTGATAATTTATACTAACTTTACTTTATTTGTGACTAAAGACAGTTAGTATGCAAAAACGGGCGAGTCATGAACCTAGAGCAATATGACCATTTATACCAACTTTACCTTTTTTGTGACTAAAGACAGTTAGTATGCAAAAACGTGCGAGTCATGAACCTAGAGCAATTTGATAATTTATACCAACTTTATCTTTTTTGTGACTAAAGACAGTTAGTATGCAAAAACGGACGAGTCATGAACCTAGAGCAATTTGATAATTTATACCAACTTTACTTTATTGTGCCTAAAGACAGTTAGTATGCAAAAACGGGCGAGTCATGAACCTAGAGCAATATGACCATTTATACCAACTTTACCTTTTTTGTGACTAAAGACAGTTAGTATGCAAAAACGTGCGAGTCATGAACCTAGAGCAATTTGATAATTTATACCAACTATACCTTTTTTGTGACTAAAGACAGTTAGTATGCAAAAACGGGCGAGTCGTGAACCTAGAAGCAATATTCGATAATTTATAGCAAACTTTACATTTTTATAAGTGACTGCCAGTTAGTGTGCAAAAACTGGGACTAGTCATGAACCTAGAGCAATTTGATAATTTATACCAACTTTACCTTTTTTGTGACTAAAGACAGTTAGTATGCAAAAACGGGCGAGTCATGAACCTAGAGCAATTTGATAATTTATACCAACTATACCTTTTTTGTGACTAAAGACAGTTAGTATGCAAAAACGTGCGAGTCATGAACCTAGAGCAATTTGATAATTTATACCAACTTAACCTTTTTTTTGACTAAAGAGAGTTAGTATGCAAAAACGGGCGAGTCATAAACCAAGAGCAATATGATAATTTATAACAACTTTACCTGTTTTGTGACTAAAGACAGTTAGTATGCAAAAACGGGCGAGTCATGAACCTAGAGCAATTTCATAATTTATACCAACTTTACCTTTTTTGTGACAAAAGACAGTTAGTATGCAAAAACGGGCGAGTCATGAACCTACAGAAATTTGATAATTTATACCAACTTTACTTTTTGTGACTAAAGACAGTTAGTATGCAAAAACGGGCGAGTCATAAACCTAGAGCAATTTGATAATTTATACAAACTTTACCTATTTTGTGACTAAAGACAGTTAGTATGCAAAAACGGGCGAGTCATGAACCTAGAAGCAAATTCGATAATTTATAGCAAACTTTACATTTTTATAAGTGACTGTCAGTTAGTGTGCAAAAACTGGGGCTAGTCATGAACCTAGAGCAATTTGATAATTTATACCAACTTTGCCTTTTTTGTGACTAAAGACAGTTAGTATGCAAAAACGGGCGAGTCATGAACCTAGAGCAATTTGATAATTTATACCAACTTTACCTTTTTTGTGACTAAAGACAGTTAGTATGCAAAAACGGGCGAGTCATGAACCTAGAGCAATTTGATAATTTATACCAACTTTACCTTTTTTGTGACTAAGGATAGTTAGTATGCAAAAACGGGCGAGTCATGAACCTAGAGCAATTTGATAATTTATACCAACTTTTCCTTTTTTTGTGACTAAAGACAGTTAGTATGCAAAAACGAGCGAGACATGAACCTAGAGCATTTGATAATGTATACCAACTTTACTTTTTTTGTGACTAAAGATAGTTAGTATGCAAAAACGGGAGAGTCATGAATCTAGAGCAATTTGATAATGTATACCAACTTTTCCTTTTTTGTGACTAAAGAAAGTTAGTATGCAAAAACGGAAGAGTCATGAACCTAGAGCAATTTGATAATTTATACCAACACAACTTATTTGTGATTAAAGACAGTTAGTATGCAAAAACGGGCGATTCATGAACCTAGAAGCAATATTCGATAATTTATAGCAAAATTTACGGTTTTATAAGTGACTGCCAGTTAGTGTGAAAAAACTGGGACTAGTCATGAACCTAGAGCAATATGATAATTTATACCAACTTTACTTTTTTTGTGACTAAAGACTGTTAGTATGCAAAAACGGGCGAGTCATGAACCTAGAGCAATACGATAATTTATACCAACTTTACCTTTTTTGTGACTAAAGACATTTAGTATGCAAAAACGGGCGAGTCATGAACCTAGAAGCAATATTCGATAATTTATAGCAAACGTTACGGTTTTATAAGTGACTGCCAGTTAGTGTGCAAAAACTGGGACTAGTCATGAACCTAGTGCAATTTGATAATTTATACTAACTTTACTTTATTTGTGACTAAAGACAGTTAGTATGCAAAAACGGGCGAGTCATGAACCTAGAGCAATATGACCATTTATACCAACTTTACCTTTTTTGTGACTAAAGACAGTTAGTATGCAAAAACGTGCGAGTCATGAACCTAGAGCAATTTGATAATTTATACCAACTTTACTTTTTGTGACTAAAGACAGTTAGTATGCAAAAACGGGCGAGTCATAAACCTAGAGCAATTTGATAATTTATACAAACTTTACCTATTTTGTGACTAAAGACAGTTAGTATGCAAAAACGGGCGAGTCATGAACCTAGAAGCAAATTCGATAATTTATAGCAAACTTTACATTTTTATAAGTGACTGTCAGTTAGTGTGCAAAAACTGGGGCTAGTCATGAACCTAGAGCAATTTGATAATTTATACCAACTTTACCTTTTTTGTGACTAAAGACAGTTAGTATGCAAAAACGGGCGAGTCATGAACCTAGAGCAATTTGATAATTTATACCAACTTTACCTTTTTTGTGACTAAAGACAGTTAGTATGCAAAAACGGGCGAGTCATGAACCTAGAGCAATTTGATAATTTATACCAACTTTACCTTTTTTGTGACTAAGGATAGTTAGTATGCAAAAACGGGCGAGTCATGAACCTAGAGCAATTTGATAATTTATACCAACTTTTCCTTTTTTTGTGACTAAAGACAGTTAGTATGCAAAAACGAGCGAGACATGAACCTAGAGCATTTGATAATGTATACCAACTTTACTTTTTTTGTGACTAAAGATAGTTAGTATGCAAAAACGGGAGAGTCATGAATCTAGAGCAATTTGATAATGTATACCAACTTTTCCTTTTTTGTGACTAAAGAAAGTTAGTATGCAAAAACGGAAGAGTCATGAACCTAGAGCAATTTGATAATTTATACCAACACAACTTATTTGTGATTAAAGACAGTTAGTATGCAAAAACGGGCGATTCATGAACCTAGAAGCAATATTCGATAATTTATAGCAAAATTTACGGTTTTATAAGTGACTGCCAGTTAGTGTGAAAAAACTGGGACTAGTCATGAACCTAGAGCAATATGATAATTTATACCAACTTTACTTTTTTTGTGACTAAAGACTGTTAGTATGCAAAAACGGGCGAGTCATGAACCTAGAGCAATACGATAATTTATACCAACTTTACCTTTTTTGTGACTAAAGACATTTAGTATGCAAAAACGGGCGAGTCATGAACCTAGAAGCAATATTCGATAATTTATAGCAAACGTTACGGTTTTATAAGTGACTGCCAGTTAGTGTGCAAAAACTGGGACTAGTCATGAACCTAGTGCAATTTGATAATTTATACTAACTTTACTTTATTTGTGACTAAAGACAGTTAGTATGCAAAAACGGGCGAGTCATGAACCTAGAGCAATATGACCATTTATACCAACTTTACCTTTTTTGTGACTAAAGACAGTTTGTATGCAAAAACGTGCGAGTCATGAACCTAGAGCAATTTGATAATTTATACCAACTTTATCTTTTTTGTGACTAAAGACAGTTAGTATGCAAAAACGGACGAGTCATGAACCTAGAGCAATTTGATAATTTATACCAACTTTACTTTTTTGTGCCTAAAGACAATTAGTATGCAAAAACGGGCGATTCATGAACCTAGAAGCAATATTCGATAATTTATAGCAAACTTTACGGTTATATAAGTGACTGCCAGTTAGTGTGCAAAAACTGGTACTAGTCATGAACCTAGTGCAATTTGATATTTTATACCAACTTTACCTTTTTTGTGACTAAAGACAGTTAGTATGCAAAAACGGGCGAGTCATGAACCTAGAGCAATATGATAATTTATACCAACTTTACCTTTTTTGTGACTAAAGACAGTTAGTACGCAAAAACGGGCGAGTCATGAACCTAGAGCAATTTGATAATCTATACCAACTTTACCTTTTTTGTGACTAAAGACAGTTAGTATGCGAAAACGGGCGAGTCATGAACCTAGTGCAATTTGATAATTTATACCAACTTTACCTTTTTTGTGACTAAAGATAGTTAGTATGCAAAAACGGGCGAGTCATGAACCTAGAGCAATTTGATAATTTATACCAACTTTACCTTTTTTGTGAGTAAAGACAGTTAGTATGCAAAACGGGTGAGTCATGAACCTAGAGCAATTTGATAATTTATACCAACTTTACTTTTTTGTGACTAAAGACAGTTAGTATGCAAAAACGGGCGAGTCATGAACCTAGAGCAATTTGATAATTTATACCAACTTTACCTTTTTTGTGACTAAAGACAGTTAGTATGCAAAAACGGGCGAGTCATGAACCTAGAAGCATTTTTCGATAATTTATAGCAAACTTTGCATTATTATAAGTGACTGCCAGTTAGTGTGCAAAAACTGGGGCTAGTCATGAACCTAGAGCAATTTGATAATTTATACCAACTTTACCTTTTTTGTGACTAAAGACAGTTAGTATGCAAAAACGGGCGAGTCATGAACTTAGAAGCAATATTCGATAATTTATAGCAAACGTTACGGTTTTATAAGTGACTGCCAGTTAGTGTGCAAAAACTGGGACTAGTCATGAACCTAGTGCAATTTGATAATTTATACTAACTTTAATTTATTTGTGACTAAAGACAGTTAGTATGCAAAAACGGGCGAGTCATGAACCTAGAGCAATATGATAATTTATACCAACTTTACCTTCTTTGTGATAAAAGACAGTTAGTATGCAAAAACGGGCGAGTCATGAACCTAAAGCAATTTGATAATTTATACCAACTTTACCTTTTTAGTGACTAAAGACAGTTAGTATGCAAAAACGGGCGAGTCATGAACCTAGAGCAATATGATAATTTATACCAACTTTACCTTTTTTGTGACTAAAGACAGTTAGTATGCAAAAACGGGCGAGTCATGAACCTAGAAGCAATATTCGATAATTTATAGCAAACTTTACAATTTTATAAGTGACTGCCAGTTAGTGTGCAAAAACTGGGACTACTCATGAACCTAGAGCAATTTGATAATTTATACCAACTTTACCTTTTTTGTGACTAAAGAGAGTTAGTATGCAAAAACGGGCGAGTCATGAACCAAGAGCAATATGATAATTTATAACAACTTTACCTTTTTTGTGACTAAAGACAGTTAGTATGCAAAAACGGGCGAGTCATGAACCTAGAGCAATTTGATAATTTATACCAACTTTACCTTTTTTGTGACTAACGATAGTTAGTATGCAAAAACGGGCGAGTCATGAACCTAGAGCAATTTGATAATTTATACCAACTTTTCCTTTTTTTGTGACTAAAGACAGTTAGTATGCAAAAACGGGCGAGACATGAACCTAGAGCATTTGATAATGTATACCAACTTTACTTTTTTTGTGACTAAAGATAGTTAGTATGCAAAAACGGGAGAGTCATGAATCTAGAGCAATTTGATAATGTATACCAACTTTTCCTTTTTTGTGACTAAAGAAAGTTAGTATGCAAAAACGGAAGAGTCATGAACCTAGAGCAATTTGATAATTTATACCAACACAACCCTTTTGTGATTAAAGACAGTTAGTATGCAAAAACGGGCGATTCATGAACCTAGAAGCAATATTCGATAATTTATAGCAAACTTTACGGTTATATAAGTGACTGCCAGTTAGTGTGCAAAAACTGGTACTAGTCATGAACCTAGTGCAATTTGATATTTTATACCAGCTTTACCTTTTTTGTGACTAAAGACAGTTAGTATGCAAAAACGGGCGAGTCATGAACCTAGAGCAATATGATAATTTATACCAACTTTACCTTTTTTGTGACTAAAGACAGTTAGTACGCAAAAACGGGCGAGTCATGAACCTAGAGCAATTTGATAATCTATACCAACTTTACCTTTTTTGTGACTAAAGACAGTTAGTATGCGAAAACGGGCGAGTCATGAACCTAGAGCAATTTGATAATTTATACCAACTTTACCTTTTTTGTGACTAAAGATAGTTAGTATGCAAAAACGGGCGAGTCATGAACCTAGAGCAATTTGATAATTTATACCAATTTTACCTTTTTTGTGAGTAAAGACAGTTAGTATGCAAAAACGGGTGAGTCATGAACCTAGAGCAATTTGATAATTTATACCAACTTTACTTTTTTGTGACTAAAGACAGTTAGTATGCAAAAACGGGCGAGTCATGAACCTAGAGCAATTTGATAATTTATACCAACTTTACCTTTTTTGTGACTAAAGACAGTTAGTATGCAAAAACGGGCGAGTCATGAACCTAGAGCAATATGATAATTTATACCAACTTTACCTTCTTTGTGATAAAAGACAGTTAGTATGCAAAAACGGGCGAGTCATGAACCTAAAGCAATTTGATAATTTATACCAACTTTACCTTTTTAGTGACTAAAGACAGTTAGTATGCAAAAACGGGCGAGTCATGAACCTAGAGCAATATGATAATTTATACCAACTTTACCTTCTTTGTGACTAAAGACAGTTAGTATGCAAAAACGGGCGAGTCATGAACCTAGAAGCAATATTCGATAATTTATAGCAAACTTTACAATTTTATAAGTGACTGCCAGTTAGTGTGCAAAAACTGGGACTACTCATGAACCTAGAGCAATTTGATAATTTATACCAACTTTACCTTTTTTGTGACTAAAGAGAGTTAGTATGCAAAAACGGGCGAGTCATGAACCTAGAAGCAACATTCGATAATTTATAGCAAACTTTGCATTACTATAAGTGACTGCCAGTTAGTGTGCAAAAACTGGGGCTAGTCATGAACCTAGAGCAATTTGAAATTTATACCAACTTTACCTTTTTTGTGACTAAAGACAGTTAGTATGCAAAAACGGGCGAGTCATGAACCTAGAGCAATTTGATAATTTATACCAACTTTACCTTTTTTGTGACTAAAGACAGTCAGTATGCAAAAACGGGCGAGTCATGAACCTAGAGCAATATGATAATTTATACCAACATTACCTTTTTTGTGACTAAAGACAGTTAGTATGCAAAAACGGGCTAGTCATGAACCTAGAGCAATTTGATAATTTATACCAACTTTACCTTTTTTGTGACTAAAGACAGTTAGTATGCAAAAACGTGCGAGTCATGAACCAAGAGCAATATGATAATTTATAACAACTTTACCTGTTTTGTGACTAAAGACAGTTAGTATGCAAAAACGGGCGAGTCATGAACCTAGAGCAATATGATAATTTATACCAACTTTACCTTTTTTGTGACTAAAGACAGTTAGTATGCAAAAACGGGCGAGTCATGAACCTAGAGCAATATGATAATTTATACCAAACTTTACGGTTATATAAGTGACTGCCAGTTAGTGTGCAAAAACTGGGACTAGTCATGAACCTAGAGCAATTTGATAATTTATACCAACTTTACATTTTTTGTGACTAAAGTCAGTTAGTATGCAAAAACGGGCGAGTCATGAACCTAGAAGCAATATTTGATAATTTATAGCAAACTTTACGGTTTTATAAGTGACTGCCAGTTAGTGTGCCAAAACTGGGACTAGTCATGAACCTAGAGCAATTTGATAATTTATACCAACTTTACCTTTTTTGTGACTAAAGATAGTTAGTATGCAAAAACGGGCGAGTCATGAACCTAGAGGCAATATTCGATAATTTATAGCAAACTTTGCATTTTTATAAGTGACTGCTAGTTAGTGTGCAAAAACTGGGACTAGTCATGAACCTAGAGCAATTTGATAATTTATACCAACTTTACCATTATTGTGACTAAAGACAGTTAGTATGCAAAAACGGGCGAGTCATTAACCTAGAGCAATTTGATAATTTATACCAACTTTACCTTTTTTGTGACTAAAGACAGTTAGTATGCAAAAACGGGCGAGTCATGAACCTAGAGCAATTTGATAATTTATACCAACTATACCTTTTTTGTGATTAAAGACAGTTAGTATGCAAAAACGTGCGAGTCATGAACCTAGAGCAATTTGATAATTTATACCAACTATACCTTTTTTGTGATTAAGGACAGTTAGTATGCAAAAACGTGCGAGTCATGAACCTAGAGCAATTTGATAATTTATACCAACTTTACCTTTTTTTTGACTAAAGAGAGTTAGTATGCAAAAACGGGCGAGTCATAAACCAAGAGCAATATGATAATTTATACCAACTTTACTTTTTGTGACTAAAGACAGTTAGTATGCAAAAACGGGCGAGTCATAAACCTAGAGCAATTTGATAATTTATACCAACTTTACCTATTTTGTGACTAAAGACAGTTAGTATGCAAAAATGGGCGAGTCATGAACCTAGAAGCAATATTCGATAATTTATAGCAAACTTTACATTTTTATAAGTGACTGCCAGTTAGTGTGCAAAAACTGGGACTAGTCATGAACCTAGAGCAATTTGATAATTTATAACAACTTTACCTTTTTTGTGACTAAAGACAGTTAGTATGCAAAAACGGGCGAGTCATGAACCTAGAGCAATTTGATAATTTATACCAACTTTACCTTTTTTGTGACTAAAGACAGTTAGTATGCAAAAACGGGCGAGTCATGAACCTAGAGCAATTTGATAATTTATACCAACTTTACCTTTTTTGTGACTAAAGATAGTTAGTATGTAAAAACGGGCGAGTCTAGAACCTAGAGCAATTTGATAATTTATACCAACCTTACCTTTTTTGTGACTAAAGACAGTTAGTATGCAAAAACGGGCGAGTCATGAACCTAGAGGCAATATTCGATAATTTATAGCAAACTTTGCATTTTTATAAGTGACTGCTAGTTAGTGTGCAAAAACTGGGACTAGTCATGAACCTAGAGCAATTTGATAATTTATACCAACTTTACCTTTTTTGTGACTAAAGATAGTTAGTATGCAAAAACGGGCGAGTCATGAACCTAGAGGCAATATTCGATAATTTATAGCAAACTTTGCATTTTTATAAGTGACTGCTAGTTAGTGTGCAAAAACTGGGACTAGTCATGAACCTAGAGCAATTTGATAATTTATACCAACTTTACCATTTTTGTGACTAAAGACAGTTAGTATGCAAAAACGGGCGAGTCATGAACCTAGAGCAATTTGATAATTTATACCAACTTTACCTTTTTTGTGACTAAAGACAGTTAGTATGCGAAAACGGGCGAGTCATGACCTAGAGCAATTTGATAATTTATACCAACTTTACCTTTTTCGTGACTAAAGACAGTTAGTATGCAAAAACGGGCGAGTCATGAACCTAGAGCAATATGATAATTTATACCAACTTTACCTTTTTTGTGACAAAAGACAGTTAGTATGCAAAAACGGGCGAGTCATGAACCTACAGCAATTTGATAGTTTATAAAAACTTTACCTTTTTAGTGACTAAAGACAGTTAGTATGCAAAAACGGGCGAGTCATAAACCTAGAGCAATTTGATAATTTATACCAACTTTACCTTTTTTGTGACTAAAGACAGTTAGTATGCAAAAACGGGCGAGTCATGAACCTAGAAGCAATATTCGATAATTTATAGCAAACTTTACATTTTTATAAGTGACTGCCAGTTAGTGTGCAAAAACTGGGACTAGTCATGAACCTAGAGTAATTTGATAATTTATACCAACTTTACCTTTTTTGTGACTAAAGACAGTTAGTATGCAAAAACGGGCGAGTCATGAACCTAGAGCAATACGATAAAATATACCAACTTTACCTTTTTTGTGACTAAAGACATTTAGTATGCAAAAACGGGCGAGTCATGAACCTAGAAGCAATATTCGATAATTTATAGCAAACGTTACGGTTTTATAAGTGACTGCCAGTTAGTGTGCAAAAACTGGGACTAGTCATGAACCTAGTGCAATTTGATAATTTATACTAACTTTACTTTATTTGTGACTAAAGACAGTTAGTATGCAAAAACGGGCGAGTCATGAACCTAGAGCAATATGACCATTTATATAAACTTTACCTTTTTTGTGACTAAAGACAGTTAGTATGCAAAAACGTGCGAGTCATGAACCTAGAGCAATTTGATAATTTATACCAACTTTATCTTTTTTGTGACTAAAGACAGTTAGTATGCAAAAACGGACGAGTCATGAACCTAGAGCAATTTGATAATTTATACCAACTTTACTTTTTTGTGCCTAAAGACAGTTGGTATGCAAAAACGGGCGATTCATGAACCTAGAAGCAATATTCGATAATTTATAGCAAACTTTACGGTTATATAAGTGACTGCCAGTTAGTGTGCAAAAACTGGTACTAGTCATGAACCTAGTGCAATGTGATATTTTATACCAACTTTACCTTTTTTGTGACTAAAGACAGTTAGTATGCAAAAACGGGCGAGTCATGAACCTAGAGCAATATGATAATTTATACCAACTTTACCTTTTTTGTGACTAAAGACAGTTAGTACGCAAAAACGGGCGAGTCATGAACCTAGAGCAATTTGATAATCTATACCAACTTTACCTTTTTTGTGACTAAAGACAGTTAGTATGCGAAAACGGGCGAGTCATGAACCTAGAGCAATTTGATAATTTATACCAACTTTACCTTTTTTGTGACTAAAGATAGTTAGTATGCAAAAACGGGCGAGTCATGAACCTAGAGCAATTTGATAATTTATACCAACTTTACCTTTTTTGTGAGTAAAGACAGTTAGTATGCAAAAAAGGGTGAGTCATGAACCTAGAGCAATTTGATAATTTATACCAACTTTACTTTTTTGTGACTAAAGACAGTTAGTATGCAAAAACGGGCGAGTCATGAACCTAGAGCAATTTGATAATTTATACCAACTTTACCTTTTTTGTGACTAAAGACAGTTAGTATGCAAAAACGGGCGAGTCATGAACATAGAGCAATATGATAATTTATACCAACTTTACCTTTTTTGTGATAAAAGACAGTTAGTATGCAAAAACGGGCGAGTCATGAACCTAAAGCAATTTGATAATTTATACCAACTTTACCTTTTTAGTGACTAAAGACAGTTAGTATGCAAAAACGGGCGAGTCATGAACCTAGAGCAATATGATAATTTATACCAATTTTACCTTTTTTGTGACTAAAGACAGTTAGTATGCAAAAACGGGCGAGTCATGAACCTAGAAGCAATATTCGATAATTTATAGCAAACTTTACAATTTTATAAGTGACTGCCAGTTAGTGTGCAAAAACTGGGACTACTCATGAACCTAGAGCAATTTGATAATTTATACCAACTTTACCTTTTTTGTGACTAAAGACAGTTAGTATGCAAAAACGGGCGAGTCATGAACCTAGAGCAATATGATAATTTATACCAACTTTACCTTTTTTGTGACTAAAGACAGTTAGTATGCAAAAACGGGCTAGTCATGAACCTAGAGCAATTTGATAATTTATACCAACTTTACCTTTTTTGTGACTAAAGACAGTTAGTATGCAAAAACGTGCGAGTCATGAACCAAGAGCAATATGATAATTTATAACAACTTTACCTGTTTTGTGACTAAAGACAGTTAGTATGCAAAAACGGGCGAGTCATGAACCTAGAGCAATATGATAATTTATACCAACTTTACCTTTTTTGTGACTAAAGACAGTTAGTATGCAAAAACGGGCGAGTCATGAACCTAGAGCAATATGATAATTTATACCAAACTTTACGGTTTTATAAGTGACTGCCAGTTAGTGTGCAAAAACTTTGACTAGTCATGAACCTAGAGCAATTTGATAATTTATACCAACTTTACATTTTTTGTGACTAAAGTCAGTTAGTATGCAAAAACGGGCGAGTCATGAACCTAGAAGCAATATTTGATAATTTATAGCAAACTTTACGGTTTTATAAGTGACTGCCAGTTAGTGTGCCAAAACTGGGACTAGTCATGAACCTAGAGCAATTTGATAATTTATACCAACTTTACCTTTTTTGTGACTAAAGATAGTTAGTATGCAAAAACGGGCGAGTCATGAACCTAGAGGCAATATTCGATAATTTATAGCAAACTTTGCATTTTTATAAGTGACTGCTAGTTAGTGTGCAAAAACTGGGACTAGTCATGAACCTAGAGCAATTTGATAATTTATACCAACTTTACCATTTTTGTGACTAAAGACAGTTAGTATGCAAAAACGGGCGAGTCATGAACCTAGAGCAATTTGATAATTTATACCAACTTTACCTTTTTTGTGACTAAAGAGAGTTAGTATGCAAAAACGGGCGAGTCATGAACCTAGAGCAATTTGATAATTTATACCAACTATACCTTTTTTGTGATTAAAGACAGTTAGTATGCAAAAACGTGCGAGTCATGAACCTAGAGCAATTTGATAATTTATACCAACTATACCTTTTTTGTGATTAAAGACAGTTAGTATGCAAAAACGTGCGAGTCATGAACCTAGAGCAATTTGATAATTTATACCAACTTTACCTTTTTTGTGACTAAAGACAGTTAGTATGCAAAAACGGGCGAGTCATGGACCTAGAGCAATTTGATAATTTATACCAACTATACCTTTTTTGTGATTAAAGACAGTTAGTATGCAAAAACGTGCGAGTCATGAACCTAGAGCAATTTGATAATTTATACCAACTTTACCTTTTTTTTGACTAAAGAGAGTTAGTATGCAAAAACGGGCGAGTCATAAACCAAGAGCAATATGATAATTTATACCAACTTTACTTTTTGTGACTAAAGACAGTTAGTATGCAAAAACGGGCGAGTCATAAACCTAGAGCAATTTGATAATTTATACCAACTTTACCTATTTTGTGACTAAAGACAGTTAGTATGCAAAAACGGGCGAGTCATGAACCTAGAAGCAATATTCGATAATTTATAGCAAACTTTACATTTTTATAAGTGACTGCCAGTTAGTGTGCAAAAACTGGGACTAGTCATGAACCTAGAGCAATTTGATAATTTATACCAACTTTACCTTTTTTGTGACTAAAGACAGTTAGTATGCAAAAACGTACGAGTCATGAACCTAGAGCAATTTGATAATTTATACCAACTTTACCTTTTTTGTGACTAAAGACAGTTAGTATGCAAAAACGGGCGAGTCATGAACCTAGAGCAATTTGATAATTTATACCAACTTTACCTTTTTTGTGACTAAAGATAGTTAGTATGCAAAAACGGGCGAGTCTAGAACCTAGAGCAATTTGATAATTTATACCAACCTTACCTTTTTTGTGACTAAAGACAGTTAGTATGCAAAAAAGGGCGAGTCATGAACCTAGAGGCAATATTCGATAATTTATAGCAAACTTTGCATTTTTATAAGTGACTGCTAGTTAGTGTGCAAAAACTGGGACTAGTCATGAACCTAGAGCAATTTGATAATTTATACCAACTTTACCTTTTTTGTGACTAAAGATAGTTAGTATGCAAAAACGGGCGAGTCATGAACCTAGAGGCAATATTCGATAATTTATAGCAAACTTTGCATTTTTATAAGTGACTGCTAGTTAGTGTGCAAAAACTGGGACTAGTCATGAACCTAGAGCAATTTGATAATTTATACCAACTTTACCATTTTTGTGACTAAAGACAGTTAGTATGCAAAAACGGGCGAGTCATGAACCTAGAGCAATTTGATAATTTATACCAACTTTACCTTTTTTGTGACTAAAGACAGTTAGTATGCGAAAACGGGCGAGTCATGACCTAGAGCAATTTGATAATTTATACCAACTTTACCTTTTTCGTGACTAAAGACAGTTAGTATGCAAAAACGGGCGAGTCATGAACCTAGAGCAATATGATAATTTATACCAACTTTACCTTTTTTGTGACAAAAGACAGTTAGTATCCAAAAACGGGCGAGTCATGAACCTACAGCAATTTGATAATTTATAAAAACTTTACCTTTTTAGTGACTAAAGACAGTTAGTATGCAAAAACGGGCGAGTCATAAACCTAGAGTAATTTGATAATTTATACCAACTTTACCTTTTTTGTGACTAAAGACAGTTAGTATGCAAAAACGGGCGAGTCATGAACCTAGAAGCAATATTCGATAATTTATAGCAAACTTTACATTTTTATAAGTGACTGCCAGTTAGTGTGCAAAAACTGGGACTAGTCATGAACCTAGAGTAATTTGATAATTTATACCAACTTTACCTTTTTTGTGACTAAAGACAGTTAGTATGCAAAAACGGGCGAGTCATGAACCTAGAGCAATTCGATAATTTATACCAACTATACCTTTTTTGTGATTAAAGACAGTTAGTATGCAAAAACGTGCGAGTCATGAACCTAGAGCAATTTGATAATTTATACCAACTTTACCTTTTTTGTGACTAAAGACAGTTAGTATGCCAAAACGGGCGAGTCATGAAACTAGAGCAATTTGATAATTTATACCAACTATACCTTTTTTGTGATTACAGACAGTTAGTATGCAAAAACGTGCGAGTCATGAACCTAGAGCAATTTGATAATTTATACCAACTTTACCTTTTTTTTGACTAAAGAGAGTTAGTATGCAAAAACGGGCGAGTCATAAACCAAGAGCAATATGATAATTTATACCAACTTTACTTTTTGTGACTAAAGACAGTTAGTATGCAAAAACGGGCGAGTCATAAACCTAGAGCAATTTGATAATTTATACCAACTTTACCTATTTTGTGACTAAAGACAGTTAGTATGCAAAAACGGGCGAGTCATGAACCTAGAAGCAATATTCGATAATTTATAGCAAACTTTACATTTTTATAAGTGACTGCCAGTTAGTGTGCAAAAACTGGGACTAGTCATGAACCTAGAGCAATTTGATAATTTATACCAACTTTACCTTTTTTGTGACTAAAGACAGTTAGTATGCAAAAACGGGCGAGTCATGAACCTAGAGCAATTTGATAATTTATACCAACTTTACCTTTTTTGTGACTAAAGACAGTTAGTATGCAAAAACGGGCGAGTCATGAACCTAGAGCAATTTGATAATTTATACCAACTTTACCTTTTTTGTGACTAAAGATAGTTAGTATGCAAAAACGGGCGAGTCTAGAACCTAGAGCAATTTGATAATTTATACCAACTTTACCTTTTTTGTGACTAAAGACAGTTAGTATGCAAAAACGGGCGAGTCATGAACCTAGAGCATTTGATAATGTATACCAACTTTACTTTTTTTGTGACTAAAGATAGTTAGTATGCAAAAACGGGAGAGTCATGAATCTAGAGCAATTTGATAATGTATACCAACTTTACATTTTTTGTGACTAAAGACAGTTAGTATGCAAAAACGGGGGAGTCATGAACCTAGAGCAATTTGATAATTTATACCAACACAACTTATTTGTGATTAAAGACAGTTAGTATGCAAAAACGGGCGATTCATGAACCTAGAAGCAATATTCGATAATTTATAGCAAACTTTACGGTTTTATAAGTGACTGCCAGTTAGTGTGCAAAAACTGGGACTAGTCATGAACCTAGAGCAATATGATAATT
Source organism: Prosapia bicincta (assembly GCA_036971475.1). Classification (NCBI taxonomy): domain Eukaryota; kingdom Metazoa; phylum Arthropoda; class Insecta; order Hemiptera; family Cercopidae; genus Prosapia; species Prosapia bicincta. The sequence continues at coordinate 110,251,317 of JBAIZL010000006.1, forward strand.
TATACCAACTTTACTTTTTTTGTGACTAAAGACAGTTAGTATGCAAAAACGGGCGAGTCATGAACCTAAAGCAATTTGATAATTTATACCAACTTTACCTTTTTTGTGACTAAAGACAGTTAGTATGCAAAAACGGGCGAGTCATGAACCTAGAGCAATATGATAATTTATACCAACTTTACCTTTTTTGTGACTAAAGACAGTTAGTACGCAAAAACGGGCGAGTCATGAACCTAGAGCAATACGATAATTTATACCAACTTTACCTTTTTTGTGACTAAAGACATTTAGTATGCAAAAACGGGCGAGTCATGAACTTAGAAGCAATATTCGATAATTTATAGCAAACGTTACGGTTTTATAAGTGACTGCCAGTTAGTGTGCAAAAACTGGGACTAGTCATGAACCTAGTGCAATTTGATAATTTATACTAACTTTACTTTATTTGTGACTAAAGACAGTTAGTATGCAAAAACGGGCGAGTCATGAACCTAGAGCAATATGATCATTTATACCAACTTTACATTTTTGTGACTAAAGACAATTAGTATGCAAAACGTGCGAGTCATGAACCTAGAGCAATTTGATAATTTATACCAACTTTATCTTTTTTGTGACTAAAGACAGTTAGTATGCAAAAACGGGCGAGTCATGAACCTAGAGCAATTTGATAATTTATACCAACTTTACTTTTTTGTGCCTAAAGACAGTTAGTATGCAAAAACGGGCGATTCATGAACCTAGAAGCAATATTCGATAATTTATAGCAACCTTTACGGTTATATAAGTGACTGCCAGTTAGTGTGCAAAAACTGGGACTAGTCATGAACCTAGTGCAATTTGATATTTTATACCAACTTTACTTTTTTTGTGACTAAAGACAGTTAGTATGCAAAAACGGGCGAGTCATGAACCTAGAGCAATATGATAATTTATACCAACTTTACCTTTTTTGTGACTAAAGACAGTTAGTACGCAAAAACGGGCGAGTCATGAACCTAGAGCAATTTGATAATCTATACCAACTTTACCTTTTTTGTGACTAAAGACAGTTAGTATGCGAAAACGGGCGAGTCATGAACCTAGAGCAATTTGATAATTTATACCAACTTTACCTTTTTTGTGACTAAAGATAGTTAGTATGCAAAAACGGGCGAGTCATGAACCTAGAGCAATTTGATAATTTATACCAACTTTACCTTTTTTGTGACTAAAGAAGTTAGTATGCAAAAACGGGTGAGTCATGAACCTAGAGCAATATTTGATAATTTATAGCAACCTTTACGGTTTTATAAGTGACTGCCAGTTAGTGTGCAATAACTGGGACTAGTCATGAACCTAGTGCAATTTGATATTTTATACAAACTTTACCTTTTTTGTGACTAAAGACAGTTAGTATGCAAAAACGGGCGAGTCATGAACTTAGAGTAATATGATATTTTATACCAACTATACATTTTTTGTGACTAAAGACAGTTAGTACGCAAAAACGGGCGAGTCATGAACCTAGAGTAATTTGATAACTTATACCAACTTTACCTTTTTTGTGACTAAAGACAGTTAGTATGCGAAAACGGGCGAGTCATGAACCTAGAGCAATTTGATAATTTATACCAACTTTACTTTTTTGTGACTAAAGACAGTTAGTATGCAAAAACGGGCGAGTCATGAACCTAAAGCAATTTGATAATTTATACCAACTTTACCTTTTTAGTGACTAAAGACAGTTAGTATGCAAAAACGGGCGAGTCATGAACCTAGAGCAATATGATAATTTATACCAACTTTACATTTTTTGTGACTAAAGACAGTTAATATGCAAAAACGGGCGAGTCATGAACCTAGAAGCAATATTCGATAATTTATAGCAAACTTCACAATTTTATAAGTGACTGCCAGTTAGTGTGCAAAAACTGGGACTACTCATGAACCTAGAGCAATTTGATAATTTATACCAACTTTACCTTTTTTGTGACTAAAGACAGTTAGTATGCAAAAACGGGCGAGTCATGAACCTAGAGCAATTTGATAATTTATACCAACTTTACCTTTTTTGTGACTAAAGACAGTTAGTATGCAAAAACGTGCGAGTCATGAACCTAGAGCAATTTGATAATTTATACCAACTTTACCTTTTTTGTGACTAAAGAGAGTTAGTATGCAAAAACGGGCGAGTCATGAACCAAGAGCAATATGATAATTTATAACAACTTTACCTGTTTTGTGACTAAAGACAGTTAGTATGCAAAAACGGGCGAGTCATGAACCTAGAAGCAATATTTGATAATTTATAGCAAACTTTACGGTTTTATAAGTGACTGCCAATTAGTGTGCAAAAACTGGGACTAGTCATGAACCTAGAGCAATTTGATAATTTATACCAACTTTACATTTTTTGTGACTAAAGTCAGTTAGTATGCAAAAACGGGCGAGTCATGAACCTAGAAGCAATATTTGATAATTTATAGAAAAATTTACGGTTTTATAAGTGACTGCCAGTTAGTGTGCAAAAACTGGGACTAGTCATGAACCTAGAGCAATTTGATAATTCATACCAACTTTACCTTTTTTGTGACTAAAGACAGTTAGTATGCAAAAACGGGCGAGTCATGAACCTAGAAGCAATATTCGATAATTTATAGCAAACTTTGCATTATTATAAGTGACTGCCAGTTAGTGTGCAAAAACTGGGGCTAGTCATGAACCTAGAGCAATTTGATAATTTATACCAACTTTACCTTTTTTGTGACTAAAGACAGTTAGTATGCAAAAACGGGCGAGTCATGAACCTAGAGCAATTTGATAATTTATACCAACTTTACCTTTTTTGTGACTAAAGACAGTTAGTATGCAAAAACGGGCGAGTCATGAACCTAGAGCAATTTGATAATTTATACCAACTTTACTTTTTTGTGCCTAAAGACAGTTAGTATGCAAAAACGGGCGATTCATGAACCTAGAAGCAATATTCGATAATTTATAGCAACCTTTACGGTTATATAAGTGACTGCCAGTTAGTGTGCAAAAACTGGGACTAGTCATGAACCTAGTGCAATTTGATATTTTATACCAACTTTACTTTTTTTGTGACTAAAGACAGTTAGTATGCAAAAACGGGCGAGTCATGAACCTAGAGCAATATGATAATTTATACCAACTTTACCTTTTTTGTGACTAAAGACAGTTAGTACGCAAAAACGGGCGAGTCATGAACCTAGAGCAATTTGATAATCTATACCAACTTTACCTTTTTTGTGACTAAAGACAGTTAGTATGCGAAAACGGGCGAGTCATGAACCTAGAGCAATTTGATAATTTATACCAACTTTACCTTTTTTGTGACTAAAGATAGTTAGTATGCAAAAACGGGCGAGTCATGAACCTAGAGCAATTTGATAATTTATACCAACTTTACCTTTTTTGTGACTAAAGAAGTTAGTATGCAAAAACGGGTGAGTCATGAACCTAGAGCAATATTTGATAATTTATAGCAACCTTTACGGTTTTATAAGTGACTGCCAGTTAGTGTGCAATAACTGGGACTAGTCATGAACCTAGTGCAATTTGATATTTTATACAAACTTTACCTTTTTTGTGACTAAAGACAGTTAGTATGCAAAAACGGGCGAGTCATGAACCTAGAGTAATATGATATTTTATACCAACTATACATTTTTTGTGACAAAAGACAGTTAGTACGCAAAAACGGGCGAGTCATGAACCTAGAGTAATTTGATAACTTATACCAACTTTACCTTTTTTGTGACTAAAGACAGTTAGTATGCGAAAACGGGCGAGTCATGAACCTAGAGCAATTTGATAATTTATACCAACTTTACTTTTTTGTGACTAAAGACAGTTAGTATGCAAAAACGGGCGAGTCATGAACCTAAAGCAATTTGATAATTTATACCAAGTTTACCTTTTTAGTGACTAAAGACAGTTAGTACGCAAAAACGGGCGAGTCATGAACCTAGAGCAATATGATAATTTATACCAACTTTACCTTTTTTGTGACTAAAGACAGTTAATATGCAAAAACGGGCGAGTCATGAACCTAGAAGCAATATTCGATAATTTATAGCAAACTTCACAATTTTATAAGTGACTGCCAGTTAGTGTGCAAAAACTGGGACTACTCATGAACCTAGAGCAATTTGATAATTTATACCAACTTTACCTTTTTTGTGACTAAAGACAGTTAGTATGCAAAAACGGGCGAGTCATGAACCTAGAGCAATTTGATAATTTATACCAACTATACCTTTTTTGTGATTAAAGACAGTTAGTATGCAAAAACGTGCGAGTCATGAACCTAGAGCAATTTGATAATTTATACCAACTTTACCTTTTTTTTGACTAAAGAGAGTTATTATGCAAAAACGGGCGAGTCATAAACCAAGAGCAATATGATAATTTATACCAACATTACTTTTTGTGACTAAAGACAGTTAGTATGCAAAAACGGGCGAGTCATAAACCTTGAGCAATTTGATAATTTATACCAACTTTACCTATTTTGTGACTAAAGACAGTTAGTATGCAAAAACGGGCGAGTCATGAACCTAGAAGTAATATTCGATAATTTATAGCAAACTTTACATTTTTATAAGTGACTGCCAGTTAGTGTGCAAAAACTGGGACTAGTCATGAACCTAGAGCAATTTGATAATTTATACCAACTTTACCTTTTTTGTGACTAAACACAGTTAGTATGCAAAAACGGGCGAGTCATGAACCTAGAGCAATTTGATAATTTATACCAACTTTACCTTTTTTGTGACTAAAGACAGTTAGTATGCAAAAACGGGCGAGTCATGAACCTAGAGCAATTTGATAATTTATACCAACTTTACCTTTTTTGTGACTAAAGATAGTTAGTATGCAAAAACGGGCGAGTCTAGAACCTACAGCAATTTGATAATTTATACCAACTTTACCTTTTTTGTGACTAAAGACAGTTAGTATGCAAAAACGGGCGAGTCATGAACCTAGAGCATTTGATAATGTATACCAACTTTACTTTTTTTGTGAATAAAGATAGTTAGTATGCAAAAACGGGAGAGTCATGAATCTAGAGCAATTTGATAATGTATACCAACTTTACCTTTCTTGTGACTAAAGACAGTTAGTATGCAAAAACGGGGGAGTCATGAACCTAGAGCAATTTGATAATTTATACCAACACAACTTATTTGTGATTAACGACAGTTAGTATGCAAAAACGGGCGATTCATGAACCTAGAAGCAATATTCGATAATTTATAGCAAACTTTACGGTTTTATAAGTGACTGCCAGTTAGTGTGCAAAAACTGGGACTAGTCATGAACCTAGAGCAATATGATAATTTATACCAACTTTACTTTTTTTGTGACTAAAGACAGTTAGTATGCAAAAACGGGCGAGTCATGAACCTAAAGCAATTTGATAATTTATACCAACTTTACCTTTTTTGTGACTAAAGACAGTTAGTATGCAAAAACGGGCGAGTCATGAAAATAGAGCAATATGATAATTTATACCAACTTTACCTTTTTTGTGACTAAAGACAGTTAGTACGCAAAAACGGGCGAGTCATGAACCTAGAGCAATACGATAATTTATACCAACTTTACCTTTTTTGTGACTAAAGACATTTAGTATGCAAAAACGGGCGAGTCATGAACTTAGAAGCAATATTCGATAATTTATAGCAAACGTTACGGTTTTATAAGTGACTGCCAGTTAGTGTGCAAAAACTGGGACTAGTCATGAACCTAGTGCAATTTGATAATTTATACTAACTTTACTTTATTTGTGACTAAAGACAGTTAGTATGCAAAAACGGGCGAGTCATGAACCTAGAGCAATTTGATAATTTATACCAACTTTACTTTTTTGTGTCTAAAGACAGTTAGTATGCAAAAACGGGCGATTCATGAACCTAGAAGCAATATTCGATAATTTATAGCAACCTTTACGGTTATATAAGTGACTGTCAGTTAGTGTACAAAAACTGGGACTAGTCATGAACCTAGTGCAATTTGATATTTTATACCAACTTTACTTTTTTTGTGACTAAAGACAGTTAGTATGCAAAAACGGGCGAGTCATGAACCTAGAGCAATATGATAATTTATACCAACTTTACCTTTTTTGTGACTAAAGACAGTTAGTACGCAAAAACGGGCGAGTCATGAACCTAGAGCAATTTGATAATCTATACCAACTTTACCTTTTTTGTGACTAAAGACAGTTAGTATGCGAAAACGGGCGAGTCATGAACCTAGAGCAATTTGATAATTTATACCAACTTTACCTTTTTTGTGACTAAAGACAGTTAGTATGCAAAAACGGGTGAGTCATGAACTTAGAGCAATATTTGATAATTTATAGCAACCTTTACGGTTTTATAAGTGACTGCCAGTTAGTGTGCAATAACTGGGACTACTCATGAACCTAGTGCAATTTGATATTTTATACAAACTTTACCTTTTTTGTGACTAAAGACAGTTAGTATGCAAAAACGGGCGAGTTATGAACCTAGAGTAATATGATAATTTATACTAACTATACATTTTTTGTGACTAAAGACAGTTAGTACGCAAAAACGGGCGAGTCATGAACCTAGAGTAATTTGATAACTTATACCAACTTTACCTTTTTTGTGACTAAAGACAGTTAGTATGCGAAAACGGGCGAGTCATGAACCTAGAGCAATTTGATAATTTATACCAACTTTACTTTTTTGTGACTAAAGACAGTTAGTATGCAAAAACGGGCGAGTCATGAACCTAAAGCAATTTGATAATTTATACCAACTTTACCTTTTTTGTGACTAAAGACAGTTAATATGCAAAAACGGGCGAGTCATGAACCTAGAAGCAATATTCGATAATTTATAGCAAACTTTACAATTTTATAAGTGACTGCCAGTTAGTGTGCAAAAACTGGGACTACTCATGAACCTAGAGCAATTTGATAATTTATACCAACTTTACCTTTTTTGTGACTAAAGACAGTTAGTATGCAAAAACGGGCGAGTCATGAACCTGGAGCAATTTGATAATTTATACCAACTTTACCTTTTTTGTGACTAAAGACAGTTAGTATGCAAAAACGTGCGAGTCATGAACCTAGAGCAATTTGATAATTTATACCAACTTTACCTTTTTTGTGACTAAAGAGAGTTAGTATGCAAAAACGGGCGAGTCATGAACCAAGAGCAATATGATAATTTATAACAACTTTACCTGTTTTGTGACTAAAGACAGTTAGTATGCAAAAACGGGCGAGTCATGAACCTAGAAGCAATATTTGATAATTTATAGCAAACTTTACGGTTTTATAAGTGACTGCCAATTAGTGTGCAAAAACTGGGACTAGTGAACCTAGAGCAATTTGATAATTTATACCAACTTTACATTTTTTGTGACTAAAGTCAGTTAGTATGCAAAAACGGGCGAGTCATGAACCTAGAAGCAATATTTGATAATTTATAGAAAAATTTACGGTTTTATAAGTGACTGCCAGTTAGTGTGCAAAAACTGGGACTAGTCATGAACCTAGAGCAATTTGATAATTTATACCAACTTTACCTTTTTTGTGACTAAAGACAGTTAGTATGCAAAAACGGGCGAGTCATGAACCTAGAAGCATTATTCGATAATTTATAGCAAACTTTGCATTATTATAAGTGACTGCCAGTTAGTGTGCAAAAACTGGGGCTAGTCATGAACCTAGAGCAATTTGATAATTTATACCAACTTTACCTTTTTTGTGACTAAAGACAGTTAGTATGCAAAAACGGGCGAGTCATGAACTTAGAAGCAATATTCGATAATTTATAGCAAACGTTACGGTTTTATAAGTGACTGCCAGTTAGTGTGCAAAAACTGGGACTAGTCATGAACCTAGTGCAATTTGATAATTTATACTAACTTTACTTTATTTGTGACTAAAGACAGTTAGTATGCAAAAACGGGCGAGTCATGAACCTAGAGCAATATGATCATTTATACCAACTTTACCTTTTTTGTGACTAAAGACAGTTAGTATGCAAAAACGTGCGAGTCATGAACCTAGAGCAATTTGATAATTTATACCAACTTTATCTTTTTTGTGACTAAAGACAGTTAGTATGCAAAAACTGCGAGTCATGAACCTAGAGCAATTTGATAATTTATACCAACTTTACCTTTTTTGTGACTATAGAGAGTTAGTATGCAAAAACGGGCGAGTCATGAACCAAGAGCAATATGATAATTTATAACAACTTTACCTGTTTTGTGACTAAAGACAGTTAGTATGCATAAACGGGCGAGTCATGAACCTAGAAGCAATATTTGATAATTTATAGCAAACTTTACGGTTTTATAAGTGACTGCCAATTAGTGTGTGAAAAAACTGGGACTAGTCATGAACCTAGAGCAATTTGATAATTTATACCAACTTTACATTTTTTGTGACTAAAGTCAGTTAGTATGCAAAAACGGGCGAGTCATGAACCTAGAAGCAATATTTGATAATTTATAGCAAACTTTACGGTTTTATAAGTGACTGCCAGTTAGTGTGCAAAAACTGGGACTAGTCATGAACCTAGAGCAATTTGATAATTTATACCAACTTTACCTTTTTTGTGACTAAAGACAGTTAGTATGCAAAAACGGGCGAGTCATGAACCTAGAAGCAATATTCGATAATTTATAGCAAACTTTGCATTATTATAAGTGACTGCCAGTTAGTGTGCAAAAACTGGGGCTAGTCATGAACCTAGAGCAATTTGATAATTTATACCAACTTTACCTTTTTTGTGACTAAAGACAGTTAGTATGCAAAAACGGGCGAGTCATGAACTTAGAAGCAATATTCGATAATTTATAGCAAACGTTACGGTTTTATAAGTGACTGCCAGTTAGTGTGCAAAAACTGGGACTAGTCATGAACCTAGTGCAATTTGATAATTTATACTAACTTTACTTTATTTGTGACTAAAGACAGTTAGTATGCAAAAACGGGCGAGTCATGAACCTAGAGCAATATGATCATTTATACCAACTTTACCTTTTTTGTGACTAACAGTTAGTATGCAAAAACGTGCGAGTCATGAACCTAGAGCAATTTGATAATTTATACCAACTTTATCTTTTTTGTGACTAAAGACAGTTAGTATGCAAAAATGGGCGAGTCATGAACCTAGAGCAATTTGATAATTTATACCAACTTTACTTTTTTGTGCCTAAAGACAGTTAGTATGCAAAAACGGGCGATTCATGAACCTAGAAGCAATATTCGATAATTTATAGCAACCTTTAAGGTTATATAAGTGACTGCCAGTTAGTGTGCAAAAACTGGGACTAGTCATGAACCTAGTGCAATTTGATATTTTATACCAACTTTACCTTTTTTGTGACTAAAGACAGTTAGTATGCAAAAACGGGCGAGTCATGAACCTAGAGCAATATGATAATTTATACCAACTTTACCTTTCTTGTGACTAAAGACAGTTAGTACGCAAAAACGGGCGAGTCATGAACCTAGAGCAATTTGATAATCTATACCAACTTTACCTTTTTTGTGACTAAAGACAGTTAGTATGCGAAAACGGGCGAGTCATGAACCTAGAGCAATTTGATAATTTATACCAACTTTACCTTTTTTGTGACTAAAAATAGTTAGTATGCAAAAACGGGCGAGTCATGAACCTAGAGCAATTTGATAATTTATACCAACTTTACCTTTTTTGTGACTAAAGACAGTTAGTATGCAAAAACGGGTGAGTCATGAACCTAGAGCAATTTGATAATTTATACCAACTTTACTTTTTTGTGACTAAAGACAGTTAGTATGCAAAAACGGGCGAGTCATGAACCTAGACCAATTTGATAATTTATACCAACTTTAACTTTTTTGTGACTAAAGACAGTTAGTATGCAAAAACGGGCGAGTCATGAACCTAGAGCAATTTGATAATGTATACCAACTTTACCTTTTTTGTGACTAAAGATAGTTAGTATGCAAAAACGGAAGAGTCATGAACCTAGAGCAATTTGATAATTTATACCAACTTTACCTTTTTTGTGACTAAAGACAGTTAGTATGCAAAAACGGGGGAGTCATGAACCTAGAGCAATTTGATAATTTATACCAACATTACTTTTTTGTGATTAAAGACAGTTAGTATGCAAAAACGGGCGATTCATGAACCTAGAAGCAATATTCGATAATTTATAGCAACCTTTACGGTTTTATAAGTGACTGCCAGTTAGTGTGCAATAACTGGGACTAGTCATGAACCTAGTGCAATTTGATATTTTATACAAACTTTACCTTTTTTGTGACTAAAGACAGTTAGTATGCAAAAACGGGCGAGTCATGAACCTAGAGCAATATGATATTTTATACCAACTATACATTTTTTGTGACTAAAGACAGTTAGTACGCAAAAACGGGCGAGTCATGAACCTAGAGTAATTTGATAACTTATACCAACTTTACCTTTTTTGTGACTAAAGACAGTTAGTATGCGAAAACGGGCGAGTCATGAACCTAGAGCAATTTGATAATTTATACCAACTTTACCTTTTTAGTGACTAAAGACAGTTAGTATGCAAAAACGGGCGAGTCATGAACCTAGAGCAATATGATAATTTATACCAACTTTACCTTCTTTGTGACAAAAGACAGTTAGTATGCAAAAACGGGCGAGTCATGAACCTAAAGCAATTTGATAATTTATACCAACTTTACCTTTTTAGTGACTAAAGACAGTTAGTATGCAAAAACGGGCGAGTCATGAACCTAGAAGCAATATTCGATAACGTATAGCAAACTTTACAATTTTATAAGTGACTGCCAGTTAGTGTGCAAAAACTGGGACTACTCATGAACCTAGAGCAATTTGATAATTTATACCAACTTTACCTTTTTTGTGACTAAAGACAGTTAGTATGCAAAAACGGGGGAGTCATGAACCTAGAGCAATTTGATAATTTATACCAACATTACTTTTTTGTGACTAAAGACAGTTAGTATGCAAAAACGGGGGAGTCATGAACCTAGAGCAATTTGATAATTTATACCAACATTACTTTTTTGTGATTAAAGACAGTTAGTATGCAAAAACGGGCGATCATGAACCTAGAAGCAATATTCGATAATTTATAGCAACCTTTATGGTTTTATAAGTGACTGCCAGTTAGTGTGCAATAACTGGGACTAGTCATGAACCTAGTGCAATTTGATATTTTATACAAACTTTACCTTTTTTGTGACTAAAGACGGTTAGTATGCAAAAACGGGCGAGTCATGAACCTAGAGCAATATGATAATTTATACCAACTATACATTTTTTGTGACTAAAGACAGTTAGTACGCAAAAACGGGCGAGTCATGAACCTAGAGTAATTTGATAACTTATACCAACTTTACCTTTTTTGTGACTAAAGACAGTTAGTATGCGAAAACGGGCGAGTCATGAACCTAGAGCAATTTGATAATTTATACCAACTTTACCTTTTTTTGTGACTAAAGACAGTTAGTATGCAAAAACGGGCGAGTCATGAACCTGGAGCAATATGATAATTTATACCAACTTTACCTTCTATGTGACAAAAGACAGTTAGTATGCAAAAACGGGCGAGTCATGAACCTAAAGCAATTTGATAATTTATACCAACTTTACCTTTTTAGTGACTAAAGACAGTTAGTATGCAAAAACGGGCGAGTCATGAACCTAGAGCAATATGATAATTTATACCAACTTTACCTTTTTTGTGACTAAAGACAGTTAGTATGCAAAAACGGGCGAGTCATGAACCTAGAAGCAATATTCGATAATTTATAGCAAACTTTACAATTTTATAAGTGACTGCCAGTTAGTGTGCAAAAACTGGGACTACTCATGAACCTAGAGCAATTTGATAATTTATACCAACTTTACCTTTTTTGTGACTAAAGACAGTTAGTATGCAAAAACGGGCGAGTCATGAACCTAGAGCAATTTGATAATTTATACCAACTTTACCTTTTTTGTGACTAAAGACAGTTAGTATGTAAAAACGTGCGAGTCATGAACCTAGACCAATTTGATAATTTATACCAACTTTACCTTTTTTGTGACTAAAGACAGTTAGTATGCAAAAACGGGGGAGTCATGAACCTAGAGCAATTTGATAATTTATACCAACATTACTTTTTTGTGACTAAAGACAGTTAGTATGCGAAAACGGGCGAGTCATGAACCTAGAGCAATTTGATAATTTATACCAACTTTACCTTTTTTGTGACTAAAGACAGTTAGTATGCAAAAACGGGCGAGTCATGAACCTAGAGCAATATGATAATTTATACCAAACTTTACGGTTTTATAAGTGACTGCCAGTTAGTGTGCAAAAACTGGGACTAGTCATGAACCTAGAGCAATTTGATAATTTATACCAACTTTACATTTTTTGTGACTAAAGTCAGTTAGTATGCAAAAACGGGCGAGTCATGAACCTAGAAGCAATATTTGATAATTTATAGCAAACTTTACGGTTTTATAAGTGACTGCCAGTTAGTGTGCAAAAACTGGGACTAGTCATGAACCTAGAGCAATTTGATAATTTATACCAACTTTACCTTTTTTGTGACTAAAGACAGTTAGTATGCAAAAACGGGCGAGTCATGAACCTAGAGCAATTTGATAATTTATACCAACTTTACCTTTTTTGTGACTAAAGACAGTTAGTATGCAAAAACGTGCGAGTCATGAACCTAGACCAATTTGATAATTTATACCAACTTTACCTTTTTTGTGACTAAAGACAGTTATTATGCAAAAACGGGGGAGTCATGAACCTAGAGCAATTTGATAATTTATACCAACATTACTTTTTTGTGACTAAAGACAGTTAGTATGCGAAAACGGGCGAGTCATGAACCTAGAGCAATTTGATAATTTATACCAACTTTACCTTTTTTGTGACTAAAGACAGTTAGTATGCAAAAACGGGCGAGTCATGAACCTAGAGCAATATGATAATTTATACCAAACTTTACGGTTTTATAAGTGACTGCCAGTTAGTGTGCAAAAACTGGGACTAGTCATGAACCTAGAGCAATTTGATAATTTATACCAACTTTACATTTTTTGTGACTAAAGTCAGTTAGTATGCAAAAACGGGCGAGTCATGAACCTAGAGCAATTTGATAATTTATACCAACTTTACTTTTTTGTGCCTAAAGACAGTTAGTATGCAAAAACGGGCGATTCATGAACCTAGAAGCAATATTCGATAATTTATAGCAACCTTTACGGTTATATAAGTGACTGTCAGTTAGTGTACAAAAACTGGGACTAGTCATGAACCTAGTGCAATTTGATATTTTATACCAACTTTACTTTTTTTGTGACTAAAGACAGTTAGTATGCAAAAACGGGCGAGTCATGAACCTAGAGCAATATGATAATTTATACCAACTTTACCTTTTTAGTGACTAAAGACAGTTAGTATGCAAAAACGGGCGAGTCATGAACCTAGAAGCAATATTCGATAATGTATAGCAAACTTTACAATTTTATAAGTGACTGCCAGTTAGTGTGCAAAAACTGGGACTACTCATGAACCTAGAGCAATTTGATAATTTATACCAACTTTACCTTTTTTGTGACTAAAGACAGTTAGTATGCAAAAACGGGGGAGTCATGAACCTAGAGCAATTTGATAATTTATACCAACATTACTTTTTTGTGACTAAAGACAGTTAGTATGCAAAAACGGGGGAGTCATGAACCTAGAGCAATTTGATAATTTATACCAACATTACTTTTTTGTGATTAAAGACAGTTAGTATGCAAAAACGGGCGATCATGAACCTAGAAGCAATATTCGATAATTTATAGCAACCTTTATGGTTTTATAAGTGACTGCCAGTTAGTGTGCAATAACTGGGACTAGTCATGAACCTAGTGCAATTTGATATTTTATACAAACTTTACCTTTTTTGTGACTAAAGTCGGTTAGTATGCAAAAACGGGCGAGTCATGAACCTAGAGCAATATGATAATTTATACCAACTATACATTTTTTGTGACTAAAGACAGTTAGTACGCAAAAACGGGCGAGTCATGAACCTAGAGTAATTTGATAACTTATACCAACTTTACCTTTTTTGTGACTAAAGACAGTTAGTATGCGAAAACGGGCGAGTCATGAACCTAGAGCAATTTGATAATTTATACCAACTTTACCTTTTTTTGTGACTAAAGACAGTTAGTATGCAAAAACGGGCGAGTCATGAACCTGGAGCAATATGATAATTTATACCAACTTTACCTTCTATGTGACAAAAGACAGTTAGTATGCAAAAACGGGCGAGTCATGAACCTAAAGCAATTTGATAATTTATACCAACTTTACCTTTTTAGTGACTAAAGACAGTTAGTATGCAAAAACGGGCGAGTCATGAACCTAGAGCAATATGATAATTTATACCAACTTTACCTTTTTTGTGACTAAAGACAGTTAGTATGCAAAAACGGGCGAGTCATGAACCTAGAAGCAATATTCGATAATTTATAGCAAACTTTACAATTTTATAAGTGACTGCCAGTTAGTGTGCAAAAACTGGGACTACTCATGAACCTAGAGCAATTTGATAATTTATACCAACTTTACCTTTTTTGTGACTAAAGACAGTTAGTATGCAAAAACGGGCGAGTCATGAACCTAGAGCAATTTGATAATTTATACCAACTTTACCTTTTTTGTGACTAAAGACAGTTAGTATGCAAAAACGTGCGAGTCATGAACCTAGACCAATTTGATAATTTATACCAACTTTACCTTTTTTGTGACTAAAGACAGTTATTATGCAAAAACGGGGGAGTCATGAACCTAGAGCAATTTGATAATTTATACCAACATTACTTTTTTGTGACTAAAGACAGTTAGTATGCGAAAACGGGCGAGTCATGAACCTAGAGCAATTTGATAATTTATACCAACTTTACCTTTTTTGTGACTAAAGACAGTTAGTATGCAAAAACGGGCGAGTCATGAACCTAGAGCAATATGATAATTTATACCAAACTTTACGGTTTTATAAGTGACTGCCAGTTAGTTTGCAAAAACTGGGACTAGTCATGAACCTAGAGCAATTTGATAATTTATACCAACTTTACATTTTTTGTGACTAAAGTCAGTTAGTATGCAAAAACGGGCGAGTCATGAACCTAGAAGCAATATTTGATAATTTATAGCAAACTTTACGGTTTTATAAGTGACTGCCAGTTAGTGTGCAAAAACTGGGACTAGTCATGAACCTAGAGCAATTTGATAATTTATACCAACTTTACCTTTTTTGTGACTAAAGACAGTTAGTATGCAAAAACGGGCGAGTCATGAACCTAGAGCAATTTGATAATTTATACCAACTTTACCTTTTTTGTGACTAAAGATAGTTAGTATGCAAAAACGGGCGAGTCTAGAACCTACAGCAATTTGATAATTTATACCAACTTTACCTTTTTTGTGACTAAAGACAGTTAGTATGCAAAAACGGGCGAGTCATGAACCTAGAGCATTTGATAATGTATACCAACTTTACTTTTTTTGTGACTAAAGATAGTTAGTATGCAAAAACGGGAGAGTCATGAATCTAGAGCAATTTGATAATGTATACCAACTTTACCTTTCTTGTGACTAAAGACATTTAGTATGCAAAAACGGGCGAGTCATGAACTTAGAAGCAATATTCGATAATTTATAGCAAACGTTACGGTTTTATAAGTGACTGCCAGTTAGTGTGCAAAAACTGGGACTAGTCATGAACCTAGTGCAATTTGATAATTTATACTAACTTTACTTTATTTGTGACTAAAGACAGTTAGTATGCAAAAACGGGCGAGTCATCAACCTAGAGCAATTTGATAATTTATACCAACTTTACTTTTTTGTGCCTAAAGACAGTTAGTATGCAAAAACGGGCGATTCATGAACCTAGAAGCAATATTCGATAATTTATAGCAACCTTTACGGTTATATAAGTGACTGTCAGTTAGTGTACAAAAACTGGGACTAGTCATGAACCTAGTGCAATTTGATATTTTATACCAACTTTACTTTTTTTGTGACTAAAGACAGTTAGTATGCAAAAACGGGCGAGTCATGAACCTAGAGCAATATGATAATTTATACCAACTTTACCTTTTTTGTGACTAAAGACAGTTAATATGCAAAAACGGGCGAGTCATGAACCTAGAAGCAATATTCGATAATTTATAGCAAACTTTACAATTTTATAAGTGACTGCCAGTTAGTGTGCAAAAACTGGGACTACTCATGAACCTAGAGCAATTTGATAATTTATACCAACTTTACCTTTTTTGTGACTAAAGACAGTTAGTATGCAAAAACGGGCGAGTCATGAACCTGGAGCAATTTGATAATTTATACCAACTTTACCTTTTTTGTGACTAAAGACAGTTAGTATGCAAAAACGTGCGAGTCATGAACCTAGAGCAATTTGATAATTTATACCAACTTTACCTTTTTTGTGACTAAAGACAGTTAGTATGCAAAAACGGGGGAGTCATGAACCTAGAGCAATTTGATAATTTATACCAACATTACTTTTTTGTGACTAAAGACAGTTAGTATGCGAAAACGGGCGAGTCATGAACCTAGAGCAATTTGATAATTTATACCAACGTTACCTTTTTTGTGACTAAAGACAGTTAGTATGCAAAAACGGGCGAGTCATGAACCTAGAGCAATATGATAATTTATACCAAACTTTACGGTTTTATAAGTGACTGCCAGTTAGTGTGCAAAAACTGGGACTAGTCATGAACCTAGAGCAATTTGATAATTTATACCAACTTTACATTTTTTGTGACTAAAGTCAGTTAGTATGCAAAAACGGGCGAGTCATGAACCTAGAAGCAATATTTGATAATTTATAGCAAACTTTACGGTTTTATAAGTGACTGCCAGTTAGTGTGCAAAAACTGGGACTAGTCATGAACCTAGAGCAATTTGATAATTTATACCAACTTTACCTTTTTTGTGACTAAAGACAGTTAGTATGCAAAAACGGGCGAGTCATGAACCTAGAGCAATTTGATAATTTATACCAACTTTACCTTTTTTGTGACTAAAGATAGTTAGTATGCAAAAACGGGCGAGTCTAGAACCTACAGCAATTTGATAATTTATACCAACTTTACCTTTTTTGTGACTAAAGACAGTTAGTATGCAAAAACGGGCGAGTCATGAACCTAGAGCATTTGATAATGTATACCAACTTTACTTTTTTTGTGACTAAAGATAGTTAGTATGCAAAAACGGGAGAGTCATGAATCTAGAGCAATTTGATAATGTATACCAACTTTACCTTTCTTGTGACTAAAGACATTTAGTATGCAAAAACGGGCGAGTCATGAACTTAGAAGCAATATTCGATAATTTATAGCAAACGTTACGGTTTTATAAGTGACTGCCAGTTAGTGTGCAAAAACTGGGACTAGTCATGAACCTAGTGCAATTTGATAATTTATACTAACTTTACTTTATTTGTGACTAAAGACAGTTAGTATGCAAAAACGGGCGAGTCATGAACCTAGAGCAATTTGATAATTTATACCAACTTTACTTTTTTGTGCCTAAAGACAGTTAGTATGCAAAAACGGGCGATTCATGAACCTAGAAGCAATATTCGATAATTTATAGCAACCTTTACGGTTATATAAGTGACTGTCAGTTAGTGTACAAAAACTGGGACTAGTCATGAACCTAGTGCAATTTGATATTTTATACCAACTTTACTTTTTTTGTGACTAAAGACAGTTAGTATGCAAAAACGGGCGAGTCATGAACCTAGAGCAATATGATAATTTATACCAACTTTACCTTTTTAGTGACTAAAGACAGTTAGTATGCAAAAACGGGCGAGTCATGAACCTAGAAGCAATATTCGATAATGTATAGCAAACTTTACAATTTTATAAGTGACTGCCAGTTAGTGTGCAAAAACTGGGACTACTCATGAACCTAGAGCAATTTGATAATTTATACCAACTTTACCTTTTTTGTGACTAAAGACAGTTAGTATGCAAAAACGGGGGAGTCATGAACCTAGAGCAATTTGATAATTTATACCAACATTACTTTTTTGTGACTAAAGACAGTTAGTATGCAAAAACGGGGGAGTCATGAACCTAGAGCAATTTGATAATTTATACCAACATTACTTTTTTGTGATTAAAGACAGTTAGTATGCAAAAACGGGCGATCATGAACCTAGAAGCAATATTCGATAATTTATAGCAACCTTTATGGTTTTATAAGTGACTGCCAGTTAGTGTGCAATAACTGGGACTAGTCATGAACCTAGTGCAATTTGATATTTTATACAAACTTTACCTTTTTTGTGACTAAAGACGGTTAGTATGCAAAAACGGGCGAGTCATGAACCTAGAGCAATATGATAATTTATACCAACTATACATTTTTTGTGACTAAAGACAGTTAGTACGCAAAAACGGGCGAGTCATGAACCTAGAGTAATTTGATAACTTATACCAACTTTACCTTTTTTGTGACTAAAGACAGTTAGTATGCGAAAACGGGCGAGTCATGAACCTAGAGCAATTTGATAATTTATACCAACTTTACCTTTTTTTGTGACTAAAGACAGTTAGTATGCAAAAACGGGCGAGTCATGAACCTGGAGCAATATGATAATTTATACCAACTTTACCTTCTATGTGACAAAAGACAGTTAGTATGCAAAAACGGGCGAGTCATGAACCTAAAGCAATTTGATAATTTATACCAACTTTACCTTTTTAGTGACTAAAGACAGTTAGTATGCAAAAACGGGCGAGTCATGAACCTAGAGCAATAT
This sequence comes from Prosapia bicincta, assembly GCA_036971475.1. Taxonomy (NCBI): domain Eukaryota; kingdom Metazoa; phylum Arthropoda; class Insecta; order Hemiptera; family Cercopidae; genus Prosapia; species Prosapia bicincta. The sequence goes on from JBAIZL010000006.1 coordinate 110,270,188, forward strand.
GATAATTTATACCAACTTTACCTTTTTTGTGACTAAAGACAGTTAGTATGCAAAAACGGGCGAGTCATGAACCTAGAAGCAATATTCGATAATTTATAGCAAACTTTACAATGTTATAAGTGACTGCCAGTTAGTGTGCAAAAACTGGGACTACTCATGAACCTAGAGCAATTTGATAATTTATACCAACTTTACCTTTTTTGTGACTAAAGACAGTTAGTATGCAAAAACGGGCGAGTCATGAACCTAGAGCAATTTGATAATTTATACCAACTTTACCTTTTTTGTGACTAAAGACAGTTAGTATGCAAAAACGTGCGAGTCATGAACCTAGACCAATTTGATAATTTATACCAACTTTACCTTTTTTGTGACTAAAGACAGTTATTATGCAAAAACGGGGGAGTCATGAACCTAGAGCAATTTGATAATTTATACCAACATTACTTTTTTGTGACTAAAGACAGTTAGTATGCGAAAACGGGCGAGTCATGAACCTAGAGCAATTTGATAATTTATACCAACTTTACCTTTTTTGTGACTAAAGACAGTTAGTATGCAAAAACGGGCGAGTCATGAACCTAGAGCAATATGATAATTTATACCAAACTTTACGGTTTTATAAGTGACTGCCAGTTAGTGTGCAAAAACTGGGACTAGTCATGAACCTAGAGCAATTTGATAATTTATACCAACTTTACATTTTTTGTGACTAAAGTCAGTTAGTATGCAAAAACGGGCGAGTCATGAACCTAGAAGCAATATTTGATAATTTATAGCAAACTTTACGGTTTTATAAGTGACTGCCAGTTAGTGTGCAAAAACTGGGACTAGTCATGAACCTAGAGCAATTTGATAATTTATACCAACTTTACCTTTTTTGTGACTAAAGACAGTTAGTATGCAAAAACGGGCGAGTCATGAACCTAGAGCAATTTGATAATTTATACCAACTTTACCTTTTTTGTGACTAAAGATAGTTAGTATGCAAAAACGGGCGAGTCTAGAACCTACAGCAATTTGATAATTTATACCAACTTTACCTTTTTTGTGACTAAAGACAGTTAGTATGCAAAAACGGGCGAGTCATGAACCTAGAGCATTTGATAATGTATACCAACTTTACTTTTTTTGTGACTAAAGATAGTTAGTATGCAAAAACGGGAGAGTCATGAATCTAGAGCAATTTGATAATGTATACCAACTTTACCTTTCTTGTGACTAAAGACATTTAGTATGCAAAAACGGGCGAGTCATGAACTTAGAAGCAATATTCGATAATTTATAGCAAACGTTACGGTTTTATAAGTGACTGCCAGTTAGTGTGCAAAAACTGGGACTAGTCATGAACCTAGTGCAATTTGATAATTTATACTAACTTTACTTTATTTGTGACTAAAGACAGTTAGTATGCAAAAACGGGCGAGTCATGAACCTAGAGCAATTTGATAATTTATACCAACTTTACTTTTTTGTGCCTAAAGGCAGTTAGTATGCAAAAACGGGCGATTCATGAACCTAGAAGCAATATTCGATAATTTATAGCAACCTTTACGGTTATATAAGTGACTGTCAGTTAGTGTACAAAAACTGGGACTAGTCATGAACCTAGTGCAATTTGATATTTTATACCAACTTTACTTTTTTTGTGACTAAAGACAGTTAGTATGCAAAAACGGGCGAGTCATGAACCTAGAGCAATATGATAATTTATACCAACTTTACCTTTTTTGTGACTAAAGACAGTTAATATGCAAAAACGGGCGAGTCATGAACCTAGAAGCAATATTCGATAATTTATAGCAAACTTTACAATTTTATAAGTGACTGCCAGTTAGTGTGCAAAAACTGGGACTACTCATGAACCTAGAGCAATTTGATAATTTATACCAACTTTACCTTTTTTGTGACTAAAGACAGTTAGTATGCAAAAACGGGGGAGTCATGAACCTAGAGCAATTTGATAATTTATACCAACATTACTTTTTTGTGACTAAAGACAGTTAGTATGCGAAAACGGGCGAGTCATGAACCTAGAGCAATTTGATAATTTATACCAACGTTACCTTTTTTGTGACTAAAGACAGTTAGTATGCAAAAACGGGCGAGTCATGAACCTAGAGCAATATGATAATTTATACCAAACTTTACGGTTTTATAAGTGACTGCCAGTTAGTGTGCAAAAACTGGGACTAGTCATGAACCTAGAGCAATTTGATAATTTATACCAACTTTACATTTTTTGTGACTAAAGTCAGTTAGTATGCAAAAACGGGCGAGTCATGAACCTAGAAGCAATATTTGATAATTTATAGCAAACTTTACGGTTTTATAAGTGACTGCCAGTTAGTGTGCAAAAACTGGGACTAGTCATGAACCTAGAGCAATTTGATAATTTATACCAACTTTACCTTTTTTGTGACTAAAGACAGTTAGTATGCAAAAACGGGCGAGTCATGAACCTAGAGCAATTTGATAATTTATACCAACTTTACCTTTTTTGTGACTAAAGATAGTTAGTATGCAAAAACGGGCGAGTCTAGAACCTACAGCAATTTGATAATTTATACCAACTTTACCTTTTTTGTGACTAAAGACAGTTAGTATGCAAAAACGGGCGAGTCATGAACCTAGAGCATTTGATAATGTATACCAACTTTACTTTTTTTGTGACTAAAGATAGTTAGTATGCAAAAACGGGAGAGTCATGAATCTAGAGCAATTTGATAATGTATACCAACTTTACCTTTCTTGTGACTAAAGACATTTAGTATGCAAAAACGGGCGAGTCATGAACTTAGAAGCAATATTCGATAATTTATAGCAAACGTTACGGTTTTATAAGTGACTGCCAGTTAGTGTGCAAAAACTGGGACTAGTCATGAACCTAGTGCAATTTGATAATTTATACTAACTTTACTTTATTTGTGACTAAAGACAGTTAGTATGCAAAAACGGGCGAGTCATGAACCTAGAGCAATTTGATAATTTATACCAACTTTACTTTTTTGTGCCTAAAGACAGTTAGTATGCAAAAACGGGCGATTCATGAACCTAGAAGCAATATTCGATAATTTATAGCAACCTTTACGGTTATATAAGTGACTGTCAGTTAGTGTACAAAAACTGGGACTAGTCATGAACCTAGTGCAATTTGATATTTTATACCAACTTTACTTTTTTTGTGACTAAAGACAGTTAGTATGCAAAAACGGGCGAGTCATGAACCTAGAGCAATATGATAATTTATACCAACTTTACCTTTTTAGTGACTAAAGACAGTTAGTATGCAAAAACGGGCGAGTCATGAACCTAGAAGCAATATTCGATAATGTATAGCAAACTTTACAATTTTATAAGTGACTGCCAGTTAGTGTGCAAAAACTGGGACTACTCATGAACCTAGAGCAATTTGATAATTTATACCAACTTTACCTTTTTTGTGACTAAAGACAGTTAGTATGCAAAAACGGGGGAGTCATGAACCTAGAGCAATTTGATAATTTATACCAACATTACTTTTTTGTGACTAAAGACAGTTAGTATGCAAAAACGGGGGAGTCATGAACCTAGAGCAATTTGATAATTTATACCAACATTACTTTTTTGTGATTAAAGACAGTTAGTATGCAAAAACGGGCGATCATGAACCTAGAAGCAATATTCGATAATTTATAGCAACCTTTATGGTTTTATAAGTGACTGCCAGTTAGTGTGCAATAACTGGGACTAGTCATGAACCTAGTGCAATTTGATATTTTATACAAACTTTACCTTTTTTGTGACTAAAGACGGTTAGTATGCAAAAACGGGCGAGTCATGAACCTAGAGCAATATGATAATTTATACCAACTATACATTTTTTGTGACTAAAGACAGTTAGTACGCAAAAACGGGCGAGTCATGAACCTAGAGTAATTTGATAACTTATACCAACTTTACCTTTTTTGTGACTAAAGACAGTTAGTATGCGAAAACGGGCGAGTCATGAACCTAGAGCAATTTGATAATTTATACCAACTTTACCTTTTTTTGTGACTAAAGACAGTTAGTATGCAAAAACGGGCGAGTCATGAACCTGGAGCAATATGATAATTTATACCAACTTTACCTTCTATGTGACAAAAGACAGTTAGTATGCAAAAACGGGCGAGTCATGAACCTAAAGCAATTTGATAATTTATACCAACTTTACCTTTTTAGTGACTAAAGACAGTTAGTATGCAAAAACGGGCGAGTCATGAACCTAGAGCAATATGATAATTTATACCAACTTTACCTTTTTTGTGACTAAAGACAGTTAGTATGCAAAAACGGGCGAGTCATGAACCTAGAAGCAATATTCGATAATTTATAGCAAACTTTACAATGTTATAAGTGACTGCCAGTTAGTGTGCAAAAACTGGGACTACTCATGAACCTAGAGCAATTTGATAATTTATACCAACTTTACCTTTTTTGTGACTAAAGACAGTTAGTATGCAAAAACGGGCGAGTCATGAACCTAGAGCAATTTGATAATTTATACCAACTTTACCTTTTTTGTGACTAAAGACAGTTAGTATGCAAAAACGTGCGAGTCATGAACCTAGACCAATTTGATAATTTATACCAACATTACTTTTTTGTGACTAAAGACAGTTAGTATGCAAAAACGGGGGAGTCATGAACCTAGAGCAATTTGATAATTTATACCAACATTACTTTTTTGTGACTAAAGACAGTTAGTATGCAAAAACGGGCGAGTCATGAACCTAGAGCAATATGATAATTTATACCAAACTTTACGGTTTTATAAGTGACTGCCAGTTAGTGTGCAAAAACTGGGACTAGTCATGAACCTAGAGCAATTTGATAATTTATACCAACTTTACATTTTTTGTGACTAAAGTCAGTTAGTATGCAAAAACGGGCGAGTCATGAACCTAGAAGCAATATTTGATAATTTATAGCAAACTTTACGGTTTTATAAGTGACTGCCAGTTAGTGTGCAAAAACTGGGACTAGTCATGAACCTAGAGCAATTTGATAATTTATACCAACTTTACCTTTTTTGTGACTAAAGACAGTTAGTATGCAAAAACGGGCGAGTCATGAACCTAGAGCAATTTGATAATTTATACCAACTTTACCTTTTTTGTGACTAAAGATAGTTAGTATGCAAAAACGGGCGAGTCTAGAACCTACAGCAATTTGATAATTTATACCAACTTTACCTTTTTTGTGACTAAAGACAGTTAGTATGCAAAAACGGGCGAGTCATGAACCTAGAGCATTTGATAATGTATACCAACTTTACTTTTTTTGTGACTAAAGATAGTTAGTATGCAAAAACGGGAGAGTCATGAATCTAGAGCAATTTGATAATGTATACCAACTTTACCTTTCTTGTGACTAAAGACATTTAGTATGCAAAAACGGGCGAGTCATGAACTTAGAAGCAATATTCGATAATTTATAGCAAACGTTACGGTTTTATAAGTGACTGCCAGTTAGTGTGCAAAAACTGGGACTAGTCATGAACCTAGTGCAATTTGATAATTTATACTAACTTTACTTTATTTGTGACTAAAGACAGTTAGTATGCAAAAACGGGCGAGTCATGAACCTAGAGCAATTTGATAATTTATACCAACTTTACTTTTTTGTGCCTAAAGGCAGTTAGTATGCAAAAACGGGCGATTCATGAACCTAGAAGCAATATTCGATAATTTATAGCAACCTTTACGGTTATATAAGTGACTGTCAGTTAGTGTACAAAAACTGGGACTAGTCATGAACCTAGTGCAATTTGATATTTTATACCAACTTTACTTTTTTTGTGACTAAAGACAGTTAGTATGCAAAAACGGGCGAGTCATGAACCTAGAGCAATATGATAATTTATACCAACTTTACCTTTTTTGTGACTAAAGACAGTTAATATGCAAAAACGGGCGAGTCATGAACCTAGAAGCAATATTCGATAATTTATAGCAAACTTTACAATTTTATAAGTGACTGCCAGTTAGTGTGCAAAAACTGGGACTACTCATGAACCTAGAGCAATTTGATAATTTATACCAACTTTACCTTTTTTGTGACTAAAGACAGTTAGTATGCAAAAACGGGCGAGTCATGAACCTGGAGCAATTTGATAATTTATACCAACTTTACCTTTTTTGTGACTAAAGACAGTTAGTATGCAAAAACGTGCGAGTCATGAACCTAGAGCAATTTGATAATTTATACCAACTTTACCTTTTTTGTGACTAAAGAGAGTTAGTATGCAAAAACGGGCGAGTCATGAACCAAGAGCAATATGATAATTTATAACAACTTTACCTGTTTTGTGACTAAAGACAGTTAGTATGCAAAAACCTGCGAGTCATGAACCTAGAAGCAATATTTGATAATTTATAGCAAACTTTACGGTTTTATAAGTGACTGCCAATTAGTGTGCAAAAACTGGGACTAGTGAACCTAGAGCAATTTGATAATTTATACCAACTTTACCTTTTTTGTGACTAAAGACAGTTAGTATGCAAAAACGGGCGAGTCATGAACCTAGAAGCATTATTCGATAATTTATAGCAAACTTTGCATTATTATAAGTGACTGCCAGTTAGTGTGCAAAAACTGGGGCTAGTCATGAACCTAGAGCAATTTGATAATTTATACCAACTTTACCTTTTTTGTGACTAAAGACAGTTAGTATGCAAAAACGGGCGAGTCATGAACTTAGAAGCAATATTCGATAATTTATAGCAAACGTTACGGTTTTATAAGTGACTGCCAGTTAGTGTGCAAAAACTGGGACTAGTCATGAACCTAGTGCAATTTGATAATTTATACTAACTTTACTTTATTTGTGACTAAAGACAGTTAGTATGCAAAAACGGGCGAGTCATGAACCTAGAGCAATATGATCATTTATACCAACTTTACCTTTTTTGTGACTAAAGACAGTTAGTATGCAAAAACGTGCGAGTCATGAACCTAGAGCAATTTGATAATTTATACCAACTTTACCTTTTTTGTGACTAAAGACAGTTAGTATGCAAAAACGGGCGAGTCATGAACTTAGAAGCAATATTCGATAATTTATAGCAAACGTTACGGTTTTATAAGTGACTGCCAGTTAGTGTGCAAAAACTGGGACTAGTCATGAACCTAGAGCAATTTGATAATTTATACCAACTTTACATTTTTTGTGACTAAAGTCAGTTAGTATGCAAAAACGGGCGAGTCATGAACCTAGAAGCAATATTTGATAATTTATAGCAAACTTTACGGTTTTATAAGTGACTGCCAGTTAGTGTGCAAAAACTGGGACTAGTCATGAACCTAGAGCAATTTGATAATTTATACCAACTTTACCTTTTTTGTGACTAAAGACAGTTAGTATGCAAAAACGGGCGAGTCATGAACCTAGAAGCAATATTCGATAATTTATAGCAAACTTTGCATTATTATAAGTGACTGCCAGTTAGTGTGCAAAAACTGGGGCTAGTCATGAACCTAGAGCAATTTGATAATTTATACCAACTTTACCTTTTTTGTGACTAAAGACAGTTAGTATGCAAAAACGGGCGAGTCATGAACTTAGAAGCAATATTCGATAATTTATAGCAAACGTTACGGTTTTATAAGTGACTGCCAGTTAGTGTGCAAAAACTGGGACTAGTCATGAACCTAGTGCAGTTTGATAATTTATACTAACTTTACTTTATTTGTGACTAAAGACAGTTAGTATGCAAAAACGGGCGAGTCATGAACCTAGAGCAATATGATCATTTATACCAACTTTACCTTTTTTGTGACTAACAGTTAGTATGCAAAAACGTGCGAGTCATGAACCTAGAGCAATTTGATAATTTATACCAACTTTATCTTTTTTGTGACTAAAGACAGTTAGTATGCAAAAATGGGCGAGTCATGAACCTAGAGCAATTTGATAATTTATACCAACTTTACTTTTTTGTGCCTAAAGACAGTTAGTATGCAAAAACGGACGATTCATGAACCTAGAAGCAATATTCGATAATTTATAGCAACCTTTACGGTTATATAAGTGACTGCATGTTAGTGTGCAAAAACTGGGACTAGTCATGAACCTAGTGCAATTTGATATTTTATACCAACTTTACCTTTTTTGTGACTAAAGACAGTTAGTATGCAAAAACGGGCGAGTCATGAACCTAGAGCAATATGATAATTTATACCAACTTTACCTTTCTTGTGACTAAAGACAGTTAGTACGCAAAAACGGGCGAGTCATGAACCTAGAGCAATTTGATAATCTATACCAACTTTACCTTTTTTGTGACTAAAGACAGTTAGTATGCGAAAACGGGCGAGTCATGAACCTAGAGCAATTTGATAATTTATACCAACTTTACCTTTTTTGTGACTAAAAATAGTTAGTATGCAAAAACGGGCGAGTCATGAACCTAGAGCAATTTGATAATTTATACCAACTTTACCTTTTTTGTGACTAAAGACAGTTAGTATGCAAAAACGGGTGAGTCATGAACCTAGAGCAATTTGATAATTTATACCAACTTTACTTTTTTGTGACTAAAGACAGTTAGTATGCAAAAACGGGCGAGTCATGAACCTAGACCAATTTGATAATTTATACCAACTTTAACTTTTTTGTGACTAAAGACAGTTAGTATGCAAAAACGGGCGAGTCATGAACCTAGAGCAATTTGATAATGTATACCAACTTTACCTTTTTTGTGACTAAAGATAGTTAGTATGCAAAAACGGAAGAGTCATGAACCTAGAGCAATTTGATAATTTATACCAACTTTACCTTTTTTGTGACTAAAGACAGTTAGTATGCAAAAACGGGGGAGTCATGAACCTAGAGCAATTTGATAATTTATACCAACATTACTTTTTTGTGATTAAAGACAGTTAGTATGCAAAAACGGGCGATTCATGAACCTAGAAGCAATAATCGATAATTTATAGCAACCTTTACGGTTTTATAAGTGACTGCCAGTTAGTGTGCAATAACTGGGACTAGTCATGAACCTAGTGCAATTTGATATTTTATACAAACTTTACCTTTTTTGTGACTAAAGACAGTTAGTATGCAAAAACGGGCGAGTCATGAACCTAGAGCAATATGATATTTTATACCAACTATACATTTTTTGTGACTAAAGACAGTTAGTACGCAAAAACGGGCGAGTCATGAACCTAGAGTAATTTGATAACTTATACCAACTTTACCTTTTTTGTGACTAAAGACAGTTAGTATGCGAAAACGGGCGAGTCATGAACCTAGAGCAATTTGATAATTTATACCAACTTTACCTTTTTAGTGACTAAAGACAGTTAGTATGCAAAAACGGGCGAGTCATGAACCTAGAGCAATATGATAATTTATACCAACTTTAACTTCTTTGTGACAAAAGACAGTTAGTATGCAAAAACGGGCGAGTCATGAACCTAAAGCAATTTGATAATTTATACCAACTTTACCTTTTTAGTGACTAAAGACAGTTAGTATGCAAAAACGGGCGAGTCATGAACCTAGAAGCAATATTCGATAATGTATAGCAAACTTTACAATTTTATAAGTGACTGCCAGTTAGTGTGCAAAAACTGGGACTACTCATGAACCTAGAGCATTTTGATAATTTATACCAACTTTACCTTTTTTGTGACTAAAGACAGTTAGTATGCAAAAACGGGGGAGTCATGAACCTAGAGCAATTTGATAATTTATACCAACATTACTTTTTTGTGACTAAAGACAGTTAGTATGCAAAAACGGGGGAGTCATGAACCTAGAGCAATTTGATAATTTATACCAACATTACTTTTTTGTGATTAAAGACAGTTAGTATGCAAAAACGGGCGATTCATGAACCTAGAAGCAATATTCGATAATTTATAGCAACCTTTATGGTTTTATAAGTGACTGCCAGTTAGTGTGCAATAACTGGGACTAGTCATGAACCTAGTGCAATTTGATATTTTATACAAACTTTACCTTTTTTGTGACTAAAGACAGTTAGTATGCAAAAACGGGCGAGTCATGAACCTAGAGCAATATGATAATTTATACCAACTATACATTTTTTGTGACTAAAGACAGTTAGTACGCAAAAACGGGCGAGTCATGAACCTAGAGTAATTTGATAACTTATACCAACTTTACCTTTTTTGTGACTAAAGACAGTTAGTATGCGAAAACGGGCGAGTCATGAACCTAGAGCAATTTGATAATTTATACCAACTTTACCTTTTTTTGTGACTAAAGACAGTTAGTATGCAAAAACGGGCGAGTCATGAACCTAGAGCAATATGATAATTTATACCAACTTTACCTTCTATGTGACAAAAGACAGTTAGTATGCAAAAACGGGCGAGTCATGAACCTAAAGCAATTTGATAATTTATACCAACTTTACCTTTTTAGTGACTAAAGACAGTTAGTATGCAAAAACGGGCGAGTCATGAACCTAGAGCAATATGATAATTTATACCAACTTTACCTTTTTTGTGACTAAAGACAGTTAGTATGCAAAAACGGGCGAGTCATGAACCTAGAAGCAATATTCGATAATTTATAGCAAACTTTACAATTTTATAAGTGACTGCCAGTTAGTGTGCAAAAACTGGGACTACTCATGAACCTAGAGCAATTTGATAATATATACCAACTTTACCTTTTTTGTGACTAAAGAGAGTTAGTATGCAAAAACGGGCGAGTCATGAACCTAGAGCAATTTGATAATTTATACCAACTTTACCTTTTTTGTGACTAAAGACAGTTAGTATGCAAAAACGTGCGAGTCATGAACCTAGACCAATTTGATAATTTATACCAACTTTACCTTTTTTGTGACTAAAGACAGTTAGTATGCAAAAACGGGGGAGTCATGAACCTAGAGCAATTTGATAATTTATACCAACATTACTTTTTTGTGACTAAAGACAGTTAGTATGCGAAAACGGGCGAGTCATGAACCTAGAGCAATTTGATAATTTATACCAACTTTACCTTTTTTGTGACTAAAGACAGTTAGTATGCAAAAACGGGCGAGTCATGAACCTAGAGCAATATGATAATTTATACCAAACTTTACGGTTTTATAAGTGACTGCCAGTTAGTGTGCAAAAACTGGGACTAGTCATGAACCTAGAGCAATTTGATAATTTATACCAACTTTACATTTTTTGTGACTAAAGTCAGTTAGTATGCAAAAACGGGCGAGTCATGAACCTAGAAGCAATATTTGATAATTTATAGCAAACTTTACGGTTTTATAAGTGACTGCCAGTTAGTGTGCAAAAACTGGGACTAGTCATGAACCTAGAGCAATTTGATAATTTATACCAACTTTACCTTTTTTGTGACTAAAGACAGTTAGTATGCGAAAACGGGCGAGTCATGAACCTAGAGCAATTTGATAATTTATACCAACTTTACCTTTTTTGTGACTAAAGACAGTTAGTATGCAAAAACGGGCGAGTCATGAACCTAAAGCAATTTGATAATTTATACCAACTTTACCTCTTTAGTGACTAAAGACAGTTAGTATGCAAAAACGGGCGAGTCATGAACCTAGAGCAATATGATAATTTATACCAACTTTACCTTTTTTGTGACTAAAGACAGTTAGTATGCAAAAACGGGCGAGTCATGAACCTGGAAGCAATATTCGATAATTTATAGCAAACTTTACAATTTTATAAGTGACTGCCAGTTAGTATGCAAAAACTGGGACTACTCATGAACCTAGAGCAATTTGATAATTTATACCAACTTTACCTTTTTTGTGACTAAAGACAGTTAGTATGCAAAAACGGGCGAGTCATGAACCTAGAGCAATTTGATAATTTATACCAACTTTACCTTTTTTGTGACTAAAGACAGTTAGTATGCAAAAACGGGCGAGTCATGAACCTAGAGCAATTTGATAATTTATACCAACTTTACCTTTTTTGTGACTAAAGAGAGTTAGTAATCAAAAACGGGCGAGTCATGAACCAAGAGCAATATGATAATTTATAACAACTTTACCTGTTTTGTGACTAAAGACAGTTAGTATGCAAAAACGGGCGAGTCATGAACCTAGGGCAATATGATAATTTATACCAACTTTACCTTTTTTGTGACTAAAGACAGTTAGTATGCAAAAACGGGCGAGTCATGAACCTAGAGCAATATGATAATTTATACCAAACTTTACGGTTTTATAAGTGACTGCCAGTTAGTGTGCAAAAACTGGGACTAGTCATGAACCTAGAGCAATTTGATAATTTATACCAACTTTACATTTTTTGTGACTAAAGTCAGTTAGTATGCAAAAACGGGCGAGTCATGAACCTAGAAGCAATATTTGATAATTTATAGCAAACTTTACGGTTTTATAAGTGACTGCCAGTTAGTGTGCAAAAACTGGGACTAGTCATGAACCTAGAGCAATTTGATAATTTATACCAACTTTACCTTTTTTGTGACTAAAGACAGTTAGTATGCAAAAACGGGCGAATCATGAACCTAGAGCAATTTGATAATTTATACCAACTTTACCTTTTTTGTGACTAAAGACAGTCAGTATGCAAAAACGGGCGAGTCATGAACCTAGAGCAATTTGATAATTTATACCAACTTTACCTTTTTTGTGACTAAAGATAGTTAGTATGCAAAAACGGGCGAGTCATGAACCTAGAGCAATTTGATAATTTATACCAACTTTACCTTTTTTGTGACTAAAGACAGTTAGTATGCAAAAACGGGCGAGTCATGAACCTAGAGCAATATGATAATTTATACAGACTTTACCTTTTTTGTGACTAAAGACAGTTAGTATGCAAAAACGGGCGAGTTATGAACCTGGAAGCAATATTCGATAATTTATAGCAAACTTTACAATTTTATAAGTGACTGCCAGTTAGTATGCAAAAACTGGGACTACTCATGAACCTAGAGCAATTTGATAATTTATACCAACTTTACCTTTTTTGTGACTAAAGACAGTTAGTATGCAAAAACGGGCGAGTCATGAACCTAGAGCAATTTGATAATTTATACCAACTTTACCTTTTTTGTGACTAAAGACAGTTAGTATGCAAAAACGGGCGAGTCATGAACCTAGAGCAATTTGATAATTTATACCAACTTTACCTTTTTTGTGACTAAAGAGAGTTAGTAATCAAAAACGGGCGAGTCATGAACCAAGAGCAATATGATAATTTATAACAACTTTACCTGTTTTGTGACTAAAGACAGTTAGTATGCAAAAACGGGCGAGTCATGAACCTAGGGCAATATGATAATTTATACCAACTTTACCTTTTTTGTGACTAAAGACAGTTAGTATGCAAAAACGGGCGAGTCATGAACCTAGAGCAATATGATAATTTATACCAAACTTTACGGTTTTATAAGTGACTGCCAGTTAGTGTGCAAAAACTGGGACTAGTCATGAACCTAGAGCAATTTGATAATTTATACCAACTTTACATTTTTTGTGACTAAAGTCAGTTAGTATGCAAAAACGGGCGAGTCATGAACCTAGAAGCAATATTTGATAATTTATAGCAAACTTTACGGTTTTATAAGTGACTGCCAGTTAGTGTGCAAAAACTGGGACTAGTCATGAACCTAGAGCAATTTGATAATTTATACCAACTTTACCTTTTTTGTGACTAAAGACAGTTAGTATGCAAAAACGGGCGAATCATGAACCTAGAGCAATTTGATAATTTATACCAACTTTACCTTTTTTGTGACTAAAGACAGTCAGTATGCAAAAACGGGCGAGTCATGAACCTAGAGCAATTTGATAATTTATACCAACTTTACCTTTTTTGTGACTAAAGATAGTTAGTATGCAAAAACGGGCGAGTCATGAACCTAGAGCAATTTGATAATTTATACCAACTTTACCTTTTTTGTGACTAAAGACAGTTAGTATGCAAAAACGGGCGAGTCATGAACCTAGAGCAATATGATAATTTATACAGACTTTACCTTTTTTGTGACTAAAGACAGTTAGTATGCAAAAACGGGCGAGTTATGAACCTAGAAGCAATATTCGATAATTTATAGCAAACTTTACAATTTTATAAGTGACTGCCAGTTAGTGTGCAAAAACTGGGACTACTCATGAACCTAGAGCAATTTGATAATTTACACCAACTTTACTATTTTTGTGACTAATGACAGTTAGTATGCAAAAACGGGCGAGTCATGAACCTAGAGCAATTTGATAATTTATACCAACTTTACCTTTTTTGTGACTAAAGATAGTTAGTATGCAAAAACGGGCGAGTCATGAACCTAGAGCAATTTGATAATTTATACCAACTTTACCTTTTTTGTGACTAAAGACAGTTAGTATGCAAAAACGGGCGAGTCATGAACCTAGAGCAATATGATAATTTATACAGACTTTACCTTTTTTGTGACTAAAGACAGTTAGTATGCAAAAACGGTGGAGTCATGAACCTAGAGCAATTTGATAATTTATACCAACATTACTTTTTTGTGATTAAAGACAGTTAGTATGCAAAAACGGGCGATTCATGAACCTAGAAGCAATATTCGATAATTTATAGCAACCTTTACGGTTTTATAAGTGACTGCCAGTTAGTGTGCAATAACTGGGTCTAGTCATGAACCTAGTGCAATTTGATATTTTATATAAACTTTACATTTTTGTGACTAAAGACAGTTAGTATGCAAAAACGGGCGAGTCATGAACCTAGAGCAATATGATAATTTATACCAACTATACATTTTTTGTGACTAAAGACAGTTAGTACGCAAAAACGGGCGAGTCATGAACCTAGAGTAATTTGATAACTTATACCAACTTTACCTTTTTTGTGACTAAAGACAGTTAGTATGCGAAAACGGGCGAGTCATGAACCTAGAGAAATTTGATAATTTATACCAACTTTACCTTTTTTGTGACTAAAGACAGTTAGTATGCAAAAACGGGCGAGTCATGAACCTAGAGCAATATGATCATTTATACCAACTTTACCTTCTATGTGACAAAAGACAGTTAGTATGCAAAAACGGGCGAGTCATGAACCTAAAGCAATTTGATAATTTATAACAACTTTACCTCTTTAGTGACTAAAGACAGTTAGTATGCAAAAACGGGCGAGTCATGAACCTAGAGCAATATGATAATTTATACCAACTTTACCTTTTTTGTGACTAAAGACAGTTAGTATGCAAAAACGGGCGAGTCATGAACCTAGAAGCAATATTCGATAATTTATAGCAAACTTTACAATTTTATAAGTGACTGCCAGTTAGTGTGCAAAAACTGGGACTACTCATGAACCTAGAGCAATTTGATAATTTATACCAACTTTACCTTTTTTGTGACTAAAGACAGTTAGTATGCAAAAACGGGCGAGTCATGAACCTAGAGCAATTTGATAATTTATACCAACTTTACCTTTTTTGTGACTAAAGACAGTTAGTATGCAAAAACGTGCGAGTCATGAAACTAGAGCAATTTGATAATTTATACCAACTTTACCTTTTTTGTGACTAAAGAGAGTTAGTATGCAAAAACGGGCGAGTCATGAACCAAGAGCAATATGATAATTTATAACAACTTTACCTGTTTTGTGACTAAAGACAGTTAGTATGCAAAAACGGGCGAGTCATGAACTTAGAAGCAATATTCGATAATTTATAGCAAACGTTACGGTTTTATAAGTGACTGGCAGTTAGTGTGCAAAAACTGGGACTAGTCATGAACCTAGTGCAATTTGATAATTTATACTAACTTTACTTTATTTGTGACTAAAGACAGTTAGTATGCAAAAACGGGCGAGTCATGAACCTAGAGCAATTTGATAATCTATACCAACTTTACCTTTTTTGTGACTAAAGACATTTAGTATGCGAAAACGGGCGAGTCATGAACCTAGAGCAATTTGATAATTTATACCAACTTTACCTTTTTTGTGACTAAAAATAGTTAGTATGCAAAAACGGGCGAGTCATGAACCTAGAGCAATTTGATAATTTATACCAACTTTACCTTTTTTGTAACTAAAGACAGTTAGTATGCAAAAACGGGCGAGTCATGAACCTAGAGCAATATGATAATTTATACCAACTTTACCTTTTTTGTGACTAAAGACAGTTAGTATGCAAAAACGGGCGAGTTATGAACCTAGAAGCAATATTCGATAATTTATACCAAACTTTACGGTTTTATAAGTGACTGCCAGTTAGTGTGCAAAAACTGGGACTAGTCATGAACCTAGAGCAATTTGATAATTTATACCAACGTTACATTTTTTGTGACTAAAGTCAGTTAGTATGCAAAAACGGGCGAGTCATGAACCTAGAAGCAATATTTGATAATTTATAGCAAACTTTACGGTTTTATAAGTGACTGCCAGTTAGTGTGCAAAAACTGGGACTAGTCATGAACCTAGAGCAATTTGATAATTTATACCAACTTTACCTTTTTTGTGACTAAAGACAGTCAGTATGCAAAAACGGGCGAGTCATGAACCTAGAGCAATTTGATAATTTATACCAACTTTACCTTTTTTGTGACTAAAGATAGTTAGTATGCAAAAACGGGCGAGTCATGAACCTAGAGCAATTTGATAATTTATACCAACTTTACCTTTTTTGTGACTAAAGACAGTTAGTATGCAAAAACGGGCGAGTTATGAACCTAGAAGCAATATTCGATAATTTATAGCAAACTTTACAATTTTATAAGTGACTGCCAGTTAGTGTGCAAAAACTGGGACTACTCATGAACCTAGAGCAATTTGATAATTTATACCAACTTTACCTTTTTTGTGACTAATGACAGTTAGTATGCAAAAACGGGCGAGTCATGAACCTAGAGCAATTTGATAATTTATACCAACTTTACATTTTTTGTGACTAAAGACAGTTAGTATGCAAAAACGTGCGAGTCATGAACCTAGACCAATTTGATAATTTATACCAACTTTACCTTTTTTGTGACTAAAGACAGTTAGTATGCAAAAACGGGGGAGTCCTGAACCTAGAGCAATTTGATAATTTATACCAACATTACTTTTTTGTGACTAAAGACAGTTAGTATGCAAAAACGGTGGAGTCATGAACCTAGAGCAATTTGATAATTTATACCAACATTACTTTTTTGTGATTAAAGACAGTTAGTATGCAAAAACGGGCGATTCATGAACCTAGAAGCAATAATCGATAATTTATAGCAACCTTTACGGTTTTATAAGTGACTGCCAGTTAGTGTGCAATAACTGGGTCTAGTCATGAACCTAGTGCAATTTGATATTTTATATAAACTTTACCTTTTTTGTGACTAAAGACAGTTAGTATGCAAAAACGGGCGAGTCATGAACCTAGAGCAATATGATAATTTATACCAACTATACATTTTTTGTGACTAAAGACAGTTAGTACGCAAAAACGGGCGAGTCATGAACGTAGAGTAATTTGATAACTTATACCAACTTTACCTTTTTTGTGACTAAAGACAGTTAGTATGCAAAAACGTGCGAGTCATGAACCTAGAGCAATTTGATAATTTATACCAACTTTACCTTTTTTCTGACTAAAGACAGTTAGTATGCAAAAACGGGCGAGTCATGAACCTAGAGCAATATGATAATTTATACCAACTTTACCTTCTATGTGACAAAAGACAGTTAGTATGCAAAAACGGGCGAGTCATGAACCTAAAGCAATTTGATAATTTATAACAACTTTACCTCTTTAGTGACTAAAGACAGTTAGTATGCAAAAACGGGCGAGTCATGAACCTAGAGCAATATGATAATTTATACCAACTTTACCTTTTTTGTGACTAAAGACAGTTAGTATGCAAAAACGGGCGAGTCATGAACCTAGAAGCAATATTCGATAATTTATAGCAAACTTTACAATTTTATAAGTGACTGCCAGTTAGTGTGCAAAAACTGGGACTACTCATGAACCTAGAGCAATTTGATAATTTATACCAACTTTACCTTTTTTGTGACTAAAGAGAGTTAGTATGCAAAAACGGGCGAGTCATGAACCTAGAGCAATATGATAATTTATACCAACTTTACCTTTTTTGTGACTAAAGACAGTTAGTATGCAAAAACGGGCGAGTTATGAACCTAGAAGCAATATTCGATAATTTATACCAAACTTTACGGTTTTATAAGTGACTGCCAGTTAGTGTGCAAAAACTGGGACTAGTCATGAACCTAGAGCAATTTGATAATTTATACCAACTTTACATTTTTTGTGACTAAAGTCAGTTAGTATGCAAAAACGGGCGAGTCATGAACCTAGAGCAATTTGATAATTTATACCAACTTTACCTTTTTTGTGACTAAAGATAGTTAGTATGCAAAAACGGGCGAGTCATGAACCTAGAGCAATTTGATAATTTATACCAACTTTACCTTTTTTGTGACTAAAGACAGTTAGTATGCAAAAACGGGCGAGTTATGAACCTAGAGCAATATGATAATTTATACCAACTTTACCTTTTTTGTGACTAAAGACAGTTAGTATGCAAAAACGGGCGAGTCATGAACCTAGAAGCAATATTCGATAATTTATAGCAAACTTTACAATTTTATAAGTGACTGCCAGTTAGTGTGCAAAAACTGGGACTACTCATGAACCTAGAGCAATTTGATAATTTAGACCAACTTTACCTTTTTTGTGACTAAAGACAGTTAGTATGCAAGAACGGGCGAGTCATGAACCTAGAGCAATTTGATAATTTATACCAACTTTACCTTTTTTGTGACTAAAGACAGTTAGTATGCAAAAACGTGCGAGTCATGAACCTAGAGCAATTTGATAATTTATACCAACTTTACCTTTTTTGTGACTAAAGAGAGTTAGTATGCAAAAACGGGCGAGTCATGAACCAAGAGCAATATGATAATTTATAACAACTTTACCTGTTTTGTGACTAAAGACAGTTAGTATGCAAAAACGGGCGAGTCATGAACTTAGAAGCAATATTCGATAATTTATAGCAAACGTTACGGTTTTATAAGTGACTGGCAGTTAGTGTGCAAAAACTGGGACTAGTCATGAACCTAGTGCAATTTGATAATTTATACTAACTTTACTTTATTTGTGACTAAAGACAGTTAGTATGCAAAAACGGGCGAGTCATGAACCTAGAGCAATTTGATAATCTATACCAACTTTACCTTTTTTGTGACTAAAGACAGTTAGTAGGCGAAAACGGGCGAGTCATGAACCTAGAGCAATTTGATAATTTATACCAACTTTACCTTTTTTGTGACTAAAAATAGTTAGTATGCAAAAACGGGCGAGTCATGAACCTAGAGCAATTTGATAATTTATACCAACTTTACCTTTTTTGTGACTAAAGACAGTTAGTATGCAAAAACGGGTGAGTCATGAACCTAGAGCAATTTCATAATTTATACCAACTTTACTTTTTTGTGACTAAAGACAGTTAGTATGCAAAAACGGGCGAGTCATGAACCTAGACCAATTTGATAATTTATACCAACTTTAACTTTTTTGTGACTAAAGACAGTTAGTATGCAAAAACGGGCGAGTCATGAACCTAGAGCAATTTGATAATGTATACCAACTTTACCTTTTTTGTGACTAAAGATAGTTAGTATGCAAAAACGGGAGAGTCATGAACCTAGAGCAATTTGATAATTTATACCAACTTTACCTTTTTTGTGACTAAAGACAGTTAGTATGCAAAAACGGGGGAGTCATGAACCTAGAGCAATTTGATAATTTATACCAACTTTACTTTTTTGTGCCTAAAGACAGTTAGTATGCAAAAACGGGCGATTCATGAACCTAGAAGCAATATTCGATAATTTATAGCAACCTTTACGGTTATATAAGTGACTGCCAGTTAGTGTGCAAAAACTGGGACTAGTCATGAACCTAGTGCAATTTGATATTTTATACCAACTTTACCTTTTTTGTGACTAAAGACAGTTAGTATGCAAAAACGGGCGAGTCATGAACCTAGAGCAATATGATAATTTATACCAACTTTACCTTTCTTGTGACTAAAGACAGTTAGTACGCAAAAACGGGCGAGTCATGAACCTAGAGCAATTTGATAATCTATACCAACTTTACCTTTTTTGTGACTAAAGACAGTTAGTATGCGAAAACGGGCGAGTCATGAACCTAGAGCAATTTGATAATTTATACCAACTTAACCTTTTTTGTGACTAAAAATAGTTAGTATGCAAAAACGGGCGAGTCATGAACCTAGAGCAATTTGATAATTTATACCAACTTTACCTTTTTTGTGACTAAAGACAGTTAGTATGCAAAGACGGGTGAGTCATGAACCTAGAGCAATTTGATAATTTATACCAACTTTACTTTTTTGTGACTAAAGACAGTTAGTATGCAAAAACGGGCGAGTCATGAACCTAGACCAATTTGATAATTTATACCAACTTTAACTTTTTTGTGACTAAAGACAGTTAGTATGCAAAAACGGGCGAGTCATGAACCTAGAGCAATTTGATAATGTATACCAACTTTACCTTTTTTGTGACTAAAGATAGTTAGTATGCAAAAACGGGAGAGTCATGAACCTAGAGCAATTTGATAATTTATACCAACTTTACCTTTTTTGTGACTAAAGACAGTTAGTATGCAAAAACGGGGGAGTCATGAACCTAGAGCAATTTGATAATTTATACCAACATTACTTTTTTGTGATTAAAGACAGTTAGTATGCAAAAACGGGCGATTCATGAACCTAGAAGCAATATTCGATAATTTATAGCAACATTTACGGTTTTATAAGTGACTGCCAGTTAGTGTGCAATAACTGGGACTAGTCATGAACCTAGTGCAATTTGATATTTTATACAAACTTTACCTTTTTTGTGACTAAAGACAGTTAGTATGCAAAAACGGGCGAGTCATGAACCTAGAGCAATATGATAATTTATACCAACTATACATTTTTTGTGACTAAAGACAGTTAGTACGCAAAAACGGGCGAGTCATGAACCTAGAGTAATTTGATAACTTATACCAACTTTACCATTTTTGTGACTAAAGACAGTTAGTATGCGAAAACGGGCGAGTCATGAACCTAGAGCAATTTGATAATTTATACCAACTTTACCTTTTTAGTGACTAAAGACAGTTAGTATGCAAAAACGGGCGAGTCATGAACCTAGAAGCAATATTCGATAATTTATAGCAAACTTTACAATTTTATAAGTGACTGCCAGTTAGTGTGCAAAAACTGGGACTACTCATGAACCTAGAGCAATTTGATAATTTATACCAACTTTACCTTTTTTGTGACTATAGACAGTTAGTATGCAAAAACGGGGGAGTCATGAACCTAGAGCAATTTGATAATTTATACCAACATTACTTTTTTGTGACTAAAGACAGTTAGTATGCAAAAACGGGGGAGTCATGAACCTAGAGCAATTTGATAATTTATACCAACATTACTTTTTTGTGATTAAAGACAGTTAGTATGCAAAAACGGGCGATTCATGAACCTAGAAGCAATTTTCGATAATTTATAGCAACCTTTACGGTTTTATAAGTGACTGCCAGTTAGTGTGCAATAACTGGGACTAGTCATGAACCTAGCGCAATTTGATATTTTATACAAACTTTACCTTTTTTGTGACTAATGGCAGTTAGTATGCAAAAACGGGCGAGTCATGAACCTAGAGCAATATGATAATTTATACCAACTATACATTTTTTGTGACTAAAGACAGTTAGTACGCAAAAACGGGCGAGTCATGAACCTAGAGTAATTTGATAACTTATACCAACTTTACCTTTTTTGTGACTAAAGACAGTTAGCATGCGAAAACGGGCGAGTCATGAACCTAGAGCAATTTGTTAATTTATACCAACTTTACCTTTTTTGTGACTAAAGACAGTTAGTATGCAAAAACGGGCGAGTCATGAACCTAGAGCAATATGATAATTTATACCAACTTTACCTTCTATGTGACAAAAGACAGTTAGTATGCAAAAACGGGCGAGTCATGAACCTAAAGCAATTTGATAATTTATACCAACTTTACCTTTTTAGTGACTAAAGACAGTTAGTATGCAAAAACGGGCGAGTCATGAACCTAGAGCAATATGATAATTTATACCAACTTTACCTTTTTTGTGACTAAAGACAGTTAGTATGCAAAAACGGGCGAGTCATGAACCTAGAAGCAATATTCGATAATTTATAGCAAACTTTACAATTTTATAAGTGACTGCCAGTTAGTGTGCAAAAACTGGGACTACTCATGAACCTAGAGCAATTTGATAATTTATACCAACTTTACCTTTTTTGTGACTAAAGACAGTTAGTATGCAAAAACGTGCGAGTCATGAACCTAGACCAATTTGATAATTTATACCAACTTTACCTTTTTTGTGACTAAAGACAGTTAGTATGCAAAAACGGGGGAGTCATGAACCTAGAGCAATTTGATAATTTATACCAACATTACTTTTTTGTGACTAAAGACAGTTAGTATGCAAAAACGGTGGAGTCATGAACCTAGAGCAATTTGATAATTTATACCAATATTACTTTTTTGTGATTAAAGACAGTTAGTATGCAAAAACGGGCGATTCATGAACCTAGAAGCAATATTCGATAATATATAGCAACCTTTACGGTTTTATAAGTGACTGCCAGTTAGTGTGCAATAACTGGGACTAGTCATGAACCTAGAGCAATATGATAATTTATACCAACTATACATTTTTTGTGACTAAAGACAGTTAGTACGCAAAAACGGGCGAGTCATGAACCTAGAGTAATTTGATAACTTATACCAACTTTACCTTTTTTGTGACTAAAGACAGTTAGTATGCGAAAACGGGCGAGTCATGACCCTAGAGCAATTTGATAATTTATACCAACTTTACCTTTTTTGTGACTAAAGACAGTTAGTATGCAAAAACGGGCGAGTCATGAACCTAGAGCAATATGATAATTTATACCAACTTTACCTTTTTTGTGACTAAAGACAGTTAGTATGCAAAAACGGGCGAGTCATGAACCTAGAGTAATTTGATAACTTATACCAACTTTACCTTTTTTGTGACTAAAGACAGTTAGTATGCGAAAACGGGCGAGTCATGACCCTAGAGCAATTTGATAATTTATACCAACTTTACCTTTTTTGTGACTAAAGACAGTTAGTATGCAAAAACGGGCGAGTCATGAACCTAGAGCAATATGATAATTTATACCAACTTTACCTTTTTTGTGACTAAAGACAGTTAGTATGCAAAAACGTGCGAGTCATGAACCTAGAGCAATTTGATAATTTATACCAACTTTACCTTTTTTGTGACTAAAGAGAGTTAGTATGCAAAAACGGGCGAGTCATGAACCAAGAGCAATATGATAATTTATAACAACTTTACCTGTTTTGTGACTAAAGACAGTTTGTATGCAAAAACGGGCGAGTCATGAACCTAGAGCAATATGATAATTTATACCAACTTTACCTTTTTTGTGACTAAAGACAGTTAGTATGCAAAAACGGGCGAGTCATGAACCTAGAGCAATATGATAATTTATACCAAAATTTAAGGTTTTATAAGTGACTGCCAGTTAGTGTGCAAAAACTGGGACTAGTCATGAACCTAGAGCAATTTGATAATTTATACCAACTTTACCTTTTTTGTGACTAAAGTCAGTTAGTATGCAAAAACGGGCGAGTCATGAACCTAGAAGCAATGTTTGATAATTTATAGCAAACTTTACGGTTTTATAAGTGACTGCCAGTTAGTGTGCAAAAACTGGGACTAGTCATGAACCTAGAGCAATTTGATAATTTATACCAACTTTACCTTTTTTGTGACTAAAGACAGTTAGTATGCAAAAACGGGCGAGTCATGAACCTAGAGCAATTTGATAATTTATACCAACTTTACCTTTTTTGTGACTAAAGACAGTCAGTATGCAAAAACGGGCGAGTCATGAACCTAGAGCAATTTGATAATTTATACCAACTTTACCTTTTTTGTGACTAAAGATAGTTAGTATGCAAAAACGGGCGAGTCATGAACCTAGAGCAATTTGATAATTTATACCAACTTTACCTTTTTTGTGACTAAAGACAGTTAGTATGCAAAAACGGGCGAGTCATGAACCTAGAGCAATATGATAATTTATACCAACTTTACCTTTTTTGTGACTAAAGACAGTTAGTATGCAAAAACGGGCGAGTCATGAACCTAGAAGCAATATTCGATAATTTATAGCAAACTTTACAATTTTATAAGTGACTGCCAGTTAGTGTGCAAAAACTGGGACTACTCATGAACCTAGAGCAATTTGATAATTTATACCAACTTTACCTTTTTTGTGACTAAAGACAGTTAGTATGCAAAAACGGGCGAGTCATGAACCTAGAGCAATTTGATAATTTATACCAACTTTACCTTTTTTGTGACTAAAGACAGTTAGTATGCAAAAACGTGCGAGTCATGAACCTAGACCAATTTGATAATTTATACCAACTTTACCTTTTTTGTGACTAAAGACAGTTAGTATGCAAAAACGGGGGAGTCATGAACCTAGAGCAATTTGATAATTTATACCAACATTACTTTTTTGTGACTAAAGACAGTTAGTATGCAAAAACGGTGGAGTCATGAACCTAGAGCAATTTGATAATTTATACCAACATTACTTTTTTGTGATTAAAGACAGTTAGTATGCAAAAACGGGCGATTCATGAACCTAGAAGCAATATTCGATAATTTATAGCAACCTTTACGGTTTTATAAGTGACTGCCAGTTAGTGTGCAATAACTGGGACTAGTCATGAACCTAGTGCAATTTGATATTTTATATAAACTTTACCTTTTTTGTGCCTAAAGACAGTTAGTATGCAAAAACGGGCGAGTCATGAACCTAGAGCAATATGATAATTTATACCAACTATACATTTTTTGTGACTAAAGGCAGTTAGTACGCAAAAACGGGCGAGTCATGAACCTAGAGTAATTTGATAACTTATACCAACTTTACCTTTTTTGTGACTAAAGACAGTTAGTATGCGAAAACGGGCGAGTCATGAACCTAGAGCAATTTGATAATTTATACCAACTTTACCTTTTTTGTGACTAAAGACAGTTAGTATGCAAAAACGGGCAAGTCATGAACCTAGAGCAATATGATAATTTATACGAACTTTACCTTCTATGTGACAAAAGACAGTTAGTATGCAAAAACGGGCGAGTCATGAACCTAAAGCAATTTGATAATTTATACCAACTTTACCTCTTTAGTGACTAAAGACAGTTAGTATGCAAAAACGGGCGAGTCATGAACCTAGAGCAATATGATAATTTATACCAACTTTACCTTTTTTGTGACTAAAGACAGTTAGTATGCAAAAACGGGCGAGTCATGAACCTAGAAACAATATTCGATAATTTACAGCAAACTTTACAATTTTATAAGTGACTGCCAGTTAGTGTGCAAAAACTGGGACTACTCATGAACCTAGAGCAATTTGATAATTTATACCAACTTTACCTTTTTTGTGACTAAAGACAGTTAGTATGCAAAAACGGGCGAGTCATGAACCTAGAGCAATTTGATAATTTATACCAACTTTACCTTTTTTGTGACTAAAGACAGTTAGTATGCAAAAACGTGCCAGTCATGAACCTAGAGCAATTTGATAATTTATACCAACTTTACCTTTTTTGTGACTAAAGAGAGTTAGTATGCAAAAACGGGCGAGTCATGAACCAAGAGCAATATGATAATTTATAACAACTTTACCTGTTTTGTGACTAAAGACAGTTAGTATGCAAAAACGGGCGAGTCATGAACCTAGAGCAATATGATAATTTATACCAACTTTACGGTTTTATAAGTGACTGCCAGTTAGTGTGCAAAAACTGGGACTAGTCATGAACCTAGAGCAATTTGATAATTTATACCAACTTTACATTTTTTGTGACTAAAGTCAGTTAGTATGCAAAAACGGGCGAGTCATGAACCTAGAAGCAATATTTGATAATTTATAGCAAACTTTACGGTTTAATAAGTGACTGCCAGTTAGTGTGCAAAAACTGGGACTAGTCATGAACCTAGAGCAATTTGATAATTTATACCAACTTTACCTTTTTTGTGACTAAAGACAGTTAGTATGCAAAAACGGGCGAGTCATGAACCTAGAGCAATTTGATAATTTATACCAACTTTACCTTTTTTGTGACTAAAGACAGTCAGTATGCAAAAACGGGCGAGTCATGAACCTAGAGCAATTTGATAATTTATACCAACTTTACCTTTTTTGTGACTAAAGATAGTTAGTATGCAAAAACGGGCGAGTCATGAACCTAGAGCAATTTGATAATTTATACCAACTTTACCTTTTTTGTGACTAAAGACAGTTAGTATGCAAAAACGGGCGAGTCATGAACCTAGAGCAATTTGATAATTTATACCAACTTTACCTTTTTTGTGACTAAAGACAGTTAGTATGCAAAAACGTGCGAGTCATGAACCTAGAGCAATTTGATAATTTATACGAACTTTACCTTTTTTGTGACTAAAGACAGTTAGTATGCAAAAACGGGCGAGTCATGAACCTAGAAGCAATATTCGATAATTTAAAGCAACCTTTACGGTTATATAAGTGACTGCCAGTTAGTGTGCAAAAACTGGGACTAGTCATGAACCTAGTGCAATTTGATATTTTATACCAACTTTACCTTTTTTGTGACTAATGACAGTTAGTATGCAAAAAAGGGCGAGTCATGAACCTAGAGCAATATGATAATTTATACCAACTCTACCTTTTTTGTGACTAAAGACAGTTAGTACGCAAAAACGGGCGAGTCATGAACCTAGAGCAATTTGATAATCTATACCAACTTTACCTTTTTTGTGACTAAAGACAGTTAGTATGCAAAAACGGGCGATTCATGAACCTAGAAGCAATATTCGATAATTTATAGCAACCTTTACGGTTTTATAAGTGACTGCCAGTTAGTGTGCAATAACTGGGACTAGTCATGAACCTAGTGCAATTTGATATTTTATACAAACTTTACCTTTTTTGTGACTAAAGACAGTTAGTATACAAAAACGGGCGAGTCATGAACCTAGAGCAATATGATAATTTATACCAACTTTACATTTTTTGTGACTAAAGACAGTTAGTACGCAAAAACGGGCGAGTCATGAACCTAGAGTAATTTGATAACTTATACCAACTTTACCTTTTTTGTGACTAAAGACAGTTAGTATGCGAAAACGGGCGAATCATGAACCTAGAGCAATTTGATAATTTATACCAACTTTACCTTTTTAGTGACTAAAGACAGTTAGTATGCCAAAACGGGCGATTCATGAACCTAGAGCAATATGATAATTTATACCAACTTTACCTTCTTTTTGACAAAAGACAGTTAGTATGCAAAAACGGGCGAGTCATGAACCTAAAGCAATTTGATAATTTATACCAACATTACCTTTTTAGTGACTAAAGACAGTTAGTATGCAAAAACGGGCGAGTCATGAACCTAGAGCAATATGATAATTTATACCAACTTTACCTTTTTTGTGACTAAAGACAGTTAGTATGCAAAAACGGGCGAGTCATGAACCTAGAAGCAATATTCGATAATTTATAGCAAACTTTACAATTTTATAAGTGACTGCCAGTTAGTGTGCAAAAACTGGGACTACTCATGAACCTAGAGCAATTTGATAATTTATACCAACTTTACCTTTTTTGTGACTAAAGACAGTTAGTATGCAAAAACGGGGGAGTCATGAACCTAGAGCAATTTGATAATTTATACCAACATTACTTTTTTGTGACTAAAGACAGTTAGTATGCAAAAACGGGGGAGTCATGAACCTAGAGCAATTTGATAATTTATACCAACCTTACTTTTTTGTGATTAAAGACAGTTAGTATGCAAAAACGGGCGATTCATGAACCTAGAAGCAATATTCGATAATTTATAGCAACCTTTACGGTTTTATAAGTGACTGCCAGTTAGTGTGCAATAACTGGGACTAGTCATGAACCTAGTGCAATTTGATATTTTATACAAACTTTACCTTTTTTGTGACTAAAGACAGTTAGTATGCAAAAACGGGCGAGTCATGAACCTAGAGCAATATGATAATTTATACCAACTATACATTTTTTGTGACTAAAGACAGTTAGTACGCAAAAACGGGCGAGTCATGAACCTAGAGTAATTTGATAACTTATACCAACTTTACCTTCTATGTGACAAAAGACAGTTAGTATGCAAAAACGGGCGAGTCATGAACCTAAAGCAATTTGATAATTTATACCAACTTTACCGTTTTAGTGACTAAAGACAGTTAGTATGCAAAAACGGGCGAGTCATGAACCTAGAGCAATATGATAATTTATACCAACTTTACCTTTTTTGTGACTAAAGACAGTTAGTATGCAAAAACGGGCGAGTCATGAACCTAGAGCAATATGATAATTTATACCAACTTTACCTTTTTTGTGACTAAAGACAGTTAGTATGCAAAAACGGGCGAGTCTTGAACCTAGAGCAATATGATAATTTATACCAAACTTTACGGTTTTATAAGTGACTGCCAGTTAGTGTGCAAAAACTGGGACTAGTCATGAACCTAGAGCAATTTGATAATTTATACCAACTTTACATTTTTTGTGACTAAAGTCAGTTAGTATGCAAAAACGGGCGAGTCATGAACCTAGAAGCAATATTTGATAATTTATAGCAAACTTTACGGTTTTATAAGTGACTGCCAGTTAGTGTGCAAAAACTGGGACTAGTCATTAACCTAGAGCAATTTGATAATTTATACCAACTTTACCTTTTTTGTGACTAAAGACAGTTAGTATGCAAAAACGTGCGAGTCATGAACCTATAGCAATTTGATAATTTATACCAACTTTACCTTTTTTGTAACTAAAGACAGTCAGTATGCAAAAACGGGCGAGTCATGAACCTAGAGCAATTTGATAATTTATACCAACTTTACCTTTTTTGTGACTAAAGACAGTTAGTATGCAAAAACGGGCGAGTCATGAACCTAGAGCAATTTGATAATGTATACCAACTTTACCTTTTTTGTGACTAAAGATAGTTAGTATGCAAAAACGGGAGAGTCATGAATCTAGAGCAATTTGATAATGTATACCAACTTTACCTTTTTTGTGACTAAAGACAGTTAGTATGCAAAAACGGGGGAGTCATGAACCTAGAGCAATATGATAATTTATACCAACACAACTTTTTTGTGATTAAAGACAGTTAGTATGCAAAAACGTGCGATTCATGAACCTAGAAGCAATATTCGATAATTTATAGCAAACTTTACGGTTTTATAAGTGACTGCCAGTTAGTGTGCAAAAACTGGGACTAGTCATGAACCTAGAGCAATATGATAATTTATACCAACTTTACCTTTTTTGTGACTAATGACAGTTAGTATGCAAAAAAGGGCGAGTCATGAACCTAGAGCAATATGATAATTTATACCAACTCTACCTTTTTTGTGACTAAAGACAGTTAGTACGCAAAAACGGGCGAGTCATGAACCTAGAGCAATTTGATAATCTATACCAACTTTACCTTTTTTGTGACTAAAGACAGTTAGTATGCAAAAACGGGCGATTCATGAACCTAGAAGCAATATTCGATAATTTATAGCAACCTTTACGGTTTTATAAGTGACTGCCAGTTAGTGTGCAATAACTGGGACTAGTCATGAACCTAGTGCAATTTGATATTTTATACAAACTTTACCTTTTTTGTGACTAAAGACAGTTAGTATACAAAAACGGGCGAGTCATGAACCTAGAGCAATATGATAATTTATACCAACTTTACATTTTTTGTGACTAAAGACAGTTAGTACGCAAAAACGGGCGAGTCATGAACCTAGAGTAATTTGATAACTTATACCAACTTTACCTTTTTTGTGACTAAAGACAGTTAGTATGCGAAAACGGGCGAATCATGAACCTAGAGCAATTTGATAATTTATACCAACTTTACCTTTTTAGTGACTAAAGACAGTTAGTATGCCAAAACGGGCGATTCATGAACCTAGAGCAATATGATAATTTATACCAACTTTACCTTCTTTTTGACAAAAGACAGTTAGTATGCAAAAACGGGCGAGTCATGAACCTAAAGCAATTTGATAATTTATACCAACTTTACCTTTTTAGTGACTAAAGACAGTTAGTATGCAAAAACGGGCGAGTCATGAACCTAGAGCAATATGATAATTTATACCAACTTTACCTTTTTTGTGACTAAAGACAGTTAGTATGCAAAAACGGGCGAGTCATGAACCTAGAAGCAATATTCGATAATTTATAGCAAACTTTACAATTTTATAAGTGACTGCCAGTTAGTGTGCAAAAACTGGGACTACTCATGAACCTAGAGCAATTTGATAATTTATACCAACTTTACCTTTTTTGTGACTAAAGACAGTTAGTATGCAAAAACGGGGGAGTCATGAACCTAGAGCAATTTGATAATTTATACCAACATTACTTTTTTGTGACTAAAGACAGTTAGTATGCAAAAACGGGGGAGTCATGAACCTAGAGCAATTTGATAATTTATACCAACCTTACTTTTTTGTGATTAAAGACAGTTAGTATGCAAAAACGGGCGATTCATGAACCTAGAAGCAATATTCGATAATTTATAGCAACCTTTACGGTTTTATAAGTGACTGCCAGTTAGTGTGCAGTAACTGGGACTAGTCATGAACCTAGTGCAATTTGATATTTTATACAAACTTTACCTTTTTTGTGACTAAAGACAGTTAGTATGCAAAAACGGGCGAGTCATGAACCTAGAGCAATATGATAATTTATACCAACTATACATTTTTTGTGACTAAAGACAGTTAGTACGCAAAAACGGGCGAGTCATGAACCTAGAGTAATTTGATAACTTATACCAACTTTACCTTCTATGTGACAAAAGACAGTTAGTATGCAAAAACGGGCGAGTCATGAACCTAAAGCAATTTGATAATTTATACCAACTTTACCGTTTTAGTGACTAAAGACAGTTAGTATGCAAAAACGGGCGAGTCATGAACCTAGAGCAATATGATAATTTATACCAACTTTACCTTTTTTGTGACTAAAGACAGTTAGTATGCAAAAACGGGCGAGTCATGAACCTAGAGCAATATGATAATTTATACCAACTTTACCTTTTTTGTGACTAAAGACAGTTAGTATGCAAAAACGGGCGAGTCTTGAACCTAGAGCAATATGATAATTTATACCAAACTTTACGGTTTTATAAGTGACTGCCAGTTAGTGTGCAAAAACTGGGACTAGTCATGAACCTAGAGCAATTTGATAATTTATACCAACTTTACATTTTTTGTGACTAAAGTCAGTTAGTATGCAAAAACGGGCGAGTCATGAACCTAGAAGCAATATTTGATAATTTATAGCAAACTTTACGGTTTTATAAGTGACTGCCAGTTAGTGTGCAAAAACTGGGACTAGTCATTAACCTAGAGCAATTTGATAATTTATACCAACTTTACCTTTTTTGTGACTAAAGACAGTTAGTATGCAAAAACGGGCGAGTCATGAACCTATAGCAATTTGATAATTTATACCAACTTTACCTTTTTTGTAACTAAAGACAGTCAGTATGCAAAAACGGGCGAGTCATGAACCTAGAGCAATTTGATAATTTATACCAACTTTACCTTTTTTGTGACTAAAGACAGTTAGTATGCAAAAACGGGCGAGTCATGAACCTAGAGCAATTTGATAATGTATACCAACTTTACCTTTTTTGTGACTAAAGATAGTTAGTATGCAAAAACGGGAGAGTCATGAATCTAGAGCAATTTGATAATGTATACCAACTTTACCTTTTTTGTGACTAAAGACAGTTAGTATGCAAAAACGGGGGAGTCATGAACCTAGAGCAATATGATAATTTATACCAACACAACTTTTTTGTGATTAAAGACAGTTAGTATGCAAAAACGTGCGATTCATGAACCTAGAAGCAATATTCGATAATTTATAGCAAACTTTACGGTTTTATAAGTGACTGCCAGTTAGTGTGCAAAAACTGGGACTAGTCATGAACCTAGAGCAATATGATAATTTATACCAACTTTACTTTTTTTGTGACTAAAGACAGTTAGTATGCAAAAACGGGCGAGTCATGAACCTAAAGCAATTTGATAATTTATACCAACTTTACCTTTTTTGTGACTAAAGACAGTTAGTATGCAAAAACGGGCGAGTCATGAACCTAGAGCAATATGATAATTTATACCAACTTTACCTTCTATGTGACAAAAGACAGTTAGTATGCAAAAACGGGCGAGTCATGAACCTAAAGCAATTTGATAATTTATACCAACTTTACCTTTTTAGTGACTAAAGACAGTTAGTATGCAAAAACGGGCGAGTCATGAACCTAGAGCAATATGATAATTTATACCAACTTTACCTTTTTTGTGACTAAAGACAGTTAGTATGCAAAAACGGGCGAGTCATGAACCTAGAAGCAATATTCGATAATTTATAGCAAACTTTACAATTTTATAAGTGACTGCCAGTTAGTGTGCAAAAACTGGGACTACTCATGAACCTAGAGCAATTTGATAATTTATACCAACTTTACCTTTTTTGTGACTAAAGACAGTTAGTATGCAAAAACGGGCGAGTCATGAACCTAGAGCAATTTGATAATTTATACCAACTTTACCTTTTTTGTGACTAAAGAGAGTTAGTATGCAAAAACGGGCGAGTCATGAACCAAGAGCAATATGATAATTTATACCAACTTTACCTGTTTTGTGACTAAAGACAGTTAGTATGCAAAAACGGGCGAGTCATGAACCTAGAGCAATATGATAATTTATACCAACTTTACCTTTTTTGTGACTAAAGACAGTTAGTATGCAAAAACGGGCGAGTCATGAACCTAGAGCAATATGATAATTTATACCAACTTTACCTTTTTTGTGACTAAAGACAGTTAGTATGCAAAAACGGGCGAGTCATGAACCTAGAGCAATATGATAATTTATACCAAACTTTACGGTTTTATAAGTGACTGCCAGTTAGTGTGCAAAAACTGGGACTAGTCATGAACCTAGAGCAATTTGATAATTTATACCAACTTTACCTTTTTTGTGACTAAAGACAGTTAGTATGCAAAAACGGGCGAGTCATGAACCTAGAGCAATTTGATAATTTATACCAACTTTACCTTTTTTGTGACTAAAGACAGTCAGTATGCAAAAACGGGCGAGTCATGAACCTAGAGCAATTTGATAATTTATACCAACTTTACCTTTTTTGTGACTAAAGATAGTTAGTATGCAAAAACGGGCGAGTCATGAACCTAGAGCAATTTGATAATTTATACCAACTTTACCTTTTTTGTGACTAAAGACAGTTAGAATGCAAAAACGGGCGAGTCATGAACCTAGAGCAATTTGATAATGTATACCAACTTTACCTTTTTTGTGACTAAAGACAGTTAGTATGCAAAAACGGGCGAGTCTTGAACCTAGAGCAATATGATAATTTATACCAAACTTTACGGTTTTATAAGTGACTGCCAGTTAGTGTGCAAAAACTGGGACTAGTCATGAACCTAGAGCAATTTGATAATTTATACCAACTTTACATTTTTTGTGACTAAAGTCAGTTAGTATGCAAAAACGGGCGAGTCATGAACCTAGAAGCAATATTTGATAATTTATAGCAAACTTTACGGTTTTATAAGTGACTGCCAGTTAGTGTGCAAAAACTGGGACTAGTCATTAACCTAGAGCAATTTGATAATTTATACCAACTTTACCTTTTTTGTGACTAAAGACAGTTAGTATGCAAAAACGTGCGAGTCATGAACCTATAGCAATTTGATAATTTATACCAACTTTACCTTTTTTGTAACTAAAGACAGTCAGTATGCAAAAACGGGCGAGTCATGAACCTAGAGCAATTTGATAATTTATACCAACTTTACCTTTTTTGTGACTAAAGACAGTTAGTATGCAAAAACGGGCGAGTCATGAACCTAGAGCAATTTGATAATGTATACCAACTTTACCTTTTTTGTGACTAAAGATAGTTAGTATGCAAAAACGGGAGAGTCATGAATCTAGAGCAATTTGATAATGTATACCAACTTTACCTTTTTTGTGACTAAAGACAGTTAGTATGCAAAAACGGGGGAGTCATGAACCTAGAGCAATATGATAATTTATACCAACACAACTTTTTTGTGATTAAAGACAGTTAGTATGCAAAAACGTGCGATTCATGAACCTAGAAGCAATATTCGATAATTTATAGCAAACTTTACGGTTTTATAAGTGACTGCCAGTTAGTGTGCAAAAACTGGGACTAGTCATGAACCTAGAGCAATATGATAATTTATACCAACTTTACCTTTTTTGTGACTAATGACAGTTAGTATGCAAAAAAGGGCGAGTCATGAACCTAGAGCAATATGATAATTTATACCAACTCTACCTTTTTTGTGACTAAAGACAGTTAGTACGCAAAAACGGGCGAGTCATGAACCTAGAGCAATTTGATAATCTATACCAACTTTACCTTTTTTGTGACTAAAGACAGTTAGTATGCAAAAACGGGCGATTCATGAACCTAGAAGCAATATTCGATAATTTATAGCAACCTTTACGGTTTTATAAGTGACTGCCAGTTAGTGTGCAATAACTGGGACTAGTCATGAACCTAGTGCAATTTGATATTTTATACAAACTTTACCTTTTTTGTGACTAAAGACAGTTAGTATACAAAAACGGGCGAGTCATGAACCTAGAGCAATATGATAATTTATACCAACTTTACATTTTTTGTGACTAAAGACAGTTAGTACGCAAAAACGGGCGAGTCATGAACCTAGAGTAATTTGATAACTTATACCAACTTTACCTTTTTTGTGACTAAAGACAGTTAGTATGCGAAAACGGGCGAATCATGAACCTAGAGCAATTTGATAATTTATACCAACTTTACCTTTTTAGTGACTAAAGACAGTTAGTATGCCAAAACGGGCGATTCATGAACCTAGAGCAATATGATAATTTATACCAACTTTACCTTCTTTTTGACAAAAGACAGTTAGTATGCAAAAACGGGCGAGTCATGAACCTAAAGCAATTTGATAATTTATACCAACTTTACCTTTTTAGTGACTAAAGACAGTTAGTATGCAAAAACGGGCGAGTCATGAACCTAGAGCAATATGATAATTTATACCAACTTTACCTTTTTTGTGACTAAAGACAGTTAGTATGCAAAAACGGGCGAGTCATGAACCTAGAAGCAATATTCGATAATTTATAGCAAACTTTACAATTTTATAAGTGACTGCCAGTTAGTGTGCAAAAACTGGGACTACTCATGAACCTAGAGCAATTTGATAATTTATACCAACTTTACCTTTTTTGTGACTAAAGACAGTTAGTATGCAAAAACGGGGGAGTCATGAACCTAGAGCAATTTGATAATTTATACCAACATTACTTTTTTGTGACTAAAGACAGTTAGTATCCAAAAACGGGGGAGTCATGAACCTAGAGCAATTTGATAATTTATACCAACCTTACTTTTTTGTGATTAAAGACAGTTAGTATGCAAAAACGGGCGATTCATGAACCTAGAAGCAATATTCGATAATTTATAGCAACCTTTACGGTTTTATAAGTGACTGCCAGTTAGTGTGCAGTAACTGGGACTAGTCATGAACCTAGTGCAATTTGATATTTTATACAAACTTTACCTTTTTTGTGACTAAAGACAGTTAGTATGCAAAAACGGGCGAGTCATGAACCTAGAGCAATATGATAATTTATACCAACTATACATTTTTTGTGACTAAAGACAGTTAGTACGCAAAAACGGGCGAGTCATGAACCTAGAGTAATTTGATAACTTATACCAACTTTACCTTCTATGTGACAAAAGACAGTTAGTATGCAAAAACGGGCGAGTCATGAACCTAAAGCAATTTGATAATTTATACCAACTTTACCGTTTTAGTGACTAAAGACAGTTAGTATGCAAAAACGGGCGAGTCATGAACCTAGAGCAATATGATAATTTATACCAACTTTACCTTTTTTGTGACTAAAGACAGTTAGTATGCAAAAACGGGCGAGTCATGAACCTAGAGCAATATGATAATTTATACCAACTTTACCTTTTTTGTGACTAAAGACAGTTAGTATGCAAAAACGGGCGAGTCTTGAACCTAGAGCAATATGATAATTTATACCAAACTTTACGGTTTTATAAGTGACTGCCAGTTAGTGTGCAAAAACTGGGACTAGTCATGAACCTAGAGCAATTTGATAATTTATACCAACTTTACATTTTTTGTGACTAAAGTCAGTTAGTATGCAAAAACGGGCGAGTCATGAACCTAGAAGCAATATTTGATAATTTATAGCAAACTTTACGGTTTTATAAGTGACTGCCAGTTAGTGTGCAAAAACTGGGACTAGTCATTAACCTAGAGCAATTTGATAATTTATACCAACTTTACCTTTTTTGTGACTAAAGACAGTTAGTATGCAAAAACGGGCGAGTCATGAACCTATAGCAATTTGATAATTTATACCAACTTTACCTTTTTTGTAACTAAAGACAGTCAGTATGCAAAAACGGGCGAGTCATGAACCTAGAGCAATTTGATAATTTATACCAACTTTACCTTTTTTGTGACTAAAGACAGTTAGTATGCAAAAACGGGCGAGTCATGAACCTAGAGCAATTTGATAATGTATACCAACTTTACCTTTTTTGTGACTAAAGATAGTTAGTATGCAAAAACGGGAGAGTCATGAATCTAGAGCAATTTGATAATGTATACCAACTTTACCTTTTTTGTGACTAAAGACAGTTAGTATGCAAAAACGGGGGAGTCATGAACCTAGAGCAATATGATAATTTATACCAACACAACTTTTTTGTGATTAAAGACAGTTAGTATGCAAAAACGTGCGATTCATGAACCTAGAAGCAATATTCGATAATTTATAGCAAACTTTACGGTTTTATAAGTGACTGCCAGTTAGTGTGCAAAAACTGGGACTAGTCATGAACCTAGAGCAATATGATAATTTATACCAACTTTACTTTTTTTGTGACTAAAGACAGTTAGTATGCAAAAACGGGCGAGTCATGAACCTAAAGCAATTTGATAATTTATACCAACTTTACCTTTTTTGTGACTAAAGACAGTTAGTATGCAAAAACGGGCGAGTCATGAACCTAGAGCAATATGATAATTTATACCAACTTTACCTTCTATGTGACAAAAGACAGTTAGTATGCAAAAACGGGCGAGTCATGAACCTAAAGCAATTTGATAATTTATACCAACTTTACCTTTTTAGTGACTAAAGACAGTTAGTATGCAAAAACGGGCGAGTCATGAACCTAGAGCAATATGATAATTTATACCAACTTTACCTTTTTTGTGACTAAAGACAGTTAGTATGCAAAAACGGGCGAGTCATGAACCTAGAAGCAATATTCGATAATTTATAGCAAACTTTACAATTTTATAAGTGACTGCCAGTTAGTGTGCAAAAACTGGGACTACTCATGAACCTAGAGCAATTTGATAATTTATACCAACTTTACCTTTTTTGTGACTAAAGACAGTTAGTATGCAAAAACGGGCGAGTCATGAACCTAGAGCAATTTGATAATTTATACCAACTTTACCTTTTTTGTGACTAAAGAGAGTTAGTATGCAAAAACGGGCGAGTCATGAACCAAGAGCAATATGATAATTTATACCAACTTTACCTGTTTTGTGACTAAAGACAGTTAGTATGCAAAAACGGGCGAGTCATGAACCTAGAGCAATATGATAATTTATACCAACTTTACCTTTTTTGTGACTAAAGACAGTTAGTATGCAAAAACGGGCGAGTCATGAACCTAGAGCAATATGATAATTTATACCAACTTTACCTTTTTTGTGACTAAAGACAGTTAGTATGCAAAAACGGGCGAGTCATGAACCTAGAGCAATATGATAATTTATACCAAACTTTACGGTTTTATAAGTGACTGCCAGTTAGTGTGCAAAAACTGGGACTAGTCATGAACCTAGAGCAATTTGATAATTTATACCAACTTTACCTTTTTTGTGACTAAAGACAGTTAGTATGCAAAAACGGGCGAGTCATGAACCTAGAGCAATTTGATAATTTATACCAACTTTACCTTTTTTGTGACTAAAGACAGTCAGTATGCAAAAACGGGCGAGTCATGAACCTAGAGCAATTTGATAATTTATACCAACTTTACCTTTTTTGTGACTAAAGATAGTTAGTATGCAAAAACGGGCGAGTCATGAACCTAGAGCAATTTGATAATTTATACCAACTTTACCTTTTTTGTGACTAAAGACAGTTAGAATGCAAAAACGGGCGAGTCATGAACCTAGAGCAATTTGATAATGTATACCAACTTTACCTTTTTTGTGACTAAAGATAGTTAGTATGCAAAAAGCGGGAGAGTCATGAATCTAGAGCAATTTGATAATGTATACCAACTTTACCTTTTTTGTGACTAAAGACAGTTAGTATGCAAAAACGGGGGAGTCATGAACCTAGAGCAATTTGATAATTTATACCAACACAACATTTTTGTGATTAAAGACAGTTAGTATGCAAAAACGGGCGATTCATGAACCTAGAAGCAATATTCGATAATTTATA
Source organism: Prosapia bicincta (assembly GCA_036971475.1). Taxonomy (NCBI): domain Eukaryota; kingdom Metazoa; phylum Arthropoda; class Insecta; order Hemiptera; family Cercopidae; genus Prosapia; species Prosapia bicincta. Next base: position 110,308,950 of record JBAIZL010000006.1, read on the forward strand.
GCAAACTTTACGGTTTTATAAGTGACTGCCAGTTAGTGTGCAAAAACTGGGACTAGTCATGAACCTAGAGCAATATGATAATTTATACCAACTTTACTTTTTTTGTGACTAAAGACAGTTAGTATGCAAAAACGGGCGAGTCATGAACCTAAAGCAATTTGATAATTTATACCAACTTTACCTTTTTTGTGACTAAAGACAGTTAGTATGCAAAAACGGGGGAGTCATGAACCTAGAGCAATTTGATAATTTATACCAACAGAACTTATTTGTAATTAAAGTCAGTTAGTATGAAAAATCGAGCGAGTCATGAAAATAGAAGAAATATTCGATTATTTATAGCAAACTTTACGGTTTTGTAAGTGACTGCCAGTTAGTGCGCAAAAACTGGGACTAGTCATGAACCTAGAGCAATTTGATATTTTATACCAACTTTACCTTTTTTGTGACTAAAGACAGTTAGTATGCAAAAACGGGCGAGACATGAACCTAGAGCAATTTGATAATTTATACCAACTTTACCTTTTTTGTGACTAAAGACAGTTATTGTGCAAAAACGGGCGAGTCATGAACCTAGAGCAATTTGATAATTTATACCAACTTTATCTTTTTTGTGACTAAAGACAGTTAGTATGCAAAAACGGGCGAGACATGAACCTAGAGCAATTTGATAATTTATACCAACTTTACCTTTTTTGTGACTAAAGACAGTTAGTATGCAAAAAAGGGCGAGTCATGAACCTAGAGCAATATGATAATTTATACCAACTCTACCTTTTTTGTGACTAAAGACAGTTAGTACGCAAAAACCGGCGAGTCATGAACCTAGAGCAATTTGATAATCTATACCAACTTTACCTTTTTTGTGACTAAAGATAGTTAGAATGCGAAAACGGGCGAGTCATGAACCTAGAGCAATTTGATAATTTATACCAACTTTACCTTTCTTGTGACTAAAGATAATTAGTATGCAAAAACGGGCGAGTCATGAACCTAGAGCAATTTGATAATTTATACCAACTTTAAATTTTTTGTGACTAAAGACAGTTAGTATGCGAAAACGGGCGAGTCATGAACCTAGAGCAATTTGATAATTTATACCAACTTTACCTTTTTTGTGACTAAAGACAGTTAGTACGCAAAAACGGGCGAGTCATGAACCTAGAGCAATTTGATAATTTATACCAACTTTACCTTTTTTGTGACTAAAGACAGTTAGTATGCGAAAACGGGCGAGTCATGAACCTAGAGCAATTTCATAATTTATACCAACTTTACCTTTTTTGTGACTAAAGATAGTTAGTATGCAAAAACGGGGGAGTCATGAACCTAGAGCAATTTGATAATTTATACCAACATTACTTTTTTGTGATTAAAGACAGTTAGTATGCAAAAACGGGCGATTCATGAACCTAGAAGCAATATTCGATAATTTATAGCAACTTTTACGGTTTTATAAGTGACTGCCAGTTAGTGTGCAATAACTGGGACTAGTCATGAACCTAGTGCAATATGATATTTTATATAAGCTTTACCTTTTTCGTGACTAAAGACAGTTAGTATGCAAAAACGGGCGAGTCATGAACCTAGAGCAATATGATAATTTATACCAACTATACATTTTTTGTGACTAAAGACAGTTAGTACGCAAAAACGGGCGAGTCATGAACCTAGAGTAATTTGATAACTTATACCAACTTTACCTTTTTTGTGACTAAAGACAGTTAGTATGCGAAAACGGGCGAGTCATGAACCTAGAGCAATTTGATAATTTATACCAACTTTACCTTTTTTGTGACTAAAGACAGTTAGTATGCAAAAACGGGCGAGTCATGAACCTAGAGCAATATGATAATTTATACCAACTTTACCTTCTTTGTGACAAAAGACAGTTAGTATGCAAAAACGGGCGAGTCATGAACCTAAAGCCATTTGATAATTTATACCAACTTTACCTTTTTAGTGACTAAAGACAGTTAGTATGCAAAAACGGGCGAGTCATGAACCTAGAGCAATATGATAATTTATACCAACTTTACCTTTTTTGTGACTAAAGACAGTTAGTATGCAAAAACGGGCGAGTCATGAACCTAGAGCAATTTGATAATTTATACCAACTTTACCTTTTTTGTGACTAAAGACAGTTAGTATGCAAAAACGGGGGAGTCATGAACCTAGAGCAATTTGATAATTTATACCAACATTACTTTTTTGTGATTAAAGACAGTTAGTATGCAAAAACGGGCGATTCATGAACCTAGAAGCAATATTCGATAATTTATAGCAACCTTTACGGTTTTATAAGTGACTGCCAGTTAGTGTGCAATAACTGGGACTAGTCATGAACCTAGTGCAATTTGATATTTTATACAAACTTTACCTTTTTTGTGACTAAAGACAGTTAGTATGCAAAAACGGGCGAGTCATGAACCTAGAGCAATATGATAATTTATACCAACTATACATTTTTTGTGACTAAAGACAGGTAGTACGCAAAAACGGGCGAGTCATGAACCTAGAGTAATTTGATAACTTATACCAACTTTACCTTTTTTGCGACTAAAGACAGTTAGTATGCGAAAACGGGCGAGTCATGAACCTAGAGCAATATGATAATTTATACCAACTTTACCTTTTTTGTGACTAAAGACAGTTAGTATGCAAAAACGGGCGAGTCATGAACCTAGAAGCAATATTCGATAATTTATAGCAAACTTTACATTTTTATAAGTGACTGCCAGTTAGTGTGCCAAAACTGGGACTACTCATGAACCTAGAGCAATTTGATAATTTATACCAACTTTACCTTTTTTGTGACTAAAGACAGTTAGTATGCAAAAACGGGCGAGTCATGAACCTAGAGCAATTTGATAATTTATACCAACTTTACATTTTTGTGACTAAAGACAGTTAGTATGCAAAAACGGGCGAGTCATGAACTAAGAGCAATATGATAATTTATAACAACTTTACCTGTTTTGTGACTAAAGACAGTTAGTATGCAAAAACGGGCGAGTCATGAACTTAGAGCAATATGATAATTTATACCAAACTTTACGGTTTTATAAGTGACTGCCAGTTAGTGTGCAAAAACTGGGACTAGTCATGAACCTAGAGCAATTTGATAATTTATACCAACTTTACATTTTTTGTGACTAAAGTCAGTTAGTATGCAAAAACGGGCGAGTCATGAACCTAGAAGCAATATTTGATAATTTATAGCAAACTTTACGGTTTTATAAGTGACTGCCAGTTAGTGTGCAAAAACTGGGACTAGTCATGAACCTAGAGCAATTTGATAATTTATACCAACTTTACCTTTTTTGTGACTAAAGACAGTTAGTATGCAAAAACGGGCGAGTCATGAACCTAGAAGCAATATTCGATAATTTATAGCAAACTTTGCATTATTATAAGTGACTGCCAGTTAGTGTGCAAAAACTGGGGCTAGTCATGAACCTAGAGCAATTTGATAATTTATACCAACTTTACCTTTTTTGTGACTAAAGACAGTTAGTATGCAAAAACGGGCGAGTCATGAACCTAGAGCAATTTGATAATTTATACCAACTTTACCTTTTTTGTGACTAAAGACAGTCAGTATGCAAAAACGGGCGAGTCATGAACCTAGAGCAATTTGATAATTTATACCATCTATACCTTTTTTGTGACTAAAGATAGTTAGTATGCAAAAACGGGCGAGTCATGAACCTAGAGCAATTTGATAATTTATACCAACTTTACCTTTTTTTTGACTAAAGACAGTTAGTATGCAAAAAGGGGCGAGTCATGAACCTAGAGCAATTTGATAATGTATACCAACTTTACCTTTTTAGTGACTAAAGACAGTTAGTATGCAAAAACGGGCGAGTCATGAACCTAGAGCAATATGATAATTTATACCAACTTTACCTTTTTTGTGACTAAAGACAGTTAGTATGCAAAAACGGGGGAGTCATGAACCTAGAGCAATTTGATAATTTATACCAACATTACTTTTTTGTGATTAAAGACAGTTAGTATGCAAAAACGGGCGATTCATGAACCTAGAAGCAATATTCGATAATTTATAGCAACCTTTACGGTTTTATAAGTGACTGCCAGTTAGTGTGCAATAACTGGGACTAGTCATGAACCTAGTTCAATTTGATATTTTATACAAACTTTACCTTTTTGTGACTAAAGACAGTTAGTATGCAAAAACGGGCGAGTCATGAACCTAGAGCAATATGATAATTTATACCAACTATACATTTTTTGTGACTAAAGACAGTTAGTACGCAAAAACGGGCGAGTCATGAACCTAGAGTAATTTGATAACTTATACCAACTTTACCTTTTTTGTGACTAAAGACAGTTAGTATGCGAAAACGGGCGAGTCATGAACCTAGAGCAATTTGATAATTTATACCAACTTTACCTTTTTTGTGACTAAAGACAGTTAGTATGCAAAAACGGGCGAGTCATGAACCTAGAGCAATATGATAATTTATACCAACTTTACCTTCTTTGTGACAAAAGACAGTTAGTATGCAAAAACGGGCGAGTCATGAACCTAAAGCAATTTTATAATTTATACCAACTTTACCTTATTAGTGACTAAAGACAGTTAGTATGCAAAAACGGGCGAGTCATGAACCTAGAGCAATATGATAATTTATACCAACTTTACCTTTTTTGTGACTAAAGACAGTTAGTATGCAAAAACGGGCGAGTCATGAACCTAGAAGCAATATTCGATAATTTATAGCAAACTTTACAATTTTATAAGTGACTGCCAGTTAGTGTGCAAAAACTGGGACTACTCATGAACCTAGAGCAATTTGATAATTTATACCAACTTTACCTTTTTTGTGACTAAAGACAGTTAGTATGCAAAAACGGGCGAGTCATGAACCTAGAGCAATTTGATAATTTATACCAACTTTACATTTTTGTGACTAAAGACAGTTAGTATGCAAAAACGTGCGAGTCATGAACCTAGAGCAATTTGATAATTTATACCAACTTTACCTTTTTTGTGACTAAAGAGAGTTAGTATGCAAAAACGGGCGAGTCATGAACCAAGAGCAATATGATAATTTATAACAACTTTACCTGTTTTGTGACTAAAGACAGTTAGTATGCAAAAACGGGCGAGTCATGAACCTAGAGCAATATGATAATTTATACCAACTTTACCTTTTTTGTGACTAAAGACAGTTAGTATGCAAAAACGGGCGAGTCATGAACTTAGAGCAATATGATAATTTATACCAAACTTTACGGTTTTATAAGTGACTGCCAGTTAGTGTGCAAAAACTGGGACTAGTCATGAACCTAGAGCAATTTGATAATTTATTCCAACTTTACCTTTTTTGTGACTAAAGACAGTCAGTATGCAAAAACGGGCGAGTCATGAACCTAGAGCAATTTGATAATTTATACCATCTTTACCTTTTTTGTGACTAAAGATAGTTAGTATGCAAAAACGGGCGAGTCATGAACCTAGAGCAATTTGATAATTTATACCAACTTTACCTTTTTTGTGACTAAAGACAGTTAGTATGCAAAAACGGGCGAGTCATGAACCTAGAGCAATTTGATAATGTATACCAACTTTACCTTTTTTGTGACTAAAGATAAATAGTATGCAAAAACGGGAGAGTCATGAATCTAGAGCAATTTGATAATGTATACCAACTTTACCTTTTTTGTGACTAAAGACAGTTAGTATGCAAAAACGGGGGAGTCATGAACCTAGAGCAATTTGATAATTTATACCAACACAACTTTTTTGTGATTAAAGACAGTTAGTATGCAAAAACGGGCGATTCATGAACCTAGAAGCAATATTCGATAATTTATAGCAAACTTTACGGTTTTATAAGTGACTGCCAGTTAGTGTGCAAAAACTGGGACTAGTCATGAACCTAGAGCAATTTGATAATTTATACCAACTTTACCTTTTTTGTGACTAAAGACAGTTAGTATGCAAAAACTGGCGAGTCATGAACCTAGAGCAATATGATAATTTATACCAACTCTAACATTTTTGTGACTAAAGACAGTTAGTACGCAAAAACGGGCGAGTCATGAACCTAGAGCAATTTGATAATCTATACCAACTTTACCTTTTTTGTGACTAAAGATAGTTAGAATGCGAAAACGGGCGAGTCATTAACCTAGAGCAATTTGATAATTTATACCAACTTTACCTTTTTTGTGACTAAAGATAGTTAGTATGCAAAAACGGGCGAGTCATGAACCTAGAGCAATTTGATAATTTATACCAACTTTAAATTTTTTGTGACTAAAGACAGTTAGTATGCAAAAACGGGTGAGTCATGAACCTAGAGCAATTTGATAATTTATACCAACTTTACTTTTTTGTGACTAAAGACAGTTAGTATGCAAAAACGGGCGAGTCATGAACCTAGAGCAATTTGATAATTTATACCAACTTTACCTTTTTTGTGACTAAAGCAGATAGTATGCAAAAACGGGCGAGTCATGAACCTAGAGCAATTTGATATTGTATACCAACTTTACCTTTTTGTGACTAAAGATAGTTAGTATGCAAAAACGGGAGAGTCATGAACCTAGAGCAATTTGATAATTTATACCAACTTTACCTTTTTTGTGACTAAAGACAGTTAGTATGCAAAAACGGGTGAGTCATGAACCTAGAGCAATTTGATAATTTATACCAACATTACTTTTTTGTGATTAAAGACAGTTAGTATGCAAAAACGGGCGAGTCATGAACCTAAAGCAATTTGATAATTTATACCAACTTTACCTTTTTTGTGACTAAAGACAGTTAGTATGCAAAAACGGGCGAGTCATGAACCTAGAGCAATATGATAATTTATACCAACTTTACCTTTTTTGTGACTAAAGACAGTTATTGTGCAAAAACGGGCGAGTCATGAACCTAGAAGCAATATTCGATAATTTATAGGAAACTTTACAATTTTATAAGTGACTGCCAGTTAGTGTGCAAAAACAGGGCCTACTCATGAACCTAGAGCAATTTGATAATTTATACCAACTTTACCTTTTTTGTGACTAAAGACAGTTAGTATGCAAAAACGTGCGAGTCATGAACCTAGAGCAATTTGATAATTTATACCAACTTTACATTTTTAGTGACTAAAGACAATTAGTATGCAAAAACGGGCGAGTCATGAACCTTGAGCAATATGATAATTTATACCAACTTTACCTTTTTTGTGACTAAAGACAGTTATGGTGCAAAAACGGGCGAGTCATGAACCTAGAAGCAATATTCGATAATTTATAGCAAACTTTACAATTTCATAAGTGACTGCCAGTTAGTGTGCAAAAACTGGGCCTACTCATGAACCTAGAGCAATTTGATAATTTATGCCAACTTTACCTTTTTTGTGACTAAAGACAGTTAGTATGCAAAAACGGACGAGTCATGAACCTAGAGCAATATGATAATTTATACCAACTTTACCTTTTTTGTGACTAAAGACAGTTATTATGCAAAAACGGGCGAGTCATGAACCTAGAGCAATATGATAATTTATACCAACTTTACCTTCTTTGTGACTAAAGACAGTTAGTATGCATAAACGGGCGAGTCATGAACCTAGAGCAATATGATAATTTATACCAACTTTACCTTTTTTGTGACTAAAGACAGTTAGTATGCAAAAACGGGCGAGTCATGAACCTAGAGCAATTTGATAATTTATACCAACTTTACCTTTTTTGTGACTAAAGACAGTTAGTATGCAAAAACGGGCGAGTCATGAACCAAGAGCAATATGATAATTTATAACAAATTTACCTGTTTTGTTACTAAAGACAGTTAGTATGCAAAAACGGGCGAGTCATGAACCTAGAGCAATATGATAATTTATACCAACTTTACCTTTTTTGTGACTAAAGACAGTTAGTATGCAAAAACGGGCGAGTCATGAACCTAGAGCAATATGATAATTTTTACCAAAATTTACGGTTTTATAAGTGACTGCCAGTTAGTGTGCAAAAACTGGGACTAGTCATGAACCTAGAGCAATTTGATAATTTATACCAACTTTACATTTTTTGTGACTAAAGACAGTTAGTATGCAAAAACGGGCGAGTCATGAACCTAGAAGCAATATTCGATAATTTATAGCAAACTTTGCATTTTTATAAGAGACTGCCAGTTAGTGTGCAAAAACTGGGACTAGTCATGAACCTGGAGCAATTTGATAATTTATACCAACTTTACCTTTTTTTGACTAAAGACAGTTAGTATGCAAAAACGGGCGAGTCATGAACCTAGAGCAATTTGATAATTTATACCAACTTTACCTTTTTCGTGACTAAAGACAGTTAGTATGCAAAAACGGGCGAGTCATGAACCTAGAGCAATATGATAATTTATACCAACTTTACCTTTTTAGTGACTAAAGACAGTTAGTATGTAAAAACGGGCGAGTCATGAACCTAGAGCAATATGATAATTTATACTAACATTATCGTTTTTGTGACTAAAGACAGTTAGTATGCAAAAACGGGCGAAGCATGAACCTAGAAGCAATATTCGATAATTTATAGCCAACTTTACATTTTTATAAGTGACTGCCAGTTAGTGTGCAAAAACTGAAACTAGTCATGAACCTAGAGCAATTTGATAATTTATACCAACTTTACCTTTTTTGAGACTAAAGACAGTTAGTATGCAAAAACGGACGAGTCATGAACCTAGAGCAATTTGATAATTTATACCAACTTTACCTTTTTTGTGACTAAAGACAGTTAGTATGCAAAAACGGGCGAGTCATGAACCTAGAGCAATTTGATAATTTATACCAACTTTACCTTTTTTGTGACAAAAGACAGTTAGTATGCAAAAACGGGCAAGTGATGAACCTACAGCAATTTGATAATTTATACCAACTTTACCTTTTTAGTGACTAAAGACAGTTAGAATGCAAAAACGGGCGAGTCATGAAAGTAGAGCAATATGATAATTTATACCAACTTTACCTTTTTTGTGACTAAAGACAGTTAGTATGCAAAAACGTGCGAGTCATAAACCTAGAGCAATTTGATAATTTATACCAACTTTACCTTTTTTGTGACTAAATACAGTTAGTATGCAAAAACGGGCGAGTCATGAACCTAGAAGCAATATTCGATAATTTATAGCAAACTTTACATTTTTATAAGTGACTGCCAGTTAGTGTGCAAAAACTGGGACTAGTCATGAACCTAGAGCAATTTGATAATTTATACCAACTTTACCTTTTTTGTGACTAAAGACAGTTAGTATGCAAAAACGGGCGAGTCATGAACCTAGAGCAATTTTTCATAATTTATACCAACTTTACCTTTTTTGTGACTAAAGAGAGTTAGTATGCAAAAACGGGCGAGTCATGAACCTAGAGCAATTTGATAATTTACACCAACTTTACCTTTTTTGTGACTAAAGACAGTTAGTATGCAAAAACGGGGGAGTCATGAACCTAGAGCAATTTGATAATTTATACCAACAATACTTTTTTGTGATTAAAGACAGTTAGTATGCAAAAACCTAGAAGCAATATTCGATAATTTATAGCAAACTTTACGGTTTTATAAGTGACTGCCAGTTAGTGTGCAAAAACTGGGACTAGTCATGAACCTAGAGCAATATGATAATTTATACCAACTTTACTTTTTTTGTGACTAAAGACAGTTAGTATGCAAAAACGGGCGAGTCATGAACCTAAAGCAATTTGATAATTTATACCAACTTTACCTTTTTTGTGACTAAAGACAGTTAGTATGCAAAAACGGGCGAGTCATGAACCTAGAGCAATATGATAATTTATACCAACTTTACCTTCTTTGTGACTAAAGACAGTTAGTATGCATAAACGGGCGAGTCATGAACCTAGAGCAATATGATAATTTATACCAACTTTACCTTTTTTGTGACTAAAGACAGTTAGTATGCAAAAACGGGCGAGTCATGAACCTAGAGCAATTTGATAATTTATACCAACTTTACCTTTTTTGTGACTAAAGACAGTTAGTATGCAAAAACGTGCGAGTCATGAACCTAGAGCAATTTGATAATTTATACCAACTTTACCTTTTTTGTGACTAAAGAGAGTTAGTATGCAAAAACGGGCGAGTAATGAACCAAGAGCAATATGATAATTTATAACAAATTTACCTGTTTTGTGACTAAAGACAGTTAGTATGCAAAAACGGGCGAGTCATGAACCTAGAATATATGATAATTAATACCAACTTTACCTTTTTTGTGACTAAAGACAGTTAGAATGCAAAAACGGGCGAGTCATGAACCTAGAGCAATATGATAATTTATACCAAACTTTACGGTTTTATAGGTGACTGCCAGTTAGTGTGCAAAAACTGGGACTAGTCATGAACCTAGAGCAATTTGATAATTTATACCAACTTTACATTTTTTGTGACTAAAGACAGTTAGTATGCAAAAACGGGCGAGTCATAAACCTAGAAGCAATATTCGATAATTTATAGCAAACTTTACATTTTTATAAGAGACTGCCAGTTAGTGTGCAAAAACTGGGACTAGTCATGAACCTAGAGCAATTTGATAATTTATACCAACTTTACCTTTTTTGTGACTAAAGACAGTTAGTATGCAAAAACGGGCGAGTCATGAACCTAGAGCAATTTGATAATTTATAACAACTTTACCTTTTTCGTGACTAAAGACAGTTAGTATGCAAAAACGGGCGAGTCATGAACCTAGAGCAATATGATAATTTATACCAACTTTACCTTTTTTGTGACAAAAGACAGTTAGTATGCAAAAACGGACGAGTCATGAACCTACAGCAATTTGATAATTTATACCAACTTTACCTTTTTAGTGACTAAAGACAGTTAGTATGTAAAAACGGGCGAGTCATGAACCTAGAGCAATATGATAATTTATACCAACTTTATCTTTTTTGTGACTAAAGACAGTTAGTATGCAAAAACGGGCGAGTCATGAACCTAGAAGCAATATTCGATAATTTATAGCAAACTTTACATTTTTATAAGTGACTGCCAGTTAGTGTGCAAAAACTGAAACTAGTCATGAACCTAGAGCAATTTGATAATTTATACCAACTTTACCTTTTTTGAGACTAAAGACAGTTAGTATGCAGAAACGGGCGAGTCATGAACCTAGAGCAATTTGAAAATTTATACCAACTTTACCTTTTTTGTGACTAAAGACAGTAAGTATGCAAAAACGTGCGAGTCATGAACCTAGAGCAATTTGATAATTTATACCAACTTTACCTTTTTAGTGACTAAAGACAATTAGTATGCAAAAACGGGCGAGTCATGAACCTAGAGCAATATGATAATTTATACCAACTTTACCTTTTTTGTGACTAAAGACAGTTAGTGTGCAAAAACGGGCGAGTCATGAACCTAGAGCAATATGATAATTTATACCAAACTTTACGGTTTTATAAGTGACTGCCAGTTAGTGTGCAAAAACTGGGACTTGTCATGAACCTAGAGCAATTTGATAATTTATACCAACTTTACATTTTTTGTGACTAAAGTCAGTTAGTATGCAAAAACGGGCGAGTCATGAACCTAGAAGCAATATTTGATAATTTATAGCAAACTTTACGGTTTTATAAGTGACTGCCAGTTAGTGTGCAAAAACTGGGACTAGTCATGTACCTAGAGCAATTTGATAATTTATACCAACTTTACCTTTTTTGTGACTAAAGACAGTTAGTATGCAAAAACGGGCGAGTCATGAACCTAGAAGCAATATTCGATAATTTATAGCAAACTTTGCATTATTATAAGTGACTGCCAGTTAGTGTGCAAAAACTGGGGCTAGTCCTGAACCTAGAGCAATTTGATAATTTATACCAACTTTACTTTTTTGTGACTAAAGACAGTTAGTATGCAAAAACGGGCGAGTCATGAACCTAGAGCAATTTGATAATTTATACCAACTTTACCTTTTTTGTGACTAAAGACAGTTAATATGCAAAAACGGGGGAGTCATGAACCTAGAGCAATTTGATAATTTATACCAACATTACTTTTTTGTGATTAAAGACAGTTAGTATGCAAGAACGGGCGATTCATGAACCTAGAAGCAATATTCGATAATTTATAGCAAACTTTACGGTTTTATAAGTGACTGCCAGTTAGTGTGCAAAACCTGGGACTAGTCATGAACCTAGAGCAATATGATAATTTATACCAACTTGACTTTTTTTGTGACTAAAGACAGTTAGTATGCAAAAACGGGCTAGTCATGAACCTAGAGCAATATGATAATTTATACCAACTTTACCTTTTTTGTGACTAAAGACAGTTAGTACGCAAAAACGGGCGAGTCATGAACCTAGAGCAATACGATAATTTATACCAACTTTACCTTTTTTGTGACTAAAGACATTTAGTATGCAAAAACGGGCGAGTCATGAACCTAGAAGCAATATTCGATAATTTATAGCAAACTTTACGGTTTTATAAGTGACTGCCAGTTAGTGTCAAAAACTGGGACTAGTCATGAACCTAGTGCAATTTGATATTTTATACCAACTTTACCTTTTTTGTGACTAAAGACAGTTAGTATGCAAAAACGGGCGAGTCATGAACCTAAAGCAATTTGATAATTTATACCAACTTTACCTTTTTTGTGACTAAAGACAGTTAGTATGCAAAAACGGGCTAGTCATGAACCTAGAGCAATATGATAATTTATACCAACTTTACCTTTTTTGTGACTAAAGACAGTTAGTACGCAAAAACGGGCGAGTCATGAACCTAGAGCAATACGATAATTTATACCAACTTTACCTTTTTTGTGACTAAAGACATTTAGTATGCAAAAACGGGCGAGTCATGAACCTAGAAGCAATATTCGATAATTTATAGCAAACTTTACGGTTTTATAAGTGACTGCCAGTTAGTGTCAAAAACTGGGACTAGTCATGAACCTAGTGCAATTTGATATTTTATACCAACTTTACCTTTTTTGTGACTAAAGACAGTTAGTATGCAAAAACGGGCGAGTCATGAACCTAGAGCAATATGATAATTTATACCAACTTTACTTTTTTTGTGACTAAAGACAGTTAGTATGCAAAAACGGGCGAGTCATGAACCTAGAGCAATATGATAATTTATACCAGCTTTACCTTGTTTGTGACTAAAGACAGTTAGTATGCAAAAACGGGCGAGGCATGAACCTAGAAGCAATATTCGATAATTTATAGCAAACTTTACGGTTTTATAAGTGACTGCCAGTTAGTGTGCAAAAACTGGGACTATTCATGAACCTAGTGCAATTTGATAATTTATACTAACTTTACTTTATTTGTGACTAAAGACAGTTAGAATGCAAAAACGGGCGAGTCATGAACCTAGAGGAATATGATCATTTATACCAACTTTACCTTGTTTGTGACTAATGACAGTTAGTATGCAAAAACGGGCGAGTCATGAACCTAGAGCAATATGATAATTTATACCAACTTTACCTTTTTTGTGACTAAAGACAGTTAGTATGAAAAATCGGGCGAGTCATGAACCTAGAAGAAATATTCGTTTATTTATAGCTAACTTCACGGTTTTATAAGTGACTGCCAGTTAGTGTGCAAAAACTGGGACTAGTCATGAACCTAGAGCAATTTGATAATTTATACCAACATTACCTTTTTTGTGACTAAAGACAGTTAGTATGCAAAAACGGGCGAGTCATGAACCTAAAGCAATTTGATAATTTATACCAACTTTACCTTTTTTGTGACTAAAGACAGTTAGTATGCAAAAACGGGCGAGTCATGAACCTAGAGCAATTTGATAATTTATACCAACTTTACTTTTTTGTGACTAAAGACAGTTAGTATGCAAAAACGGGCGATTCATGAACCTAGAAGCAATATTCGATAATTTATAGCAACCTTTACGGTTTTATAAGTGACTGCCAGTTAGTGTGCATAAACTGGAACTAGTCATGAACCTAGTGCATTTTGATATTTTATACCAACTTTACCTTTTTTTTGACTAAAGACAGTTAGTATGCAAAAACGGGCAAGTCATGAACCTAGAGCAATATGATAATTTATACCAACTATACCTTTTTTGTGACTAAAGACAGTTAGTATGCAAAAACCTGCGAGTCATGAACCTAGAGCAATATGATAATTTATACCAACTTTACCTTCTTTGTGACTAAAGACAGTTAGTATGCATAAACGGGCGAGTCATGAACCTAGAGCAATATGATAATTTATACCAACTTTACCTTTTTTGTGACTAAAGACAGTTAGTATGCAAAAACGGGCGAGTCATGAACCTAGAGCAATTTAATAATTTATACCAACTTTACCTTTTTTGTGACTAAAGACAGTTAGTATGCAAAAACGTGCGAGTCATGAACCTAGAGAAATTTGATAATTTATACCAACTTTACCTTTTTTGTGACTAAAGAGAGTTAGTATGCAAAAACGGGCGAGTCATGAACCAAGAGCAATATGATAATTTATAACAAATTTACCTGTTTTGTGACTAAAGACAGTTAGTATGCAAAAACGGGCGAGTCATGAACCTAGAGCAATATGATAATTTATACCAACTTTACCTTTTTTGTGACTAAAGACAGTTAGTATGCAAAAACGGGCGAGTCATGAACCTAGAGCAATATGATAATTTATACCAAAATTTACGGTTTTATAAGTGACTGCCAGTTAGTGTGCAAAAACTGGGACTAGTCATGAACCTAGAGCAATTTGATAATTTATACCAACTTTACATTTTTTGTGACTAAAGACAGTTAGTATGCAAAAACGGGCGAGTCATGAACCTAGAAGCAATATTCGATAATTTATAGCAAACTTTGCTTTTTTATAAGAGACTGCCAGTTAGTGTGCAAAAACTGGGACTAGTCATGAACCTAGAGCAATTTGATAATTTATACCAACTTTACCTTTTTTTGACTAAAGACAGTTAGTATGCAAAAACGGGCGAGTCATGAACCTAGAGCAATTTGATAATTTATACCAACTTTACCTTTTCCGTGATTAAAGACAGTTAGTATGCAAAAACGGGCGAGTCATGAACCTAGAGCAATATGATAATTTATACCAACTTTACCTTTTTAGTGACTAAAGACAGTTAGTATGTAAAAACGGGCGAGTCATGAACCTAGAGTAATATGATAATATATACCAACTTTATCTTTTTTGTGACTAAAGACAGTTAGTATGCAAAAACGGGCGAGTCATGAACCTAGAAGCAATATTCGATAATTTATAGCAAACTTTACATTTTTATAAGTGACTGCCAGTTAGTGTGCAAAAACTGAAACTAGTCATGAACCTAGAGCAATTTGATAATTTATACCAACTTTACCTTTTTTGAGACTAAAGACAGTTAGTATGCAAAAAGGGGCGAGTCATGAACCTAGAGCAATTTGATAATTTATACCAACTTTACCTTTTTTGTGACTAAAGACAGTTAGTATGCAAAAACGAGCGAGTCATGAACCTAGAGCAATTTGATAATTTATACCAACTTTACTTTTTTGTGACAAAAGACAGTTAGTATGCAAAAACGGGCAAGTGATGAACCTACAGCAATTTGATAATTTATACCAACTTTACCTTTTTAGTGACTAAAGACAGTTAGAATGCAAAAACGGGCGAGTCATGAAAGTAGAGCAATATGATAATTTATACCAACTTTACCTTTTTTGTGACTAAAGACAGTTAGTATGCAAAAACGTGCGAGTCATAAACCTAGAGCAATTTGATAATTTATACCAACTTTACCTTTTTTGTGACTAAATACAGTTAGTATGCAAAAACGGGCGAGTCATGAACCTAGAAGCAATATTCGATAATTTATAGCAAACTTTACATTTTTATAAGTGACTGCCAGTTAGTGTGCAAAAACTGGGACTAGTCATGAACCTAGAGCAATTTGATAATTTATACCAACTTTACCTTTTTTGTGACTAAAGACAGTTAGTATGCAAAAACGGACGAGTCATGAACCTAGAGCAATTTGATAATTTATACCAACTTTACCTTTTTTGTGACTAAAGACAGTTAGTATGCAAAAACGGGCGAGTCATGAACCTAGAGCAATTTGATAATTTATACCAACTTTACCTTTTTTGTGACTAAAGACAGTTAGTATGCAAAAACGGGCGATTCATGAACCTAGAAGCAATATTCGATAATTTATAGCAACCTTTACGGTTTTATAAGTGACTGCCAGTTAGTGTGCATAAACTGGAACTAGTCATGAACCTAGTGCATTTTGATATTTTATACCAACTTTACCTTTTTTGTGACTAAAGACAGTTAGTATGCAAAAACGGGCAAGTCATGAACCTAGAGCAATATGATAATTTATACCAACTATACCTTTTTTGTGACTAAAGACAGTTAGTATGCAAAAACCTGCGAGTCATGAACCTAGAGCAATATGATAATTTATACCAACTTTACCTTCTTTGTGACTAAAGACAGTTAGTATGCATAAACGGGCGAGTCATGAACCTAGAGCAATATGATAATTTATACCAACTTTACCTTTTTTGTGACTAAAGACAGTTAGTATGCAAAAACGGGCGAGTCATGAACCTAGAGCAATTTAATAATTTATACCAACTTTAACTTTTTTGTGACTAAAGACAGTTAGTATGCAAAAACGTGCGAGTCATGAACCTAGAGCAATTTGATAATTTATACCAACTTTACCTTTTTTGTGACTAAAGAGAGTTAGTATGCAAAAACGGGCGAGTCATGAACCAAGAGCAATATGATAATTTATAACAAATTTACCTGTTTTGTGACTAAAGACAGTTAGTATGCAAAAACGGGCGAGTCATGAACCTAGAGCAATATGATAATTTATACCAACTTTACCTTTTTTGTGACTAAAGACAGTTAGTATGCAAAAACGGGCGAGTCATGAACCTAGTGCAATATGATAATTTATACCAAAATTTACGGTTTTATAAGTGACTGCCAGTTAGTGTGCAAAAACTGGGACTAGTCATGAACCTAGAGCAATTTGATAATTTATACCAACTTTACATTTTTTGTGACTAAAGACAGTTAGTATGCAAAAACGGGCGAGTCATGAACCTAGAAGCAATATTCGATAATTTATAGCAAACTTTGCATTTTTATAAGAGACTGCCAGTTAGTGTGCAAAAACTGGGACTAGTCATGAACCTAGAGCAATTTGATAATTTATACCAACTTTACCTTTTTTTGACTAAAGACAGTTAGTATGCAAAAACGGGCGAGTCATGAACCTAGAGCAATTTGATAATTTATACCAACTTTACCTTTTCCGTGACTAAAGACAGTTAGTATGCAAAAACGGGCGAGTCATGAACCTAGAGCAATATGATAATTTATACCAACTTTACCTTTTTAGTGACTAAAGACAGTTAGTATGTAAAAACGGGCGAGTCATGAACCTAGAGCAATATGATAATTTATACCAACTTTATCTTTTTTGTGACTAAAGACAGTTAGTATGCAAAAACGGGCGAGTCATGAACCTAGAAGCAATATTCGATAATTTATAGCAAACTTTACATTTTTATAAGTGACTGCCAGTTAGTGTGCAAAAACTGAAACTAGTCATGAACCTAGAGCAATTTGATAATTTATACCAACTTTACCTTTTTTGAGACTAAAGACAGTTAGTATGCAAAAACGGGCGAGTCATGAACCTAGAGCAATATGATAATTTATACCAACTTTACCTTTTTTGTGACTAAAGACAGTTATTATGCAAAAACGGGCGAGTCATGAACCTAGAGCAATATGATAATTTATACCAACTTTACCTTCTTTGTGACTAAAGACAGTTAGTATGCATAAACGGGCGAGTCATGAACCTAGAGCAATATGATAATTTATACCAACTTTACCTTTTTTGTGACTAAAGACAGTTAGTATGCAAAAACGGGCGAGTCATGAACCTAGAGCAATTTGATAATTTATACCAACTTTACCTTTTTTGTGACTAAAGACAGTTAGTATGCAAAAACGGGCGAGTCATGAACCAAGAGCAATATGATAATTTATAACAAATTTACCTGTTTTGTTACTAAAGACAGTTAGTATGCAAAAACGGGCGAGTCATGAACCTAGAGCAATATGATAATTTATACCAACTTTACCTTTTTTGTGACTAAAGACAGTTAGTATGCAAAAACGGGCGAGTCATGAACCTAGAGCAATATGATAATTTTTACCAAAATTTACGGTTTTATAAGTGACTGCCAGTTAGTGTGCAAAAACTGGGACTAGTCATGAACCTAGAGCAATTTGATAATTTATACCAACTTTACATTTTTTGTGACTAAAGACAGTTAGTATGCAAAAACGGGCGAGTCATGAACCTAGAAGCAATATTCGATAATTTATAGCAAACTTTGCATTTTTATAAGAGACTGCCAGTTAGTGTGCAAAAACTGGGACTAGTCATGAACCTGGAGCAATTTGATAATTTATACCAACTTTACCTTTTTTTGACTAAAGACAGTTAGTATGCAAAAACGGGCGAGTCATGAACCTAGAGCAATTTGATAATTTATACCAACTTTACCTTTTTCGTGACTAAAGACAGTTAGTATGCAAAAACGGGCGAGTCATGAACCTAGAGCAATATGATAATTTATACCAACTTTACCTTTTTAGTGACTAAAGACAGTTAGTATGTAAAAACGGGCGAGTCATGAACCTAGAGCAATATGATAATTTATACTAACTTTATCTTTTTTGTGACTAAAGACAGTTAGTATGCAAAAACGGGCGAAGCATGAACCTAGAAGCAATATTCGATAATTTATAGCCAACTTTACATTTTTATAAGTGACTGCCAGTTAGTGTGCAAAAACTGAAACTAGTCATGAACCTAGAGCAATTTGATAATTTATACCAACTTTACCTTTTTTGAGACTAAAGACAGTTAGTATGCAAAAACGGGCGAGTCATGAACCTAGAGCAATTTGATAATTTATACCAACTTTACCTTTTTTGTGACTAAAGACAGTTAGTATGCAAAAACGGGCGAGTCATGAACCTAGAGCAATTTGATAATTTATACCAACTTTACCTTTTTTGTGACAAAAGACAGTTAGTATGCAAAAACGGGCAAGTGATGAACCTACAGCAATTTGATAATTTATACCAACTTTACCTTTTTAGTGACTAAAGACAGTTAGAATGCAAAAACGGGCGAGTCATGAAAGTAGAGCAATATGATAATTTATACCAACTTTACCTTTTTTGTGACTAAAGACAGTTAGTATGCAAAAACGTGCGAGTCATAAACCTAGAGCAATTTGATAATTTATACCAACTTTACCTTTTTTGTGACTAAATACAGTTAGTATGCAAAAACGGGCGAGTCATGAACCTAGAAGCAATATTCGATAATTTATAGCAAACTTTACATTTTTATAAGTGACTGCCAGTTAGTGTGCAAAAACTGGGACTAGTCATGAACCTAGAGCAATTTGATAATTTATACCAACTTTACCTTTTTTGTGACTAAAGACAGTTAGTATGCAAAAACGGGCGAGTCATGAACCTAGAGCAATTTTTCATAATTTATACCAACTTTACCTTTTTTGTGACTAAAGAGAGTTAGTATGCAAAAACGGGCGAGTCATGAACCTAGAGCAATTTGATAATTTACACCAACTTTACCTTTTTTGTGACTAAAGACAGTTAGTATGCAAAAACGGGGGAGTCATGAACCTAGAGCAATTTGATAATTTATACCAACAATACTTTTTTGTGATTAAAGACAGTTAGTATGCAAAAACCTAGAAGCAATATTCGATAATTTATAGCAAACTTTACGGTTTTATAAGTGACTGCCAGTTAGTGTGCAAAAACTGGGACTAGTCATGAACCTAGAGCAATATGATAATTTATACCAACTTTACTTTTTTTGTGACTAAAGACAGTTAGTATGCAAAAACGGGCGAGTCATGAACCTAAAGCAATTTGATAATTTATACCAACTTTACCTTTTTTGTGACTAAAGACAGTTAGTATGCAAAAACGGGCGAGTCATGAACCTAGAGCAATATGATAATTTATACCAACTTTACCTTCTTTGTGACTAAAGACAGTTAGTATGCATAAACGGGCGAGTCATGAACCTAGAGCAATATGATAATTTATACCAACTTTACCTTTTTTGTGACTAAAGACAGTTAGTATGCAAAAACGGGCGAGTCATGAACCTAGAGCAATTTGATAATTTATACCAACTTTACCTTTTTTGTGACTAAAGACAGTTAGTATGCAAAAACGTGCGAGTCATGAACCTAGAGCAATTTGATAATTTATACCAACTTTACCTTTTTTGTGACTAAAGAGAGTTAGTATGCAAAAACGGGCGAGTAATGAACCAAGAGCAATATGATAATTTATAACAAATTTACCTGTTTTGTGACTAAAGACAGTTAGTATGCAAAAACGGGCGAGTCATGAACCTAGAATATATGATAATTAATACCAACTTTACCTTTTTTGTGACTAAAGACAGTTAGAATGCAAAAACGGGCGAGTCATGAACCTAGAGCAATATGATAATTTATACCAAACTTTACGGTTTTATAGGTGACTGCCAGTTAGTGTGCAAAAACTGGGACTAGTCATGAACCTAGAGCAATTTGATAATTTATACCAACTTTACATTTTTTGTGACTAAAGACAGTTAGTATGCAAAAACGGGCGAGTCATAAACCTAGAAGCAATATTCGATAATTTATAGCAAACTTTACATTTTTATAAGAGACTGCCAGTTAGTGTGCAAAAACTGGGACTAGTCATGAACCTAGAGCAATTTGATAATTTATACCAACTTTACCTTTTTTGTGACTAAAGACAGTTAGTATGCAAAAACGGGCGAGTCATGAACCTAGAGCAATTTGATAATTTATAACAACTTTACCTTTTTCGTGACTAAAGACAGTTAGTATGCAAAAACGGGCGAGTCATGAACCTAGAGCAATATGATAATTTATACCAACTTTACCTTTTTTGTGACAAAAGACAGTTAGTATGCAAAAACGGACGAGTCATGAACCTACAGCAATTTGATAATTTATACCAACTTTACCTTTTTAGTGACTAAAGACAGTTAGTATGTAAAAACGGGCGAGTCATGAACCTAGAGCAATATGATAATTTATACCAACTTTATCTTTTTTGTGACTAAAGACAGTTAGTATGCAAAAACGGGCGAGTCATGAACCTAGAAGCAATATTCGATAATTTATAGCAAACTTTACATTTTTATAAGTGACTGCCAGTTAGTGTGCAAAAACTGAAACTAGTCATGAACCTAGAGCAATTTGATAATTTATACCAACTTTACCTTTTTTGAGACTAAAGACAGTTAGTATGCAGAAACGGGCGAGTCATGAACCTAGAGCAATTTGAAAATTTATACCAACTTTACCTTTTTTGTGACTAAAGACAGTAAGTATGCAAAAACGTGCGAGTCATGAACCTAGAGCAATTTGATAATTTATACCAACTTTACCTTTTTAGTGACTAAAGACAATTAGTATGCAAAAACGGGCGAGTCATGAACCTAGAGCAATATGATAATTTATACCAACTTTACCTTTTTTGTGACTAAAGACAGTTAGTGTGCAAAAACGGGCGAGTCATGAACCTAGAGCAATATGATAATTTATACCAAACTTTACGGTTTTATAAGTGACTGCCAGTTAGTGTGCAAAAACTGGGACTTGTCATGAACCTAGAGCAATTTGATAATTTATACCAACTTTACATTTTTTGTGACTAAAGTCAGTTAGTATGCAAAAACGGGCGAGTCATGAACCTAGAAGCAATATTTGATAATTTATAGCAAACTTTACGGTTTTATAAGTGACTGCCAGTTAGTGTGCAAAAACTGGGACTAGTCATGTACCTAGAGCAATTTGATAATTTATACCAACTTTACCTTTTTTGTGACTAAAGACAGTTAGTATGCAAAAACGGGCGAGTCATGAACCTAGAAGCAATATTCGATAATTTATAGCAAACTTTGCATTATTATAAGTGACTGCCAGTTAGTGTGCAAAAACTGGGGCTAGTCCTGAACCTAGAGCAATTTGATAATTTATACCAACTTTACTTTTTTGTGACTAAAGACAGTTAGTATGCAAAAACGGGCGAGTCATGAACCTAGAGCAATTTGATAATTTATACCAACTTTACCTTTTTTGTGACTAAAGACAGTTAATATGCAAAAACGGGGGAGTCATGAACCTAGAGCAATTTGATAATTTATACCAACATTACTTTTTTGTGATTAAAGACAGTTAGTATGCAAGAACGGGCGATTCATGAACCTAGAAGCAATATTCGATAATTTATAGCAAACTTTACGGTTTTATAAGTGACTGCCAGTTAGTGTGCAAAACCTGGGACTAGTCATGAACCTAGAGCAATATGATAATTTATACCAACTTGACTTTTTTTGTGACTAAAGACAGTTAGTATGCAAAAACGGGCTAGTCATGAACCTAGAGCAATATGATAATTTATACCAACTTTACCTTTTTTGTGACTAAAGACAGTTAGTACGCAAAAACGGGCGAGTCATGAACCTAGAGCAATACGATAATTTATACCAACTTTACCTTTTTTGTGACTAAAGACATTTAGTATGCAAAAACGGGCGAGTCATGAACCTAGAAGCAATATTCGATAATTTATAGCAAACTTTACGGTTTTATAAGTGACTGCCAGTTAGTGTCAAAAACTGGGACTAGTCATGAACCTAGTGCAATTTGATATTTTATACCAACTTTACCTTTTTTGTGACTAAAGACAGTTAGTATGCAAAAACGGGCGAGTCATGAACCTAAAGCAATTTGATAATTTATACCAACTTTACCTTTTTTGTGACTAAAGACAGTTAGTATGCAAAAACGGGCTAGTCATGAACCTAGAGCAATATGATAATTTATACCAACTTTACCTTTTTTGTGACTAAAGACAGTTAGTACGCAAAAACGGGCGAGTCATGAACCTAGAGCAATACGATAATTTATACCAACTTTACCTTTTTTGTGACTAAAGACATTTAGTATGCAAAAACGGGCGAGTCATGAACCTAGAAGCAATATTCGATAATTTATAGCAAACTTTACGGTTTTATAAGTGACTGCCAGTTAGTGTCAAAAACTGGGACTAGTCATGAACCTAGTGCAATTTGATATTTTATACCAACTTTACCTTTTTTGTGACTAAAGACAGTTAGTATGCAAAAACGGGCGAGTCATGAACCTAGAGCAATATGATAATTTATACCAACTTTACTTTTTTTGTGACTAAAGACAGTTAGTATGCAAAAACGGGCGAGTCATGAACCTAGAGCAATATGATAATTTATACCAGCTTTACCTTGTTTGTGACTAAAGACAGTTAGTATGCAAAAACGGGCGAGGCATGAACCTAGAAGCAATATTCGATAATTTATAGCAAACTTTACGGTTTTATAAGTGACTGCCAGTTAGTGTGCAAAAACTGGGACTATTCATGAACCTAGTGCAATTTGATAATTTATACTAACTTTACTTTATTTGTGACTAAAGACAGTTAGAATGCAAAAACGGGCGAGTCATGAACCTAGAGGAATATGATCATTTATACCAACTTTACCTTGTTTGTGACTAATGACAGTTAGTATGCAAAAACGGGCGAGTCATGAACCTAGAGCAATATGATAATTTATACCAACTTTACCTTTTTTGTGACTAAAGACAGTTAGTATGAAAAATCGGGCGAGTCATGAACCTAGAAGAAATATTCGTTTATTTATAGCTAACTTCACGGTTTTATAAGTGACTGCCAGTTAGTGTGCAAAAACTGGGACTAGTCATGAACCTAGAGCAATTTGATAATTTATACCAACATTACCTTTTTTGTGACTAAAGACAGTTAGTATGCAAAAACGGGCGAGTCATGAACCTAAAGCAATTTGATAATTTATACCAACTTTACCTTTTTTGTGACTAAAGACAGTTAGTATGCAAAAACGGGCGAGTCATGAACCTAGAGCAATTTGATAATTTATACCAACTTTACTTTTTTGTGACTAAAGACAGTTAGTATGCAAAAACGGGCGATTCATGAACCTAGAAGCAATATTCGATAATTTATAGCAACCTTTACGGTTTTATAAGTGACTGCCAGTTAGTGTGCATAAACTGGAACTAGTCATGAACCTAGTGCATTTTGATATTTTATACCAACTTTACCTTTTTTGTGACTAAAGACAGTTAGTATGCAAAAACGGGCAAGTCATGAACCTAGAGCAATATGATAATTTATACCAACTATACCTTTTTTGTGACTAAAGACAGTTAGTATGCAAAAACCTGCGAGTCATGAACCTAGAGCAATATGATAATTTATACCAACTTTACCTTCTTTGTGACTAAAGACAGTTAGTATGCATAAACGGGCGAGTCATGAACCTAGAGCAATATGATAATTTATACCAACTTTACCTTTTTTGTGACTAAAGACAGTTAGTATGCAAAAACGGGCGAGTCATGAACCTAGAGCAATTTAATAATTTATACCAACTTTACCTTTTTTGTGACTAAAGACAGTTAGTATGCAAAAACGTGCGAGTCATGAACCTAGAGAAATTTGATAATTTATACCAACTTTACCTTTTTTGTGACTAAAGAGAGTTAGTATGCAAAAACGGGCGAGTCATGAACCAAGAGCAATATGATAATTTATAACAAATTTACCTGTTTTGTGACTAAAGACAGTTAGTATGCAAAAACGGGCGAGTCATGAACCTAGAGCAATATGATAATTTATACCAACTTTACCTTTTTTGTGACTAAAGACAGTTAGTATGCAAAAACGGGCGAGTCATGAACCTAGAGCAATATGATAATTTATACCAAAATTTACGGTTTTATAAGTGACTGCCAGTTAGTGTGCAAAAACTGGGACTAGTCATGAACCTAGAGCAATTTGATAATTTATACCAACTTTACATTTTTTGTGACTAAAGACAGTTAGTATGCAAAAACGGGCGAGTCATGAACCTAGAAGCAATATTCGATAATTTATAGCAAACTTTGCTTTTTTATAAGAGACTGCCAGTTAGTGTGCAAAAACTGGGACTAGTCATGAACCTAGAGCAATTTGATAATTTATACCAACTTTACCTTTTTTTGACTAAAGACAGTTAGTATGCAAAAACGGGCGAGTCATGAACCTAGAGCAATTTGATAATTTATACCAACTTTACCTTTTCCGTGATTAAAGACAGTTAGTATGCAAAAACGGGCGAGTCATGAACCTAGAGCAATATGATAATTTATACCAACTTTACCTTTTTAGTGACTAAAGACAGTTAGTATGTAAAAACGGGCGAGTCATGAACCTAGAGTAATATGATAATATATACCAACTTTATCTTTTTTGTGACTAAAGACAGTTAGTATGCAAAAACGGGCGAGTCATGAACCTAGAAGCAATATTCGATAATTTATAGCAAACTTTACATTTTTATAAGTGACTGCCAGTTAGTGTGCAAAAACTGAAACTAGTCATGAACCTAGAGCAATTTGATAATTTATACCAACTTTACCTTTTTTGAGACTAAAGACAGTTAGTATGCAAAAAGGGGCGAGTCATGAACCTAGAGCAATTTGATAATTTATACCAACTTTACCTTTTTTGTGACTAAAGACAGTTAGTATGCAAAAACGAGCGAGTCATGAACCTAGAGCAATTTGATAATTTATACCAACTTTACTTTTTTGTGACAAAAGACAGTTAGTATGCAAAAACGGGCAAGTGATGAACCTACAGCAATTTGATAATTTATACCAACTTTACCTTTTTAGTGACTAAAGACAGTTAGAATGCAAAAACGGGCGAGTCATGAAAGTAGAGCAATATGATAATTTATACCAACTTTACCTTTTTTGTGACTAAAGACAGTTAGTATGCAAAAACGTGCGAGTCATAAACCTAGAGCAATTTGATAATTTATACCAACTTTACCTTTTTTGTGACTAAATACAGTTAGTATGCAAAAACGGGCGAGTCATGAACCTAGAAGCAATATTCGATAATTTATAGCAAACTTTACATTTTTATAAGTGACTGCCAGTTAGTGTGCAAAAACTGGGACTAGTCATGAACCTAGAGCAATTTGATAATTTATACCAACTTTACCTTTTTTGTGACTAAAGACAGTTAGTATGCAAAAACGGACGAGTCATGAACCTAGAGCAATTTGATAATTTATACCAACTTTACCTTTTTTGTGACTAAAGACAGTTAGTATGCAAAAACGGGCGAGTCATGAACCTAGAGCAATTTGATAATTTATACCAACTTTACCTTTTTTGTGACTAAAGACAGTTAGTATGCAAAAACGGGCGATTCATGAACCTAGAAGCAATATTCGATAATTTATAGCAACCTTTACGGTTTTATAAGTGACTGCCAGTTAGTGTGCATAAACTGGAACTAGTCATGAACCTAGTGCATTTTGATATTTTATACCAACTTTACCTTTTTTGTGACTAAAGACAGTTAGTATGCAAAAACGGGCAAGTCATGAACCTAGAGCAATATGATAATTTATACCAACTATACCTTTTTTGTGACTAAAGACAGTTAGTATGCAAAAACCTGCGAGTCATGAACCTAGAGCAATATGATAATTTATACCAACTTTACCTTCTTTGTGACTAAAGACAGTTAGTATGCATAAACGGGCGAGTCATGAACCTAGAGCAATATGATAATTTATACCAACTTTACCTTTTTTGTGACTAAAGACAGTTAGTATGCAAAAACGGGCGAGTCATGAACCTAGAGCAATTTAATAATTTATACCAACTTTAACTTTTTTGTGACTAAAGACAGTTAGTATGCAAAAACGTGCGAGTCATGAACCTAGAGCAATTTGATAATTTATACCAACTTTACCTTTTTTGTGACTAAAGAGAGTTAGTATGCAAAAACGGGCGAGTCATGAACCAAGAGCAATATGATAATTTATAACAAATTTACCTGTTTTGTGACTAAAGACAGTTAGTATGCAAAAACGGGCGAGTCATGAACCTAGAGCAATATGATAATTTATACCAACTTTACCTTTTTTGTGACTAAAGACAGTTAGTATGCAAAAACGGGCGAGTCATGAACCTAGTGCAATATGATAATTTATACCAAAATTTACGGTTTTATAAGTGACTGCCAGTTAGTGTGCAAAAACTGGGACTAGTCATGAACCTAGAGCAATTTGATAATTTATACCAACTTTACATTTTTTGTGACTAAAGACAGTTAGTATGCAAAAACGGGCGAGTCATGAACCTAGAAGCAATATTCGATAATTTATAGCAAACTTTGCATTTTTATAAGAGACTGCCAGTTAGTGTGCAAAAACTGGGACTAGTCATGAACCTAGAGCAATTTGATAATTTATACCAACTTTACCTTTTTTTGACTAAAGACAGTTAGTATGCAAAAACGGGCGAGTCATGAACCTAGAGCAATTTGATAATTTATACCAACTTTACCTTTTCCGTGACTAAAGACAGTTAGTATGCAAAAACGGGCGAGTCATGAACCTAGAGCAATATGATAATTTATACCAACTTTACCTTTTTAGTGACTAAAGACAGTTAGTATGTAAAAACGGGCGAGTCATGAACCTAGAGCAATATGATAATTTATACCAACTTTATCTTTTTTGTGACTAAAGACAGTTAGTATGCAAAAACGGGCGAGTCATGAACCTAGAAGCAATATTCGATAATTTATAGCAAACTTTACATTTTTATAAGTGACTGCCAGTTAGTGTGCAAAAACTGAAACTAGTCATGAACCTAGAGCAATTTGATAATTTATACCAACTTTACCTTTTTTGAGACTAAAGACAGTTAGTATGCAAAAACGGGCGAGTCATGAACCTAGAGCAATTTGATAATTTATACCAACTTTACCTTTTTTGTGACTAAAGACAGTTAGTATGCAAAAACGGGCGAGTCATGAACCTAGAGCAATTTGATAATTTATACCAACTTTACTTTTTTGTGACAAAAGACAGTTAGTATGCAAAAACGGGCAAGTGATGAACCTACAGCAATTTGATAATTTATACCAACTTTACCTCTTTAGTGACTAAAGACAGTTAGAATGCAAAAACGGGCGAGTCATGAAAGTAGAGCAATATGATAATTTATACCAACTTTACCTTTTTTGTGACTAAAGACAGTTAGTATGCAAAAACGTGCGAGTCATAAACCTAGAGCAATTTGATAATTTATACCAACTTTACCTTTTTTGTGACTAAATACAGTTAGTATGCAAAAACGGGCGAGTCATGAACCTAGAAGCAATATTCGATAATTTATAGCAAACTTTACATTTTTATAAGTGACTGCCAGTTAGTGTGCAAAAACTGGGACTAGTCATGAACCTAGAGCAATTTGATAATTTATACCAACTTTACCTTTTTTGTGACTAAAGACAGTTAGTATGCAAAAACGGACGAGTCATGAACCTAGAGCAATTTGATAATTTATACCAACTTTACCTTTTTTGTGACTAAAGACAGTTAGTATGCAAAAACGGGCGAGTCATGAACCTAGAGCAATTTGATAATTTATACCAACTTTACCTTTTTTGTGACTAAAGACAGTTAGTATGCAAAAACGGGCGAGTCATGAACCTAGAGCAATTTGATAATGTATACCAACTTTACCTTTTTTGTGACTAAAGATAGTTAGTATGCAAAAACGGGAGAGTCATGAACCTAGAGCAATTTGATAGTTTATACCAACTTTACTTTTTTTGTGACTAAAGACAGTTAGTATGCAAAAACGGGGGAGTCATGAACCTAGAGCAATTTGATAATTTATACCAACATTACTTTTTTGTGATTAAAGACAGTTAGTATGCAAAAACCTAGAAGCAATATTCGATAATTTATAGCAAACTTTACGGTTTTATAAGTGACTGCCAGTTAGTGTGCAAAAACTGGGACTAGTCATGAACCTAGAGCAATATGATAATTTATACCAACTTTACTTTTTTTGTGACTAAAGACAGTTAGTATGCAAAAACGGGCGAGTCATGAACCTAAAGCAATTTGATAATTTATACCAACTTTACCTTTTTTGTGACTAAAGACAGTTAGTATGCAAAAACGGGCGAGTCATGAACCTAGAGCAATATGATAATTTATACCACCTTTACCTTTTTTGTGACTAAAGACAGTTAGTACGCAAAAACGGGCGAGTCATGAACCTAGAGCAATACGATAATTTATACCAACTTTACCTTTTTTGTGACTAAAGACATTTAGTAAGAAAAACGGGCGAGTTATGAACTTAGAAGCAATATTCGATAATTTATAGCAAACTTTACGGTTTTATAAGTGACTGCCAGTTAGTGTGCAAAAACTGGGACTAGTCATGAACCTAGTGCAATTTGATAATTTATACTAACTTTACTTTATTTGTGACGAAGGACAGTTAGTATGCAAAAATGGGCGAGTCATGAACCTAGAGCAATATGATCATTTATACCAACTTTACCTTTTTTGTGACTAAAGACAGTTAGTATGCAAAAACGGGCGAGTCATGAACCTAGAGCAATTTGATAATTTATACCAACTTTACCTTTTTTGTGACTAAAGACAGTTAGTATGCAAAAACGGGCGAGTCATGAACCTAGAGCAATTTGATAATGTATACCAACTTTACCTTTATTGTGACTAAAGACAGTTAGTATGCAAAAACAGGCGAGTCATGAACCTAGAGCAATTTGATAATTTATACCAACTTTACCTTTTTTGTGACTAAAGACAGTTAGTATGCAAAAACGGGCGAGTCATGAACCTAGAGCAATTTGATAATTTATACCAACTTTACGTTTTTGTGACTAAAGACAGTTAGTATGCAAAAACGGGCGAGTCATGAACCTAGAGCAATTTGATAATGTATACCAACTTTACCTTTATTGTGACTAAAGACAGTTAGTATGCAAAAACAGGCGAGTCATGAACCTAGAGCAATTTGATAATTTATACCAACTTTACCTTTTTTGTGACTAAAGACAGTTAGTATGCAAAAACGGGCGAGTCATGAACCTAGAGCAATTTGATAATTTATACCAACTTTACGTTTTTGTGACTAAAGACAGTTAGTATGCAAAAACGGGCGATTCATGAACCTAGAAGCAATATTCGATAATTTATAGCAACCTTTACGGTTTTATAAGTGACTGCCAGTTAGTGTGCAAAACCTGGGACTAGTCATGAACCTAGTGCAATTTGATATTTAATACCAACTTTACCTTTTTTGTGACTAAAGACAGTTAGTATGCAAAAACGGGCGAGTCATGAACCTAGAGCAATATGATAATTTATACCAACTTTACCTTTTTTGTGACTAAAGACAGTTAGTACGCAAAAACGGGCGAGTCATGAACCTAGAGCAATATAATAATTTATAAAAACATTACCTTTTTTGTGACTAAAGACAGTTAGTATTCAAAAACGGGCGAGTCATGAACCTAGAGAAATTTGATAATTTTTACCAACTTTACCTTTTTTGTGACTAAAGACAGTTAGTATGCAAAAACGGGCGAGTCATGAGCCTAGAAGCAATATTCGATAATTTACAGCAAACTTTACGGTTTCATAAGTGACTGCCAGTTAGTGTGCAAAAACTACCCAAAGTTAGTTAAAGCTCATGGTAACACTATCTATTGTATTACATTCATATCATACATCTGTGTCACTTGTAACAGTCGACATTCTTTCTATTTACATAACTATTTCCCGATCCCATGCCTGCAACAGGTGTCTAAACTTATCCAAGGACAGTTAAAGCTCATGGGAACCCTATCTAACGTATTACATTCATGTCCTACATCTGTGACACCTGTAACAGTCGACATTCTTTCTATTTACATAACTAGTTACCCATCCCTAACCCTGCAACAGGTGTCTAACCTTACCCTAGGTCAGTTAAAGCTAATGGGAACACTATATAACGTATTAAATTCATATCCTACATCTCTGTCACCTGTAACAGTCGACATTCTTTCTTGATTCCATAACTATTTCCCCATCCCAGCCTGCCACAGTTGTCTAACCTTACCCTAGATCGGTTAAAGCTCATGGGAACCCTATCTAACGTATTACATTCATATCATACATCATTGTCACCTGCAACAGTCAACATTCTTCCTAATTACATAAATATTTCCCCATCCCACGCCTGCAACAGGTGTCTAACGTTACTCTAGGTAGTTTAAGCTCATGGTAACAATATCTAACGTATTACATTCATATCATTCATCTGTGTCACCTGCAACAGTCAACATTCTTCCTGATTACATAAATATTTCCCCATCCCACGCCTGCAACAGGTGTCTAACGTTACTCTAGGTAGTTTAAGCTCATGGTAACAATATCTAACGTATTACATTCATATCATTCATCTGTGTCACCTGTAACAGTCGACATTCTTCCTAAATACATAAATATTTCCCCATCCCACGCCTGCAACAGGTGTCTAACGTTACTCTAGGTAGTTTAAGCTCATGGTAACAATATCTAACGTATTACATTCATATCATTCATCTGTGTCACCTGCAACAGTCAACATTCTTCCTGATTACATAAATATTTCCCCATCCCACGCCTGCAACAGGTGTCTAACGTTACTCTAGGTAGTTTAAGCTCATGGTAACAATATCTAACGTATTACATTCATATCATTCATCTGTGTCACCTGCAACAGTCAACATTCTTCCTGATTACATAAATATTTCCCCATCCCACGCCTGCAACAGGTGTCTAACGTTACTCTAGGTAGTTTAAGCTCATGGTAACAATATCTAACGTATTACATTCATATCATTCATCTGTGTCACCTGCAACAGTCAACATTCTTCCTGATTACATAAATATTTCCCCATCCCACGCCTGCAACAGGTGTCTAACGTTACTCTAGGTAGTTTAAGCTCATGGTAACAATATCTAACGTATTACATTCATATCATTCATCTGTGTCACCTGTAACAGTCGACATTCTTTCTATTTACATAACTAATTCCAGATATATGCTTGCAACAGGTTTCTAACCTTACCTTAGGTTAGTTAAAGCTAATGGGAACACTCTCTAACGTATTACATTCTTATCATAAATCTGTGTCACCTGTAACAGTCGACATTCTTCCTATGTACATAACTATTTCTCCATCCCATGCCTGCAACAGGTGTTTAACTTTACCCTAGGACAGTTAAAGCTCATTAGAACACTATATAACGTAATACAGTCATATCATACATCTGTGTCACCTGTAACAGTCGATATTCTTCCTGATTACATAACAATTTCCCGATCCCATGCCTGCAAAGATGTCTAACCTTACCCTAGGTCAGTTAAAGCTCATGAGAACCCTATCTCACCTATTACATTCATATCATACATCTGTATCACCTGTAACAGTCGACATTCTTCCTATGTACATAACTATTTCTCCATCCCATGCCTGCAACAGGTGCTTAACTTTACCCTAGGACAGTTAAAGCTCATGGCAACCCTATCTAACGTAATACATTCATATCTTACATCTGTGTCACCTGTAACAGTCGACATTCTTTCTTTTTACATAAATATTTACCGATCCCATGCCTGCAACTGGTGTCTAACTTTACCCTAGGTGAGTAAAGCTCAAGGGAACACTATCTAATGTATTACATTCATATCATACATCTGTGTCACCTGTAACAGTCGACATTCTTTCTATTTACATAACTATTTCCCCATCCCATCCCTACAACAGGGGTCTAACCATACCCTAGGTAAGGTAAAGCTCATGGGAAGCCTATCTAACGTATTACATTCATATCATACATCTGTGTCTCCTGTAACAGTCAACATTCTTTCTACTTATATAACTATTTCCCGATCCCATGCCTGCAACAGGTGTCTAACCTTACCCTAGGTCAGTTACAATTCATGGGAACTCTATATAACGTATTACATTCATATCATACATCTGTGTCACCTGTAAATGTCAACATTCTTTCTATTTATATAACTATTTCCCGATCCCATGCCTGCAACAGTTGTCTTACCTTACCCAAGGACAGTTAAAGCTCATGGGAACCCTATCTAACGTAAGACATTCATATCATACATCTGTGTCACCTGTAACAGTCGACATTCTTTCTATTTAGATAACTATTTCCCGATCCCATGCCTGCAACAGGTGTCTAACCTTACCCAAGGACAGTTAAAGCTCATGGGAACCCTATATAACGTATTACATTCATATCATACATCTGTGTAAACTGTAACAGTCGACATTCTTAATATTTACATAACTATTTCCTTATTCCATGTCTGCAAGTCGTGTCTAACCTTAACCAAGGACAGTTAAAGCTTATGGGAATCCTATCTAATGTATTACATTCATATCATTCATATGTGTTAATTGTAACAGTCGACATTCTTTCTATTTCCATAACTATTTCCCGATCCCATGCCTGCAACAGGTGTCTAACCTTATCCTAGGTAGGTTAAAGCTCATGGGAAGCCTGTCTAACGTATTACATTCATATCATACATCTGTGTCACCTGTAATAGTCGACATTCTTCCTGATTACATAACTATTTCCCGATCCCATGCCTGCAACAGGCGTCTAACCTCACCCAAGGACAGTTAAAGCACATGGGAAGCCTATCTAACGTATTACATTCATATCATACATCTGTATCACCTGTAACAGTCGACATTCTTTCTATTTACATAACTATTTCTCCATCAAATGCCTGGAACAGGTGTCTAACCTAACCCTAGGTCAGTTAAAGCTCATGGGAACCCTATCTAACGTATTACGATCATATCATACATCTGTGTCACCTGTAACAGTCGACATTCTATCTATTTAAATAACTATTTCCACATACCATGCCTACAACAGGGGTCTAACCATAACCTAGGTAAGGTAAAGCTTATGGGAACCCTTTCTAACGTATTACATTCATATCATACATCTGTGTCTCCTGTAACAGTCGACATCCTTCCTCTTTATATAACTATTTCCCTATCCCATGTCTGCAAGTGGTGTCTAACCTTACCCAAGAACAGTTAAAGCTCATGGGATACCTATCTAACGTATTACAATCATATCATACATCTGTGTCACCTGTAACAGTCAACATTCTTTCTACTTATATAACTATTTCCCGATCCCATGCCTGCAACAGGTGTCTAACCTTACCCTAGGTCAGTTACAATTCATGGGAACCCTATATAACGTATTACATTCATATCATACATCTGTGTCACCTGTAACAGTCAACATTCTTTCTACTTATATAACTATTTCCCGATCCCATGCCGGCAACAGGTGTCTAACCTTACCCTAGGTCAGTTACAATTCATGGGAACCCTATATAACGTATTACATTCATATCATACATCTGTGTCACCTGTAACAGTAACATTCTTTCTATTTATATAACTATTTCCCGATCCCATGCCTGCAACAGTTGTCTTACCTTACCCAAGGACAGTTAAAGCTCATGGGAACCCTATCTAACGTAAGACATTCATATCATACATCTGTGTCACCTGTAACAGTCGACATTCTTTCTATTTAGATAACTATTTCCCGATCCCATGCCTGCAACAGGTGACTAACCTTACCTAAGGACAGTTAAAGCTCATGGGAACCCTATATAACGTATTACATTCATATCATACATCTGTGTCACCTGTAACAGTCGACATTCTTAATATTTACATTACTATTTCCATATCGCATGTCTGCAAGTGGTGTCTAAACCTAACCAAGGACAGTTAAAGCTCATGGGAACCCTATCTAACGTATTACATTCATATCATCCATCTGTGTCACCTGTAATAGTCGACATTCTTCCTGATTACATAACTATTTCCCGATCCCATGCCTGCAACAGTTGTCTAACCTTACCCAAGGACAGTTAAAGCTCATGGGAACCCTATCTAACGTAATACATTCATATCATACATCTGTGTCACCTGTAACAGTCAACATTCTTTCTATTTATATAACTATTTCCCGAACCCATGCCTGCAACAGTTGTCTAACCTTACCCAAGAACAGTTAAAGCTAATGGGATTCCTATCTAATGTATTACATTCATATCATACATATGTGTTACATGTAACAGTCGACAATCTTTCTATTTCCATAACTATTTCCCGAACCCATGCCTGCAACAGGTGTCTAACCTTACCCTAGGTCAGTTACAACTCATGGGAACCCTATATAACGTATTACATTCATATCATACATCTGTGTCACCTGTAACAGTCAACATTCTTTCTATTTATATAACTATTTCCCGATCCCATGCCTGCAACAGTTGTCTAACCTTACCCAAGGACATTTAAAGCTCATGGGAACCCTATCTAACGTAACTCATTCATATCATACATCTGTGTCACCTGTAACAGTCAACATTCTTTCTATTTATATAACTATTTCCCGAACCCATGCCTGCAACAGGTGTCTAACCTTACCCTAGGTATGTTACAGGTCATGGGAACCCTATATAACGTATTACATTCATATCATACATCTTTGTCACATGTAACAGTCGTCATCCTTCCTGATTACATAACTATTACCCGAACCCATGCCTGAAACAGGTGTCTAACCTTACCCTAGGACAGTTAATATTCATGGGAACCCTATCTAACGTATTACATTCATATCATACATCATTGTCACCTGCAACAGTCAACATTCTTCCTGATTACATAACTATTTCCCCATCCCACGCCTGCAACAGGTGTCTAACCTTACTCTAGGTAGTTTAAGCTCATGGTAACAATATCTAACGTATTACATTCATATCATACATCTGTGTCACCTGTAACAGTCGACATTGTTTCTATTTACATAACTATTTCCCGATATATGCTTGCAACAGGTTTCTAACCTTACCTTAGGTTAGTTAAAGCTAATGGGAACAATCTCTAACGAATTACATTCATATCATACATCTGTGTCACCAGTTACAGTCGACATTCTTTCTATTTACATAACTATTTCTTCATCCCATGCCTACAACAGGGGTCTAACCATACCCTAGGTAAGGTAAAGCTCATTGGGAACCCTATCTAACGTATTACATTCATATCATACATCTGTGTCTCCTGTAACAGTGGACATCCTTCCTATTTATATAACTATTTCCCTATCCCATGTCTGCAAGTGGTGTCTAACCTTACCCAAGAACAGTTAAAGCTCATGGGATTCCTATCCAACGTATTACAATCATATCATACATCTGTGTCACCTGTAATAGTCAACATTCTTTCTACTTATATAACTATTTCCCGATTCCATGCCTGCAACAGGTGTCTAACCTTACCCTAGGTCAGTTACAATTCATGGGAACCCTATATAACGTATTACATTCATATCATACATCTGTGTCACCTGTAACAGTCAACATTCTTTCTACTTATATAACTATTTCCCGATCCCATGCCTGCAACAGGTGTCTAACCTTACCCTAGGTCAGTTACAATTCATGGGAACCCTATATAACGTATTACATTCATATCATACATCTGTGTCACCTGTAACAGTCAACATTCTTTCTATTTATATAACTATTTCCCGATCCCATGCCTGCAACAGTTGTGTAACCTTATCCAAGGACAGTTAAAGCTCATGGGAACCCTATCTAACGTAAGACATTCATATCATACATCTGTGTCACCTGTAACAGGCGACATTCTTTCTATTTAGATAACTATTTCCCGATCCCATGCCTGCAACAGGTGTCTAACCTTACCCAAGGACAGTTAAAGCTCATGGGAACCCAATCTAACGTATTACATTCATATCATACATCTCTGTAAACTGTAACAGTCGACATTCTTAATATTTACATAACTATTTCCTTATCCCATGTCTGCAAGTCGTGTCTAACCTTAACCAAGGACAGTTAAAGCTCATGGGATTCCTATCTAATGTATTACATTCATATCATTAATATGTGTCACCTGTAACAGTCAACATTCTTTCTATTTATATAACTATTTCCCGATCCCATGCCTGCAACAGTTGTGTTACCTTACCCAAGGACAGTTAAAGCTCATGGGAACCCTATCTAACGTAAGACATTCATATCATACATCTGTGTCACCTGTAACAGGCGACATTCTTTCTATTTATATAACTATTTCCCGATCCCATGCCTGCAACAGTTGTGTTACCTTACCCAAGAACAGTTAAAGCTCATGGGAACCCTATCTAACGTAAGACATTCATATCATACATCTGTGTCACCTGTAACAGGCGACATTCTTTCTATTTAGATAACTATTTCCCGATCCCATGCCTGCAACAGGTGTCTAACCTTACCGTAGGTAGGTTAAAGCTCATGGGAACCCTATCTAACGTATTACATTCATATCATACATCTGTGTCACCTGTAATAGTCGACATTCTTCCTGATTACATAACTATTTCCCGATCCCATGCCTGCAACAGGTGTCTACCCTCACCCAAGGACAGTTAAAGCACATGGGAAGCCTATCTAACGTATTACATTCATATCATACATCTATATCACCTGTGACAGTCGACATTCTTTCTATTTAAATAACTATTTCCACATCCCATGCCTACAACAGGGGTCTAACCATACACTAGGTAAGGTAAAGCTCATGGGAACACTATCTAACGTATTACATTCATATCATACATCTGTGTCACCAGTTACAGACGACATTCTTTCTATTTACATAACTATTTCCCTATCCCATGTGTGCAAGTGGTGTCTAACCTTACCCAAGAACAGTTAAAGCTCATGGGATTCCTATCTAACGTATTACAATCATATCATACATCTGTGTCACCTGTAATAGTCAACATTCTTTCTACTTATATAACTATTTCCCGATCCCATGCCTGCAACAGTTGTCTAACCTTACCCTAGGTCAGTTACAATTCATGGGAACCCTATATAACGTATTACATTCATATCATACATCTGTGTCACCTGTAACAGTCAACATTCTTTCTACTTATATAACTATTTCCCGATCCCATGCCTGCAACAGGTGTCTAACCTTACCCTAGGTCAGTTACAATTCATGGGAACACTATATAACGTATTACATTCATATCATACATCTGTGTCACCTGTAACAGTCAACATTCTTTCTACTTATATAACTATTTCCCGATCCCATGCCTGCAACAGGTGTCTAACCTTACCCTAGGTCAGTTACAATTCATGGGAACACTATATAACGTATTACATTCATATCATACATCTGTGTCACCTGTAACAGTCGACATTCTTTCTATTTAGATATCTATTTCCCGATCCCATGCCTGCAACAGGTGTCTAACCTTACCCAAGGACAGTTAAAGCTCATGGGAACCCTATCTAACGTATTACATTCATATCATAGGCCTACATCTGTGTAAACATTAACAGTCGACATTCTTAATATTTACATAACTATTTCCTTATCCCATGTCGGCAAGTCGTGTCTAACCTTAACCAAGGACTGTTAAAGCTCATGGGATTCCTATCTAATGTATTACATTCATATCATTAATATGTGTTAATTGTAACAGTCGACATTCTTTCTATTTCCATAACTATTTCCCGATCCCATGCCTGCAACAGTGTCTAATCTCACCCAAGGACAGTTAAAGCACATGGGAAGCCTATCTAACGTATTACATTCATATCATACATCTGTGTCACCTGTAACAGTCGACATTCTTTCTATTTAGATAACTATTTCCCGATCCCATGCCTGCAACAGGTGTCTAACCTTACCCAAGGACAGTTAAAGCTCATGGGAACCCTATCTAACGTATTACATTCATATCATACATCTGTGTAAACTTTAACAGTCGACATTCTTAATATTTACATAACTATTTCCTTATCCCATGTCGGCAAGTCGTGTCTAACCTTAACCAAGGACAGTTAAAGCTCATGAGAACCCTATCTGACGTATTACATTCATATCATACATCTGTGTCACCTGTAACAGTCGACATTCTTTCCATTTCCATAACTATTTCCCGATCCCATGCCTGCAACAGGGGTCTCACCATACCCTAGGTAAGGTAAAGCTCATGGGAACGCTATCTAACGTATTACATTCATATCAAACATCTGTGTCACCTGTAACAGTCGACATCCTTCCTATTTACATAACTAATTCCCTATCCAATGTCTGCATGTGGTGTCTAACCTTACCCAAGAACAGTTAAAGCTCATGGGATTCCTATCTAATGTATTACATTCATATCATACATATGTGTTACTTGTAACAGTCGACAGTCTTTCTATTTCCATAACTATTTCCCGAACCCATGCCTGCAACAGTTGTCTAACCTTACCCAAGGACAGTTAAAGCTCATGGGAACCCTATCTAACGTAATACATTCATATCATACATCTGTGTCACCTGTAACAGTCAACCTTTTTTTCTATTTATATAACTATTTCCCGAACCCATGCCTGCAACAGGTGTCTAACCTGACCCTAGGTCAGTTACAGGTCATGGGAACCCTATATAACGTATTACATTCATATCATACATTTTTGTCACATGTAACAGTCGACATCCTTCCTGAATACATAACTATTACCCGAACCCATGCCTGCAACAGGTGTCTAACCTTACCCTAGGTCAGTTACAATTCATGGGAACCCTATATAACGTATTACATTCATATCATACATCTGTGTCACATGTAATAGTTGACATTCTTTCTGATTACATAACTATTTCCCGAACCCATGCCTGCAACAGGTGTCTAACCTTACCCTAGGTCAGTTACTATTCATGGCAACCCTATATAACGTATTACATTCATATCATACATCTGTGTCACCTGTAACAGTCAACATTCTTTCTTTTTCTATAACTATTTCCCGATCCCATGCCTGCAACAGTTGTCTAACCTTACCCAAGGACAGTTAAAGCTCATGGGAACCTTATATAACGTATTACATTCATATCATACATATGTGTCACCTGTAACAGTCGACATTCTTTCTATTTAGATAACTATTTCCCGATCCCATGCCTGCAAGAGGAGTCTAACCTTATCCAAGGACAGTTAAAGCTAATGTGATCCCTATCTAACGTAATACATTCATATCATACATCTGTGTCACCTGTAACAGTCAACATTCTTTCTATTTATATAACTATTTCCCGATCCCATTCCTGCAACAGTTATATAACCTTACCCTAGGTCAGTTAAAGCTCATGTGAACCCTTTCTAAAGTATTACGACCATATCATACATCTGTATCACCTGAAACAGTCGACATTATTTTATTTACACAACTATTTCCACATCCCATACCTACAACAGATGTCTAACCTTACCCTAGGTCAGTTAAAGCTCATGTGAACCCTAACTAACGTATTACGATCATATCATACATCTGTGTCACCTGTAACCGTCGACATTCTTTTTATTTACATAACTATTTCCACAACCCATGCCTACAACAGGTGTCTAACCTTACTCTAGGTCAGTTAAAGCTCATGTGAACCCTAACTAACGTATTACGATCATATCATACATCTGTATCACCTGAAACAGTTGACATTATTTTATTTACACAACTATTTCCACATCCCATGCCTACAACAGGTGTCTAACCTTACTCTAGGTCAGTCAAAGCTCATGTGAACCCTATCTAACGTATTACGATCATATCATACATCTGTGTCACCTGTAACAGTCGATATTCTTAATATTTACATTACTATTTCCATATCCCATGTCTGCAAGTGGTGTCTAACCTTAACCAAGGACAGTTAAAGCTCATGGGAACCCTATCTAACGTATTACATTCATATCATACATCTGTGTCACCTGTAACAGTCGACATTCTTAATATTTACATAACTATTTATTATCCCATGTCTGCAAGTCCTGTCTAACCTTAACCAAGGACAGTTAAAGCTCATGGGATTCCTATCTAATGTATTACGAGCACATTCATATCATTAATATGTGTTAATTGTAACAGTCGACATTCGTTCTAAATCCATAACTATTTCCCGATCCCATGCCTGCAACAGGTGTCTAACCTTACCCTAGGTAGGTTAAAGCTCATGGGAACCCTATCTAACGTATTACATTCATATCATACATCTGTGTCACCTGTAATATTCGACATTCTTCCTGATTACATAACTATTTCCCGAACCCATGTCTGCAACAGTTGTCTAACACTATCCTAGGTCAGTTACAATTCATGGGAACCCTATATAACGTATTAGATTCATACCATACACCTGTGTCACCTGCAACAGTCAACATTCTTTCTATTTATATAACTATTTCCCGATCCCATGCCTGCAACAGGTGTCTAAACTTACCCAAGGACAGGTAAAGCTAGTGGAAACCCTATCCAACGTAATACATTCATATCATACATCTGTGTCACCTGTAACAGTCGACATTCTTTATATTTAGATAACTATTATTCGATCCCATGCCTGCAACAGGTGTCTAACCTTACCTAAGGACAGTTAAAGCTCTGGGGACCCTATCTAACGTATTACATTCATATCATATATCTGTATCACCTGTAACAGTCGACAGTCTTTCTATTTACATAACTATTTCTCCATCCCATGCCTGGAACTGGTGTCTAACCTTACCCTAAGTCAGTTAAAGCTCATGTGAACCCTATCTAACGTATTACGAATATATCATACATCTGTAACACCTGTAACAGTCGACATTCTTTTTATTTACGTAAGTATTTCCACATCCCATGCCTACAGCAGGGGTCTAACCATACCCTAGCTCATATAAAGC
This sequence comes from Prosapia bicincta, assembly GCA_036971475.1. NCBI lineage: Eukaryota > Metazoa > Arthropoda > Insecta > Hemiptera > Cercopidae > Prosapia > Prosapia bicincta. The sequence goes on from JBAIZL010000006.1 coordinate 110,350,869, forward strand.
TCATGGGAACCGTATCTATTGTATTACATTCATATCATACATCTGTGTCACCTGTAACAGTCGACATTCTATCTATTTACATAACTATATCCCCATCCATAAGCCTGCAACAGGTGTCTAAACGTACCTTAGGTCAGTTAAAGCTCATGGGAACACTATCTAACGTATTACATTCATATCATACATCAGTGTCACCTGCAACAGTCGACATTCTTCCTGATTACATACCTATTTCCCCATCCCACACCTGCAACAGGTGTCTAACCCTATCCTAGGTCAGTTAAAGCTCATGGGAACCGTATCTAACGTATTACATTCATATCATACATCTGTGTCACCTGTAACAGTTTTCATTCTTCCTGATTACATAACTATTTTCCCATCCCATGCCTGTAAGAGGTGTATAACCTTACCCTAGGCCAGATAAAGGTCATGGGAACCCTATCTAACGTATTAAATTCATAGCATACATCTGTGTCACCTGCAACAGTCGACATTCTTCCTGATTACATAACTATTTCCCGATCCCACGCCTGCAACAGGTGTCTAACCTTGACCTAGGTCAGTTAAAGCTCATTTGAACCTTATCTGACGTATTACATTCATATCATACATCTGTATCACCTGCAACAGTCGACATTCTTCCTTATTACATAACTATTTCCCCATCCCACGCCTGCAACAGGTGTCTAATCTTATACAAGGACAGTTAAAGCTAATGTGAACCCTATCTAACATATTACATTCATATCATACATCTGTGTCACCTGTAACAGTCGACATTCCTCCTCATTACATAACTATTTCCCGATCCCATGCTTGCAACAGGTGTCTGACCTTACCCCAGGTCAGTTAAAGCTCATTTGAACCTTATCTAACGTATTACATTCATATCATACATCAGTGTCACCTGCAACAGTCGACATTCCTCCTCATTACATAACTATTTCCCGATCCCATGCTTGCAACAGGTGTCTGACCTTACCCCAGGTCAGTTAAAGCTCATTTGAACCTTATCTGACGTATTACATTCATATCATACATCTGTATCACCTGCAACGGTCGACATTCTTCCTTATTACATAACTATTTCCCCATCCCACGCCTGCAACAGGTGTCTAACCTTACCCTAGCTCAGTTAAAGCTCATGGGAACCGTATCAAACGAATTACATTCGTATCATACATCTGTGTCACCTGTAACAGTTTTCATTCTTCCTGATTACATAACTATTTTCCCATCCCATGCCTGCAACAGGTGTCTAACCATACCCTAGGGCAGATAAAGGTCATGGGAACCCTATCTAACGTATTAAATTCATATCATACATCTGTGTCACCTGCAACAGTCGACATTCTTCCTTTTTACATAACTATTTCCCCATCCCACGCCTGCAACAGGTGTCTAACCTTACCCTATGTCAGTTAAAGCTCATGGGAACCCTATCTAACCTAATTATTTCATATCATATATCTGGGTCACCTGTAATAGTCAACATTCTTTCTATTTATATAACTATTTCCCGAACCCATGCCTGCAACATTTGTCTCACCTTACCCTAGGTTAGTTAAAGCTCATGGGAACCCTATCTAACGTATTACATTCATATCATACATCTGTGTCACCTGTAATAATCGACATTCTTCCTGATTACATAACTATTTCCCGAACCCATGTCTGCAACAGGTGTCTAACACTACCCTAGGTCAGTTACAATTCATGGGAACCCTATATAACGTATTAAATTCATATCATACATCTGTGTCACCTGTAACAGTCGACATTCTTTCCATTTACATAACTATTTAAAAATCCCATGCCTGCAACAGGTGTCTAATCTTATCCAAGGACAGTTAAAGCTAATGTGAACCCTATCTACCGTATTAAATTCATAGCATACATCTGTGTCACCTGTAACAGTCGACATTCTTTCTATTTACATAACTATTTCTCCATCCCATGCCTGGAACTGGTGTCTAACCTTACCCTAGGTCAGGTAAAGCTCATGTGAACCCTATCTAACGTATTACGATCATATCATACATCTGTATCACCTGTAACAGTCGACATTCTTTTTATTTACATAAGTATTTCCACATCCCATGCCTACAACAGGAGTCTAACCATACCCTAGCTTATTTAAAGCTCATGGGAACCCTATCTATTGTATTACATTCATATCATACATCTGTGTCACCTGTAACAGTCGACATTCTATCTATTTACATAACTATTTCCCCATCCATAAGCCTGCAACAGGTGTCTAAACGTACCTTAGGTCAGTTAAAGCTCATGGGAACACTATCTAACGTATTACATTCATATCATACATCAGTGTCACCTGCAACAGTCGACAATCTTCCTGATTACATAACTATTTCCCCATCCCACGCCTGCAACAGGTGTCTAACCTTGACCTAGGTCAGTTAAAGCTAATGGAAACCCTATATAACGTATTAAATTCATATCATACATCTGTGTCACCTGTAACAGTCGACATTCTTTCCATTTACATAACTATTTAACGATCCCATGCCTGCAACAGGTGTCTAATCTTATCCAAGGACAGTTAAAGCTAATGTGAACCCTATCTAACGTATTACATTCATATCATACATCTGTGTCACCTGTAACAGTCAACATTCTTTCCATTTACATAACTATTTAACGATCCCATGCCTGCAACAGGTGTCTAATCTTATCCAAGGACAGTTAAAGCTAATGTGAACCCTATCTAACGTATTACATTCATATCATACATCTGTGTCACCTGTAACAGTTTTCATTCTTCCTGATTACATAACTATTTTCCCATCCCATGCCTGCAACAGGTGTCTAACCTTACCCTAAGTCAGTTAAAGCTCATGGTAACGCTATCTATTGTATTACATTCATATCATACATCTGTGTCACCTGTAACAGTCGACATTCTTTCCATTTACATAACTATTTAACGATCCCATGCCTGCAACAGGTGTCTAATCTTATCCAAGGACAGTTAAAGCTAATGTGAACCCTATCTAACGTATTACATTCATATCATACATCTGTGTCACCTGTAACAGTTTTCATTCTTCCTGATTACATAACTATTTTCCCATCCCATGCCTGCAACAGGTGTCTAATCTTATCCAAGGACAGTTAAAGCTAATGTGAACCCTATCTAACGTATTACATTCATATCATACATCTGTGTCACCTGTAACAGTTTTCATTCTTCCTGATTACATAACTATTTTCCCATCCCATGCCTGCAACAGGTGTCTAACCATACCCTAGGGCAGATAAAGGTCATGGGAACCCTATCTAACGTATTACATTCATATCATACATCTGTGTCACCTGCAACAGTCGACATTCATCCTTATTACATAACTATTTCCCCATCCCACGCCTGCAACAGGTGTCTAACCTTACCCTATGTCAGTTAAAGCTCATGGGAACCCTATCTAACTTAATTATTTCATATCATATATCTGGGTCACCTGTAATAGTCAACATTCTTTCTATTTATATAACTATTTCCCGAACCCATGCCTGCAACATTTGTCTCACCTTACCCTAGGTTAGTTAAAGCTCATGGGAACCCTATCTAACGTAATACATGCATATCATACATCTGTGTCACTTGTAACAGTCGATATTCTTTCTATTTACATAACTATTTCTCCATCCCATGCCTGGAACAGGTGTCTAACCTTACCCTAGGTCAGTTAAAGCTAATGGGAACCATATATAACGAATTACATGCATATCATACATCTGTATCACCTGTAACAGTTTTCATTCTTCCTGATTACATAACAATTTTCCCATCCCATTCCTGCAACAGGTGTCTAACCTTACCCTATGCCAGATAAAGGTCATGGGAACCCTATCTATTGTATTACATTCATATCATACATCAGTGTCACCTGCAACAGTCGACATTCTTCCTGATTACATAACTATTTCCCCATCCCACGCCTGCAACAGGTGTCTAACCTTACCCTAGGTCAGTTAAAGCTAATGGAATCCCTATATAACGTATTAAATTCATATCATACATCAGTGTCACCTGCAACAGTCGACATTCTTCCTGATTACATAACTATTTCCCCATCCCACGCCTGCAACAGGTGTCTAACCTTGACCTAGGTCAGTTAAAGCTAATGGAAACCCTATATAACGTATTAAATTCATATCCTACATCTGTGTCACCTGTAACAGTCGACATTCTTTCCATTTACATAACTATTTAACGATCCCACGCCTGCAACAGGTGTCTAACCTTACCCTAGGTCAGTTAAAGCTCATGGGAACCGTATCTAACGAATTACATTCGTATCGTATATCTGTGTCACCTGTAACAGTCGACATTCTTCCTTATTACATAACTATTTCCCGATCCCATGCCTGCAACAGGATTCTATTCTTACCCCAGGTCAGTTAATGCTTATGGGAACACTATTTAACAACTTACTTTCATATCATACATCTGTGTCACCTGTAACAGTCGACATTCTTCTTGATTACATAACTATTTCCCGAACCCATGCCTGCAGCAGGTGTCTAACCTTACCCTAGGTTAGTTAAAGCTCATGGGAACCCTATCTAACGTATTACATTCATATCATACATCTGTGTCACCTGTAATAGTCGACATTCTTCCTGATTACATAACTATTTCCCGAACCCATGTCTGCAACAGGTGTCTAACACTACTCTAGGTCAGTTACAATTCATGGGAACCCTATATAACGTATTAGATTCATATCATACACCTGTGTCACCAGCAACAGTCAACATTCATTCTATTTATATAACTATTTCCCGATCCCATGCCTGCAACAAGTGTCTAACCTTACCCAAGGACAGTTAAAGCTCATGGGAACACTATCTAACGTATTACATTCATATCATACATCAGTGTCACCTGCAACAGTCGACAATCTTCCTGATTACATAACTATTTCCCCATCCCACGCCTGCAACAGGTGTCTAACCTTGACCTAGGTCAGTTAAAGCTAATGTGAACCCTATCTAACGTATTACATTCATATCATACATCTGTGTCACCTGTAACAGTCGACATTCTTTCCATTTACATAACTATTTAACGATCCCATGCCTGCAACAGGTGTCTAATCTTATCCAAGGACAGTTAAAGCTAATGTGAACCCTATCTTTCGTATTACATTCATATCATACATCTGTGTCACCTGTAACAGTTTTCATTCTTCCTGCTTACATAACTATTTTCCCATCCCATGCCTGCAACAGGTGTCTAACCATACCCTAGGGCAGATAAAGGTCATGGGAACCCTATCTAACGTATTAAATTCATAGCATACATCTGTGTCACCTGCAACAGTCGACATTCATCCTTATTACATAACTATTTCCCCATCCCACGCCTGCAACAGGTGTCTAACCTTACCCTATGTCAGTTAAAGCTCATGGGAACCCTATCTAACTTAATTATTTCATATCATATATCTGGGTCACCTGTAATAGTCAACATTCTTTCTATTTATATAACTATTTCCCGAACCCATGCCTGCAACATTTGTCTCACCTTACCCTAGGTTAGTTAAAGCTCATGGGAACCCTATCTAACGTATTACATTCATATCATACATCTGTGTCACCTGTAATAGTCGACATTCTTCCTGATTACATAACTATTTCCCGAACCCATGTCTGCAACAGGTGTCTAACACTACCCTAGGTCAGTTACAATTCATGGGAACCCTATATAACGTATTAGATTCATATCATACACCTGTGTCACCAGCAACAGTCAACATTCATTCTATTTATATAACTATTTCCCGATCCCATGCCTGCAACAAGTGTCTAACCTTACCCAAGGACAGGTAAAGCTCGTGGAAACCCGATCTAACGTAATACATTCATATCATACATCTGTGTCACCTTTAACAGTTTTCATTCTTCCTGATTACATAACTATTTTCCCATCCCATGCCTGCAACCGGTGTCTAACCTTACCCTAGGCCAGATAAAGGTCATGGGAACCCTATCTAACGTATTAAATTCATAGCATACATCTGTGTCATCTGCAACAGTCGACATTCTTCCTGATTACATAACTATTTCCCCATCCCACGCCTACAACAGGTGTCTAACCTTGACCTAGGTCAGTTAAAGCTAATGGAAACCCTATATAACGTATTAAATTCATATCATACATCTGTGTCACCTGTAACAGTCGACATTCTTTCCATTTACATAACTATTTAAAAATCCCATGCCTGCAACAGGTGTCTAATCTTATCCAAGGACAGTTAAAGCTAATGTGAACCCTATCTAACGTATTAAATTCATAGCATAAATCTGTGTCACCTGCAACAGTCGACATTCCTCCTCATTACATAACTATTTCCCGATCCCATGCTTGCAACAGGTGTCTAACCTTACCCTAGGTCAGTTAAAGCTCATGGGAACCGTATCTAACGAATTACATTCGTATCGTATATCTGTGTCACCTGTAACAGTCGACATTCTTCCTTATTACATAACTATTTCCCGATCCCATGCCTGCAACAGAATTCTATTCTTACCCCAGGTCAGTTAATGCTTATGGGAACACTATTTAACAACTTACTTTCATATCATACATCTGTGTCACCTGTAACAGTCGACATTCTTCTTGATTACATAACTATTTCCCGAACCCATGCCTGCAGCAGTTGTCTAACCTTACCCTAGGTTAGTTAAAGCTCATGCGACCCCTATCTAACGTATAACATTCATATCATACATCTGTGTCACCTGTAACAGTTGCCATTCTCTCTATTTACATAACTATTTCCCCATTCCCATGCCTGTAGCAGGTGTCTAACATTTCCAATGGTCAGGTAAAGATCATGGGAGCCCTTTCTAACGTATTACATACATATCATACATCTATGTCAACTGTAACAGTCGACATTCTTTCTGATTACACAACTATTTTAAAATCCCATGCCTGCAACAGGTGTCTAACCTTACCCTATTTCAGTTGAAGCTCATGTTATCCCTATCTCACGTATTACATTCATATCGTACATCTGCGTCACCTAAAACAGACCACGTTCTTTCTATTTAAATAACTATTTCCCGATATATGCCTGCAACAGATTTCTAACCTTACCCTAGGTTAGTTAAAGCTCATGGAAACCCTATCTATCGTATTACATTCATGTCATACATCGGTGTCTCCTGTAACAGTAGACATCCTTCCTATTTATATACCTACTTCCCTATCCCATGTCTGCAAGTGGTGTCTAAGCTTACCCAAGAACAGTTAAAGCTCATGGGAAGCCTATCTAACGTATTACATTCATATCATACATCTGTATCACCTGTAACTGTCGACATTCTTTCTATTTACATAACTATTTCTCCATCCCATGCATGGAACAGGTGTCTAACCTAACCCTAGGTCAGTTTAAGCTCATGCGAACCCTATCTAACGTATTACGATCATATCATACATCTGTGTCACCTGTAACAGTCAAAAGTCTTTCTATTTACATAACTATTTCCCCATCCCATGCCTACAACAAGGGTCTAACCATACCCTAGGTAAGGTAAAGCTCATGGGAACCCTATCTAACGTATTACATTCATATCATACATCTGTGTCACTTGTAACAGTCGACACCCTTCCTATTTACATAACTATCTCCCTATCCCATGGTTGCAAGTGGTGTCCAGCCTTGCCCAAGAACAGTTAAAGCTCATGGGATGCCTATCTAACGTATTACATTCATATCATACATCTGTGTCACCTGTAACAGTCGATATTCTTCCTGATTACATAATTATTTCCCCATAAGATGCCTGAAACAGGTGTCTAACCTTACCTTAGGTCAGTTAAAGCTCATGTGAACCCTATCTAACGTATTACGATCATATCATACATCTGTATCACCTGTAACAGTCGACATTCTTTTTATTTACATAACTATTCCTACATCCCATGCCTACAACAGGGGTCTAAACATAGGTCAATTGACCCTAGGTCAATTAAAGCTCATGGGAACCTTATCTATTGTAATACATTCATATCATACATCTGTGTCACCTGTAACAGTCGACATTCTTTCTATTTACATAACTATTTCCCCATCCATAAGCCTGCAACAGGTGTCTAAACCTACCTTAGGTCGGTTAAAGCTCATGGGAACCCCATCTAACGTATTACATTCATATCATACATCAGTGTCACCTGCAACAGTCGACCTTCTTCCTGATTACATAACTATTTCCCCATCCCACGCCTGCAACAGGTGTCTAACCTTACCCTAGGTCAGTTAAAGCTAATGGAATCCCTATATAACGTATTAAATTCATATCCTACATCTGTGTCACCTGTAACAGTTGACATTCCTTCTCATTACATAACTATTTCGCGATCCCATGCCTGCAACAGGTGTCTGAACTTACCCCAGGTCAGGTAAAGCTCATTTGAACCTTATCTAACGTATTAAATTCATATACATCAGTGTCACCTGCAACAGTCGACATTCTTCCTGATTACATAACTATTTCCCCAACCCTCGCCTGCAACAGGTGTCTAACCCTACCCTAGGTCAGTCAAAGCTCATGGGAACGGTATCTAACGTATTACATTCATATCATACATCTGTGTCACCTGCAACAGTCGACAACTATTTCCGAACCCATGCCTGCAACATTTGTCTCACCTTACCTTAGGTTAGTTAAAGCTCATGGAAACCCTATCTAACGTAATACATGCATATCATACACCTGTGTCACATGTAACAGTCGACATTCTTTCTATTTACATAACTATTTCCCCATCCCATGCCTACAACAAATGTCTAACCATACCCTAGTTTAGTTAAAGCTCATGGTAACCTTATCTAACGTAATACATTCATATCATACATCTGTGTCACCTGTAACAGTCGATATTCTTCCTGATTACATAACTATTTACCGATCCCATGCCTGCAACTTTTGTCTAACTTTACCCTAGGTGAGTTAAAGCTCGTGGGAACACTATCTAACGTATTACATTCATATTTAAGTTACGTATATTTAAGTTTGTATATGATTACATAACTATTTCAAAATCAAATGCCTGCAGCAGTTGTATAAACTTAATCTAGGTAAATTAACGGTCATGGGAACCCTATCTAACGTATTACGTTCATATCATACCACTGTGTCACCTGTAACAGTCAACATTCTTTCTATTTAGATAACTATTTCCCGATCCCATGCCTGCAACAGGTGTCTAACCTTACCCAAGGACAGTTAAAGCTCATGGTAACGCTATCTATTGTATTACATTCATATCATACATCTGTGTCACCTGTTACAGTCGATATTCTTCCTGATTACATAACAATTTCCCGATCCCATGCCTGCAAAGGTTTCCAACCTTACCCTAACGTCTTACAATAATATCATACATCTGTTTGACCAGTATCAACCGTCATTCTTCTTAACTACTTATCTATTCCCTCTTATCCCTACAACAACTGTCTAGCGTTACCCTAGGTCACTTAAAGCTTATAGAATACATGTCTAACGTCTTACAATAATAAAATACATCTGTGTGACCTGTAACAACCGTCATTCTTTTTAACTACTTATCTATTTCCTCTTATCCCTGCAACAACTGTCTAGCGTTACCCTAGGTCAGTTAAACCTTGTAGTAACCTTGCCTAACGTCTTACAATATAATCATACATCTGTGTGACTTTATCAAACTGCATACTTTTTAACTACTAATCTATTCCATCTTATCCCTACAACAACTGTCTAGGATTACCCTAGGTCAGTTAAAGCTTATGGGAACCTTTTCTAACGTCTAACAATAATATGATACAACTTTGTCACCTGTAACAACCGTCATTCTTATTAACTACTTATCTATTTCCTCTTATACTTACAACAACTGTCTAACGTTACCCTAGGTCACTTAAAGTTTATAGAATACTTGTCTAACGTCTTACAATAATATCATACATCTGTGTGACTTTAACAACCTTCATACATTTTAACTACTAATCTATTCCCTCTTATCCCTACAACAACTGTCTAGCGTTACCCTAGGTCAGTTTAAGCCTATAGGATACCTGCCAAACGTCTTACAATAATATCATACACCTATGGGACCTGTAACAATCATCATTCTTCTTAACTACATATCTATTATCTTTTATCCATGAAACAACTATCTAGCGTTACCCTAGGTCAGTTAAAGCTTATAGGAATATTGTCTAAAGCCTTACAATAATATCATACACCTGTGTGACCTGTAAAAACCGACATTTTTTTTATCTACTTATCCATTCCCTCTTATCCCTACAACAACAGTCTAGCGTTACCCTAGGTCAGTTAAATCCTATAGGAACCTTGCCTAAAGTCTTACAATAATATCATACACCTATGGGATCTGTAACATCCGTCATTCTTCTTAACTGCTTATCTATTCCCACGTATCCCTACAACAACTGTCTAGCGTTACCCTAGGTCAGGTAAATCCTATAGGAACTTTGCCTAAAGTATTACAATATTATCATACACCTATGGGACCTCTAACATCCGTCATTCTTCTTAACTACTTATCTATTCCCACTTATCCCTACAACAACTGTCTAGCGTTACCCTAAGTCAGTTAAAGCTTATATAAACCTTGCCTAACGTCTTACAAAAAAATCATAAATCTGTCTAACCTGTAACAACCGTCATTCTTCTTAACTTTCTATCTATTCCCCCTTATCCCTACAATAACTGTCTAACGTTACTCTAGGTCAGTTAAAGCCTATAGGAACCTTGTCTAACGTCTTACAATAATATCATACAATTGTGCGACCTGTAACAACCGTCATTCTTCTTAACTTTCTATCTATTCCCCCTTATCCCTACAATAACTGTCTAACGTTACTCTAGGTCAGTTAAAGCCTATAGGAACCTTGTCTAACGTCTTACAATAATATCATACAATTGTGCAACCTGTAAAAACCGTCATTCTTCTTAACTACTTATCTATTCCCTCATATCTCTAATACAACTGTCTAGCGTTACCCTAGGTAAGTTAAAGCTTATAAGAACCTTGCCTAACGTCTTGCAATAAAATCAAACATCTGTGTGACCTGTAACAACAGTCATACTTCTTAACTTTCTATCTTTTCCCCCTTATCCCTACAATAACTGTCTAACGTTACCCTAGGTCAGTTAAATCTTATAAACCTTGTCTAACGTCTTACAATAATATCATACAATTGTGCGACCTGTAACAACCGTCATTCTTCTTAACTACTTATCTATTCCCTCATATCTCTAATACAACTGTCTAGCGTTACCTTAGGTAAGTCAAAGCTTATAGGAACCTTGCCTAACGTCTTGCAATAAAATCATACATCTGTGTGCCCTGTAACAACAGTCATACTTCTTAACTTTCTATCTATTCCCCCTTATCCCTACAATAACTGTCTAACGTTACCCTAGGTCAGTTAAATCTTATAGGAACCTTGTCTAACGTCTTACAATAATATCATACAATTGAGCGACCTGTAACAACCGTCATTCTTCTTAACTACTTATCTATTCCCTCATATCTCTAATAAAACTGTCTAGCTTTACCCTAGGTAAGTTAAAGCTTATAGGATACTTGTGTAACATCTTACAATAATATCATACCACTGTGTGACCTGTAACAACCGTCATTCTTCTTAACTAATTATCAATTCCATCGTATCCCTATAACAACTGCCTTACAATAATATCATACTCCTATGGGACCTGTAACCACCGTCATTCTTCTTAACTACCTATCTATTCCCTTTCTTCCCTTCAAAACTGTCTAGCGTTAGCCTAGGTCAGTTAAAACTTATTGCAACCTTGTCTAAAGACTTACAAAAATATCATACACCTATGGGACCTGTAACATCCGTCATTCTTCTTACCTACTTATCTATTCCCTCCTATCCCTACAACAACTGTGAAGCGTTACCCTAGGTCAGTTAAAGGTTATAGGAACCTTGCCTAACGTCTTACAATAATATCATACACCTATGGGACCTGTAACATCCGTCATTCCTCTTAACTACTTATCAATTTACTCTTTTACCTACAACAACTGTTTAGCGTTGCCTTAGGTCAGTTAAAGCTTATAGGAACCTTGTCTAACGTGTTACAATAATATCATACAACTTAGTGACCTGTAACAACCGTCATTCTCCTTAACTATCTATCTATTCCCTCTTATCCCTATATCAACTGTCAAGCGTTACCCTAGGTGAGTTAAAGCTTATAGGAACCTTGTCTAACGTCTTACAATAGTATCATACATCTTTGTGAAATGTAACAACCGTCATTCTTCTTAACTAATTATCTATTCTGTCTTAACCCTACAATAACTGTCTAGCGTTAACCTAGGTCAGTTAAAGTTTATATGAACCTCTAACAATAATATCATACATCTGTGTGACCTGTACCAACCGTCATTCTTCTTAACTACTTATCTATTCCCTCTTATCTCTACAACAACTGTCTAACGTTACCCTAGGCCAGTTAAAGCTTATAGGATACTTGTATAACGTCTGACAATAATATCATACACCTTTGGGACCTGTAACAACCGTCATTCTTCCTTACTACCTATCTATTCCCTCTCTTATCCCTGCAGCAACTGTCTAGCGTACCCTACGTCAGTTAAAGCCTATATAAACCTTGAATAACGTCTTACAATTATATCATACATCTGTGTGACTTGTAACAACCGTCATTCTTCTTAACTAATTATCGATTCCCACTTATCCCTACAACAACTGTTTAGTGTTGCCCTAGGCCAGTTAAAGCCCATAGGAACCTTGCCTAACGTCTTGCAATAAAATCATACATCTGTGTGACCTGTAACAACCGTCATTCCTCTTAAATACTTATCAAAATACTCTTATACCTACAACAACTGTTTAGTGTTGCCCTAGGTCAGGTAAAGCTTATAGGAACCTTGCCTAACGTCTTGCAATAAAATCATACATCTGTGTATCCTGTAACAACCGTCATTCCTCTTAACTTTCTATCTATTCCCCCTTATCCCTACAATAACTGTCTAACTTTACTTTAGGTCAGTTAAAGCCTGTAGGAACCTTGTCTAACGTCTTACAATAATATCATACAATTGTGCGACCTGTAACAACCGTCATTCTTCTTAACTACTTATCTATTCCCTCATATCTCTAATACAATTGTCTAGCTTTACCCTAGGCAAGTTAAAGCTTATAGGATACTTGTGTAACATCTTACAATAATATCATACCTTTGTGTGACCTGTAACAACCGTCATTCTTCTTAACTACTTATCTATTCCCTCATATCACTAATACAACTGTCTAGCTTTACTATAGGTAAGCTAAAGCTTATAGGATACTTGTGTAACATCTTACAATAATATCATACCTCTGTGTGACCTGTAACAACCGTCATTCTTCTTAACTACTTATCAATTCCATCGTAACCCCTAAAAACTGCCTAGCGTTACTCTAGTTCAGTTAAAGCTTATAGGATCCTTGTCTAAAGTCTTACAATAATATCATACTCCTATGGGACCTGTAACCACCGTCATTCTTCTTAACTACTGATCTAATCCCTTTCTTGCCTTCAAAACTGTCTAGCGTTAGCCTAGGTCCGTTAAAACTTATTGCAACCTTGTCTAAAGCCTTACAAAAATATCATACACCTATGGGACCTGTAACAACCGTCATTCTTCCTAACTACTTATCTTTTCCCTCTCTTATCCCTGCAACATCTGTCTAGCGTTACCCTAGGTCATTTAAAGCTTATAAAAACCTAGTCTAACGTCTACTATAATATCATACAACTCTGGGAAATTTAACATCCGTCATTCTTCTTAACTACTTATCTATTCCCTCCCTTATCTCTACAGCAAATGTCTAGCGTTACCCTAGGTCAGTTAAATCTTATTGGAACCTTGTCTAACGTCTTACAAAAGTATCATACATCTGTGTGACCTGTAACAACCGTCATTCTTCTTAACTACTTATCAATTCCATCGTATCCCTATAACAACTGCCTAGCTTTACTCTAGGTCAGTTAAAGCTTATAGGATCCTTGTCTAACGCCTTACTATAATATCATACCTCTGTGTGACCAGTAACAACCGTCATACTTCTTAACTACTTATCTATTCCCTCTTATCTCTACAGCAACTGTCTAGCGTTACCCTAGGTCAGTAAAAACTTATATGAACCTTGTTTAACGTCTTACAACAACATCATATCTCTGTGTGACCTGTAAGATCCGTCAATTTCTTAACTACTTATCTATTCCCTTTTATCCCTACAGCAACTGTCTAGTGTTACCCTAGGTCAGTTAAAGCTTATAGGATAATGGTCTAACGCCTTACAATAATATCATACTAATATGGGACGTGTAACCACCGTCATTCTTCTTAACCACCTATCTATTCCCTTTCTTCCCTTCAAAACTGTCTAGCATTACCCTAGGTTAGTTAAAGCTTATAGGAACCTTGCCTAACGTCTTACAAAAATATCATACACCTATGGGACCTGTAACATCCGTCATTCTTCTTAACTACTTATCTATTCCCTCTTATCCCTACTACAACTGTCTAGCGTTACCCTAGGTCAGTTAAATCTAACAGGATACTTGTCTAAAGTCTTACAATAATATCATACATCTGCGTGACCTGTAACGACCGTCATTCTTGTTAACTACTTATCTATTCCCTCTTATCCCTACAACAACTGTCTAGCGTTACCCTAGGTTAGTTAAAGCATATAGGAACCTTGCTTAACGTCATACAATAATATCATACACCTATGGGACCTGTAACATCCGTCATTCTTCTTAACTACTTATCTATTCCCCCTTATCCTTACAACAAGTGTCTAGTTTTACCCTAGGTCAGTTAAAGACTTAGGATACTTGTCTAACGTCTTACAATAATATCATACCTCTCTGTCAGAGGTACCGTCATTCTTCTTAACTACTAATCTATTCTCTCTTATCCCTACAACAAAGATCTAGGGTACCCTAGGTCAGTTAAAGCTTTTAGGAACCTTGTCTAACGTCTTACAATAGTATCATACTTCTTTGTGAAATGTAACAACCGTCATTCTTCTTAACTACTTATCTATTCTGTCTTTACCCTACAACAACTGTCTAGTGTTACCCTAGGTCAGTTAAAGCTTATAGGAACCTTGTCTAACGTCTTACAATAGTATCATAATTCTTTGTGAAATGTAACAACCGTCATTCTTCTTAACTACTTATCTATTCTGTCTTTACCCTACAACAACTGTCTAGTGTTACCCTAGGTCAGTTAAAGCTTATAGGAACCTTGTCTAACGTCTTACAATAGTATCATAATTCTTTGTGAAATGTAACAACCGTCATTCTTCTTAACTACTTATCTATTCTGTCTTTACCCTACAACAACTGTCTAGTGTTACCCTAGGTCAGTTAAAGCTTATAGGATAATGGTCTAACGCCTTACAATAATATCATACACCTATGGGACCTGTAACATCCCTCATTCTTCTTAACTACTTATCTATTCCCCCTTATCCCTACAATAACTGTCTAACGTTAATTTAGGACAGTTAAAGCCTATAGGAACCTTGTCTAACGTCTTACAATAATATCATACAATTGAGCGACATGTAACAACCGTCATTCTTCTTAACTACTTATCTATTCCCTCATATCTCTAATACAACTGTCTAGCTTTACCCTAGGTAAGTTAAAGCTTATAGGATACGTGTGTAACATCTTACAATAATATCATACCTCTGTGTGACCTGTAACAACCGTCATTCTTCTTACCTACTTATCTATTCCCTCTTATCCCTACAACAACTGTGTATCGTTACCCTAGGTTAGTTAAAGCTTATAGGAACCTAGCCTAACGTCTTACAATAATATCATACAATTGTGCGACCTGTAACAACCGTCATTCTTCTTAACTACTTATTTATTCCCTCTTATCCCTACAACAACTGTCTAGTGTTACCCTAGCTTAGTTAAACCTTATAGGAATATTGCCTAACGTATTTCAATAATATCATATCTGTGTGTGACCTGTAAAAACCGTCATACTTCTTAACTACTTATCTATTCCCTCTTATCCCTACAACAACTGTCTAGCGTTACCCTACGTCAGTAAAAACTTATATGAACCTTGTTTAACGTCTTACAACAATATCATATCTCTGTGTGACCTGTAAGAACCGTCATTTTCTTAACTACTTATCTATTCCCTTTTATCCCTACAGCAACTGTCTAGTGTTACCCTAGGTTAGTTAAAGCTTATAGGAACCTTGCCTAAAGTCTTACAAAAATATCATACACCTATGGGACCTGTAACATCCGTCATTCTTCTTAACTACTTATCTATTCCCTCTTATCCCTACTACAACTGTCTAGCGTTACCCTAGGTCAGTTAAATCTTACAGGATACTTGTCTAAAGTCTTACAATAATATCATACATCTGTGTGTCCTGTAACGACCGTCATTCTTGTTAACTACCTATCTATTCCCTTTTATCCCTACAGCAACTGTCTAGCGTTACCCTAGGTCAGTTAGAGCTTAAAGGAACCTTGTCTAACGTCTTACAATAATATCATACACCTATGGGACCTGTAACACTGTAACAATCGTCATTCTCCTTAACTATCTATCTATTCCCTCTTATCCCTATATCAACTGTCAAGCGTTACCCTAGGTCAGTTAAAGCTCATAGGAACCTTGTCTAACGTCTTACAATAGTATCATACTTGTTTGTGAAATGTAACAACCGTCATTCTTCTTAACTACTTATCTATTCTGTCTTTACCCTACAGCAACTGTCTAGTGTTACACTAGGTCAGTTAAAGCTTATAGGATAATGGTCTAACGCCTTACAATAATATCATACTAATATGGGACGTGTATCCACCGTCATTCTTCTTAACCACCTATCTATTCCCTTTCTTCCCTTCAAAACTGTCTAGCATTACCCTAGGTTAGTTAAAGATCATAGGAACCTTGCCTAACGTCATACAATAATATCATACACCTATGGGACCTGTAACATCCGTCATTCTTTTTAACTACTTATCTATTCCCCCTTATCCTTACAAC
The DNA here is from genome assembly GCA_036971475.1 of Prosapia bicincta. Taxonomy (NCBI): domain Eukaryota; kingdom Metazoa; phylum Arthropoda; class Insecta; order Hemiptera; family Cercopidae; genus Prosapia; species Prosapia bicincta. The sequence continues at coordinate 110,368,000 of JBAIZL010000006.1, forward strand.
AAGTGTCTAGTTTTACCCTAGGTCAGTTAAAGACTTAGGATACTTGTCTAACGTCTTACAATAATATCATACCTCTGTGTGACCTGTAAAAACCGTCATTCTTCTTAACTACTTATCTATTCTCCCTTATCCCTACAACAACTATCTAGCGTACCCTAGGTCAGTTAAAGCTTCTAGGAACCTTGTCTAACGTGTTACAATAATATCATACAACGTAGTGACCTGGAACAACCGTCATTCGTCCTTACTACTTATCTATTCTCTCTTTTCCCTACAACAAATATTTAGCGTACCCTAGGTCAGTTAAAGCTTATAGGAACCTTGTCTAACGTCTTACAATAATATCATACATCTTAGTGACCTGTAACAACCGTCATTCTCCTTAACTATCTATTTATTCCCTCTTATCCCTATATCAACTGTCAAGCGTTATCCTAGGTGAGTTAAAGCTTATAGGAACCTTGTCTAACGTCTTACAATAGTATCATACTTCTTTGTGAAATGTAACAACCGTCATTCTCCTTAACTATCTATCTATACCCTCTTATCTCTATATCAACTGTCTAGCGTTACCCTAGGTCAGTTAAAGCTTATAGGAACCTTGTCTAACGTCTTACAATAGTATCATACTTCTTTGTGAAATGTAACAACCGTCATTCTCCTTAACTATCTATCTATTCCCTCTTATCTCTATATCAACTGTCTAGCGTTACCCTAGGTCAGTTAGAGCTTATAGGAACCTTGTCTAACGTCTTACAATAGTATCATACTTCTTTGTGAAATGTAACAACCGTCATTCTCCTTAACTATCTATCTATTCCCTCTTATCTCTATATCAACTGTCAAGCGTTATCCTAGGTGAGTTAAAGCTTATAGGAACCTTGTCTAACGTCTTACAATAGTATCATACTTCTTTGTGAAATGTAACAACCGTCATTCTTCTTAACTACTTATCTATTCTGTCTTTACCCTACAACAACTGTCTAGTGTTACCCTAGGTCAGTTAAAGCTTATAGGAACCTTGCCTAACGTCTTACAAAAATATCATACACCTATGGGACCTGTAACCACCGTCATTCTCCTTAACTATCTATCTATTCCCTCTTATCCCTATATCAACTGTCTAGCGTTACCCTAGGTCAGTTAGAGCTTATAGGAACCTTGTCTAACGTCTTACAATAGTATCATACTTCTTTGTGAAATGTAACAACCGTCATTCTCCTTAACTATCCATCTATTCCCTCTTATCTCTATATCAACTGTCTAGCGTTACCCTAGGTCAGTTAAAGCTTATAGGAACCTTGTCTAACGTCTTACAATAGTATCATACTTCTTTGTGAAATGTAACAACCGTCATTCTCCTTAACTATCTATCTATTCCCTCTTATCTCTATATCAACTGTCTAGCGTTACCCTAGGTCAGTTAGAGCTTATAGGAACCTTGTCTAACGTCTTACAATAGTATCATACTTCTTTGTGAAATGTAACAACCGTCATTCTCCTTAACTATCTATCTATTCCCTCTTATCTCTATATCAACTGTCAAACGTTATCCTAGGTGAGTTAAAGCTTATAGGAACCTTGTCTAACGTCTTACAATAGTATCATACTTCTTTGTGAAATGTAACAACCGTCATTCTCCTTAACTATCTATCTATTCCCTCTTATCTCTATATCAACTGTCTAGCGTTATCCTAGGTGAGTTAAAGCTTATAGGAACCTTGTCTAACGTCTTACAATAGTATCATACTTCTTTGTGAAATGTAACAACCGTCATTCTTCTTAACTACTTATCTATTCTGTCTTTACCCTACAACAACTGTCTAGTGTTACCCTAGGTCAGTTAAAGCTTATAGGAACCTTGCCTAACGTCTTACAAAAATATCATACACCTATGGGACCTGTAACCACCGTCATTCTCCTTAACTATCTATCTATTCCCTCTTATCCCTATATCAACTGTCTAGCGTTACCCTAGGACAGTTTAAGCTTATAGGGACCTTGTCTAACGCCTTACAATAATATCATACTCCTATGGGACCTGTAACCACCGTCATTCTTCTTAACTACCTATCTATTCCCTCTTATCCCTACAACAACTGTCTAGCGTTACCCTAGGTTAGTTAAAGCTTATAGGAACATTGCCTAACGTCTTACAATAATATCATACCTCTGTGTGACCTGTAAAAACCGTCATTCTTCTTAACTACTTATCTATTCTCTCTTAGCCCTACAACAACTATCTGGTGTACCCTAGGTCAGTTAAAGCTTATACGAAATTTGTCTAACGTCTTAGCATATCATACATCTTTGTGACCGGTAACAACCGTCAGTATTACTTACTACTTATCTATTTCCTCTTATCCCTGCAAAAACTGTCTAGCTTTTCCCTAGGTCAGTTAAAGCTCATAATATACTTGTCTAATGTTTTACAATAATATCATACACTTATGGGACCTGTAACAACCGCCATTCTTCTCACCTACTTATCTATTCACTCTTATCCCTACAACAACTGTCTAGCGTTACCCTAGGTCAGTTAAAGCTTATAGGAACCTTGTCTAACGTGTTACAATAATATCATACATTTGTGAGACCTGTAATAACCGACATTCTTCTTAACTACTTATCTATTCCCCCTTATCCCTACAACAACTGTCTAGTGTTACCCTAGGTCAGTTAAAGCCTTAGGATACTTGTCTAACGTCTTACAATAATATCATACCTCTGTGTGACCTGTAAAACCGCCATTCTTCTTAACTACTTATTTATTCCCCCTTATAACTACAACAACTGTCTAGTGTTACCCGAGGTCAGTTAAAGCTTATAGGAACTTTGTCTAACGTGTTACAATAATATCATACATCTGTGTGACCTGTAACAACCGTCATTCTCCTTAACTATCTATCTATTCCCTCGTATCCCTATATCAACTGTCTAGCGTTACCCTAGGTCAGTTAGAGCTTATAGGAACCTTGTCTAACGTCTTACAATAGTATCATACATCTTTGTGAAATGTAACAACCGTCATTCTTCTTAACTACTTATCTATTCTGTCTTTACCCTACAACAACTGTCTAGCGTTAACCTAGGTCAGTTAAAGTTCATATGAACCTTGTATTACATCTAACAATAATATCATACATCCGTGTGAAATGTACCAACCGTCATTCTTCTTAACTACTTGCTTATAGGATACTTGTATAACGTCTGACAATAATATCATACATCTGTGTGACCTGTACCAACCGTCATTCTTCTAAACGTCTTATCTATTGCTTCTTATTTCTACAACAACGATCTAGCGTTACCCTCTAGGTCAGTTAAAGCTTATAGTATACTTGTATAACGTCTTACAATAATATCATACATCTGTGTGACCTGTACCAACCGTCATTCTTCTGAACTTCTTATCTATTGCTTCTTATTCCTACAACAACGATCTAGCGTTACCCTCTAGGTCAGTTAAAGCTTATAGTATACTTGTCTAACGTCTTACAATAATATCATACACATGTGTGACCTGTAACGACCGTCATTCTAGTTAACTACTTATCTATTCCATCTTATCTCTACAACAACTGTCTAGCGTTACCCTAGGTCAGTTAAAGCTTATAGGAACCTTGCCTAACGTCTTACAATAATATCATACACCTATGGGACCTGTAACATCCGTCATTTCTCTAACTACTTATCTATTCCCTCTTATCCCTACTGTTTGGTAACAATAATTTCGGAGGACCAATAATTATTACAATTATATAAATTAATAGTTTGTACTTACGTGCACCGTGGAATACACACTTATCACACTCGCGTATTAAATAAGCGATTTCTGGCCAGAAAACTTGTTCGTATTCCACGCATTGGTCACATTCGGTATAAACATTAATAAAATAGTTACATTCACGTATTCTAGTACCTAAGGTACGGAGATTGAAAAGTATAATAGTATACTAGAACGTAGGGGTATCGGTCTACACTCCCGAAAGGTCTAACTTGCTCTGCCGGTTCAAACGGCAGAACAAACCTTATCACGGGTGAGCTTTGTCTGACTTTGGCGGCGGGTTTAAAATAAAAGAAATGAGTCTATATTAATTTTAAATACGTAACATACCGGGGGCCTTGAATCCTTCTAGGATTCAAAGAGTACTAACACAAATATAATATCTTGAGAGTTTATAAAAATAAAAAGTTCATAAAGGAAAATAAAAATATCTCTTTTACAAAAATTGAGCGCACTATGGCGCACGTTCATTATGAGCGTAGAGGTAGAGGGAAAACCTTGTGAGCAGGTCTTGTCAAGGTTCCCTGCTTTGTCTTCAAATGAACCATTCTTACTACACCATCCTTTCATGGAGAAACACTACTTATCGTAGCCAGAGCCCATGCGAGAGGTGGTGCAGGTTGATGCACTAATACGAGGTCGCCGACGCGCAGGTTGACAGTTGGCACGTTCCACTTCCCCCGTTGCTGAAGAATATTTATATATTCTAGATGCCATCTCTTCCAAATACGCTGGTGAAAGGCCTTGATTAGCCGCCAGTGCTTGAGTCGGTTGGCAGGAACGTTGAAAAGATCCTCTTCTGGAACTGAAACCAATGAAGATCCTATTAAGAAGTGACCCGGGGTGAGTGCATTGAGGTCTGAGGCGTCGTTTGACAGAGGTGTGAGAGGTCTCGAATTTAAAATAGCCTCTACTTGAGTTGTGAGAGTGGAAAATTCACATAGTGTTAAAATATGTTCACCGATGACACGTCGGAGGTGATGTTTTGCACTCTTGATTGCTGCTTCCCAAAGACCACCTTGATGAGGAGCTGCAGGCGGGTTGAAATGAAAGTTGATATTGTGTTGTGATGAGAATTCAGCAAGAGGGGTTCGGCCTGAAGAGATGATAAGATTTTGTAAAGCATTATTCGCTCCAACGAAATTCGTTCCACAGTCAGAATAAATATTTGTGCAAAGACCGCGTCTAGACACAAATCGGGTGAGAGCGGCAATAAACCCATCTGTCGACAGGTCCGATACTACTTCAATGTGTACAGCCTTTGTCACAAGGCAAACAAAGATACAAATATATGCTTTTGTCAAGCGAATCGAGCGCAAATTGTGCATTTTGATGTTAAAAGGACCTCCTTAGTCAATTCCGGTGTGGAGAAACGGATGAGAAGGAGTTAATCTTGCTTTTGGTAAATCACCCATGAGCGGAGATTTATTGTGAGGCTTGTGTCGGAAACATACAACACACTGAAAAATGCGAGAGCGTATTACACTTCGGGAGTATCCACACATCCTGTGCAAGAAGTGATTGAGTCAATTGAGCGCCCGAGTGTAAGTATTTTCGATGATAAAAATCAATAAGAAGGTTGACGACATGATGTCGTTTGGGCAAAATCACAGGATGTTGCCGATCCGTAGGAAGTTTTAAAGCGTTGAGACGTCCTCCCACTCGTAGGATATCATCCTTGTCGAGAAAAGGAGAGAGTCGGCGGAGTTGTGACGAGGCAGGTGTAGTTGGATCCTTCTTCATGGCAACGATGTAGTCTCTGAACGCTGATTCTTGAACCATCTTGAAAATTGCCAGTCTTGACGCTCTCATTTCCAGAGTGTTGAGAGGACCATCGAGCTTTCTTGAATGACGAGCGTTATGAGTAAATCGCAAAATATAAGCCATCACACGCTGGAGTCGGCTAAAGTGAGAAAACTGAGTGAGGAGCTCCCATTCATGAGGAGCAGTTGTTATGAGAGATATAGGTGAAATGGGTTTCTCTTCTCCTGTGTCAGTAAGTTTTGCAGGCATAAAATGAGATACAGGCCAGTTATCATTAGATTTTTGTAGCCAAAAGGGGCCGTACCACCACAATGAGTGCTGTGGTAAATCTTTAGGAAGTAACCCACGCGACGCGCAATCAGCAGGATTATCTTCACTCGCTACGTGTTTCCAGTAATGAGAAGGCACTAATTCTTGTATCTGGGCTACCCGGTTGGCGACAAATGTCTTCAATCGATGAAGAGGTGTTTGTAACCATGTCAGTGTTACTGTCGAATCACACCATAGAAATACAGAAGAAAATTCCACCCTTTTTTCAAAAAGAGAGATAACATATCCCACTAGTTGGGCGAGTAAATGAGCTGCACCTCTAATCGAGGTACCGTGAGCCTTTTCAGAGGGGCTACCCGAGTCTTCGATATTACTTGCCGAATTAACACAGAGTCGTCGCTAATTTGGCATCTCAAGTAAACGACGGCGGCATAACCGTTCTCAGAAGCATCTGAGAAACCGTGTAACTCAAAGTTTCTCGAGTGTGTTATTCGTAATGCACGAGGAATTACAATTTCTCGTAGAGTATTAGCCGAGTCTGTAAAGGTTTGCCATAATTTCAATTGTTCAGATGGAAGTGGTTCATCCCAGTTCAATCCTTTGATCCAGAGTAGTTGCATAAAACGTTTGGCCCACATAACAATGGGTGAGAGAAAGCCACAAGGATCGTAAATCTGGGCAATGATACCGAGAATTTGACGTTTAGTCCTGGAATTGTGAGGAAAATTCAAATTATAGGTAAACGTATCGGTAGAGGGTGACCAGTGAAGACCTAATATAGTGAAATGTGGTTGTTTACTGCCTTGAAGGAATACAGGGGTCTTTAAATGAGCATCAGGAAGATCTTACAGCAGTTGACTGGAGTTAGATGTCCATTTGCGTAGTTCAAAGCCTCCGCGAGCCAGGAGCGAGATGAGTTGCTTACGTAGGCTCAAAGCCTTTTCTTCAGAGTCAGCTCCAGAGATGATGTCATCTACGAACGTCTGCGTGCGTAGAATATTTGCAGCTTCAGGATAGGAGTCACCTTCGTCTGCAGCGAGCTGATGTAAGGTTCTAATGGCAAGATACGGTGAACAATTCACTCCGTAAGTCACTGTCGTGAGCTTGTAGATTAAAGAGGGCTGATCTGGACTTTCACGCCATAAGATCATCTGATAGCACTGGTCATCAGGGTGCATTTTTACCTGTCTATACATTTGACGAATGTCACAAGAAAAAACAACGTTATGAATCCGAAAATTTAGTAATAAATCACAAATATTCGTTTGCATCTTTTTGCCTGTTAATAAAATATTATTAAGAGAAATACCATTAGAGGTTTCAGAACTAGCATCAAATACAGTACGTAAACGAGTTGTGCTGCTAGACTCCTTTAAAACACCATGGTGAGGAAGGAAGTAATGAGGTACAGTTAGATCAGTATTATGAGCGTATATCATGTGACCAGAGGCTAAGTAGTCAGCCATAAAATCAGTATATAGGGATTTAAATTGAGGCTGAGCACTAAATTTCTTCTCTAGAGAGTGCAGTCTTTTTTCTGCATTTAAACGAGATTGACCCAGAGGAGGATGTTCAGTCTTGAATGGTAGTCGGACGCAATATCGGTCAGATTGGTCCCGAGTATGAGTGGCGAGAAAGTGATCTTCACATAATGTATCTTCTTGAGAAAGCTTAGACACAGCAGGGGGTTCTTCCTGTTGCCAAAACCTTTGTAGTGAGTCGTGAAGGTCAATGTCGTTGACAACTAGAAGTGTAGTTGATAATTGAGAGCTGGAGTTACTATGAAGTTCACTGTCAGATTGACATGGTGCATTACCCATTACTAAAAAACCAAAGTGTGTGCCTATTAGCCTGGGTCAACCAGGTCCGAGGTTATAAGCTTCTTGAGTAAGTATGAGTGGAAATAAAGCACCACCAAGAAGAACGTCTATGCCTCCTGGCAAGTGAAACGTTGGGTCTGCCAAAACATAAGGACGAACCTTGGAAAGAACTTCAGAGTCTACTTGTGTGCTTGGTAGGTTAACACATATTTTTTCCAATATTAAAAATCTTTCATTAATTGAAATAACCTTGCACCCAAAAGTTTCAACAGCAACTGAGGTGAGACCTTTTGAGCGTAAGGGTACCTGAGACAATCCTACCACACTATGAGTGGTCTTAGTACGAGGAGCACACAATAATTGAGCAGCACGCTCGGTGAGAAAGCAAGATTGACTGCCAGAGTCAACAAGAGCACGAAATACATGAGTAATACCGTTAGACGAGGTAAGCTTAACAAGTAGAGTGCCTAAGAGAACAGTATTAGAGATTTGAGACGTATTCTGCTTTTCTTGACAGGTCATCGTGATTGGAGAAGGGGTTATTTCCTGTTGAAGTGTCGGAGAGTCTTGACGCGAAGTTTGAGGTGTGGTCCGTTGCATCGTAGAGTAATTTTCAAAATGTAATAATGTATGATGATTTTTGTGGCATTTGTAGCAACTAAACTTTGACCTACAGTCCTTAAGATGGTGAGTACCTAAGCATGAGGTACAACGCCCCTTTTCCTTTACAATTTTGAGACGGGATTTGGCGTCCTGACTCTTGAAGTCCGGACACGAATATACCTTATGGTCAATTTTATTGCATATAAAGCATGGATGAGGTTTAACTTTAATGGAGGAGCTTTCTCCATAATTGTAGGACATCAGTGATACTTTTTGTTTAAAGTATTTATTTTGGGAACCAGAGGGGATGCGTGATCCAGACGAGGAGGGTTTCGAGGTGAAAGGAGAATGAAGATTGGCATCTTCAACTTCATTACATTCTTTACTTAAAAACTTAATAATTTCCGCTGCATCAGGTATTGTAGTGGAGTCAACTCTCTCTCTTGAGTAACATTTGATGAACGGAAGTTTTCAAAACGGTTCCCAAGTTCACTATCCATTTTTCGTAAAAGCATAGCAGATAACAAAGGATTTTTACTAGTGACATCGATGTCAAGACCTTTAAGAGCTTGTATATTTTCTGAGTATAAATTTACAAAATTTCTCATTTGTTTAGGCGTGTTGTTTACAGAGGGCAAATCTAAAATTTGATTAAGGTGTAAAGTAACTAACCGCCTCGGCGAGTGATATCTTTCTTTTAATAAGTCATAGGCCACTTTATAGTTAGCGTCAGAAATAGGGAGAGATTTAATTAAATTTAGCGGTTCTCCTGAGATAACGCTCAATAAATATTGAAGTTTAGAAACTGCTGGTAACGATGCATTTTCATGAATGCTAGCGTTAAATATATTAATGAATGACATCCATTCGAAAAATTCACCATTGAAATGCTTGAGTTCAAGCTTAGGCAGTCGTATATGTAACTGAGGAGTAACTATTTCACATTTAGGCCTTGTTGATGACATCTTACTTTCTATCGAATATACGGTAGAATTATTATAATCGACTAACTCGTTGATTCTGTTAAGAGGAGCGTAGTTGGGTTGAAAATTCGGGTTAGCCTGTATTTCTAGTTCATGATAAATGTCTAAAATATCAGAAAATTCTTCACGAAGCCTATTTATAGATTTAGCGCGCACCAACAATTTTTGCAGAATTGACTTATCAGATGTTTTTTTTTGTTAGATCAAAAATCTCTTGAATTTGACTAAATATACTGGCTTTCTTTGATTTAATAACTGCCAAAGATTTTGCCATGATTAAATGATGGTTTTATAGCAGTAGATGAGATAACTGCTTTAATTTTTAAATTACAAAATGTTTTAAAGAGATTAGGCCTATGAGCGTATATGTTTAACGGAGAGATAAATAAGCCTAAGTAAACAACAAATCGACGTAGGCTCAATGAGATAACCTTCTATAAACAACTGAAATCACTTTTCATAAACTTTTACAATTAATTTAAACCAACATATTAATGCACGCCAAAGCCAAACAAAGATGAGAGAGGTATCAGCTGTTTCATATACTGCGACATGAAACTAGTTTTCCAGTGTTTGCATGCACAGACAAAGTTTGAAAAAACTTGTAGAAATTGTAGAATGAACACATATAATGAATTGTATTTTATTTTATTTTTTATATAGGTCTTAAGGCTCAAGATCCGGCCCGGCTGGACCAAATTTGTTTGGTAACAATAATTTCGGAGAACCAATAATTATTACAATTATATAAATTAATAGTTTGTACTTACGTGCACCGTGGAATACACACTTATCACACTCGCGTATTAAATAAGCGATTTCTGGCCAGAAAACTTGTTCGTATTCCACGCACTGGTCACATTCGGTATAAACATTAATAAAATAGTTACATTTACGTATTCTAGTACCTAAGGTACGGAGATTGAAAAGTATAATAGTATACTAGAACGTAGGGGTATCGGCCTACACTCCCGAAAGGTCTAACTTGCTCTGCCGGTTCAAACGGCAGAACAAACCTTATCACAGGTGAGCTTTGTCTGAATTGGCGGCGGGTTTAAAATAAAAGAAATGAGTCTATATTAATTTTAAATACGTAACACCTACAGCAACTGTCTAGCGTTACCCTAGGTCAGTTAAAGCCTTAGGATACTTGTCTAACGTCTTACAATAATATCATACCTCTGTGTGACCTGTAAAAACCGTCATTCTTCTTAACTACTTATCTATTCTTTCTTATCCCTACAACAACTGTCTAGTGTTACCCTAGGTCAGTTAAAACCTTAGGATACTTGTCTAACGCCTTACAAAAATATCATACCTCTGAGTGACCTGTAAAAACCGTCATTCTTCTTAACTACTTATCTATTCTTTCTTATCCCTACAACAACTGTCTAGTGTTACCCTAGGTCAGTTAAAGCCTTAGGATACTTGTCTAACGTCTTACGATAATATCACACCTCTGTGTGACCTGTAAAAACCGTCATTCTTCTTAACTACTTATCTATTCTCTCTTATCCCTACAAAAACTATCTAGCGTACCCTAGGTCAGTAAAAGCTTATATGAAATGTGTCTAACGTCTTACGATAATATCATACCTCTGTGTGACCTGTAAAAACCGTCATTCTTCTTAACTACTTATCTATTCTCTCTTACCCCTGCAAAAACTGTCTAGCTTTACCCTAGGTCAGTTAAAGCTTATAGAATACTTGTCTAACGTCTTACAATAATATCATACATCTGTGTGACTTTAACAACCTTCATACTTTTTAACTACTAATCTATTCCCTCTTATCCCTACAACAACTGTCTAGCGTTACCCTAGGTCAGTTAAAGCTTATAGGAACCTTGTCTAACGTCTTACAATAATATCATACATCTGTGAGACCTGTAACGACCGTCATTCTTGTTAACTACTTATCTATTCCTTCTTATCCCTACAACAACTGTCTAGCGTTACCCTAGGTCAGTTAAAGCTTATAGGAACCTTGCCTAACGTCTTACAATAATATCACACCTCTGTGTGACCTGTAAAAACCGCCATTCTTCTTAACTACTTATCTATTCCTTCTTATCCCTACAACAACTATCTAGCGTACCCTAGCTCAGTTAAAGCTTATACGAAATTTGTCTAATGTCTTAAAATAATATCATACATCTTAGTGACCTGTAACAACCGTCATTCTTCCTTACTACTTATCTTTTCCCTCTCTTATACCTGCAACATCTGTCTAGCGTTACCCTAGATCAGTTAGAGCCTATGGGAACCTTGTCTAACGTCTTACAATATCATACACCTATGGGACCTGTAACAACCTACATTCTTCCTTACTACTTATCTTTTCCTTCTCTTATCCCTACAGCAAATGTCTAGCGTTACCCCAGGTTAGTTGAGCCTATAGGAACCTTGTCTAACGTCTTACAATATCATACACCTATGGGACCTCTAACAACCGTCATTCATCCTTACTACTTATCTTTCCCTCTCTTATCCCTGCAACATCTGTCTAGCGTTACCCTAGGTCAGTTAGAGCCTATGGGAACCTTGTCTAACGTCTTACAATATCATACACCTATGGGACCTGTAACAAACGTCATTCTTCCTTACTACTTATCTTTACCCTCTCTTATCGCTGCAACATCTGTCTAGCATTACCCTAGGTCATTTAAAACTTATAAAAACCTAGTCCAACGTCTTACTATTATATCATACATCTTAGTGACCTGCAACAACCATCATTCTTTCTTAGTACTTATCTTTTCCCTCTCTTATCCCTACAGCAAATGTCTAACGTTACCCTAGGTCAGTTGAGCCTATAGGAACCTTATCTAACGTCTTACAATATCATACACCTATGGGACCTGTAACAACCGTCATTCTTCCTTACTACTAATCTTTTCCCTCTCTTATCCCTGCAACATCTGTCTAGCATTACCCTAGGTCAGTTAGAGCCTATGGGAACCTTGTCTAACGTCTTACAATATCATACACCTATGGGACCTGTAACAACCGTCATTCTTCCTTACTACTTATCTTTTCCCTCTCTTATCCCTGCAACATCTGTCTAGCAATACCCTAGGTCATTTAAAGCTTATAAAAACCTAGTCCAACGTCTTACTATTATATCATACATCTTAGTGACCTGCAACAACCATCATTCTTTCTTACTACTTATCTTTTCCCTCTCTTATCCCTACAGCAAATGTCTAACGTTACCCTAGGTCAGTTGAGCCTATAGGAACCTTATCTAACGTCTTACAATATCATACACCTATGGGACCTGTAACAACCGTCATTCTTCCTTACTACTTATCTTTTCCCTCTCTTATCCCTGCAACATCTGTCTAGCATTACCCTAGGTCAGTTAGAGCCTATGGGAACCTTGTCTAACGTCTTACAATATCATACACCTATGGGACCTGTAACAACCGTCATTCTTCCTTACTACTTATCTATTCCCTCTCTTATCCCTGCAAACTCTGTCTAGCATTACCCTAGGTCATTTAAAGCTTATAAAAACCTAAACTAACGTCTTACTATAATATCATACCTCTGTGTGACCTGTAACAACCGTCATTCTTCCTTACTACTTATCTTTTCCCTCTCTTATCCCTGCAAAATCTGTCTAGCGTTACCCTATGTCATTTAAAGCTTATAAAACCTAGTCTAACTCATTACTCTAATATCATACCTCTGTGTGACCTGTAACAACCGTCATTCTTCCTTACTACTTTTCTTTTCCCTCTCTTATCCCTGCAATATCTGTCTAGCATTACCCTAGTCATTTAAAGCCTATAAAAACCTAGTCTAACGTCTTACTAAAATATCATACATCTTAGTGACCTGTAACAACCGTCATTCTTCCTTACTACTTTTCTTTTCTCTATCTTATCACTGCAACATCAGTCTAGCATTACCCTAGGTCACTTAAAGCTTATAAAAACCTATTCTAACGTCTTACTATAATATCATACATCTTAGTGACCTGTAACAACCGTCATTCTTAATTACTACTTATCTTTCCCCTCTCTTATCCCTGCAAGATCTGTCTAGCGTTACCCTAGGTCAGTTAGAGCCTATGGGAACCATGTCTAACGTCTTACAATATAAAACACCTATCGGACCTGTACCAACCGTCATTCTTCCTTACTACTTATCTTTTCCCTCTCTTATCCCTGCAACATCTGTCTAGCATTACCCTAGGTCACTTAAAGCTTATAAAAACCTAGTCTAAAGTCTTACTCTAATATCATACCTCTGTGTGACCTGTAACAACCGTCATTCTTCCTTACTACTTATCTTTTCCCTCTCTTATCCCTGCAACATTTGTCTAGCGTTACCCTAGGTCATTTAAAGCTTATAAAAACCTAGTCTAACGTCTTACTCTAATATCAGACCTCTGTGTGACCTATAACAACCGTCATTCTTCCTTACTACTTATCTTTTCCCTCTCTTATCCCTGCAACATCTGTCTAGCATTACCCTAGTCATTTAAAACTTATAAAAACCTTGTGTAACGTCTTACTAAAACATCATGCATCTTAGTGACCTGTAACAACCGTCATTCTTCCTTACTACTTATCTTTTCCCTCTTTTATTTCTGCAACATCTGTCTAGCATTACCCTAGGTCATTTAAAGCTTATAAAAACCTAGTCTAACGTCTTACTATAATATCATACATCTTAGTGACCTGTAACAACCGTCATTCTTCCTTACTACTTTTCTTTTCCCTCTCTTATCCCTGCAACATCTGTCTAGCATTACCCTAGGTCATTTAAAGCTTATAAAAACCTAGTCTAACGTCTTACTCTAATAGCTTACCTCTGTGTGACCTGTAACAACCGTCATTCTTCCTTACTACTTATCTTTTCCCTCTCTTATCCCTGCAAACTCTGTCTAGCATTACCCTAGGTCATTTAAAGCTTATAAAAACCTAGTCTAACGTCTTACTATAATATCATACCTCTGTGTGACCTGTAACAACCGTCATTCTTCCTTACTACTTATCTTTTCCCTCTCTTATCCCTGCAAAATCTGTCTAGCGTTACCCTATGTCATTTAAAGCTTATAAAACCTAGTCTAACTTCTTACTCTAATATCATACCTCTGTGTGACCTGTAACAACCGTCATTCTTCCTTACTACTTTTCTTTTCCCTCTCTTATCCCTGCAATATCTGTCTAGCATTACCCTAGTCATTTAAAGCATATAAAAACCTAGTCTAACGTCTTACTAAAATATCATACAACTTAGTGACCTGTAACAACCGTCATTCTTCCTTACTACTTTTCTTTTCTCTATCTTATCACTGCAACATCAGTCTAGCATTACCGTAGGTCATTTAAAGCTTATAAAAACCTATTCTAACGTCTTACTATAATATCATACATCTTAGTGACCTGTAACAACCGTCATTCTTAATTACTACTTATCTTTTCCCTCTCTTATCCCTGCAAGATCTGTCTAGCGTTACCCTAGGTCAGTTAGAGCCTATGGGAACCATGTCTAACGTCTTACAATATAAAACACCTATCGGACCTGTACCAACCGTCATTCTTCCTTACTACTTATCTTTTCCCTCTCTTATCCCTGCAACATCTGTCTAGCATTACCCTAGGTCACTTAAAGCTTATAAAAACCTAGTCTAAAGTCTTACTCTAATATCATACCTCTGTGTGACCTGTAAAAACCGTCATTCTTCTTAACTACTTATCTATTCTTTCTTATCCCTACAACAACTGTCTAGTGTTACCCTAGGTCAGTTAAAACCTTAGGATACTTGTCTAACGCCTTACAAAAATATCATACCTCTGAGTGACCTGTAAAAACCGTCATTCTTCTTAACTACTTATCTATTCTTTCTTATCCCTACAACAACTGTCTAGTGTTACCCTAGGTCAGTTAAAGCCTTAGGATACTTGTCTAACGTCTTACGATAATATCACACCTCTGTGTGACCTGTAAAAACCGTCATTCTTCTTAACTACTTATCTATTCTCTCTTATCCCTACAAAAACTATCTAGCGTACCCTAGGTCAGTAAAAGCTTATATGAAATGTGTCTAACGTCTTACGATAATATCATACCTCTGTGTGACCTGTAAAAACCGTCATTCTTCTTAACTACTTATCTATTCTCTCTTACCCCTGCAAAAACTGTCTAGCTTTACCCTAGGTCAGTTAAAGCTTATAGAATACTTGTCTAACGTCTTACAATAATATCATACATCTGTGTGACTTTAACAACCTTCATACTTTTTAACTACTAATCTATTCCCTCTTATCCCTACAACAACTGTCTAGCGTTACCCTAGGTCAGTTAAAGCTTATAGGAACCTTGTCTAACGTCTTACAATAATATCATACATCTGTGAGACCTGTAACGACCGTCATTCTTGTTAACTACTTATCTATTCCTTCTTATCCCTACAACAACTGTCTAGCGTTACCCTAGGTCAGTTAAAGCTTATAGGAACCTTGCCTAACGTCTTACAATAATATCACACCTCTGTGTGACCTGTAAAAACCGCCATTCTTCTTAACTACTTATCTATTCCTTCTTATCCCTACAACAACTATCTAGCGTACCCTAGCTCAGTTAAAGCTTATACGAAATTTGTCTAATGTCTTAAAATAATATCATACATCTTAGTGACCTGTAACAACCGTCATTCTTCCTTACTACTTATCTTTTCCCTCTCTTATACCTGCAACATCTGTCTAGCGTTACCCTAGATCAGTTAGAGCCTATGGGAACCTTGTCTAACGTCTTACAATATCATACACCTATGGGACCTGTAACAACCTACATTCTTCCTTACTACTTATCTTTTCCTTCTCTTATCCCTACAGCAAATGTCTAGCGTTACCCCAGGTTAGTTGAGCCTATAGGAACCTTGTCTAACGTCTTACAATATCATACACCTATGGGACCTCTAACAACCGTCATTCATCCTTACTACTTATCTTTCCCTCTCTTATCCCTGCAACATCTGTCTAGCGTTACCCTAGGTCAGTTAGAGCCTATGGGAACCTTGTCTAACGTCTTACAATATCATACACCTATGGGACCTGTAACAAACGTCATTCTTCCTTACTACTTATCTTTACCCTCTCTTATCGCTGCAACATCTGTCTAGCATTACCCTAGGTCATTTAAAACTTATAAAAACCTAGTCCAACGTCTTACTATTATATCATACATCTTAGTGACCTGCAACAACCATCATTCTTTCTTAGTACTTATCTTTTCCCTCTCTTATCCCTACAGCAAATGTCTAACGTTACCCTAGGTCAGTTGAGCCTATAGGAACCTTATCTAACGTCTTACAATATCATACACCTATGGGACCTGTAACAACCGTCATTCTTCCTTACTACTTATCTTTTCCCTCTCTTATCCCTGCAACATCTGTCTAGCATTACCCTAGGTCAGTTAGAGCCTATGGGAACCTTGTCTAACGTCTTACAATATCATACACCTATGGGACCTGTAACAACCGTCATTCTTCCTTACTACTTATCTTTTCCCTCTCTTATCCCTGCAACATCTGTCTAGCAATACCCTAGGTCATTTAAAGCTTATAAAAACCTAGTCCAACGTCTTACTATTATATCATACATCTTAGTGACCTGCAACAACCATCATTCTTTCTTACTACTTATCTTTTCCCTCTCTTATCCCTACAGCAAATGTCTAACGTTACCCTAGGTCAGTTGAGCCTATAGGAACCTTATCTAACGTCTTACAATATCATACACCTATGGGACCTGTAACAACCGTCATTCTTCCTTACTACTTATCTTTTCCCTCTCTTATCCCTGCAACATCTGTCTAGCATTACCCTAGGTCAGTTAGAGCCTATGGGAACCTTGTCTAACGTCTTACAATATCATACACCTATGGGACCTGTAACAACCGTCATTCTTCCTTACTACTTATCTATTCCCTCTCTTATCCCTGCAAACTCTGTCTAGCATTACCCTAGGTCATTTAAAGCTTATAAAAACCTAAACTAACGTCTTACTATAATATCATACCTCTGTGTGACCTGTAACAACCGTCATTCTTCCTTACTACTTATCTTTTCCCTCTCTTATCCCTGCAAAATCTGTCTAGCGTTACCCTATGTCATTTAAAGCTTATAAAACCTAGTCTAACTTCTTACTCTAATATCATACCTCTGTGTGACCTGTAACAACCGTCATTCTTCCTTACTACTTTTCTTTTCCCTCTCTTATCCCTGCAATATCTGTCTAGCATTACCCTAGTCATTTAAAGCCTATAAAAACCTAGTCTAACGTCTTACTAAAATATCATACATCTTAGTGACCTGTAACAACCGTCATTCTTCCTTACTACTTTTCTTTTCTCTATCTTATCACTGCAACATCAGTCTAGCATTACCCTAGGTCACTTAAAGCTTATAAAAACCTATTCTAACGTCTTACTATAATATCATACATCTTAGTGACCTGTAACAACCGTCATTCTTAATTACTACTTATCTTTCCCCTCTCTTATCCCTGCAAGATCTGTCTAGCGTTACCCTAGGTCAGTTAGAGCCTATGGGAACCATGTCTAACGTCTTACAATATAAAACACCTATCGGACCTGTACCAACCGTCATTCTTCCTTACTACTTATCTTTTCCCTCTCTTATCCCTGCAACATCTGTCTAGCATTACCCTAGGTCACTTAAAGCTTATAAAAACCTAGTCTAAAGTCTTACTCTAATATCATACCTCTGTGTGACCTGTAACAACCGTCATTCTTCCTTACTACTTATCTTTTCCCTCTCTTATCCCTGCAACATTTGTCTAGCGTTACCCTAGGTCATTTAAAGCTTATAAAAACCTAGTCTAACGTCTTACTCTAATATCAGACCTCTGTGTGACCTATAACAACCGTCATTCTTCCTTACTACTTATCTTTTCCCTCTCTTATCCCTGCAACATCTGTCTAGCATTACCCTAGTCATTTAAAACTTATAAAAACCTTGTGTAACGTCTTACTAAAACATCATGCATCTTAGTGACCTGTAACAACCGTCATTCTTCCTTACTACTTATCTTTTCCCTCTTTTATTTCTGCAACATCTGTCTAGCATTACCCTAGGTCATTTAAAGCTTATAAAAACCTAGTCTAACGTCTTACTATAATATCATACATCTTAGTGACCTGTAACAACCGTCATTCTTCCTTACTACTTTTCTTTTCCCTCTCTTATCCCTGCAACATCTGTCTAGCATTACCCTAGGTCATTTAAAGCTTATAAAAACCTAGTCTAACGTCTTACTCTAATAGCTTACCTCTGTGTGACCTGTAACAACCGTCATTCTTCCTTACTACTTATCTTTTCCCTCTCTTATCCCTGCAAACTCTGTCTAGCATTACCCTAGGTCATTTAAAGCTTATAAAAACCTAGTCTAACGTCTTACTATAATATCATACCTCTGTGTGACCTGTAACAACCGTCATTCTTCCTTACTACTTATCTTTTCCCTCTCTTATCCCTGCAAAATCTGTCTAGCGTTACCCTATGTCATTTAAAGCTTATAAAACCTAGTCTAACTTCTTACTCTAATATCATACCTCTGTGTGACCTGTAACAACCGTCATTCTTCCTTACTACTTTTCTTTTCCCTCTCTTATCCCTGCAATATCTGTCTAGCATTACCCTAGTCATTTAAAGCATATAAAAACCTAGTCTAACGTCTTACTAAAATATCATACAACTTAGTGACCTGTAACAACCGTCATTCTTCCTTACTACTTTTCTTTTCTCTATCTTATCACTGCAACATCAGTCTAGCATTACCGTAGGTCATTTAAAGCTTATAAAAACCTATTCTAACGTCTTACTATAATATCATACATCTTAGTGACCTGTAACAACCGTCATTCTTAATTACTACTTATCTTTTCCCTCTCTTATCCCTGCAAGATCTGTCTAGCGTTACCCTAGGTCAGTTAGAGCCTATGGGAACCATGTCTAACGTCTTACAATATAAAACACCTATCGGACCTGTACCAACCGTCATTCTTCCTTACTACTTATCTTTTCCCTCTCTTATCCCTGCAACATCTGTCTAGCATTACCCTAGGTCACTTAAAGCTTATAAAAACCTAGTCTAAAGTCTTACTCTAATATCATACCTCTGTGTGACCTGTAACAACCGTCATTCTTCCTTACTACTTATCTTTTCCCTCTCTTATCCCTGCAACATTTGTCTAGCGTTACCCTAGGTCATTTAAAGCTTATAAAAACCTAGTCTAACGTCTTACTCTAATATCAGACCTCTGTGTGACCTATAACAACCGTCATTCTTCCTTACTACTTATCTTTTCCCTCTCTTATCCCTGCAACATCTGTCTAGCATTACCCTAGTCATTTAAAACTTATAAAAACCTTGTGTAACGTCTTACTAAAACATCATGCATCTTAGTGACCTGTAACAACCGTCATTCTTCCTTACTACTTATCTTTTCCCTCTTTTATCCCTGCAACATCTGTCTAGCATTACCCTAGGTCATTTAAAGCTTATAAAAACCTAGTCTAACGTCTTACTATAATATCATACATCTTAGTGACCTGTAACAACCGTCATTCTTCCTTACTACTTTTCTTTTCCCTCTCTTATCCCTGCAACATCTGTCTAGCATTACCCTAGGTCATTTAAAGCTTATAAAAACCTAGTCTAACGTCTTACTCTAATATCTTACCTCTGTGTGACCTGTAACAACCGTCATTCTTCCTTACTACTTATCTTTTCCCTCTCTTATCCCTGCAACATCTGTCTAGCATTACCCTAGGTCATTTATAGCTTATAAAAACCTAGTCTAACGTCTTACTATATTATCATACATCTTAGTGACCTGTAACAACCGTCATTCTTCCTTACTACTTATCTTTTCCCTCTCTTATCCCTACAGCAAATGTCTAGCGTTACCCTAGGTCAGTTGAGCCTATAAGAACCTTGTCTAACGTCCTACAATATCATACACCTATGGGACCTGTTACAACCGTCATTCTTCCTTACTACTTATCTTTTCCCTCTCTTATCCCTGCAACATCTGTCTAGCATTACCCTAGGTCATTTAAAGCTTATAAAAACCTAGTCTAACGTCTTACTATAATATCATACATCTTAGTGACCTGTAACAACCGTCATTCTTCCTTACTACTTATCTTTTTCCTCTCTTATCCCTACAACATCTGCCTAGTATTACCCTAGGTCATTTAAAGCTTATGAAAACCTAGTCTAACTTCTTACTCTTATATCATACCTCTGTGTGACCTGTAACAACCGTCATTCTTCCTTACTACTTTCTTTTCCCTCTCTTATCCCTACAGCAAATGTCTAGCGTTACCCTAGGTCAGTTGAGCCTATAAGAACCTTGTCTAACGTCTTACAATATCATACACCTATGGGACCTGTAACAACCGTCATTCTTCCTTACTACTTATCTTTTCCCTCTCTTATCCCTGCAACATCTGTCTAGCGTTACCCTAGGTCAGTTAGAGCCTATGGGAACCTTGTCTAA
Organism: Prosapia bicincta; assembly: GCA_036971475.1. Lineage (NCBI taxonomy): Eukaryota > Metazoa > Arthropoda > Insecta > Hemiptera > Cercopidae > Prosapia > Prosapia bicincta. Next base: position 110,388,773 of record JBAIZL010000006.1, read on the forward strand.
CGTCTTACAATATAATACACCTATGGGACATGTAACAACCGTCATTCTTCCTTACTACTTATCTTTTCCCTCTCTTATCCCTGCAACATCTGTCTAGCGTTACCCTAGGTCATTTAAAGCTTATAAAAACCTAGTCTAACGTCTTACTCTAATATCATACCTCTGTGTGACCTGTAACAACCGCCATTCTTCCTTACTACTTATCTTTTCCCTCTCTTATCCCTGCAACATCTGTCTAGCATTACCCTAGGTCATTTAAAGCTTATAAAAACCTACTCTAACGTCTTACTATAATATCATACATCTTAGTGACCTGTAACAACCGTCATTCTCCTTTACTACTTGTCTTTTCCCTCTCTTATCCCTACAGCAAATGTCTAGCCTTACCCTAGGTCAGTTGAGCCTATAGGAACCTCTACTAACGTCTTACAATATCATACACCTATGGGACCTGTAACAACCGTCATTCTTAATTACTACTTATCTTTTCCCTCTCTTATCCCTGCAACATCTGTCTAGCATTACCCTAGGTCACTTAAAGCTTATAAAAACCTAGTCTAACGTCTTACTCTAATATCATACCTCTGTGTGACCTGTAACAACCGTCATTCTTCCTTACTACTTATCTTTTCCCTCTCTTATCCCTGCAACATTTGTCTAGCGTTACCCTAGTTCATTTAAAGCTTATAAAATCCTAGTCTAACGTCTAACTCTAATATCATACCTCTGTGTGACCTGTAACAACCGTCATTCTTCCTTACTACGTTTCTTTTCCCTCTCTTATCCCTGCAATATCTGTCTAGCATTACCCTAGTCATTTAAAGCCTATAAAAACCTAGTCTAACGTCTTACTAAAATATCATACATCTTAGTGACCTGTAACAACCGTCATTCTTCCTTACTACTTATCTTTTCCCTCTCTTATCCCTGCAACATCTGTCTAGCATTACCCTAGGTGATTTAAAGCTTATAAAAACCTAGTCTAACGTCTTACTATAATATCATACATCTTAGTGACCTGTAAGAACCGTCATTCTTAATTACTACTTATCTTTTCCCTCTCTTATCCCTGCAACATCTGTCTAGCGTTACCCTAGGTCAGTTAGAGCCTATGGGACCCATGTCTAACGTCTTACAATATAATACACCTATCGGACCTGTAACAACCGTCATTCTTCCTTACTACTTATCTTTTCCCTCTCTTATCCCTGCAACATCTGTCTAGCATTACCCTAGGTCACTTAAAGCTTATAAAAACCTAGTCTAAAGTCTTACTCTAATATCATACCTCTGTGTGACCTGTAACAACCGTCATTCTTCCTTACTACTTATCTTTTCCCTCTCTTATCCCTGCAACATTTGTCTAGCGTTACCCTAGGTCATTTAAAGCTTATAAAAACCTAGTCTAACTTCTTACTCTAATATCAGACCTCTGTGTGACCTGTAACAACCGTCATTCTTCCTTACTACTTATCTTTTCCCTCTCTTATCCCTGCAACATCTGTCTAGCATTACCCTAGTCATTTAAAACTTATAAAAACCTAGTGTAAAGTCTTACTAAAATATCATGCATCTTAGTGACCTGTAACAACGGTCATTCTTCCTTACTACTTATCTTTTCCCTCTCTTATCCCTGCAACATCTGTCTAGCATTACCCTAGGTCACTTAAAGTATATAAAAACCTAGTCTAACGTCTTACTATAATATCATACATCTTAGTGACCTGTAACAACCGTCATTCTTCCTTACTACTTTTCTTTTCCCTCTCTTATCACTGCAACATCAGTCTAGCATTATCCTAGGTCATTTAAAGCTTATAAAAACCTAGTCTAACGTCTTACTATAATATCATACATCTTAGTGACCTGTAACAACAGTCATTCTTCCTTACTACTTTTCTTTTCCCTCTCTTATCCCTGCAACTTCTGTCTAGCGTTACCCTAGGTCAGTTAGAGCCTATGGGAACCTTGTCTAACGTCTTACAATATAATACACCTATGGGACCTGTAACAACCGTCATTCTTCCTTACTACTTATCTTTTCCCTCTCTTATCCCTGCAACATCTGTCTAGCGTTACCCTAGGTCCGTTAGAGCCTGTGGGAACCTTGTCTAACGTCTTACTCTAATATCATACATCTCTGTGACCTGTAACAACCGTCATTCTTTCTTACTACTTATCTTTTCCCTCTATTATCCCTGCAACATCTGTCTAGCGTTACCCTAGGTCATTTAAAGCTTATAAAAACCTAGTCTAACTTCTTACTCTAATATCTTACCTCTGTGTGACCTGTAACAACCGTCATTCTTCCTTACTACTTATCTTTTCCCTCTCTTATCCCTGCAACATCTGTCTAGCATTACCCTAGGTCATTTAAAGCTTATAAAAACCTAGTCTAACGTCTTACTATAATATCATACATCTTAGTGACCTGTAACAACCGTCATTCTTCCTTACTACTTTTCTTTTCTCTATCTTATCACTGCAAAATCAGTCTAGCATTACCCTAGGTCATTTAAAGCTTATAAAAACCTATTCTAACGTCTTACTATAATATCATACATCTTAGTGACCTGTAACAACCGTCATTCTTAATTACTACTTATCTTTTCCCTCTCTTATCCCTGCAACATCTGTCTAGCGTTACCCTAGGTCAGTTAGAGCCTATGGGAACCATGTCTAACGTCTTACAATATAATACACCTATCGGACCTGTAACAACTGTCATTCTTCCTTACTACTTATCTTTTCCCTCTCTTATCCTTGCAACATCTGTCTAGCATTACCCTAGGTCACTTAAAGCTTATAAAAACCTAGTCTAAAGTCTTACTCTAATATCATACCTCTGTGTGACCTGTAACAACCGTCATTCTTCCTTACTACTTATCTTTTCCCTCTCTTATCCCTGCAACATTTGTCTAGCGTTACCCTAGGTCATTTAAAGCTTATAAAAACCTAGTCTAACGTCTTACTCTAATATCAGACCTCTGTGTAACCTGTAACAACCGTCATTCTTCCTTACTACTTATCTTTTCCCTCTCTTATCCCTGCAACATCTGTCTAGCATTAACCTAGTCATTTAAAACTTATAAAAACCTAGTCTAACGTCTTACTAAAATATCATGCATCTTAGTGACCTGTAACAACGGTCATTTTTCCTTACTACTTATCTTTTCCCTCTCTTATCCCTGCAACATCAGTCTAGCATTATCCTAGGTCATTTAAAGCTTATAAAAACCTAGTCTAACGTCTTACTATAATATCATACATCTTAGTGACCTGTAACAACAGTCATTCTTCCTTACTACTTTTCTTTTCCTTCTCTTATCCCTGCAACTTCTGTCTAGCGTTACCCTAGGTCAGTTAGAGCCTATGGGAACCTTGTCTAACGTCTTACAATATAATACGGCTATGGGACCTGTAACAACCGTCATTCTTCCTTACTACTTATCTTTTCCCTCTCTTATCCCTGCAACATCTGTCTAGCGTTACCCTAGGTCCGTTAGAGCCTGTGGGAACCTTGTCTAACGTCTTACTCTAATATCATACATCTCTGTGACCTGTAACAACCGTCATTCTTCCTTACTACTTATCTTTTCCCTCTATTATCCCTGCAACATCTGTCTAGCGTTACCCTAGGTCATTTAAAGCTTATAAAAACCTAGAATAACGTCTTACTCTAATATCAGACCTCTGTGTGACCTGTAACAACCGTCATTCTTCCTTACTACTTATCTTTTCCCTCTCTTATCCCTGCAACATCTGTCTAGCATTACCCTAGTCATTTAAAGCTTATAAAAACCTAGTCTAACGTCTTCCTATAATATCATACCACTGTGTGACCTGTAACAACCGTCATTCTTCCTTACTACTTATCTTTTCCCTATCTTATCCCTGCAACATCTGTCTAGCATTACCCTAGATCATTTAAAGCTTATAAAAACCTAGTCTAACGTCTTACTCTAATATCATACCTCTGTGTGACCTGTAACAACCGTCATTCTTCCTTACTACTTATGTTTTCCCTCTCTTATCCCTGCAACATCTGTCTAGCGTTACCCTAGGTCATTTAAAGCTTATAAAAACCTAGTCTAACGTCTTACTCTAATATCATACCTCTGTGTGACCTGTAACAACCGTCATTCTACCTTACTACTTCTCTTTTCCCTCTCTTATCCCTGCAACATCTGTCTAGCATTACCCTAGGTGATTTAAAGCTTTTAAAAACCTAGTCTAATGTCTTACTATAATATCATACAATTTAGTGACCTGTAACAACCGTCATTCTTCCTTACTACTTTTCCTTTCCCTCTCTTATCACTGCAACATCAGTCTAGCATTACCGTAGGTAGGTCATTTTAAGCTTATAAAAACCTAGTCTAACGTCTTACTATAATATCATACATCTTAGTGACCTGTAACAACCGTCATTCTTAATTACTACTTATCTTTTCCCTCTCTTATCCCTGCAACATCTGTCTAGCGTTACCCTAGGTCAGTTAGAGCCTATGGGAACCTTGTCTAACGTCTTACAATATAATACACCTATCGGACCTGTAACAACCGTCATTCTTCCTTACTACTTATCTTTTCCCTCCCTTATCCCTGCAACATTTGTCTAGCGTTACCCTAGGTCATTTAAAGCTTATAAAAACCTAGTCTAACGTCTTACTCTAATATCAGACCTCTGTGTGACCTGTAACAAACGTCATTCTTCCTTACTACTTATCTTTTCCCTCTCTTATCCCTGCAACATCTGTCTAGCATTACCCTAGTCATTTAAAACTTATAAAAACCTAGTGTAACGTCTTACTAAAACATCATGCATCTTAGTGACCTGTAACAACCGTCATTCTTCCTTACTACTTATCTTTTCCCTCTTTTATCCCTGCAACATCTGTCTAGCATTACCCTAGGTCATTTAAGCTTATAAAAACCTAGTATAACGTCTTACTATAATATCATACATCTTAGTGACCTGTAACAACCGTCATTCTTCCTTACTACTTTTCTTTTCCCTCTCTTATCCCTGCAACATCTGTCTAGCATTACCCTAGGTCATTTAAAGCTTATAAAAACCTAGTCTAACGTCTTACTCTAATATCTTACCTCTGTGTGACCTGTAACAACCGTCATTCTTCCTTACTACTTATCTTTTCCCTCTCTTATCCCTGCAACATCTGTCTAGCATTACCCTAGGTCATTTATAGCTTATAAAAACCTAGTCTAACGTCTTACTATAATATCATACATCTTAGTGACCTGTAACAACCGTCATTCTTCCTTACTACTTATCTTTTCCCTCTCTTATCCCTACAGCAAATGTCTAGCGTTACCCTAGGTCAGTTGAGCCTATAAGAACCTTGTCTAACGTCTTACAATATCATACACCTATGGGACCTGTAACAACCGTCATTCTTCCTTACTACTTATCTTTTCCCTCTCATATCCCTGCAACATCTGTCTAGCATTACCCTAGGTCATTTAAAGCTTATAAAAACCTAGTCTAACGTCTTACTATAATATCATACATCTTAGTGACCTGTAACAACCGTCATTCTTCCTTACTACTTATCTTTTTCCTCTCTTATCCCTACAACATCTGCCTAGTATTACCCTAGGTCATTTAAAGCTTATGAAAACCTAGTCTAACTTCTTATTCTTATATCATACCTCTGTGTGACCTGTAACAACCGTCATTCTTCCTTACTACTTTCTTTTCCCTCTCTTATCCCTACAGCAAATGTCTAGCGTTACCCTAGGTCAGTTGAGCCTATAAGAACCTTCTCTAACGTCTTACAATATCATACACCTATGGGACCTGTAACAACCGTCATTCTTCCTTACTACTTATCTTTTCCCTCTCTTATCCCTGCAACATCTGTCTAGCGTTACCCTAGGTCATTTAAAGCTTATAAAACCTAGTCTAACGTCTTACTCTAATATCATACCTCTGTGTGACCTGTAACAACCGTCATTCTTCCTTACTACTTATCTTTTCCCTCTCTTATCCCTGAAACATCTGTCTAGCATTACCCTAGGTCATTTAAAGCTTATAAAAACCTACTCTAACGTCTTACTATAATATCATACATCTTAGTGACCTGTAACAACCGTCATTCTTCTTTACTACTTGTCTTTTCCCTCTCTTATCCCTACAGCAAATGTCTAGCCTTACCCTAGGTCAGTTGAGCCTATAGGAACCTCTACTAACGTCTTACAATATCATACACCTATGGGACCTGTAACAACCGTCATTCTTAATTACTACTTATCTTTTCCCTCTCTTATCCCTGCAACATCTGTCTAGCATTACCCTAGGTCACTTAAAGCTTATAAAAACCTAGTCTAACGTCTTACTCTAATATCATACCTCTGTGTGACCTGTAACAACCGTCATTCTTCCTTACTACTTATCTTTTCCCTCTTTTATCCCTGCAACATTTGTCTAGCGTTACCCTAGGTCATTTAAAGCTTATAAAATCCTAGTCTAACGTCTAACTCTAATATCATACCTCTGTGTGACCTGTAACAACCGTCATTCTTCCTTACTACTTTTCTTTTCCCTCTCTTATCCCTGCAATATCTGTCTAGCATTACCCTAGTCATTTAAAGCCTATAAAAACCTAGTCTAACGTCTTACTAAAATATCATACATCTTAGTGACCTGTAACAACCGTCATTCTTCCTTACTACTTATCTTTTCCCTCTCTTATCCCTGCAACATCAGTCTAGCATTACCCTAGGTCATTTAAAGCTTATAAAAACCTATTCTAACGTCTTACTATAATATCATACATCTTAGTGACCTGTAAGAACCGTCATTCTTAATTACTACTTATCTTTTCCCTCTCTTATCCCTGCAACATCTGTCTAGCGTTACCCTAGGTCAGTTAGAGCCTATGGGAACCATGTCTAACGTCTTACAATATAATACACCTATCGGACCTGTAACAACCGCCATTCTTCCTTACTACTTATCTTTTCCCTCTCTTATCCCTGCAACATCTGTCTAGCATTACCCTAGGTCACTTAAAGCTTATAAAAACCTAGTCTAAAGTCTTACTCTAATATCATACCTCTGTGTGACCTGTAACAACCGTCATTCTTCCTTACTACTTATCTTTTCCCTCTCTTATCCCTGCAACATTTGTCTAGCGTTACCCTAGGTCATTTAAAGCTTATAAAAACCTAGTCTAACTTCTTACTCTAATATCAGACCTCTGTGTGACCTGTAACAACCGTCATTCTTCCTTACTACTTATCTTTTCCCTCTCTTATCCCTGCAACATCTGTCTAGCATTACCCTAGTCATTTAAAACTTATAAAAACCTAGTGTAACGTCTTACTAAAATATCATGCATCTTAGTGACCTGTAACAACCGTCATTCTTCCTTACTACTTATCTTTTCCCTCTCTTATCCCTGCAACATCTGTCTAGCATTACCCTAGGTCATTTAAAGCTTATAAAAACCTAGTCTAACGTCTTACTATAATATCATACCTCTGTGTGACCTGTAAAAACCGTCATTCTTCCTTACTACTTATCTTTTCCCTCTTTTATCCCTGCAACATCTGTCTAGCATTACCCTAGGTCATTTAAAGTTTATAAAAACCTAGTCTAACGTCTTACTATAATATCATACCTCTGTGTGACCTGTAAAAACCGTCATTCTTCCTTACTACTTATCTTTTCCCTCTCTTATCCCTACAGCAAATGTCTAGCTTTACCCTAGGTCAGTTGAGCCTATAGAAACCTTGTCTAACGTCTTACAATATCATACACCTATGGGACCTGTAACAACCGTCATTCTTAATTACTACTTATCTTTAACCTCTCTTATCGCTGCAACATCTGTCTAGCGTTACCCTAGGTCGGTTAGAACCTATGGGAACCTTGTCTAACGTCTTACAATATAATACACCTATGGGACCTGTAACAACCGTCATTCTTCCTTACTACTTATCTTTTCCCTCTCTTATCCCTGCAACATCTGTCTAGCATTACCCTAGGTCACTTAAAGCTTATAAAAACCTAGTCTAAAGTCTTACTCTAATATCATACCTCTGTGTGACCAGTAACAACCGTCATTCTTCCTTACTACTTATCTTTTCCCTCACTTATCCCTGCAACATTTTTCTAGCGTTACCCTAGGTCATTTAAAGCTTATAAAAACCTATTCTAACGTCTTACTCTAATATCATACCTCTGTGTGACCTGTAACAACCGTCAATCTTCCTTACTACTTATCTTTTCCCTCTCTTATCCCTGCAACATCTGTCTAGCATTACCCTAGTCATTTATAGCTTATAAAAACCTAGTCTAACGTCTTACTAAAATATCATACATCTTAGTGAACTGTAACAACCGTCATTCTTCCTTACTACTTATCTTTTCCCTCTCTTATCCCTGCAACATCTGTCTAGCATTACCCTAGGTCATTTAAAGCTTATAAAAACCTAGTCTAACGGCTTACTATAATATCATACAACTTAGTGACCTGTAACAACCGTCATTCTTCCTTACTACTTTTCTTTTCCCTCTCTTATCCCTGCAACATCTGTCTAGCATTACCCTAGGTCATTTAAAGCTTATAAAAACCTAGTCTAACGGCTTACTATAATATCATACATCTTAGTGACCTGTAACAACCGTCATTCTTCCTTACTACTTATCTTTTCCCTCTCTTATCCCTGCAACATCTGTCTAGCATTACCCTAGTCATTTAAAGCTTATAAAAACCTAGTCTAACGTCTTACTCTAATATCATACCTCTGTGTGACCTGTAACAACCGTCATTCTTCCTTACTACTTATGTTTTCCCTCTCTTATCCCTGCAACATCTGTCTAGCGTTACCCTAGGTCATTTAAAGCTTATAAAAACCTAGTCTAACGTCTTACTATAATATCATACAACTTAGTGACCTGTAACAACCGTCATTCTTCCTTACTACTTTTCTTTTCCCTCTCTTATCACTGCAACATCAGTCTAGCATTACCGTAGGTCATTTTAAGCTTATAAAAACCTAGTCTAACGTCTTACTATAATATCATACATCTTAGTGACCTGTAACAACCGTCATTCTTAATTACTACTTATCTTTTCCCTCTCTTATCCCTGCAACATCTGTCTAGCGTTACCCTAGGTCAGTTAGAGCCTATGGGAACCTTGTCTAACGTCTTACAATATAATACACCTATCGGACCTGTAACAACCGTCATTCTTCCTTACTACTTATCTTTTCCCTCTCTTATCCCTGCAACATTTGTCTAGCGTTACCCTAGGTCATTTAAAGCTTATAAAAACCTAGTCTAACGTCTTACTCTAATATCAGACCTCTGTGTGACCTGTAACAACCGTCATTCTTCCTTACTACTTATCTTTTCCCTCTCTTATCCCTGCAACATCTGTCTAGCATTACCCTAGTCATTTAAAACTTATAAAAACCTAGTGTAACGTCTTACTAAAACATCATGCATCTTAGTGACCTGTAACAACCGTCATTCTTCCTTACTACTTATCTTTTCCCTCTTTTATCCCTGCAACATCTGTCTAGCATTACCCTAGGTCATTTAAGCTTATAAAAACCTAGTATAACGTCTTACTATAATATCATACATCTTAGTGACCTGTAACAACCGTCATTCTTCCTTACTACTTTTCTTTTCCCTCTCTTATCCCTGCAACATCTGTCTAGCATTACCCTAGGTCATTTAAAGCTTATAAAAACCTAGTCTAACGTCTTACTCTAATATCTTACCTCTGTGTGACCTGTAACAACCGTCATTCTTCCTTACTACTTATCTTTTCCCTCTCTTATCCCTGCAACATCTGTCTAGCATTACCCTAGGTCATTTATAGCTTATAAAAACCTAGTCTAACGTCTTACTATAATATCATACATCTTAGTGACCTGTAACAACCGTCATTCTTCCTTACTACTTATCTTTTCCCTCTCTTATCCCTACAGCAAATGTCTAGCGTTACCCTAGGTCAGTTGAGCCTATAAGAACCTTGTCTAACGTCTTACAATATCATACACCTATGGGACCTGTAACAACCGTCATTCTTCCTTACTACTTATCTTTTCCCTCTCTTATCCCTGCAACATCTGTCTAGCATTACCCTAGGTCATTTAAAGCTTATAAAAACCTAGTCTAACGTCTTACTATAATATCATACATCTTAGTGACCTGTAACAACCGTCATTCTTCCTTACTACTTATCTTTTTCCTCTCTTATCCCTACAACATCTGCCTAGTATTACCCTAGGTCATTTAAAGCTTATGAAAACCTAGCCTAACTTCTTATTCTTATATCATACCTCTGTGTGACCTGTAACAACCGTCATTCTTCCTTACTACTTTCTTTTCCCTCTCTTATCCCTACAGCAAATGTCTAGCGTTACCCTAGGTCAGTTGAGCCTATAAGAACCTTGTCTAACGTCTTACAATATCATACACCTATGGGACCTGTAACAACCGTCATTCTTCCTTACTACTTATCTTTTCCCTCTCTTATCCCTGCAACATCTGTCTAGCGTTACCCTAGGTCATTTAAAGCTTATAAAACCTAGTCTAACGTCTTACTCTAATATCATACCTCTGTGTGACCTGTAACAACCGTCATTCTTCCTTACTACTTATCTTTTCCCTCTCTTATCCCTGCAACATCTGTCTAGCATTACCCTAGGTCATTTAAAGCTTATAAAAACCTACTCTAACGTCTTACTATAATATCATACATCTTAGTGACCTGTAACAACCGTCATTCTTCTTTACTACTTGTCTTTTCCCTCTCTTATCCCTACGGCAAATGTCTAGCCTTACCCTAGGTCAGTTGAGCCTATAGGAACCTCTACTAACGTCTTACAATATCATACACCTATGGGACCTGTAACAACCGTCATTCTTAATTACTACTTATCTTTTCCCTCTCTTATCCCTGCAACATCTGTCTAGCATTACCCTAGGTCACTTAAAGCTTATAAAAACCTAGTCTAACGTCTTACTCTAATATCATACCTCTGTGTGACCTGTAACAACCGTCATTCTTCCTTACTACTTATCTTTTCCCTCTCTTATCCCTGCAACATTTGTCTAGCGTTACCCTAGGTCATTTAAAGCTTATAAAATCCTAGTCTAACGTCTAACTCTAATATCATACCTCTGTGTGACCTGTAACAACCGTCATTCTTCCTTACTACTTTTCTATTCCCTCTCTTATCCCTGCAATATCTGTCTAGCATTACCCTAGTCATTTAAAGCCTATAAAAACCTAGTCTAACGTCTTACTAAAATATCATACATCTTAGTGACCTGTAACAACCGTCATTCTTCCTTACTACTTATCTTTTCCCTCTCTTATCCCTGCAACATCAGTCTAGCATTACCCTAGGTCATTTAAAGCTTATAAAAACCTATTCTAACGTTTTACTATAATATCATACATCTTAGTGACCTGTAAGAACCGTCATTCTTAATTACTACTTATCTTTTCCCTCTCTTATCCCTGCAACATCTGTCTAGCGTTACCCTAGGTCAGTTAGAGCCTATGGGAACCATGTCTAACGTCTTACAATATAATACACCTATCGGACCTGTAACAACCGTCATTCTTCCTTACTACTTATCTTTTCCCTCTCTTATCCCTGCAACATCTGTCTAGCATTACCCTAGGTCACTTAAAGCTTATAAAAACCTAGTCTAAAGTCTTACTCTAATATCATACCTCTGTGTGACCTGTAACAACCGTCATTCTTCCTTACTACTTATCTTTTCCCTCTCTTATCCCTGCAACATTTGTCTAGCGTTACCCTAGGTCATTTAAAGCTTATAAAAACCTAGTCTAACTTCTTACTCTAATATCAGACCTCTGTGTGACCTGTAACAACCGTCATTCTTCCTTACTACTTATCTTTTCCCTCTCTTATCCCTGCAACATCTGTCTAGCATTACCCTAGTCATTTAAAACTTATAAAAACCTAGTGTAACGTCTTACTAAAATATCATGCATCTTAGTGACCTGTAACAACCGTCATTCTTCCTTACTACTTATCTTTTCCCTCTCTTATCCCTGCAACATCTGTCTAGCATTACCCTAGGTCATTTAAAGCTTATAAAAACCTAGTCTAACGTCTTACTATAATATCATACCTCTGTGTGACCTGTAAAAACCGTCATTCTTCCTTAATACTTATCTTTTCCCTCTTTTATCCCTGCAACATCTGTCTAGCATTACCCTAGGTCATTTAAAGCTTATAAAAACCTAGTCTAACGTCTTACTATAATATCATACCTCTGTGTGACCTGTAAAAACCGTCATTCTTCCTTACTACTTATCTTTTCCCTCTCTTATGCCTATAGCAACATCTGTCTAGCATTACCCTAGGTCATTTAAAGCTTATAAAAACCTAGTCTAACGTCTTACTATAATATCATACATCTTAGTGACCTGTAACAACCAACATTCTTCCTTACTACTTATCTTTTCCCTCTCTTATCCCTACAGCAAATGTCTAGCCTTACCCTAGGTCAGTTGAGCCTATAGAAACCTTGTCTAACGTCTTACAATATCATACACCTATGGGACCTGTAACAACCGTCATTCTTAATTACTACTTATCTTTAACCTCTCTTATCGCTGCAACATCTGTCTAGCGTTACCCTAGGTCGGTTAGAACCTATGGGAACCTTGTCTAACGTCTTACAATATAATACACCTATGGGACCTGTAACAACCGTCATTCTTCCTTACTACTTATCTTTTCCCTCTCTTATCCCTGCAACATCTGTCTAGCATTACCCTAGGTCACTTAAAGCTTATAAAAACCTAGTCTAACGTCTTACTCTAATATCATACCTCTGTGTGACCAGTAACAACCGTCATTCTTCCTTACTACTTATCTTTTCCCTCACTTATCCCTGCAACATTTTTCTAGCGTTACCCTAGGTCATTTAAAGCTTATAAAAACCTATTCTAACGTCTTACTCTAATATCATACCTCTGTGTGACCTGTAACAACCGTCAATCTTCCTTACTACTTATCTTTTCCCTCTCTTATCCCTGCAACATCTGTCTAGCATTACCCTAGTCATTTATAGCTTATAAAAACCTAGTCTAACGTCTTACTAAAATATCATACATCTTAGTGAACTGTAACAACCGTCATTCTTCCTTACTACTTATCTTTTCCCTCTCTTATCCCTGCAACATCTGTCTAGCATTACCCTAGGTCATTTAAAGCTTATAAAAACCTAGTCTAACGGCTTACTATAATATCATACATCTTAGTGACCTGTAACAACCGTCATTCTTCCTTACTACTTTTCTTTTCCCTCTCTTATCCCTGCAACATCTGTCTAGCATTACCCTAGGTCATTTAAAGCTTATAAAAACCTAGTCTAACGGCTTACTATAATATCATACATCTTAGTGACCTGTAACAACCGTCATTCTTCCTTACTACTTATCTTTTCCCTCTCTTATCCCTGCAACATCTGTCTAGCGTTACCCTAGGTCAGTTAGAGCCTATGGGAACCTTGTCTAACGTCATACAATATAATACACCTATGGGACCTGTAACAACCGTCATTCTTCCTTACTACTTATCTTTTCCCTCTCTTATCCCTGCAACATCTGTCTAGCGTTACCCTAGGTCAGTTAGAGCCTGTGGGAACCTTGTCTAACGTCTTACATTATCATACACCTATGAGACCTGTAACAACCGTCATTCTTCCTTACTACTTATCTTTTCCTTCTCCTATCCCTGCAACATCTGTTTAGCATTACCCTAAGTCATTTATAGCTTATAAAAACCTAGTCTAACGTCTTACTATAATATCATACCTCTATGTGACCTGTAACAACCGTCATATTCCTTACTACTTATCTTTTCCCTCTCTTATCCCTGCAACATCTGTCTAGCAATACCCTAGGTCATTTAAAGCTTATAAAAACCTAGTCTAACGTCGTACTATAATATCATACATCTTAGTGACCTGTAACAAACGTCATTCTTCCTTACTACTTATCCTTTCCTCTCTTATCTATGCAACATCTGTCTAGCATTACCCTAGGTCACTTAAAGCTTATAAAAACCTAGTCTAACGTCTTACTATAATATCACAACTCTGTGTGACCTGTAACAACCGTTATTCTTCCTTACTACTTATCTTTTCCCTCTCTTATCCCTGCAACATCTGTCTATCGTTACCCTAGGTCAGTTAGAGCCTATGGGAACCTTGTCTATCGTCTTACAATATAATACACCTATCGGACCTGTAACAACCGTCATTCTTCCTTACTACTTATCTTTTCCCTCCCTTATCCCTGCAACATCTGTCTAGCATTACCCTAGGTCACTTAAAGCTTATAAAAACCTAGTCTAACGTCTTACTCCAATATAATACCTCTGTGTGACCTGTAACAACCGTCATTCTTCCTTACTACTTATCTTTTCCCTCTCTTATCCCTGCAACATCTGTCTAGCGTTACCCTAGATCAGTTAGAGCCTATGGGATCCTTGTCTAACGTCTTACAATATAATACACCTATGGGACCTGTAACAACAGTCATTCTTCCTTACTACTTATCTTTCCCACTCTTATCCCTGCAACATCTGTCTAGCGTTACCCTAGGTCAGTTAGAGCATATGGGAACCTTGTCTAACGTCTTACAATATCATACACCTATGGGACCTGTAACAACCGTCATTCTTCCTTACTACTTATCTTTTCCCTCTCTTATGCCTGCAATATCTATCTATCATTACCGTAGGTCATTTAAAGCTTATAAAAACCTAGTCTAACGTCTTACTATAATATCATACCTCTGTGTGACGTGTAACAACCGTCATTCTTCCTTACTACTTATCTTTTCCCTCTCTTATCTCTGCACATCTGTCTAGCGTTACCCTAGGTCATTTAAAGCTTATAAAAACCTAGTCTAACGTCTTACTATAATATCATACCACTGTGTGACCTGTAACAACCGTCATTTTTCCTTACTACTTATCTTTCCCATCTCTTATCCCTGCAACATCTGTCTAGCGTTACCGTAGGTCATTTAAAGCTTATGAAAACCTAGTCTAACGTCTTACTATAATATCATACCTCTGTGTGACCTGTAACAACCGTCATTCTTCCTTACTACTTATCTTTTCCCTCACTTATCCCTGCAACATCTGTCTAGCGTTACCCTACGTCATTTAAAGCTTATGAAAACCTAGTCTAACGTCTTACTCTAATATCATACCTCTGTGTGACCTGTAAAAACCGTCATTCTTCCTTACTACTTATCTTTTCCCTCTCTTATCCCTGCAACATCTGTCTAGCGTTACCCTAGGTCAGTTAGAGCCTGTGGGAACCTTGTCTAACGTCTTACATTATCATACACCTATGAGACCTGTAACAACCGTCATTCTTCCTTACTACTTATCTTTTCCTTCTCCTATCCCTGCAACATCTGTTTAGCATTACCCTAAGTCATTTATAGCTTATAAAAACCTAGTCTAACGTCTTACTATAATATCATACCTCTATGTGACCTGTAACAACCGTCATATTCCTTACTACTTATCTTTTCCCTCTCTTATCCCTGCAACATCTGTCTAGCAATACCCTAGGTCATTTAAAGCTTATAAAAACCTAGTCTAACGTCGTACTATAATATCATACATCTTAGTGACCTGTAACAAACGTCATTCTTCCTTACTACTTATCCTTTCCTCTCTTATCTATGCAACATCTGTCTAGCATTACCCTAGGTCACTTAAAGCTTATAAAAACCTAGTCTAACGTCTTACTATAATATCACAACTCTGTGTGACCTGTAACAACCGTTATTCTTCCTTACTACTTATCTTTTCCCTCTCTTATCCCTGCAACATCTGTCTATCGTTACCCTAGGTCAGTTAGAGCCTATGGGAACCTTGTCTATCGTCTTACAATATAATACACCTATCGGACCTGTAACAACCGTCATTCTTCCTTACTACTTATCTTTTCCCTCCCTTATCCCTGCAACATCTGTCTAGCATTACCCTAGGTCACTTAAAGCTTATAAAAACCTAGTCTAACGTCTTACTCCAATATAATACCTCTGTGTGACCTGTAACAACCGTCATTCTTCCTTACTACTTATCTTTTCCCTCTCTTATCCCTGCAACATCTGTCTAGCGTTACCCTAGATCAGTTAGAGCCTATGGGATCCTTGTCTAACGTCTTACAATATAATACACCTATGGGACCTGTAACAACAGTCATTCTTCCTTACTACTTATCTTTCCCACTCTTATCCCTGCAACATCTGTCTAGCGTTACCCTAGGTCAGTTAGAGCATATGGGAACCTTGTCTAACGTCTTACAATATCATACACCTATGGGACCTGTAACAACCGTCATTCTTCCTTACTACTTATCTTTTCCCTCTCTTATGCCTGCAATATCTATCTATCATTACCGTAGGTCATTTAAAGCTTATAAAAACCTAGTCTAACGTCTTACTATAATATCATACCTCTGTGTGACGTGTAACAACCGTCATTCTTCCTTACTACTTATCTTTTCCCTCTCTTATCTCTGCACATCTGTCTAGCGTTACCCTAGGTCATTTAAAGCTTATAAAAACCTAGTCTAACGTCTTACTATAATATCATACCACTGTGTGACCTGTAACAACCGTCATTTTTCCTTACTACTTATCTTTCCCATCTCTTATCCCTGCAACATCTGTCTAGCGTTACCGTAGGTCATTTAAAGCTTATGAAAACCTAGTCTAACGTCTTACTATAATATCATACCTCTGTGTGACCTGTAACAACCGTCATTCTTCCTTACTACTTATCTTTTCCCTCACTTATCCCTGCAACATCTGTCTAGCGTTACCCTACGTCATTTAAAGCTTATGAAAACCTAGTCTAACGTCTTACTCTAATATCATACCTCTGTGTGACCTGTAAAAACCGTCATTCTTCCTTACTACTTATCTTTTCCCTCTCTTATCCCTGCAACATCTGTCTAGCGTTACCCTAGGTCAGTTAGAGCCTGTGGGAACCTTGTCTAACGTCTTACATTATCATACACCTATGAGACCTGTAACAACCGTCATTCTTCCTTACTACTTATCTTTTCCTTCTCCTATCCCTGCAACATCTGTTTAGCATTACCCTAAGTCATTTATAGCTTATAAAAACCTAGTCTAACGTCTTACTATAATATCATACCTCTATGTGACCTGTAACAACCGTCATATTCCTTACTACTTATCTTTTCCCTCTCTTATCCCTGCAACATCTGTCTAGCAATACCCTAGGTCATTTAAAGCTTATAAAAACCTAGTCTAACGTCGTACTATAATATCATACATCTTAGTGACCTGTAACAAACGTCATTCTTCCTTACTACTTATCCTTTCCTCTCTTATCTATGCAACATCTGTCTAGCATTACCCTAGGTCACTTAAAGCTTATAAAAACCTAGTCTAACGTCTTACTATAATATCACAACTCTGTGTGACCTGTAACAACCGTTATTCTTCCTTACTACTTATCTTTTCCCTCTCTTATCCCTGCAACATCTGTCTATCGTTACCCTAGGTCAGTTAGAGCCTATGGGAACCTTGTCTATCGTCTTACAATATAATACACCTATCGGACCTGTAACAACCGTCATTCTTCCTTACTACTTATCTTTTCCCTCCCTTATCCCTGCAACATCTGTCTAGCATTACCCTAGGTCACTTAAAGCTTATAAAAACCTAGTCTAACGTCTTACTCCAATATAATACCTCTGTGTGACCTGTAACAACCGTCATTCTTCCTTACTACTTATCTTTTCCCTCTCTTATCCCTGCAACATCTGTCTAGCGTTACCCTAGATCAGTTAGAGCCTATGGGATCCTTGTCTAACGTCTTACAATATAATACACCTATGGGAACTGTAACAACAGTCATTCTTCCTTACTACTTATCTTTCCCACTCTTATCCCTGCAACATCTGTCTAGCGTTACCCTAGGTCAGTTAGAGCATATGGGAACCTTGTCTAACGTCTTACAATATCATACACCTATGGGACCTGTAACAACCGTCATTCTTCCTTACTACTTATCTTTTCCCTCTCTTATGCCTGCAATATCTATCTATCATTACCGTAGGTCATTTAAAGCTTATAAAAACCTAGTCTAACGTCTTACTATAATATCATACCTCTGTGTGACGTGTAACAACCGTCATTCTTCCTTACTACTTATCTTTTCCCTCTCTTATCTCTGCACATCTGTCTAGCGTTACCCTAGGTCATTTAAAGCTTATAAAAACCTAGTCTAACGTCTTACTATAATATCATACCACTGTGTGACCTGTAACAACCGTCATTTTTCCTTACTACTTATCTTTCCCATCTCTTATCCCTGCAACATCTGTCTAGCGTTACCGTAGGTCATTTAAAGCTTATGAAAACCTAGTCTAACGTCTTACTATAATATCATACCTCTGTGTGACCTGTAACAACCGTCATTCTTCCTTACTACTTATCTTTTCCCTCACTTATCCCTGCAACATCTGTCTAGCGTTACCCTACGTCATTTAAAGCTTATGAAAACCTAGTCTAACGTCTTACTCTAATATCATACCTCTGTGTGACCTGTAAAAACCGTCATTCTTCCTTACTACTTATCTTTTCCCTCTCTTATCCCTGCAACATCTGTCTAGCGTTACCCTAGGTCAGTTAGAGCCTATGGGAACCTTGTCTAACGTCTTACAATATAATACACCTATCGGACCTGTAACAACCGTCATTCTTCCTTACTACTTATCTTTTCCCTTTCTTATCCCTGCAACATCTGTCTAGCATTACCCTAGGTCACTTAAAGCTTATAAAAACCTAGTCTAACGTCTAACTCTAATATCATACCTCTGTGTGACCTGTAACAACCGTCATTCTTCCTTACTACTTATCTTTTCCCTCTCTTATCCCTGCAACATTTGTCTAGCGTTACCCTAGGTCATTTAAAGCTTATAAAATCCTAGTCTAACGTCTAACTCTAATATCATACCTCTGTGTGACCTGTAACAACCGTCATTCTTCCTTACTACTTTTCTTTTCCTTCTCTTATCCCTGCAATATCTGTCTAGCATTACCCTAGTCATTTAAAGCCTATAAAAACCTAGTCTAACGTCTTACTAAAATATCATACATCTTAGTGACCTGAAACAACCGTCATTCTTCCTTACTACTTATCTTTTCCCTCTCTTATCCCTGCAACATCAGTCTAGCATTACCCTAGGTCATTTAAAGCTTATAAAAACCTATTCTAACGTCTTACTATAATATCATACATCTTAGTGACCTGTAAGAACCGTCATTCTTAATTACTACTTATCTTTTCCCTCTCTTATCCCTGCAACATCTGTCTAGCGTTACCCTAGGTCAGTTAGAGCCTATGGGAACCATGTCTAACGTCTTACAATATAATACACCTATCGGACCTGTAACAACCGTCATTCTTCCTTACTACTTATCTTTTCCCTCTCTTATCCCTGCAACATCTGTCTAGCATTACCCTAGGTCACTTAAAGCTTATAAAAACCTAGTCTAAAGTCTTACTCTAATATCATACCTCTGTGTGACCTGTAACAACCGTCATTCTTCCTTACTACTTATCTTTTCCCTCTCTTATCCCTGCAACATTTGTCTAGCGTTACCCTAGGTCATTTAAAGCTTATAAAAACCTAGTCTAACTTCTTACTCTAATATCAGACCTCTGTGTGACCTGTAACAACCGTCATTCTTCCTTACTACTTATCTTTTCCCTCTCTTATCTCTGCACATCTGTCTAGCGTTACCCTAGGTCATTTAAAGCTTATAAAAACCTAGTCTAACGTCTTACTATAATATCATACCACTGTGTGACCTGTAACAACCGTCATTTTTCCTTACTACTTATCTTTTCCATCTCTTATCCCTGCAACATCTGTCTAGCGTTACCGTAGGTCATTTAAAGCTTATGAAAACCTAGTCTAACGTCTTACTATAATATCATACCTCTGTGTGACCTGTAACAACCGTCATTCTTCCTTACTACTTATCTTTTCCCTCACTTATCCCTGCAACATCTGTCTAGCGTTACCCTAGGTCATTTAAAGCTTATGAAAACCTAGTCTAACGTCTTACTCTAATATCATACCTCTGTGTGACCTGTAAAAACCGTCATTCTTCCTTACTACTTATCTTTTCCCTCTCTTATCCCTGCAACATCTGTCTAGCGTTACCCTAGGTCAGTTAGAGCCTATGGGAACCTTGTCTAACGTCTTACAATATAATACACCTATCGGACCTGTAACAACCGTCATTCTTCCTTACTACTTATCTTTTCCCTTTCTTATCCCTGCAACATCTGTCTAGCATTACCCTAGGTCACTTAAAGCTTATAAAAACCTAGTCTAACGTCTAACTCTAATATCATACCTCTGTGTGACCTGTAACAACCGTCATTCTTCCTTACTACTTATCTTTTCCCTCTCTTATCCCTGCAACATTTGTCTAGCGTTACCCTAGGTCATTTAAAGCTTATAAAATCCTAGTCTAACGTCTTAATCTAATATCATACCTCTGTGTGACCTGTAACAACCGTCATTCTTCCTTACTACTTTTCTTTTCCCTCTCTTATCCCTGCAACATCTGTCTAGCATTACCCTAGTCATTTAAAGCTTATAAAAACCTAGTCTAACGTCTTACTAAAATATCATACATCTTAGTGACCTGTAAAAACCGTCATTCTTCCTTACTACTTATCTTTTCACTCTCTTATCCCTGCAACATCTGTATAGCATTACCCTAGGTGATTTAAAGCTTATAAAAACCTAGTCTAACGTCTTACTATAATATCATACATCTTAGTGACCTGTAACAACCGTCATTCTTCCTTACTACTTTTCTTTTCCCTCTCTTATCACTGCAACATCAGTCTAGCATTACCCTAGGTCATTTAAAGCTTATAAAAACCTAGTCTAACGTCTTACTATAATATCATACATCTTAGTGACCTGTAACAACCGTCATTCTTAATTACTTCTTATCTTTTCCCTCTCTTATCCCTGCAACATCTGTCTAGCGTTACCCTAGGTCAGTTAGAGCCTATGGGAACCTTGTCTAACGTCTTACAATAAAATACACCTATGGGACCTGTAACAACCGTCATTCTTCCTTACTACTTATCTTTTCCCCCTATTATCCCTGCAACATCTGTCTAGCATTACCCTGGTCACTTAAAGCTTATAAAAACCTAGTCTAACGACTTACTATAATATCACACCTCTGTGTGACCTGTAACAACCGTCATTCTTCCGTACTACTTATTTTTCCCTCTCTTATCCCTGCAACATCTGTCTAGCGTTACCCTAGGTCAGTTAGAGCCTATGGGAACCTTGTCTAACGTCTTACAATATAATACACCTATCGGACCTGTAACAACCGTCATTCTTCCTTACTACTTATCTTTTCCCTCTCTTATCCCTGCAACATCTGTCTAGCACTACCCTAGGTCACTTAAAGCTTATAAAAACCTAGTCTAACGTCTTACTCTAATATCATAACTCTGTGTGACCTGTAACAACCGTCATTCTTCTTTACTACTTATCGTTTCCCTCTCTTATCCCTGCAACATTTGTCTAGCGTTACCCTAGGTCATTTAAAGCTTATAAAATCCTAGTCTAACGTCTTACTCTAATATCATACCACTGTGTGACCTGTAACAACCGTCATTCTTCCTTACTACTTTTCTTTTCCCTCTCTTATCCCTGCAACATCTGTCTAGCATTACCCTAGTCATTTAAAGCTTTTTAAAACCTAGTCTAACGTCTTACTAAAATATCATACATCTTAGTGACCTGTAACAACCGTCATTCTTCCTTACTACTTATCTTTTCCCTCTCTTATCCCTGCAACATCTGTCTAGCGTTACCCTAGGTCAGTTAGAGCCTATGGGAACCTTGTCTAACGTCATACAATATAATACACCTATAGGACCTGTAACAACCGTCATTCTTCCTTACTACTTATCTTTTCCCTCTCTTATCCCTGCAACATCTGTCTAGCGTTACCCTAGGTCAGTTAGAGCCTGTGGGAACCTTGTCTAACGTCTTACATTATCATACACCTATGAGACCTGTAACAACCGTCACTCTTCCTTACTACTTATCTTTTCCTTCTCCTATCCCTGCAACATCTGTTTAGCATTACCCTAAGTCATTTATAGCTTATAAAAACCTATTCTAACGTCTTACTATAATATCATACCTCTATGTGACCTGTAACAACCGTCATATTCCTTACTACTTATCTTTTCCCTCTCTTATCCCTGCAACATCTGTCTAGCAATACCCTAGGTCATTTAAAGCTTATAAAAACCTAGTCTAACGTCGTACTATAATATCATACATCTTAGTGACCTGTAACAAACGTCATTCTTCCTTACTACTTATCCTTTCCTCTCTTATCTATGCAACATCTGTCTAGCATTACCCTAGGTCACTTAAAGCTTATAAAAACCTAGTCTAACGTCTTACTATAATATCACAACTCTGTGTGACCTGTAACAACCGTCATTCTTCCTTACTACTTATCTTTTCCCTCTCTTATCCCTGCAACATCTGTCTATCGTTACCCTAGGTCAGTTAGAGCCTATGGGAACCTTGTCTATCGTCTTACAATATAATACACCTATCGGACCTGTAACAACCGCCATTCTTCCTTACTACTTATCTTTTCCCTCCCTTATCCCTGCAACATCTGTCTAGCATTACCCTAGGTCACTTAAAGCTTATAAAAACCTAGTCTAACGTCTTACTCCAATATAATACCTCTGTGTGACCTGTAACAACCTTCATTCTTCCTTACTACTTATCTTTTCCCTCTCTTATCCCTGCAACATCTGTCTAGCGTTACCCTAGATCAGTTAGAGCCTATGGGATTCTTGTCTAACGTCTTACAATATAATACACCTATGGGACCTGTAACAACAGTCATACTTCCTTACTACTTATCTTTCCCACTCTTATCCCTGCAACATCTGTCTAGCGTTACCCTAGGTCAGTTAGAGCATATGGGAACCTTGTCTAACGTCTTACAATATCATACACCTATGGGACCTGTAACAACCGTCATTCTTCCTTACTACTTATCTTTTCCCTCTCTTATGCCTGCAATATCTATCTATCATTACCGTAGGTCATTTAAAGCTTATAAAAACCTAGTCTAACGTCTTACTATAATATCATACCTCTGTGTGACGTGTAACAACCGTCATTCTTCCTTACTACTTATCTTTTCCCTCTCTTATCTCTGCACATCTGTCTAGCGTTACCCTAGGTCATTTAAAGCTTATAAAAACCTAGTCTAACGTCTTACTATAATATCATACCACTGTGTGACCTGTAACAACCGTCATTTTTCCTTACTACTTATCTTTTCCATCTCTTATCCCTGCAACATCTGTCTAGCGTTACCGTAGGTCATTTAAAGCTTATGAAAACCTAGTCTAACGTCTTACTATAATATCATACCTCTGTGTGACCTGTAACAACCGTCATTCTTCCTTACTACTTATCTTTTCCCTCACTTATCCCTGCAACATCTGTCTAGCGTTACCCTAGGTCATTTAAAGCTTATGAAAACCTAGTCTAACGTCTTACTCTAATATCATACCTCTGTGTGACCTGTAAAAACCGTCATTCTTCCTTACTACTTATCTTTTCCCTCTCTTATCCCTGCAACATCTGTCTAGCGTTACCCTAGGTCAGTTAGAGCCTATGGGAACCTTGTCTAACGTCTTACAATATAATACACCTATCGGACCTGTAACAACCGTCATTCTTCCTTACTACTTATCTTTTCCCTTTCTTATCCCTGCAACATCTGTCTAGCATTACCCTAGGTCACTTAAAGCTTATAAAAACCTAGTCTAACGTCTAACTCTAATATCATACCTCTGTGTGACCTGTAACAACCGTCATTCTTCCTTACTACTTATCTTTTCCCTCTCTTATCCCTGCAACATTTGTCTAGCGTTACCCTAGGTCATTTAAAGCTTATAAAATCCTAGTCTAACGTCTTAATCTAATATCATACCTCTGTGTGACCTGTAACAACCGTCATTCTTCCTTACTTCTTTTCTTTTCCCTCTCTTATCCCTGCAACATCTGTCTAGCATTACCCTAGTCATTTAAAGCTTATAAAAACCTAGTCCAACGTCTTACTAAAATATCATACATCTTAGTGACCTGTAAAAACCGTCATTCTTCCTTACTACTTATCTTTTCACTCTCTTATCCCTGCAACATCTGTATAGCATTACCCTAGGTGATTTAAAGCTTATAAAAACCTAGTCTAACGTCTTACTATAATATCATACATCTTAGTGACCTGTAACAACCGTCATTCTTCCTTACTACTTTTCGTTTCCCTCTCTTATCACTGCAACATCAGTCTAGCATTACCCTAGGTCATTTAAAGCTTATAAAAACCTAGTCTAACGTCTTACTATAATATCATACATCTTAGTGACCTGTAACAACCGTCATTCTTCCTTACTACTTATCTTTTCCCCCTATTATCCCTGCAACATCTGTCTAGCATTACCCTAGGTCACTTAAAGCTTATAAAAACCTAGTCTAACGACTTACTATAATATCACACCTCTGTGTGACCTGTAACAACCGTCATTCTTCCTTACTACTTATTTTTCCCTCTCTTATCCCTGCAACATCTGTCTAGCGTTACCCTAGGTCAGTTAGAGCCTATGGGAACCTTGTTTAACGTCTTACAATATAATACACCTATCGGACCTGTAACAACCGTCATTCTTCCTTACTACTTATCTTTTCCCTCTCTTATCCCTGCAACATCTGTCTAGCACTACCCTAGGTCACTTAAAGCTTATAAAAACCTAGTCTAACGTCTTACTCTAATATCATAACTCTGTGTGACCTGTAACAACCGTCATTCTTCCTTACTACTTATCGTTTCCCTCTCTTATCCCAGCAACATCTGTCTAGCGTTACCCTAGGTCATTTAAAGCTTATAAAAACCTAGTCTAACGTCTTACTTTAATATCATACCTCTGTGTGACCTGTAACAACCGTCATTCTTCCTTACTACTTATCTTTTCCCACTCTTATCCCTGCAACATCTGTCTAGCATTACTCTAGGTCATTTAAAGCTTATAAAAACTCAGTCTAACGTCTTACTATAATATCATACCACTGTGTGACCTGTAACAACCGTCATTCTTCCTTACTACTTATCTTTTCCATCTCTTATCCCTGCAACATCTGTCTAGCGTTACCCTAGGTCATTTAAAGCATATGAAAACCTAGTCTAACGTCTTACTATAATATCATACCTCTGTGTGACCTGTAACAACCGTCATTCTTCCTTACTACTTACCTTTTCCCACTCTTATCACTGAAACTTCTGTCTAGCGTTACCCTAAGTCAGTTAGAGAATATGGAAACCTTGTCTAACGTCTTACAATATCATACACCTATGGGACCTGTAACAAACGTCATTCTTCCTTACTACTTATCTTTTCCCTCTATTATCCCTGCAACATCTGTCTAGCGTTACCCTAGGTCATTTAAAGCTTATGAAAACCTAGTCTAACGTGTTACTCTAATATCATACCTCTGTGTGACCTGTAACAACCGTCATTCTTCCTTACTACTTATCTTTTCCCTCTCTTGTCCCTGCAACATCTGTCTTGCATTACCCTAGGTCATTTAAAGCCTATAAAAACCTAGTCTAACGTCTTACTATAATATCATACATCTTAGTGACCTGTAACAACCGTCATTCTTCCTTACTACTTATGTTTTCCCTCTCTTATCCCTACAGCAAATGTCTAGCCTTACCCTAGTTCATTTGAGCCTATAGGTACCTTGTCTAACGTCTTACATTATCATACACCTATGGGACCTGTAACAACCGTCATTCTTCCTTACTACTTATCTTTACCTTCTCTTATCACTGCAACATCTGTCTAGCATTACCCTAGGTCATTTAAAGCTTATAAAAACCTAGTCTAACGTCTTACTATAATATCATACATCTTAGTGACCTGTAACAACCGTCATTCTTCCTTACTACTTATCTTTTCCTTCTCTTATCCCTGCAACATCTGTCAAGCATTACCCTAGGTCATTTAAAGCTTATAAAAACCTAGTCTAACGTCTTACTATAATATCATACATCTGTGTGACCTGTAACAACCGTCATTCTTCCTTACTACTTATGATTTCCCTCTCTTATCCCTACAGCAAATGTCTAGCCTTACCCTAGTTCATTTGAGCCTATAGGTACCTTGTCTAACGTCTTACAATATCATACACCTATGGGACCTGTAACAACGTCATTCTTCCTTACTACTTATCGTTTCCCTCTCTTATCCCTGAAACATCTGTCTAGCCTTACCCTAGGTCGGTTAGAGCCTATGGGAACCTTTGTCTAACGTCTTACAATATCATACACCTATGTGATTTGTAACAACCGTCATTCTTCCTTACTACTTATCTTTTCCCATTCTTATCCCTGCAACATCTGTCTAGCGTTACCCTGGGTCATTTAAAGCTTATTAAAACCTAGTCTAACGTCTTACTATAATATCATACCTCTGTGTGACCTGTAACCACCGTCATTCTTCCTTACTACTTACCTTTTCCCTCTCTTATCCCTGAAACATCTGTCTAGCGTTTCCCTAGGTCAGTTAGAGCCTATGGGAACCTTGTCTAACGTCTTACAATTTCATACACCTATGTGACTTGTAACAACCGTCATTCTTCCTTACTACTTATCGTTTCCCTCTCTTATCCCTGAAACATCTGTCTAGCGTTACCCTAGGTCGGTTAGAGCCTATGGGAACCTTGTCTAACGTCTTACAATATCATACACCTATGTGACTTGTAACAACCGTCATTCTTTCTTACTACTTATCTTTTCCCTTTCTTATCCCTACAGCAAATGTCTAGCGTTACCCTAGGTCAGTTGAGCCTATAGGAACCTTGTCTAACGTCTTACAATATCATACACCTATGGGACCCGTAACAACCGTCATTCTTCCTTACTACTTATCTTTTCCCTCCCTTATCCCTGCAACATCTGTCTAGCGTTACCCTAGGTCAGTGAGAGCCTATGGGAAACTTGTCTAACGTCTCACAATATCATACAACTATGGGACCTGTAACAACCGTCATTCTTCCTTACTACTTATTTTTTCCCTCTCTTATCCCAGCAACATCTGTCTAGCATTACCCTAGGCCATTTAAAGCTTATAAAAACCTAGTCTAACGTCTTACTATAATATCATACATCTTAGTGACCTGTAACAACCGTCATTCTTCCTTACTACTTATCTTTTCCCTCTCTTGTCCCTGCAACATTTGTCTAGCGTTACCCTAGGTCATTTAAAGCTTATAAAATCCTAGTCTAACGTCTTAATCTAATATCATACCTCTGTGTGACCTGTAACAACCGTCATTCTTCCTTACTACTTTTCTTTTCCCTCTCTTATCCCTGCAACATCTGTCTAGCATTACCCTAGTCATTTAAAGCTTATAAAAACCTAGTCTAACGTCTTACTAAAATATCATACATCTTAGTGACCTGTAAAAACCGTCATTCTTCCTTACTACTTATCTTTTCACTCTCTTATCCCTGCAACATCTGTATAGCATTACCCTAGGTGATTTAAAGCTTATAAAAACCTAGTCTAACGTCTTACTATAATATCATACATCTTAGTGACCTGTAACAACCGTCATTCTTCCTTACTACTTTTCTTTTCCCTCTCTTATCACTGCGACAACAGTCTAGCATTACCCTAGGTCATTTAAAGCTTATAAAAACCTAGTCTAACGTCTTACTATAATATCATACATCTTAGTGACCTGTAACAACCGTCATTCTTAATTACTACTTATCTTTTCCCTCTCTTATCCCTGCAACATCTGTCTAGCGTTACCCTAGGTCAGTTAGAGCCTATGGGAACCTTGTCTAACGTCTTACAATAAAATACACCTATGGGACCGGTAACAACCGTCATTCTTCCTTACTACTTATCTTTTCCCCCTATTATCCCTGCAACATCTGTCTAGCATTACCCTAGGTCACTTAAAGCTTATAAAAACCTAGTCTAACGACTTACTATAATATCACACCTCTGTGTGACCTGTAACAACCGTCATTCTTCCTTACTACTTATTTTTCCCTCTCTTATCCCTGCAACATCTGTCTAGCGTTACCCTAGGTCAGTTAGAGCCTATGGGAACCTTGTCTAACGTCTTACAATATAATACACCTATCGGACCTGTAACAACCGTCATTCTTCCTTACTACTTATCTTTTCCCTCTCTTATCCCTGCAACATCTGTCTAGCACTACCCTAGGTCACTTAAAGCTTATAAAAACCTAGTCTAACGTCTTACTCTAATATCATAACTCTGTGTGACCTGTAACAACCGTCATTCTTCCTTACTACTTATCGTTTCCCTCTCTTATCCCTGCAACATTTGTCTAGCGTTACCCTAGGTCATTTAAAGCTTATAAAATCCTAGTCTAACGTCTTACTCTAATATCATACCACTGTGTGACCTGTAACAACCGTCATTCTTCCTTACTACTTATCTTTTCCCTCTCTTATCCCTGCAACATCTGTCTAGCAATACCCTAGGTCATTTAAAGCTTATAAAAACCTAGTCTAACGTCTTACTATAATATCATACATCTTAGTGACCTGTAACAACCGTCATTCTTCCTTACTACTTATCTTTTTCCTCTCTTATCCCTGCAACATCTGCCTAGCACTACCCTAGGTCATTTAAAGCTTATAAAAACCTAGTCTAACTTCTTACTCTAATATCATACCTCTGTGTGACCTGTAACAACCGTCATTCTTCCTTACTACTTATCTTTTCCATCTCTTATCCCTAAAGCAAATGTCTAGCGTTACCCTAGGTCAGTTGAGCCTATAAGAACCTTGTCTAACGTCTTACAATATCATACACCTATGGGACCTGTAACAACCGTCATTCTTCCTTACTACTTATCTTTTCCCTCTCTTATCCCTGCAACATCTGTCTAGCGTTACCCTAGGTCAGTTAGAGCGTATGGGAACCTTGTCTAACGTCTTACAATATATTACACCTATGGGACAGGTAACAACCGTCATTCTTCCTTACTACTTATCCTTTCCCTCTCTTATCCCTGCAACATCTGTCTAGCGTTACCCTAGGTCAGTTAGAGCCTATGGGAACCTTGTCTAACTTCTTACAATATCATACACCTATGGGACCTGTAACAACCGTCATTCTTCCTTACTACTTATCCTTTCCCTCTCTTATCCCTGCAACATCTGTCTAGCGTTACCCTAGGTCAGTTAGAGCCTATGGGAACCTTGTCTAACGTCTTACAATATCATACACCTATGGGACAGGTAACAACCGTCATTCTTCCTTACTACTTATCGTCTCCTTCTACTATCCCAGCAACATCTGTCTAGCATTACCCTAAGTCATTTAAAGCTTATAAAAACCTAGTCTAACGTCTTCCTATAATATCATACCACTGTGTGACCTGTAACAACCGTCATTCTTCCTTACTACTTATCCTTTCCCTCTCTTATCCCTGCAACATCTGTCTAGCGTTACCCTAGGTCAGTTAGAGAATATGGGAACCTTGTCTAACGTCTTACAATATCATACACCTATGGGACCGGTAACAACCGTCATTCTTCCTTACTACTTATCGTCTCCTTCTCCTATCCCTGCAACATCTGTCTAGCATTACCCTAAGTCATTTAAAGCTTATAAAAACCTAGTCTAACGTCTTCCTATAATATCATACCACTGTGTGACCTGTAACAACCGTCATTCTTCCTTACTACTTATCTTTTCCCTATCTTATCCCTGCAACATATGTCTAGCATTACCCTAGATCATTTAAAGCTTATAAAAACCTAGTCTAACGTCTTACTATAATATCATACCTCTGTGTGACCTGTAACAACCGTCATTCTTCCTTACTACTTATATTTTCCATCTCTTATCCCTGCAACATCTGTCTAGCGTTACCCTAGGTCATTTAAAGCTTATAAAATCCTAGTCTAACGTCTTACTCTAATATCATACCACTGTGTGACCTGTAACAACCGTCATTCTTCCTTACTACTTTTCTTTTCCCTCTCTTATCCCTGCAACATCTGTCTAGCATTACCCGAGTCATTTAAAGCTTTTTAAAACCTAGTCTAACGTCTTACTAAAATATCATACATCTTAGTGACCTGTAACAACCGTCATTCTTCCTTACTACTTATCTTTTTCCTCTCTTATCCCTGCAACATCTGTCTAGCATTACCCTAGGTCACTTAAAGCTTATAAAAACCTAGTCTAACGTCTTACTATAATATCATACCTATGTGTGACCTGTAACAACCGTCATTCTTCCTTACTACTTATCTTTTCCATCTCTTATCCCTACAGCAAATGTCAAGCGTTACCCTAGGTCAGTTAGAGCGTATGGGAACCTTGTCTAACGTCTTACAATATATTACACCTATGGGACAGGTAACAACCGTCATTCTTCCTTACTACTTATCCTTTCCCTCTCTTATCCCTGCATCATCTGTCTAGCGTTACCCAAGGTCAGTTAGAGCCTATGGGAACCTTGTCTAACGTCTTACAATATCATACACCTATGGGACCTGTAACAACCGTCATCCTTCCTTACTACTTATCCTTTCCCTCTCTTATCCCTGCAACATCTGTCTAGCGTTACCCTAGGTCAGTTAGAGCCTATGGGAACCTTGTCTAACGTCTTACAATATCATACACCTATGGGACAGGTAACAACCGTCATTCTTCCTTACTACTTATCCTTTCCCTCTCTTATCCCTGCAACATCTGTCTAGCGTTACCCTAGGTCAGTTAGAGAATAGGGGAACCTTGTCTAACGTCTTACAATATCATACACCTATGGGACCTGTAACAATCGTCATTCTTCCTTACTACTTATCGTCTCCTTCTCCTATCCCTGCAACATCTGTCTAGCATTACCCTAAGTCATTTAAAGCTTATAAAAACCTAGTCTAACGTCTTCCTATAATATCATACCACTGTGTGACCTGTAACAACCGTCATTCTACCTTACTACTTATCTTTTCCCTATCTTATCACTGCAACATCTGTCTAGCGTTACCCTAGGTCAGTTATAGAATATGGGAACCTTGTCTAACGTCTTACAATATCATACACCTATGGGACCTGTAACAACCGTCATTCTTCCTTACTACTTATCTTTTCCCTATCTTATCCCTGCAACATCTGTCTAGCAATACCCTAGGTCATTTAAAGCTTATAAAAACCTAGTCTAACGTCTTACTCTAATATCATACCTCTGTGTGACCTGTAACAACCGTTATTCTTCCTTACTACCTATGTTTTCCCTCTCTTATCCCTGCAACATCTGTCTAGCGTTACCCTAGGTCATTTAAAGCTTATAAAAACCTAGTCTAACGTCTTACTATAATATCATACATCTTAGTGACCTGTAACAACCGTCATTCTTAATTACTACTTATCTTTTCCCTCTCTTATCGCTGCAACATCTGTCTAGCGTTACCCTAGGTCGGTTAGAGCCTATGGGAACCTTGTCTAACGTCTTACAATATAATACACCTATGGGACCTGTAACAACCGTCATTCTTCCTTACTACTTATCCTTTCCCTCTCTTATCCCTGCAACATCTGTCTAGCATTACCCTAGGTCACTTAAAGCTTATAAAAACCTAGTCTAACGTCTTACTATAATATCACACCTCTGTGTGACCTGTAACAACCGTCATTCTTCCTTACTACTTATCTTTTTTCTCTCTTATCCCTGCAACATCTGTCTAGCGTTACCCTAGGTCAGTTAGAGCCTATGGGAACCTTGTCTAACGTCTTACAATATAATACACCTATCGGACCTGTAAAAACCGTCATTCTTCCTTACTACTTATCTTTTCCCTCTCTTATCCCTGCAACATCTGTCTAGCATTACCCTAGGTCACTTAAAGCTTATAAAAACCTAGTCTAACGTCTTACTCTAATATCATACCTCTGTGTGACCTGTAACCACCGTCATTCTTCCTTACTACTTATCTTTTCCCTCTCTTATCCCTGCAACATTTGTCTAGCGTTACCCTAGGTCATTTAAAGCTTATAAAAACCTAGTCTAACGTCTTACTCTAATATCATACATCTTAGTGACCTGTAACAACCGTCATTCTGCCTTACTACTTATCTTTTCCCTCTCTTAACCCTGCAACATCTGTCTAGCATTACCCTAGGTCATTTAAAGCTTATAAAAGCCTAGTCTAACGTCTTACTATAATATCATACATCTTAGTGACCTGTAACAACCGTCATTCTTCCTTACTACTTTTCTTTTCCCTCTCTTATCCCTGCAACATCTGTCTAGCGTTACCCTAGGTCAGTTAGAGCCTATGGAAACCTTGTCTAACGTCTTACAATATAATACACCTATGGGACCTGTAACAACCGTCATTCTTCCTTACTACTTATCTTTTCCCTCTCTTATCCCTGCAACATCTGTCTAGCGTTACCCTAGGTCAGTTAGAGCCTGTGGGAACCTTGTCTAACGTCTTACATTATCATACACCTATGAGACCTGTAACAACCGTCATTCTTCCTTACTACTTATCTTTTCCTTCTCCTATCCCTGCAACATCTGTTTAGCATTACCCTAAGTCATTTATAGCTTATAAAAACCTAGTCTAACGTCTTACTATAATATCATACCTCTATGTGTCCTGTAACAACCGTCATTCTTCCTTACTACTTATCTTTTCCCTCTCTTATCCCTTCAACATCTGTCTAGCATTACCCTAGGTCATTTAAAGCTTATAAAAACCTAGTCTAACGTCTTACTATAATATCATACATCTTAGTGACCTGTAACAACCGTCATTCTTCCTTACTACCTATCTTTTCCCTCTCTTATCCATACAGCAAATGTCTAGCCTTACCGTAGGTCAGTTGAGCCTATAGGAACCTTGTCTAACGTCTTACAATATCATACACCTATGGGACCTGTAACAACCGTCATTCTTAATTACTACTCATCTTTTCCCTCTCTTATCCTTGCAACATCTGTCTAGCGTTACCCTAGGCCTATGGGAACCTTGTCTAACGTCTTACAATATCATACACCTATGGGACCTGTAACAACCGTCATCCTTCCTTACTACATATCTTTTCCCTCTCTTATCCCTGCAACATCTGTCTAGCATTACCCTAGGTCATTTAAAGGTTATAAAAACCTAGTCTAACCTCCTTCTATAATATCATACCTCTGTGTGACCTGTAACAACCGTCATTATTCCTTACTAGTTATCATTTCCCTCTGTTATCCCTGCAACATCTGTCTAGCATTACCCTAGGTCATTTAAAGCTTATAAAAACCTAGTCTAACGTCTTACTATAATATCATACCTCTGTGTGACCTGTAACAACCGTCACTCATCCTTACTACTTATCTTTTCCTTCTCTTATCCCTGCAACATATGTCTAGCATTACCCTAGGTCATTTAAACGTTATAAAAACCTAGTCTAACGTCCTTCTATAATATCATACCTCTGTGTGACCTGTAACAACCGTCATTCTTCCTTACTACATATCCTTTCCCTCTCTTATCCCTGCAACATCTGTCTAGCATTACCCTAGGTCATTTAAAGGTTATAAAAACCTATTCTAACGTCGTTCTATAATATCATACCTCTGTGTAAACTGTAACAACCGTCATTCTTCCTTGCTACTTATCTTTTCCCTCTCGTATCCCTGCAACATCTTTCTAGCATTACCCTAGGTCATTTAGAGCTTATAAAAACCTAGTCTAACGTCTTACTATAATATCATACCTCTGTGTGACCTGTAACAACCGTCATTCTTCCTAACTACTTATCTTTTCCCTCTATTATCCCTGCAACATCTGTCTAGCATTACGCTAGGTCATTTAGAGCCTATAAAAACCTAGTCTAACGTCTTACTATAATATCATACCTCTGTGTGACCTGTAACAACCGTCATTCTTCCTTACTACTTATATTTTCCATCTCTTATCCCTGCAACATCTGTCTAGCGTTACCCTAGGTCATTTAAAGCTTATAAAAACCTAGTCTAACGTCTTACTATAATATCATACCTCTGTGTGACCTGTAACAACCGTCATTCTTCCTTACTACTTACCTTTTCCCTCTCTTATCCCTGCAACATCTGTCTAGCCTTACCCTAGGTCAGTTAGAGCCTATGGGAACCTTGTCTAACGTCTTACAATATCATATAACTATGGGACCTGTAACAACCGTCATTCTTCCTTACTACTTATCTTTTCCCTCTCTTAACCCTGCAACATCTGTCTAGCATTACCCTAGGTCATTTAAAGCTTATAAAAACCTAGTCTAACGTCTTACTCTAATATCATACATCTTAGTGACCTGTAACAACCGTCATTCTGCCTTACTACTTATCTTTTCCCTCTCTTAACCCTGCAACATCTGTCTAGCATTACCCTAGGTCATTTAAAGCTTATAAAAGCCTAGTCTAACGTCTTACTATAATATCATACATCTTAGTGACCTGTAACAACCGTCATTCTTCCTTACTACTTTTCTTTTCCCTCTCTTATCCCTGCAACATCTGTCTAGCGTTACCCTAGGTCAGTTAGAGCCTATGGAAACCTTGTCTAACGTCTTACAATATAATACACCTATGGGACCTGTAACAACCGTCATTCTTCCTTACTACTTATCTTTTCCCTCTCTTATCCCTGCAACATCTGTCTAGCGTTACCCTAGGTCAGTTAGAGCCTGTGGGAACCTTGTCTAACGTCTTACATTATCATACACCTATGAGACCTGTAACAACCGTCATTCTTCCTTACTACTTATCTTTTCCTTCTCCTATCCCTGCAACATCTGTTTAGCATTACCCTAAGTCATTTATAGCTTATAAAAACCTAGTCTAACGTCTTACTATAATATCATACCTCTATGTGACCTGTAACAACCGTCATTCTTCCTTACTACTTATCTTTTCCCTCTCTTATCCCTTCAACATCTGTCTAGCATTACCCTAGGTCATTTAAAGCTTATAAAAACCTAGTCTAACGTCTTACTATAATATCATACATCTTAGTGACCTGTAACAACCGTCATTCTTCCTTACTACCTATCTTTTCCCTCTCTTATCCATACAGCAAATGTCTAGCCTTACCCTAGGTCAGTTGAGCCTATAGGAACCTTGTCTAACGTCTTACAATATCATACACCTATGGGACCTGTAACAACTGTCATTCTTAATTACTACTCATCTTTTCCCTCTCTTATCCTTGCAACATCTGTCTAGCGTTACCCTAGGCCTATGGGAACCTTGTCTAACGTCTTACAATATCATACACCTATGGGACCTGTAACAACCGTCATCCTTCCTTACTACATATCTTTTCCCTCTCTTATCCCTGCAACATCTGTCTAGCATTACCCTAGGTCATTTAAAGGTTATAAAAACCTAGTCTAACCTCCTTCTATAATATCATACCTCTGTGTGACCTGTAACAACCGTCATTATTCCTTACTAGTTATCATTTCCCTCTGTTATCCCTGCAACATCTGTCTAGCATTACCCTAGGTCATTTAAAGCTTATAAAAACCTAGTCTAACGTCTTACTATAATATCATACCTCTGTGTGACCTGTAACAACCGTCACTCATCCTTACTACTTATCTTTTCCTTCTCTTATCCCTGCAACATATGTCTAGTATTACCCTAGGTCATTTAAACGTTATAAAAACCTAGTCTAACGTCCTTCTATAATATCATTCCTCTGTGTGACCTGTAAC
Organism: Prosapia bicincta; assembly: GCA_036971475.1. Classification (NCBI taxonomy): domain Eukaryota; kingdom Metazoa; phylum Arthropoda; class Insecta; order Hemiptera; family Cercopidae; genus Prosapia; species Prosapia bicincta. The sequence goes on from JBAIZL010000006.1 coordinate 110,424,720, forward strand.
AACCGTCATTCTTCCTTACTACTTATCATTTCCCTCTCGTATCCCTGCAACATCTGTCTAGCGTTACCCTAGGTCATTTAAAGCTTATAAAAACCTAGTCTAACGTCTTACTCTAATATCATACTTCTGTGTGACCTGTAACAACCGTCATTCTTCCTTACTACTTATGTTTTCCCTCTCTTATCCCTGCAACATCTGTGTGGCGTTACCCTAGGTCATTTAAAGCTTATAAAAACCTAGTCTAACGTCTTACTCTAATATCATACCTTTGTGTGACCTGTAACAACCGTCATTCTTACTACTTATCTATTCCCTCTCTTATCCCTGCAATATCTATCTATCATTACCATACGTCATTTAAAGCTTATAAAAACCTAGTCTAACGTCTTACTATAATATCATACCTCTGTGTGACGGGTAACAACCGTCATTCTTCCTTACTACTTATCTTTTCCCTCTCTTATCCCTGCAACATCTGTCTAGCGTTACCCTAGGTCATTTAAAGCTTATAAAAACCTAGTCTAACGTCTTACTTTAATATCATACCTCTGTGTGACCTGTAACAACCGTCATTCTTCCTTACTACTTATCTTTTCCCACTCTTATCCCTGCAACATCTGTCTAGCATTACTCTAGGTCATTTAAAGCTTATAAAAACTCAGTCTAACGTCTTGCTATAATATCATACCACTGTGTGACCTGTAACAACCGTCATTCTTCCTTACTACTTATCTTTTCCATCTCTTATCCCTGCAACATCTGTCTAGCGTTACCCTAGGTCATTTAAAGCTTATGAAAACCTAGTCTAACGTCTTACTATAATATCATACCTCTGTGTGACCTGTAACAACCGTCATTCTTCCTTACTACTTACCTTTTCCCACTCTTATCACTGAAACATCTGTCTAGCGTTACCCTAAGTCAGTTAGAGAATATGGAAACCTTGTCTAACGTCTTACAATATCATACACCTATGGGACCTGTAACAAACGTCATTCTTCCTTACTACTTATCTTTTCCCTCTCTTATCCCTGCAACATCTGTCTAGCGTTACCCTAGGTCATTTAAAGCTTATGAAAACCTAGTCTAACGTGTTACTCTAATATCATACCTCTGTGTGACCTGTAACAACCGTCATTCTTCCTTACTACTTATCTTTTCCCTCTCTTGTCCCTGCAACATCTGTCTAGCATTACCCTAGGTCATTTAAAGCCTATAAAAACCTAGTCTAACGTCTTACTATAATATCATACATCTTAGTGACCTGTAACAACCGTCATTCTTCCTTACTACTTATGTTTTCCCTCTCTTATCCCTACAGCAAATGTCTAGCCTTACCCTAGTTCACTTGAGCCTATAGGTACCTTGTCTAACGTCTTACATTATCATACACCTATGGGACCTGTAACAACCGTCATTCTTCCTTACTACTTATCTTTACCTTCTCTTATCACTGCAACATCTGTCTAGCATTACCCTAGGTCATTTAAAGCTTATAAAAACCTAGTCTAACGTCTTACTATAATATCATACCTCTGTGTGACCTGTAACAACCGTCATTCCTCCTTACTTCTTATCTTTTCCCTCTCTTATCCCTGCAACATCTGTCTAGCATTACCCTAGGTCATTTAAAGCTTATAAAAACCTAGTCTAACGTCTTACTATAATATCATACATCTTAGTGACCTGTAACAACCGTCATTCTTCCTTACTACTTATCTTTTCCTTCTCTTATCCCTGCAACATCTGTCAAGCATTACCCTAGGTCATTTAAAGCTTATAAAAACCTAGTCTAACGTCTTACTATAATATCATACATCTGTGTGACCTGTAACAACCGTCATTCTTCCTTACTACTTATGATTTCCCTCTCTTATCCCTACAGCAAATGTCTAGCCTTACCCTAGTTCATTTGAGCCTATAGGTACCTTGTCTAACGTCTTACAATATCATACACCTATGTGACTTGTAACAACCGTCATTCTTCCTTACTACTTATCTTTTCCCTTTCTTATCCCTGCAACATCTGTCTAGCCTTACCCTAGGTCGGTTAGAGCCTATGGGAACCTTTGTCTAACGTCTTACAATAACATACACCTATGTGACCTGTAACAACCGTCATTCTTACTACTTATCTTTTCCCTCTCTTATCCCTGCAATATCTATCTATCATTACCATACGTCATTTAAAGCTTATAAAAACCTAGTCTAACGTCTTACTATAATATCATACCTCTGTGTGACCTGTAACAACCGTCATTCTTCCTTACTACTTACCTTTTCCCTCTCTTATCCCTGCAACATCTGTCTAGCCTTACCCTAGGTCAGTTAGAGCCTATGGGAACCTTGTCTAACGTCTTACAATATCATATAACTATGGGACCTGTAACAACCGTCATTCTTCCTTACTACTTATCTTTTCCCTCTCTTAACCCTGCAACATCTGTCTAGCATTACCCTAGGTCATTTAAAGCTTATAAAAACCTAGTCTAACGTCTTACTCTAATATCATACATCTTAGTGACCTGTAACAACCGTCATTCTGCCTTACTACTTATCTTTTCCCTCTCTTAACCCTGCAACATCTGTCTAGCATTACCCTAGGTCATTTAAAGCTTATAAAAGCCTAGTCTAACGTCTTACTATAATATCATACATCTTAGTGACCTGTAACAACCGTCATTCTTCCTTACTACTTTTCTTTTCCCTCTCTTATCCCTGCAACATCTGTCTAGCGTTACCCTAGGTCAGTTAGAGCCTATGGAAACCTTGTCTAACGTCTTACAATATAATACACCTATGGGACCTGTAACAACCGTCATTCTTCCTTACTACTTATCTTTTCCCTCTCTTATCCCTGCAACATCTGTCTAGCGTTACCCTAGGTCAGTTAGAGCCTGTGGGAACCTTGTCTAACGTCTTACATTATCATACACCTATGAGACCTGTAACAACCGTCATTCTTCCTTACTACTTATCTTTTCCTTCTCCTATCCCTGCAACATCTGTTTAGCATTACCCTAAGTCATTTATAGCTTATAAAAACCTAGTCTAACGTCTTACTATAATATCATACCTCTATGTGACCTGTAACAACCGTCATTCTTCCTTACTACTTATCTTTTCCCTCTCTTATCCCTTCAACATCTGTCTAGCATTACCCTAGGTCATTTAAAGCTTATAAAAACCTAGTCTAACGTCTTACTATAATATCATACATCTTAGTGACCTGTAACAACCGTCATTCTTCCTTACTACCTATCTTTTCCCTCTCTTATCCATACAGCAAATGTCTAGCCTTACCCTAGGTCAGTTGAGCCTATAGGAACCTTGTCTAACGTCTTACAATATCATACACCTATGGGACCTGTAACAACTGTCATTCTTAATTACTACTCATCTTTTCCCTCTCTTATCCTTGCAACATCTGTCTAGCGTTACCCTAGGCCTATGGGAACCTTGTCTAACGTCTTACAATATCATACACCTATGGGACCTGTAACAACCGTCATCCTTCCTTACTACATATCTTTTCCCTCTCTTATCCCTGCAACATCTGTCTAGCATTACCCTAGGTCATTTAAAGGTTATAAAAACCTAGTCTAACCTCCTTCTATAATATCATACCTCTGTGTGACCTGTAACAACCGTCATTATTCCTTACTAGTTATCATTTCCCTCTGTTATCCCTGCAACATCTGTCTAGCATTACCCTAGGTCATTTAAAGCTTATAAAAACCTAGTCTAACGTCTTACTATAATATCATACCTCTGTGTGACCTGTAACAACCGTCACTCATCCTTACTACTTATCTTTTCCTTCTCTTATCCCTGCAACATATGTCTAGTATTACCCTAGGTCATTTAAACGTTATAAAAACCTAGTCTAACGTCCTTCTATAATATCATTCCTCTGTGTGACCTGTAACAACCGTCATTCTTCCTTACTACTTATCATTTCCCTCTCGTATCCCTGCAACATCTGTCTAGCGTTACCCTAGGTCATTTAAAGCTTATAAAAACCTAGTCTAACGTCTTACTCTAATATCATACTTCTGTGTGACCTGTAACAACCGTCATTCTTCCTTACTACTTATGTTTTCCCTCTCTTATCCCTGCAACATCTGTGTGGCGTTACCCTAGGTCATTTAAAGCTTATAAAAACCTAGTCTAACGTCTTACTCTAATATCATACCTTTGTGTGACCTGTAACAACCGTCATTCTTACTACTTATCTTTTCCCTCTCTTATCCCTGCAATATCTATCTATCATTACCATACGTCATTTAAAGCTTATAAAAACCTAGTCTAACGTCTTACTATAATATCATACCTCTGTGTGACGGGTAACAACCGTCATTCTTCCTTACTACTTATCTTTTCCCTCTCTTATCCCTGCAACATCTGTCTAGCGTTACCCTAGGTCATTTAAAGCTTATAAAAACCTAGTCTAACGTCTTACTTTAATATCATACCTCTGTGTGACCTGTAACAACCGTCATTCTTCCTTACTACTTATCTTTTCCCACTCTTATCCCTGCAACATCTGTCTAGCATTACTCTAGGTCATTTAAAGCTTATAAAAACTCAGTCTAACGTCTTGCTATAATATCATACCACTGTGTGACCTGTAACAACCGTCATTCTTCCTTACTACTTATCTTTTCCATCTCTTATCCCTGCAACATCTGTCTAGCGTTACCCTAGGTCATTTAAAGCTTATGAAAACCTAGTCTAACGTCTTACTATAATATCATACCTCTGTGTGACCTGTAACAACCGTCATTCTTCCTTACTACTTACCTTTTCCCACTCTTATCACTGAAACATCTGTCTAGCGTTACCCTAAGTCAGTTAGAGAATATGGAAACCTTGTCTAACGTCTTACAATATCATACACCTATGGGACCTGTAACAAACGTCATTCTTCCTTACTACTTATCTTTTCCCTCTCTTATCCCTGCAACATCTGTCTAGCGTTACCCTAGGTCATTTAAAGCTTATGAAAACCTAGTCTAACGTGTTACTCTAATATCATACCTCTGTGTGACCTGTAACAACCGTCATTCTTCCTTACTACTTATCTTTTCCCTCTCTTGTCCCTGCAACATCTGTCTAGCATTACCCTAGGTCATTTAAAGCCTATAAAAACCTAGTCTAACGTCTTACTATAATATCATACATCTTAGTGACCTGTAACAACCGTCATTCTTCCTTACTACTTATGTTTTCCCTCTCTTATCCCTACAGCAAATGTCTAGCCTTACCCTAGTTCACTTGAGCCTATAGGTACCTTGTCTAACGTCTTACATTATCATACACCTATGGGACCTGTAACAACCGTCATTCTTCCTTACTACTTATCTTTACCTTCTCTTATCACTGCAACATCTGTCTAGCATTACCCTAGGTCATTTAAAGCTTATAAAAACCTAGTCTAACGTCTTACTATAATATCATACCTCTGTGTGACCTGTAACAACCGTCATTCCTCCTTACTTCTTATCTTTTCCCTCTCTTATCCCTGCAACATCTGTCTAGCATTACCCTAGGTCATTTAAAGCTTATAAAAACCTAGTCTAACGTCTTACTATAATATCATACATCTTAGTGACCTGTAACAACCGTCATTCTTCCTTACTACTTATCTTTTCCTTCTCTTATCCCTGCAACATCTGTCAAGCATTACCCTAGGTCATTTAAAGCTTATAAAAACCTAGTCTAACGTCTTACTATAATATCATACATCTGTGTGACCTGTAACAACCGTCATTCTTCCTTACTACTTATGATTTCCCTCTCTTATCCCTACAGCAAATGTCTAGCCTTACCCTAGTTCATTTGAGCCTATAGGTACCTTGTCTAACGTCTTACAATATCATACACCTATGTGACTTGTAACAACCGTCATTCTTCCTTACTACTTATCTTTTCCCTTTCTTATCCCTGCAACATCTGTCTAGCCTTACCCTAGGTCGGTTAGAGCCTATGGGAACCTTTGTCTAACGTCTTACAATAACATACACCTATGTGACCTGTAACAACCGTCATTCTTACTACTTATCTTTTCCCTCTCTTATCCCTGCAATATCTATCTATCATTACCATACGTCATTTAAAGCTTATAAAAACCTAGTCTAACGTCTTACTATAATATCATACCTCTGTGTGACGTGTAACAACCGTCATTCTTCCTTACTACTTATCTTTTCCCTCTCTTATCCCTGCAACATCTGTCTAGCGTTACCCTAGGTCATTTAAAGCTTATAAAAACCTAGTCTAACGTCTTACTTTAATATCATACCTTTGTGTGACCTGTAACAACCGTCATTCTTCCTTACTACTTATCTTTTCCCACTCTTATCCCTGCAACATCTGTCTAGCATTACTCTAGGTCATTTAAAGCTTATAAAAACTCAGTCTAACGTCTTGCTATAATATCATACCACTGTGTGACCTGTAACAACCGTCATTCTTCCTTACTACTTATCTTTTCCATCTCTTATCCCTGCAACATCTGTCTAGCGTTACCCTAGGTCATTTAAAGCTTATGAAAACCTAGTCTAACGTCTTACTATAATATCATACCTCTGTGTGACCTGTAACAACCGTCATTCTTCCTTACTACTTACCTTTTCCCACTCTTATCACTGATACATCTGTCTAGCGTTACCCTAAGTCAGTTAGAGAATATGGAAACCTTGTCTAACGTCTTACAATATCATACACCTATGGGACCTGTAACAAACGTCATTCTTCCTTACTACTTATCTTTTCCCTCTCTTATCCCTGCAACATCTGTCTAGCGTTACCCTAGGTCATTTAAAGCTTATGAAAACCTAGTCTAACGTGTTACTCTAATATCATACCTCTGTGTGACCTGTAACAACCGTCATTCTTCCTTACTACTTATCTTTTCCCTCTCTTGTCCCTGCAACATCTGTCTAGCATTACCCTAGGTCATTTAAAGCCTATAAAAACCTAGTCTAACGTCTTACTATAATATCATACATCTTAGTGACCTGTAACAACCGTCATTCTTCCTTACTACTTATGTTTTCCCTCTCTTATCCCTACAGCAAATGTCTAGCCTTACCCTAGTTCACTTGAGCCTATAGGTACCTTGTCTAACGTCTTACATTATCATACACCTATGGGACCTGTAACAACCGTCATTCTTCTTTACTACTTATCTTTACCTTCTCTTATCACTGCAACATCTGTCTAGCATTACCCTAAGTCATTTAAAGCTTATAAAAACCTAGTCTAACGTCTTACTATAATATCATACCTCTGTGTGACCTGTAACAACCGTCATTCTTCCTTACTTCTTATCTTTTCCCTCTCTTATCCCTGCAACATCTGTCTAGCATTACCCTAGGTCATTTAAAGCTTATAAAAACCTAGTCTAACGTCTTACTATAATATCATACATCTTAGTGACCTGTAACAACCGTCATTCTTCCTTACTACTTATCTTTTCCTTCTCTTATCCCTGCAACATCTGTCAAGCATTACCCTAGGTCATTTAAAGCCTATAAAAACCTAGTCTAACGTCTTACTATAATATCATACATCTGTGTGACCTGTAACAACCGTCATTCTTCCTTACTACTTATGATTTCCCTCTCTTATCCCTACAGCAAATGTCTAGCCTTACCCTAGTTCATTTGAGCCTATAGGTACCTTGTCTAACGTCTTACAATATCATACACCTATGGGACCTGTAACAACGTCATTCTTCCTTACTACTTATCGTTTCCCTCTCTTATCCCTGAAACATCTGTCTAGCCTTACCCTAGGTCGGTTAGAGCCTGAGGGAACCTTTGTCTAACGTCTTACAATATCATACACCTATGTGACTTGTAACAACCGTCATTCTTCCTTACTACTTATCTTTTCCCTTTCTTATCCCTGCAACATCTGTCTAGCGTTACCCTGGGTCATTTAAAGCTTATAAAAACCTAGTCTAACGTCTTACTATAATATCATACCTCTGTGTGACCTGTAACCACCGTCATTCTTCCTTACTACTTACCTTTTCCCTCTCTTATCCCTGAAACATCTGTCTAGCGTTTCCCTAGGTCAGTTAGAGCCTATGGGAACCTTGTCTAACGTCTTACAATTTCATACACCTATGGGACCTGTAACAACGTCATTCTTCCTTACTACTTATCGTTTCCCTCTCTTATCCCTGAAACATCTGTCTAGCGTTACCCTAGGTCGGTTAGAGCCTATGGGAACCTTGTCTAACGTCTTACAATATCATACACCTATGTGACTTGTAACAACCGTCATTCTTCCTTACTACTTATCTTTTCCCTTTCTTATCCCTACAGCAAATGTCTAGCGTTACCCTAGGTCAGTTGAGCCTATAGGAACCTTGTCTAACGTCTTACAATATCATACACCTATGGGACCCGTAACAACCGTCATTCTTCCTTACTACTTATCTTTTCCCTCCCTTATCCCTGCAACATCTGTCTAGCGTTACCCTAGGTCAGTGAGAGCCTATGGGAAACTTGTCTAACGTCTCACAATATCATACAACTATGGGACCTGTAACAACCGTCATTCTTCCTTACTACTTATTTTTTCCCTCTCTTATCCCAGCAACATCTGTCTAGCATTACCCTAGGCCATTTAAAGCTTATAAAAACCTAGTCTAACGTCTTACTATAATATCATACAACTTAGTGACCTGTAACAGCCGTCACTCTTCCTTACTACTTATCTTTTCCCTCTCTTATCCCTGCAACATCTGTCTAGCATTACCCTAGGTCATTTAAAGCTTATAAAATCCTAGTCTAACGTCTTACTATAATAACATACATCTTAGTGACCTGTACAACCGTCATTCTTCCTTACTACTTATCTTTTCCCTCTCTTATCCCTACAGCAAATGTCTAGCCTTACCCTAGGTCAGTTGAGCCTATAGGAACCTTGTCTAACGTGTTACAATATCATACACCTATGGGACCTGTAACAACCGTCATTCTTCCTTACTACTTATCTTTTCCCTCTCTTATCCCTTCAACATCTGTCTAGCATTACCCTAGGTTATTTAAAGCTTATAACAATCTAGTCTAACGTCTTACTATAATATCATACATCTTAGTGACCTGTAACAACCGTCATTCTTCCTTACTACTTATCTTTTCCCTCTCTTATCCCAGCAACATCTGTCTAGCGTTACCCTAGGTCAGTTAGATCCTATGGGAACCTTGTCTAACGTCTTACAATATAATACACCTATGGGACCTGTAACAACAGTCATTCTTCCTTACTACTTATCTTTCCCACTCTTATCCCTGCAACATCTGTCTAGCGTTACCCTAGGTCAGTTAGAGCATATGGAAACCTTGTCTAACGTCTTACAATATCATACACCTATGGGACCTGTAACAACCGTCATTCTTCCTAACTACTTGTCTTTTCCCTCTCTTATGCCTGCAATATCTATCTATCATTACCGTAGGTCATTTAAAGCTTATAAAAACCTAGTCTAATGTCTTACTATAATATCATACATCTGTGTGACCTGTAACAACCGTCATTCTTCCTTACTACTTATCTTTTCCCTCTCGTATCCCTGCAACATCTGTCTAGCGTTACCCTAGGTCATTTAAAGCTTATAAAAACCTAGTCTAACGTCTTACTCTAATATCATACTTCTGTGTGACCTGGAACAACCGTCATTCTTCCTTACTACTTATGTTTTACCTCTCGTATCCCTGCAACATCTGTCTAGCGTTACCCTAGGTCATTTAATGCTTATAAAAACTTAGTCTAACGTCTTACTCTAATATCATACCTTTGTGTGACCTGTAACAACCGTCATTCTTCCTTACTACTTATCTTTTCCATCTCTTATCCCTGCAACATCTGTCTAGCGTTACCCTAGGTCATTTAAAGCTTATGAAAACCTAGTCTAACGTCTTACTATAATATCATACCTCTGTGTGACCTGTAACAACCGTCATTCTTCCTTACTACTTACCTTTTCCCACTCTTATCCCTGAAACATCTGTCTAGCGTTACCCTAAGTCAGTTAGAGCCTATGGGAACCTTGTCTAACGTCTTACAATATCATACACCTATGGGACCTATAACAAACGTCATTCTTCCTTACTACTTATCTTTTCCCTCTCTTATCCCTGCAACATCTGTCTAGCGTTACCCTAGGTCATTTAAAGCTTATGAAAACCTAGTCTAACGTCTTACTCTAATATCATACCTCTGTGTGACCTGTAACAACCGTCATTCTTCCTTACTACTTATCTTTTCCCTCTCTTATCCCTGCAACATCTGTCTAGCATTACCCTAGGTCAGTGATAGCCTATGGGAACCTTGTCTAACGTCTTATAATATCATACACCTATGGGACCTGTAACAACCGTCACTCTTCCTTACTACTTATCTTTACCCTCTCTTATCCCTGCAATATCTATCTAGCATTACCCTAGGTCATTTAAAGCTTATAAAAACCTAGTCTAACGTCCTACTATAATATCATACCTCTGTGTGACGTGTAACAATTGTCATTCTTCCTTACTACTTATCTTTTCCCTCTCTTATCCCTGCAACATCTGTCTAGCGTTACCCTAGGTCATTTAAAGCTTATAAAAACCTAGTCTAACGTCTTACTCTAATATCATACCTCTGTGTGACCTGTAACAACCGTCATTCTTCCTTACTACTTATCTTTTTCGTCTCTTATCCCTGCAACTTCTGTCTATCGTTACCCTAGGTCATTTAAAGCTTATAACAACCTAGTCTAAAGTCTTACTCTAATATCATACCTCTGTGTGACCTGTAACAACCGTCATTCTCCCTTACTACTTATCTTTTCTCTCTCTTATCCCTGCAACATCTGTCTAGCATTACCCTAGTCATTTAAAGCTTATAAAAACCTAAACTAACGTCTTACTAAAATATCATACATCTTAGTGACCTGTAACAACCGTCATTCTTCCTTACTACTTATCTTTTCCCTCTCTTATCCGTGCAACATCTGTCTAGCGTTACCCTAGGTCATTTAAAGCTTATAAAATTCTAGTCTAACGTCTTACTATAATATCATACATCTTAGTGACCTGTAACTACCGTCATTCTTCCTTACTACTTATCTTTTCCCTCTCTTATCCCTGCAACATCTGTCTAGCATTACCCTAGGTCATTTAAAGCTTATAAAAACCTAGTCTAACGTCTTACTATAATATCATACAACTTAGTTACCTGTAACAACCGTCATTCTTCCTTACTACTTATCTTTTCCCTCTCTTATCCCTGCAACATCTGTCTAGCGTTACCCTAGGTCATTTAAAGCTTTTAAAAACCTAGTCTAACGTCTTACTATAATATCATACACCTATGGGACCTGTAACAACCGTCATTCTTCCTTACTACTTATCTTTTCCCTCTCTTATCCCTGCAACATCTGTCTAGCGTTACCCTAGGTCATTTAAAGCTTATAAAAACCTATTCTAACGTCTTACTATAATATCATACATCTGTGTGACCTGTAACAACCGTCATTCTTCCTTACTACTTATCTTTTCCCTCTCTTATCCCTGCAACATCTGTCTAGCATTACCCTAGGTCATTTAAAGCTTATAAAAATTCAGTCTAACGTCTTACTATAATATCATACCACTGTGTGACCTGTAACAACCGTCATTCTTCCTTACTACTTATCTTTTCCATCTCTTATCCCTACAGCAAATGTCTAGCCTTACCCTAGTTCAGTTGAGCCTATAGGTACCTTGTCTAACGTCTTACAATATCATACACCTATGGGACCTGTAACAACCGTCATTCTTCCTTACTACTTATTTTTACCTTCTCTTATCACTGCAACATCTGTCTAGCGTTACCCTAGCTCAGTTAGAGCCTATGGGAACCTTGTCTAACGTCTTACAATATCATACACCTATGGGACCTGTAACAACCGTCATTCTTCCTTATTACTTATCTTTTCCTTCTCTTATCCCTGCAACATCTGTCTAGCATTACCCTAGGTCATTTAAAGCTTATAAAAACCTAGTCTAACGTCTTACTATAATATCATACCTCTGTGTGACCTGTAACAACCGTTATTCTTTCTTACTACTTATCTTTTCCCTCTCTTATCCCTGCAACATCTGTCTAGCATTACCCTAGGTCATTTAAAGCTTATAAAAACCTAGTCTAACGTGTTACTATAATATCATACCTCTGTGTGACCTGTAAAAACCGTCATTCTTCCTTACTACCTATCTTTTCCCTCTCTTATCCCTACAGCAAATGTCTAGCCTTACCCTAGTTCAGTTGAGCCTATAGGAACCTTGTCTAACGTCTTACAATATCATACACCTATGGGACCTGTAACAACCGTCATTTTTAATTACTACTTATCTTTTCCCTCTCTTATCCCTGCAACATCTGTCTAGCGTTACCCTAGGTCAGTTAGAGCCTATGGGAACCTTGTCTAACGTCTTACTATATCATACACCTATGGGACCTGTAACAACCGTCATTCTTCCTTACTACTTATCTTTTCCCTCTCTTATATCTGCAACATCTGTCTAGCGTTACCCTGGGTCATTTAAAGCTTATAAAAACCTAGTCTAACGTCTTACTATAATATCATACCTCTGTGTGACCTGTAACAACCGTCATTCTTCCTTACTACTTACCTTTTCCCTCTCTTATCCCTGAAACATCTGTCTAGCGTTACCCTAGGTCAGTTAGAGCCTATGGGAACCTTGTCTAACGTCTTACAATATCATACACCTATGGGACCTGTAACAAACGTCATTCTTCCTTACTACTTATCTTTTCCTTCTCTTATCCCTACAGCAAATGTCTAGCGTTACCCTAGGTCAGTGAGAGCCTATGGGAAGCTTGTCTAACGTCTTACAATATCATACACCTATGGGACCTGTAACAACCGTCATTCTTCCTTACTACTTATCTTTTCCCTCTTTTATCCCTGCAACATCTGTCTAGCATTACCCTAGGTCATTTAAAGCTTATAAAAAACTAGTCTAACGTCTTACTCTAATATAATACATCTTAGTGACCTGCAACAACCGTCATTCTTCCTTATTACTTATCTTTTCCCTTTCTTATCCCTACAGCAAATGTCTAGCGTTACCCTAGGTCAGTTGAGCCTATAGGATCCTTGTCTAACATCTTACAATATCATACACCTATGGGACCCGTAACAAAGGTCATACTTCCTTACTACTTATCTTTTCCCTCCCTTATCCCTGCAACATCTGTCTAGCGTTACCCTAGGCCAGTGAGAGCCTATGGGAACCTTGTCTAACTTCTTACAATATCATACAACTATGGGACCTGTAACAACCGTCATTCTTCCTTACTACTTATCTTTTCCCTCTCTTATCCCTGCAACATCTGTCTAGCGTTACCCTAGGTCAGTGAGAGCCTATGGGAACCTAGTCTAACGTCTTACTATAATATCATACATCTTAGTGACCTGTAACAACCGTCATTCTTCCTTACTACTTATCCTTTCCCTCTCTTATCCCTGCAACATCTGTCTAGCGTTACCCTAGGTCAGTTAGATCCTATGGGAAACTTGTCTAACGTCTTACAATATAATACACCTATGGGACCTGTAACAACCGTCATTCTTCCTTACTACTTATCTTTTCCCTCTCTTATCCCTTCAACAGCTGTCTAGCATTGCCTTAGGTTATTTAAAGCTTATAAAGACCTAGTCTAACGTCTTACTATAATATCATACATCTTAGTGACCTGTAGCAACTGTCATTCTTCCTTACTACTTATCTTTTCCCACTCTTATCCCTGCAACATCTGTCTAGCATTACCCTAGGTCATTTAAAGCTTACAAAAACCTAGTCTAACGTCTTACTATAATATCATACATCTTAGTGACCTGTAACAACCGTCATTCTTCCTTACTACTTATCATTTCCCACTCTTATCCCTGCAACATCTGTCTAGCGTTACCCTAGGTCAGTTAGAGCCTATGGGAACCTTGTCTAACGTGTTACAATATCATACATCTTAGTGACCTTTAACAACCGTCATTCGTAATTACTACTTATCTTTTCCCTCTCTTATCCCTGCAACATCTGTCTAGCGTTACCCTAGGTCATTTAAAGCTTATAAAAACCTAGTCTAACGTCTTACTATAATATCATACATCTTAGTGACCTGTAGCAACCGTCATTCTTCCTTACTACTTATCTTTTCCCTCTCTTATCCCTGCAACATCTGTCTAGCATTACCCTAGGTCATTTAAAGCTTATAAAAACCTAGTCTAACGTCTTACTATAATATCATACATCTTAGTGACCTGTAACTACCGTCATTCTTCCTTACTACTTATCTTTTCCCTCTCTTATCCCTGCAACATCTGTCTAGCGTTACCCTAGGTCAGTTAGATCCTATGGCAAACTTGTCTAACGTCTTACAATATAATACACCTATGGGACCTGTAACAACCGTCATTCTTCCTTACTACTTATCGTGTCCCTCTCTTATCCCTGCAACATCTGTCTAGCATTACCCTAGGCCATTTAAAGCTTATAAAAACCTAGTCTAACGTCTTACTATAATATCATACATCTTAGTGACCTGTAACAACCGTCATTCTTCCTTACTACTTATCTTTTCCCTCTCTTATCCCTGCAACATCTGTCTAGCGTTACCCTAGGTCAGTTAGATCCTATGGGAAACTTGTCTAACGTCTTACAATATAATACACCTATGGGATCTGTAACAACCGTCATTCTTCCTTACTACTTATCTTTTCCCTCTCTTATCCCTACAGCAAATGTCTAGCCTTACCCTAGGTCAGTTGAGCCTATAGGAACCTTGTCTAACGTCTTACAATATCATACACCTATGGGACATGTAACAACCGTCATTCTTCCTTACTACTTATCATTTCTCTCTCTTATCCCTGCAACATCTGTCTAGCGTTACCCTAGGTTAGTTAGAGCCTATGGGAACCTTGTCTAACGTGTTACAATATCATACATCTTAGTGACCTGTAACAACCGTCATTCGTAATTACTACTTATCTTTTCCCTCTTTAACCCTGCCACATCTGTCTAGCGTTACCCTAGGTCAGTTAGAGCCTATGGGAACCTTGTCTAACGTCTTACAATATCATACACCTATGGGACCTGTAACAACCGTCATTCTTCCTTACTACTTACCTTTTGCCTCTCTTATTCCTGCAAGATCTGTCTAGCATTACCCTGGGTCATTTAAAGCTTACAAAAACCTAGTCTAACGTCTTACTATAATATCATACATCTTAGTGACCTGTAACAACCGTCATTCTTCCTTACTACTTATCATTTCCCACTCTTATCCCTGCAACATCTGTCTAGCGTTACCCTAGGTCAGTTAGAGCCTATGGGAACCTTGTCTAACGTGTTACAATATCATACATCTTAGTGACCTTTAACAACCGTCATTCGTAATTACTACTTATCTTTTCCCTCTCTTATCACTGCAACATCTGTCTAGCGTTACCCTAGGTCATTTAAAGCTTATAAAAACCTAGTCTAACGTCTTACTCTAATATCATACATCTTAGTGACCTGTAGCAACCGTCATTCTTCCTTACTACTTATCTTTTCCCTCTCTTATCCCTGCAACATCTGTCTAGCATTACCCTAGGCCATTTAAAGCTTATAAAAACCTAGTCTAACGTCTTACTATAATATCATACAACTTAGTGACCTGTAACAACCGTCATTCTTCCTTACTACTTATCTTTTCCTTCTCTTATCCCTGCAACATCTGTCAAGCATTACCCTAGGTCATTTAAAGCTTATAAAAACCTAGTCTAACGTCTTACTATAATATCATACATCTTAGTGACCTGTAACTACCGTCATTCTTCCTTACTACTTATCTTTTCCCTCTCTTATCCCTGCAACATCTGTCTAGCGTTACCCTAGATCAGTTAGATCCTATGGCAAACTTGTCTAACGTCTTACAATATAATACACCTATGGGACCTGTAACAACCGTCATTCTTCCTTACTACTTATCGTGTCCCTCTCTTATCCCTGCAACATCTGTCTAGCATTACCCTAGGCCATTTAAAGCTTATAAAAACCTAGTCTAACGTCTTACTATAATATCATACATCTTAGTGACCTGTAACAACCGTCATTCTTCCTTACTACTTATCTTTTCCCTCTCTTATCCCTGCAACATCTGTCTAGCGTTACCCTAGGTCAGTTAGATCCTATGGGAAACTTGTCTAACGTCTTACAATATAATACACCTATTGGATCTGTAACAACCGTCATTCTTCCTTACTACTTATCTTTTCCCTCTCTTATCCCTACAGCAAATGTCTAGCCTTACCCTAGGTCAGTTGAGCCTATAGGAACCTTGTCTAACGTCTTACAATATCATACACCTATGGGACATGTAACAACCGTCATTCTTCCTTACTACTTATCATTTCTCTCTCTTATCCCTGCAACATCTGTCTAGCGTTACCCTAGGTTAGTTAGAGCCTATGGGAACCTTGTCTAACGTGTTACAATATCATACATCTTAGTGACCTGTAACAACCGTCATTCGTAATTACTACTTATCTTTTCCCTCTTTAACCCTGCCACATCTGTCTAGCGTTACCCTAGGTCAGTTAGAGCCTATGGGAACCTTGTCTAACGTCTTACAATATCATACACCTATGGGACCTGTAACAACCGTCATTCTTCCTTACTACTTACCTTTTGCCTCTCTTATTCCTGCAAGATCTGTCTAGCATTACCCTGGGTCATTTAAAGCTTATAAAAACCTAGTGTAACGTCTTACTATAATAACATACCTCTGTGTGACCGGTAACAACCGTCATTCTTCCTTACTACTTATCTTTTCCATCTCTTATTCCTGCAACATCTGTCTAGCGTTATTCTAGGTCATTTAAAGCTTATAAAAACCTAGTCTAACGTCTTACTCTAATATCATACCTCTGTGTGACCTGTAACAACCGTCATTCTTCCTTACTACTTATCTTTTCCCTCTCTTATCCCTGCAACATCTGTCTAGCATTACCCTAGTCATTTAAAGCTCATAAAAACCTAGTCTAACGTCTTACTATAATATCATACATTTTAGTGACCTGTAACAACCGTCATTCTTCCTTACTACTTATCTTTTCCCTCTCTTATCCCTGCAACATCTGTCTAGCATTACCCTAAGTCAATTAAAGCTTATAAAAACCGAGTCTAACGTCTTACTATAATATCATACCTCTGTGTGACCTGTAACAACCGTCATTCTTCCTTACTACTTATCTTTTCCCTCTCTTATCCCTGCAACATCTGTCTAACGTTACCCTAGGTCATTTAAAGCTTATAAAAACCTAGTCTAACGTCTTACTCTAATATCATACCTCTGTGTGACCTGTAACAACCGTAATTCTTCCTTACTACTTATATTTTCCCTCTCTTATCCCTGCAACATCTGTCTAGCGTTACCCTTGGTCAGTTAGAGCCTATGGGAACCTTGTCTAACGTGTTACAATATCATACACCTATGGGACCTGTAATAACCGTCATTCTTAATTACTACTTATCTTCTCCTTCTCTTATCCCTGCAACATCTGTCTAGCATTACCCTAGGTCAGTTAGAGCATATAGGAACCTTGTCTAACGTCTTACAATATCATACACCTATGGGACCTGTAACAACCGACATTCTTCCTTACTACTTATCTTTTCCTTCTCTTATCCCTGCAAGATCTGTCTAGCATTACCCTAGGTCAGTTAGAGCCTATGGGAACCTTGTCTAACGTGTAACAATATCATACACCTATGGGACCTGTAATAACCGTCATTCTTAATTACTACTTATCTTCTCCTTCTCTCATCCCTGCAACATCTGTCTAGCATTACCCTAGGTCATTTATAGCTTATAAAAATCTAGTCTAACGTCTTACTATAATATCATACCTCTGTGTGACCTGTAACAAGCGTCATTCTTTCTTACTACTTATCTCTTCCCTCTCTTATCCCTGCAACATCTGTCTAGCATTACCCTAGGTCATTTAAAGCTTATAAAAACCTAGTCTAACGTCTTACTATAATATCATACCTCTGTGTGACATGTAACAACAGTCATTCTTCCTTACTACTTATCTTTTCCATCTCTTATCCCCGCAACATCTGTCTAGCGTTACCCTAGGTCATTTAAAGCTTATAAAAACCTAGTCTAACGTCTTACAATAATATCATACCTCTGTGTGACCTGTAACAAGCGTCATTCTTCCTTACTACTTATCTCTTCCCTCTCTTATCCCTGCAACATCTGTCTAGCATTACCCTAGGTCATTTAAAGCTTATAAAAACCTAGTCTAACGTCTTACTATAATATCATACACCTTAGTGACCTGTAACAACCGTCATTCTTCCTTACTACTTATCGTTTGCCTCTCTTGTCCCTGCAACATCTGTCTAGAGTTACCCTAGGTCAGTTAGAGCCTATGGGAACCTTGTCTAACGTCTTACAATATCATACACCTTTGGGACCTGTAACAACCGTCATTCTTCCATACTACTTATCTTTTCCCTCTCTTATCCCTGCAACATCTGTCTAGCATTACCCTAGGTCATTTAAAGCTTATAAAAAACCTAGTCTAACGACTTACTATAATATCATACAACTTAGTTACCTGTAACAACCGTCATTCTTCCTTACTACTTATCTTTTCCCTCTCTTATCCCTGCAACATCTGTCTAGCGTTACCCTAGGTCATTTAAAGCTTATAAAAACCTAGTCTAACGTCTTAAAATATCATACATCATAGTGATCTGTAACAACCGTCATTCTTCATTACTACTTATCTTTTCCCTCTCTTATCCCTACAGCAAAAGTCTAGCGTTACCCTAGGTCAGTTAGATCCTATGGCAAACTTGTCTAACGTCTTACAATATAATACACCTATGGGACCTGTAACAACCGTCATTCT
Source organism: Prosapia bicincta (assembly GCA_036971475.1). NCBI lineage: Eukaryota > Metazoa > Arthropoda > Insecta > Hemiptera > Cercopidae > Prosapia > Prosapia bicincta. The sequence continues at coordinate 110,443,699 of JBAIZL010000006.1, forward strand.
TCCTTACTACTTATCGTGTCCCTCTCTTATCCCTGCAACATCTGTCTAGCATTACCCTAGGCCATTTAAAGCTTATAAAAACCTAGTCTAACGTCTTACTATAATATCATACATCTTAGTGACCTGTAACAACCGTCATTCTTCCTTACTACTTATCTTTTCCCTCTCTTATCCCTGCAACATCTGTCTAGCGTTACCCTAGGTCAGTTAGATCCTATGGGAAACTTGTCTAACGTCTTACAATATAATACACCTATGGGATCTGTAACAACCGTCATTCTTCCTTACTACTTATCTTTTCCCTCTCTTATCCCTACAGCAAATGTCTAGCCTTACCCTAGGTCAGTTGAGCCTATAGGAACCTTGTCTAACGTCTTACAATATCATACACCTATGGGACATGTAACAACCGTCATTCTTCCTTACTACTTATCATTTCTCTCTCTTATCCCTGCAACATCTGTCTAGCGTTACCCTAGGTTAGTTAGAGCCTATGGGAACCTTGTCTAACGTGTTACAATATCATACATCTTAGTGACCTGTAACAACCGTCATTCTTCCTTACTACTTACCTTTTGCCTCTCTTATTCCTGCAAGATCTGTCTAGCATTACCCTGGGTCATTTAAAGCTTATAAAAACCTAGTGTAACGTCTTACTATAATAACATACCTCTGTGTGACCGGTAACAACCGTCATTCTTCCTTACTACTTATCTTTTCCATCTCTTATTCCTGCAACATCTGTCTAGCGTTATTCTAGGTCATTTAAAGCTTATAAAAACCTAGTCTAACGTCTTACTCTAATATCATACCTCTGTGTGACCTGTAACAACCGTCATTCTTCCTTACTACTTATCTTTTCCCTCTCTTATCCCTGCAACATCTGTCTAGCATTACCCTAGTCATTTAAAGCTCATAAAAACCTAGTCTAACGTCTTACTATAATATCATACATCTTAGTGACCTGTAACAACCGTCATTCTTCCTTACTACTTATCTTTTCCCTCTCTTATCCCTGCAACATCTGTCTAGCATTACCCTAAGTCAATTAAAGCTTATAAAAACCGAGTCTAACGTCTTACTATAATATCATACCTCTGTGTGACCTGTAACAACCGTCATTCTTCCTTACTACTTATCTTTTCCCTCTCTTATCCCTGCAACATCTGTCTAACGTTACCCTAGGTCATTTAAAGCTTATAAAAACCTAGTCTAACGTCTTACTCTAATATCATACCTCTGTGTGACCTGTAACAACCGTAATTCTTCCTTACTACTTATATTTTCCCTCTCTTATCCCTGCAACATCTGTCTAGCGTTACCCTTGGTCAGTTAGAGCCTATGGGAACCTTGTCTAACGTGTTACAATATCATACACCTATGGGACCTGTAATAACCGTCATTCTTAATTACTACTTATCTTCTCCTTCTCTTATCCCTGCAACATCTGTCTAGCATTACCCTAGGTCAGTTAGAGCATATAGGAACCTTGTCTAACGTCTTACAATATCATACACCTATGGGACCTGTAACAACCGACATTCTTCCTTACTACTTATCTTTTCCTTCTCTTATCCCTGCAAGATCTGTCTAGCATTACCCTAGGTCAGTTAGAGCCTATGGGAACCTTGTCTAACGTGTAACAATATCATACACCTATGGGACCTGTAATAACCGTCATTCTTAATTACTACTTATCTTCTCCTTCTCTCATCCCTGCAACATCTGTCTAGCATTACCCTAGGTCATTTATAGCTTATAAAAATCTAGTCTAACGTCTTACTATAATATCATACCTCTGTGTGACCTGTAACAAGCGTCATTCTTTCTTACTACTTATCTCTTCCCTCTCTTATCCCTGCAACATCTGTCTAGCATTACCCTAGGTCATTTAAAGCTTATAAAAACCTAGTCTAACGTCTTACTATAATATCATACCTCTGTGTGACATGTAACAACAGTCATTCTTCCTTACTACTTATCTTTTCCATCTCTTATCCCCGCAACATCTGTCTAGCGTTACCCTAGGTCATTTAAAGCTTATAAAAACCTAGTCTAACGTCTTACAATAATATCATACCTCTGTGTGACCTGTAACAAGCGTCATTCTTCCTTACTACTTATCTCTTCCCTCTCTTATCCCTGCAACATCTGTCTAGCATTACCCTAGGTCATTTAAAGCTTATAAAAACCTAGTCTAACGTCTTACTATAATATCATACATCTTAGTGACCTGTAACAACCGTCATTCTTCCTTACTACTTATCGTTTGCCTCTCTTGTCCCTGCAACATCTGTCTAGAGTTACCCTAGGTCAGTTAGAGCCTATGGGAACCTTGTCTAACGTCTTACAATATCATACACCTTTGGGACCTGTAACAACCGTCATTCTTCCATACTACTTATCTTTTCCCTCTCTTATCCCTGCAACATCTGTCTAGCATTACCCTAGGTCATTTAAAGCTTATAAAAAACCTAGTCTAACGACTTACTATAATATCATACAACTTAGTTACCTGTAACAACCGTCATTCTTCCTTACTACTTATCTTTTCCCTCTCTTATCCCTGCAACATCTGTCTAGCGTTACCCTAGGTCATTTAAAGCTTATAAAAACCTAGTCTAACGTCTTAAAATATCATACATCATAGTGATCTGTAACAACCGTCATTCTTCATTACTACTTATCTTTTCCCTCTCTTATCCCTGCAACATCTGTCTAGCATTACCCTAGGTCATTTAAAGCTTATAAAAACCTAGTCTAACGTCTTACTATAATATCATACAACTTAGTTACCTGTAACAACCGTCATTCTTCCTTACTACTTATCTTTTCCCTCTCTTATCCCTGCAACATCTGTCTAGCGTTACCCTAGGTCATTTAAAGCTTTTAAAAACCTAGTCTAACGTCTTACTATAATATCATACACCTATGGGACCTGTAACAACCGTCATTCTTCCTTACTACTTATCTTTTCCCTCTCTTATCCCTACAGCAAATGTCTAGCCTTACCCTAGGTCAGTTGAGCCTATAGGAACTTTGTCTAACGTCTTACAATATCATACACCTATGGGACCTGTAACAACCGTCATTCTTACTTACTACTTATCATTTTCCTCTCTTATCCCTGCAACATCTGTATAGCGTTACCCTAGGTCAGTTAGAGCCTATGGGAACCTTGTCTAACGTCTTACAATATCATCCACCTATGGGACCTGTAACAACCGTCGTTCTTCCATACTACTTATCTTTTCCCTCTCTTATCCCTGCAACATCTGTCTAGCATTACCCTAGGTCATTTAAAGCTTATAAATCCTAGTCTAACGTCTTACTATAATATCATACATCTTAGTGATCTATAACAACCGTCATTCTTCCTTACTACTTATCTTTTCCCTCTCTTATCCCTGCAACATCTGTCTAGCATTACCCTAGGTCATTTAAAGCTTATAAAAACCTAGTCTAACGCCTTACTATAATATCATACATCTTAGTGACCTGCAGCAACCGTCATTCTTCCTTACTACTTACCTTTTCCCTTTCTTATCCCTACAGCAAATGTCTAACAATACCCTAGGTCATTTAAAGCTTTTAAAAACCTAGTCTAACGTCTTACTATAATATCATACACCTATGGGACCTGTAACAACCGTCATTCTTCCTTACTACTTATCTTTTCCCTCTCTTATCCCTGCAACATCTGTCTAGCATTACCCTAGTCATTTAAAGCTCATAAAAACCTAGTCTAACGTCTTACTATAATATCATACATCTTAGTGACCTGTAACAACCGTCATTCTTCCTTACTACTTATCTTTTCCCTCTCTTATCCCTGCAACATCTGTCTAGCATTACCCTAAGTCAATTAAAGCTTATAAAAACCGAGTCTAACGTCTTACTATAATATCATACCTCTGTGTGACCTGTAACAACCGTCATTCTTCCTTACTACTTATCTTTTCCCTCTCTTATCCCTGCAATATCTGTCTAACGTTACCCTAGGTCATTTAAAGCTTATAAAAACCTAGTCTAACGTCTTACTCTAATATCATACCTCTGTGTGACCTGTAACAACCGTAATTCTTCCTTACTACTTATATTTTCCCTCTCTTATCCCTGCAACATCTGTCTAGCGTTACCCTTGGTCAGTTAGAGCCTATGGGAACCTTGTCTAACGTGTTACAATATCATACACCTATGGGACCTGTAATAACCGTCATTCTTAATTACTACTTATCTTCTCCTTCTCTTATCCCTGCAACATCTGTCTAGCATTACCCTAGGTCAGTTAGAGCATATAGGAACCTTGTCTAACGTCTTACAATATCATACACCTATGGGACCTGTAACAACCGACATTCTTCCTTACTACTTATCTTTTCCTTCTCTTATCCCTGCAAGATCTGTCTAGCATTACCCTAGGTCAGTTAGAGCCTATGGGAACCTTGTCTAACGTGTAACAATATCATACACCTATGGGACCTGTAATAACCGTCATTCTTAATTACTACTTATCTTCTCCTTCTCTCATCCCTGCAACATCTGTCTAGCATTACCCTAGGTCATTTATAGCTTATAAAAATCTAGTCTAACGTCTTACTATAATATCATACCTCTGTGTGACCTGTAACAAGCGTCATTCTTTCTTACTACTTATCTCTTCCCTCTCTTATCCCTGCAACATCTGTCTAGCATTACCCTAGGTCATTTAAAGCTTATAAAAACCTAGTCTAACGTCTTACTATAATATCATACCTCTGTGTGACATGTAACAACAGTCATTCTTCCTTACTACTTATCTTTTCCATCTCTTATCCCCGCAACATCTGTCTAGCGTTACCCTAGGTCATTTAAAGCTTATAAAAACCTAGTCTAACGTCTTACAATAATATCATACCTCTGTGTGACCTGTAACAAGCGTCATTCTTCCTTACTACTTATCTCTTCCCTCTCTTATCCCTGCAACATCTGTCTAGCATTACCCTAGGTCATTTAAAGCTTATAAAAACCTAGTCTAACGTCTTACTATAATATCATACATCTTAGTGACCTGTAACAACCGTCATTCTTCCTTACTACTTATCGTTTGCCTCTCTTGTCCCTGCAACATCTGTCTAGAGTTACCCTAGGTCAGTTAGAGACTATGGGAACCTTGTCTAACGTCTTACAATATCATACACCTTTGGGACCTGTAACAACCGTCATTCTTCCATACTACTTATCTTTTCCCTCTCTTATCCCTGCAACATCTGTCTAGCATTACCCTAGGTCATTTAAAGCTTATAAAAAACCTAGTCTAACGACTTACTATAATATCATACAACTTAGTTACCTGTAACAACCGTCATTCTTCCTTACTACTTATCTTTTCCCTCTCTTATCCCTGCAACATCTGTCTAGCGTTACCCTAGGTCATTTAAAGCTTATAAAAACCTAGTCTAACGTCTTAAAATATCATACATCATAGTGATCTGTAACAACCGTCATTCTTCATTACTACTTATCTTTTCCCTCTCTTATCCCTGCAACATCTGTCTAGCATTACCCTAGGTCATTTAAAGCTTATAAAAACCTAGTCTAACGTCTTACTATAATATCATACAACTTAGTTACCTGTAACAACCGTCATTCTTCCTTACTACTTATCTTTTCCCTCTCTTATCCCTGCAACATCTGTCTAGCGTTACCCTAGGTCATTTAAAGCTTTTAAAAACCTAGTCTAACGTCTTACTATAATATCATACACCTATGGGACCTGTAACAACCGTCATTCTTCCTTACTACTTATCTTTTCCCTCTCTTATCCCTACAGCAAATGTCTAGCCTTACCCTAGGTCAGTTGAGCCTATAGGAACTTTGTCTAACGTCTTACAATATCATACACCTATGGGACCTGTAACAACCGTCATTCTTACTTACTACTTATCATTTTCCTCTCTTATCCCTGCAACATCTGTATAGCGTTACCCTAGGTCAGTTAGAGCCTATGGGAACCTTGTCTAACGTCTTACAATATCATCCACCTATGGGACCTGTAACAACCGTCGTTCTTCCATACTACTTATCTTTTCCCTCTCTTATCCCTGCAACATCTGTCTAGCATTACCCTAGGTCATTTAAAGCTTATAAATCCTAGTCTAACGTCTTACTATAATATCATACATCTTAGTGATCTATAACAACCGTCATTCTTCCTTACTACTTATCTTTTCCCTCTCTTATCCCTGCAACATCTGTCTAGCATTACCCTAGGTCATTTAAAGCTTATAAAAACCTAGTCTAACGCCTTACTATAATATCATACATCTTAGTGACCTGCAGCAACCGTCATTCTTCCTTACTACTTACCTTTTCCCTTTCTTATCCCTACAGCAAATGTCTAACAATACCCTAGGTCATTTAAAGCTTTTAAAAACCTAGTCTAACGTCTTACTATAATATCATACACCTATGGGACCTGTAACAACCGTCATTCTTCCTTACTACTTATCTTTTCCCTCTCTTATCCCTACAGCAAATGTCTAGCCTTACCCTAGGTCAGTTGAGCCTATAGGAACTTTGTCTAACGTCTTACAATATCATACACCTATGGGACCTGTAACAACCGTCATTCTTCCTTACTACTTATCTTTTCCCTCTCTTATCCCTGCCACATCTGTCTAGCGTTACCCTAGGTCAGTTAGAGCCTATGGGAACCTTGTCTAACGTCTTACAATATCATACACCTATGGGACCTGTAACAACCGTCATTCTTCCTTACTACTCATCTTTTCCCTTCCTTATCCCTGCAACATCTGTCTAGCGTTACCCTAGATCTGTTAGAGCCTATGGGAACCTTGTCTAACGTCTTACAATATCATACACCTCTGGGACCTGTAACAACCGTCATTCTTCCTTACTACTTATCTTTTCCCTCTCTTATCCCTGCAACATCTGTCTAGCGTTACCCTAGGTTAGTTAGATCCTATGGGAACCTTGTCTAACGTGTTACAATATCATACATCTTAGTGACCTGTAACAACCGTCATTCGTAATTACTACTTATCTTTTCCCTCTCTTATCCCTGCCACATCTGTCTAGCGTTACCCTAGGTCATTTAAAGCTTATAAAAACCTAGTCTAACGTCTTACTATAATATCATACATCTTAGTGACCTGTAGCAACCGTCATTCTTCCTTACTACTTATCTTTTCCCTGTCTTATCCCTGCAACATCTGTCTAGCATTACCCTAGGCTATTTAAAGCTTATAAAAACCTAGTATAACGTCTTACTATAATATCATACATCTTAGTGACCTGTAACAACCGTCATTCTTCCTTACTACTTATCTTTTCCTTCTCTTATCCCTGCAACATCTGTCAAGCATTACCCTAGGTCATTTAAAGCTTATAAAAACCTAGTCTAACGTCTTACTATAATATCATACATCTTAGTGACCTGTAACAACCGTCATTCTTCCTTACTACTTATCTTTTCCCTCTCTTATCCCTACAGCAAATGTCTAGCGTTACCCTAGGTCAGTTAGATCCTATGGCAAACTTGTCTAACGTCGTACAATATAATACACCTATGGGACCTGTAACAAACGTCATTCATCCTTACTACTTATCGTTTCCCTCTCTTATCCCTGCAACATCTGTCAAGCATTACCCTAGGCCATTTAAAGCTTATAAAAACCTAGTCTAACGTCTTACTATAATATCATACATCTTAGTGACCTGTAACAACCGTCATTCTTCCTTACTACTTATCTTTTGCCTCTCTTATACCTACAGCAAATGTCTAGCGTTACCCTAGGTCAGTTAGATCCTATGGCAAACTTGTCTAACGTCTTACAATATCATACACCTATGGGACCTGTAACAACCGTCATTTATCCTTACTACTTATCTTTTCCCTCTCTTATCCCTGCAACATCTGTCTAGCGTTACTCTAGGTCAGTTAGAGCCTATGGGAACCTTGTCTAACGCCTTACAATATAATACACCTATGGGACCTGTAACAACCGTCATTCTTCAATACTACTTATCTTTTCCCTCTCTTATCCCTGCAACATCTGTCTAGCATTACCCTAGGCCATTTAAAGCTTATAAAAACCTAGTCTAACGTCTTACTATAATATCATACAACTTAGTGACCTGTAACAACCGTCATTCTTCCTTACTACTTATCTTTTCCCTCTCTTATTCCTACAGCAAATGTCTAGCCTTACCCTAGGTCAGTTGAGCCTATAGGAACCTTGTCTAACGTCTTACAATATCATACACCTATGGGACCTGTAACAACCGTCATTCATCCTTACTACTTATCTTTTCAATCTCTTATCCCTGCAATATCTGTCTAGCGTTACCCTAGGTAAGTTAGATCCTATGGGAACCTTGTCTAACGTCTTACAAAATAATACACCTATGGGACCTGTAACAACCGTCATCCTTCCTTACTACTTTTCTTTTCCCTATCTTATTCCTGCAACATCTGTCTAGCATTACCCTAGGTCACCTAAAGCTTATAAAAACCTAGTCTAACGTCTAACTATAATATCATACCTCTGTGTGACCTGTAACAACCGTCATTCTTCCTTACTACTTATCATTTCCCTCTCTTATCCCTGCAACATCTGTCTAGCGTTACCCTAGGTCATAAAAAGCTTATAAAAACCTAGTCTAACGTCTTACTCTAATATCATACCTCTGTGTGACCTGTAACAACCGTCATTCTTCCTTACTAATTATCTTTTCCCTCTCTTATCCCTACAGCAAATGTCTAGCGTTACCCTAGGTCAGATGAGCCTATAGGAACCTTGTCTAACGTCTTACAATATCATACACCTATGGGACCAGCAACAAACGTCATTCCTCCTTACTACTTATCTTTTCCCACTCTTATCCCTGCAACATCTGTCTAGCGTTACCCTAGGTCAGTTAGAGCCTATGGGAACCTTGTCTAACGTCTTACAATATCATACATCTATGGGACCTGTAACAACCGTCATTCTTCCTTACTACTTATCTTTTCCCTCTCTTTACCCAGCAACATCTGTCTAGCATTACCCTAGGTCATTTAAAGCCTATAAAGACCTAGTCTAACGTTTTACTATAATATCATACATCTTAGTGACCTGTAACAACCGTCATTCTTCCTTACTACTTATCTTTTCCCTCTCTTATCCCTGCATCATCTGTCTAGCATTACCCTAGGTCATTTAAAGCTTATAAAAACCTAGTCTAACGTCTTACTATAATATCACACATCTTAGTGACCTGTACACCCGTCATTCTTCCTTACTACTTATCTTTTCCCTCTCTTATCCCTACAGAAAATGACTAGCCTTACCCTAGGTCAGTTGAGCCAATAGGAACCTTGTCTAACGTCTTACAATATCATACAACTATGGCACCTGTAACAACCGTCATTCTTCCTTACTACTTATCTTTCCCCTCTCTTATCCCTGTAACATCAATCTAGCATTACCCTAGGTCATTTAAAGCCTATAAAGACCTAGTCTAACCTCTTACTATAATATCATACTTCTTAGTGACCTGTAACAACCGTCATTCTTCCTTACTACTTATCTTTTCCCTCTCTTATCCCTGCATCATCTGTCTAGCATTACCCTAGGTTATTTAAAGCTTATAAAAACCTAGTCTAACGTCTTACTATAATATCATACATCTTAGTGACCTGTACACCCGTCATTCTTCCTTACTACTTATCTTTTCCCTCTCTTATCCCTACAGAAAATGACTAGCCTTACCCTAGGTCAGTTGAGCCAATAGGAACCTCGTATAACGTCTTACAATATCATACACCTTTGGGACCTGTAACAACCGTCATTCTTCCTTACTACTTATCTTTTCCCTCTCTTATCCCTACAGAAAATGACTAGCCTTACCCTAGGTCAGTTGAGCCAATAGGAACCTTGTCTAACGTCTTACAATATCATACACCTATGGGACCTGTAACAACCGTCATTCTTCCTTACTACTTTTCTTTTCCCTTTCTTATCCCAGCAACATCTGTCTAGCATTACCCTAGGTCAGTTAGAGCCTATGGGGACCTTGTATAACGTCTTACAATATAATACACCTATGGGACCTGTAACAACCGTCATTCTTCCTTACTACTTATCTTTTCCCTCTCTTATCCCTGCAACATCTGTCTAGCGTTACCCTAGGTCAGTTAGAGCCTATGGGAACCTTGTCTAACGTCTTACAATATCATACACCTATGGGACCTGTAACAACCGTCATTCTTCCTTACTACTTACCTTTTCCCTCTCTTATTCCTGCAAGATCTGTCTAGCATTACCCTGGGTCATTTAAAGCTTATAAAAACCTAGTGTAACGTCTTACTATAATATCATACGTCTGTGTGACCTGTAACAACCGTCATTCTTCCTTACTACATATCTTTTCCATCTCTTATTCCTGAAACATCTGTCTAGCGTTAATCTAGATCATTTAAAGCTTATAAAAACCTAGTCTAACGTCTTACTCTAATATCATACCTCTGTGTGACCTGTAACAACCGTCATTCTTCCTTACTACTTATCTTTTCCCTCTCTTATCCCTGCAAGATCTGTCTAGCATTACCCAAGTCATTTAAAGCTCATAAAAACCTAGTCTAACGTCTTACTATAATATCATACATCTTAGTGACCTGTAATAACCGTCATTCTTCCATACTACTTATCTTTTCCCTCTCTTATCCCTGCAACATCTGTCTAGCATTACCCTAAGTCATTTAAAGCTTATAAAAACCGAGTCTAACGTCTTACTATAATATCATACCTCTGTGTGACCTGTAACAACCGTCATTCTTCCTTACTACTTATCTTTTCCCTCTCTTATCCCTGCATCATCTGTCTAGCGTTACCCTTGGTCAGTTAGAGCCTATGGGAACCTTGTCTAACGTGTTACAATATCATACACCTATGGGACCTGTAACAAACGTCATTCTTCCTTACTACTTATCTTTTCCTTCTCCTATCCCTGCAACATCTGTCTAGCATTCTCCTAAGTCATTTAAAGCTTATAAAAACCTAGTCTAACTTCTTACTATAATATCATACTTCTGTGTGACCTGTAAGAACCGTCATTCTTACTTACTACTTATCTTTTCCATCTCTTATCCCTGCAACATCTGTCTAGCGTTACCCTTGGTCATTTGAAACTTATAAAAACCTAGTCTAACGTCTTACTATAATATCATACCTCTGTGTGACCTGTAACAACTGTCATTCTTCCTTACTACTTACCTTTTCCCTCTCTTATCCCTGCAACATCTGTCTAGCATTACCCTAGGTCATTTTAAGTTTATAAAAACCTAGTCTAACGCCTTACTATAATATCTTACATCTTAGTGACCTGCAGCAACCGTCATTCTTCCTTACTACTTATCTTTTCCCTTTCTTATCCCTACAGCAAATGTCTAGCGTTTCCCTAGGTCAGTTGAGAATATAGGAACCTTGCCTAACGTCTTACAATATCATACACCTATGGGACCTGTAACAACCGTCATTCTTCCTTACTACTTATCATTTCCCTCTCTTATCCCTGCAACATCTGTCTAGCGTTACCCTAGGTCAGTTAGAGCCTATGGGAACCTTGTCTAACGTGTTACAATATCATACACCTATGGGACCTGTAACAACAGTCATTCTTCCTTACTACTTATCTTTTCCTTCTCCTATCCCTGCAACATCTGTCTAGCGTTACCCTAGGTCAGGTAGAGCCTATGGGAACCTTGTCTAACGTCTTACAATATCATACACCTCTGGGACCTGTAACAACCGTCATTCTTCCTTACTACTTATCTTTTCCCTCTCTTATCCCTGCAACATCTGTCTAGCATTCTCCTAGGTCATTTAAAGCTTATAAAAACCTAGTCTAACGTCTTACTATAATATCATACTTCTGTGTGACCTGTAAGACCCGTCATTCTTCCTTACTACCTATCTTTTCCATCTCTTATCCCTGCAACATCTGTCTAGCGTTACCCTAGGTCATTTGAAACTTATAAAAACCTAGTCTAACGTCTTACTATAATATCATACCTCTGTGTGACCTGTAACAACCGTCATTCTTCCTTACTACTTATATTTTCCTTCTCTTATCCCTACAGCAAATGTCTTGCGTTACCCTAGGTCAGTTGGGCCTATAGCAACCTTGTCTAACCTCTTACAATATCATACACCTATGGGACCTGTAACAACCGTCATTTATCCTTACTACTTATCTTTTCCCTCTCTTATCCCTGCAACATCTGTCTAGCGTTACTCTAGGTCAGTTAGAGCCTATGGGAACCTTGTCTAACGTCTTACAATATCATACACCTATGGGACCTGTAACAACCGTCATTCTTCCTTACTACTTATCTTTTCTTTCTCTTGTCCCTGCAACATCTGTCTAGCATTACCTTAGGTCATTTAAAGCTTATAAAAACCTAGTCTAACGTCTTACTATAATATCATACAACTTAGTGACCTGTAACAACCGTCATTCTTCCTTACTACTTATCTTTTCCCTCTCTTATTCCTACAGCAAATGTCTAGCCTTACCCTAGGTCAGTTGAGCCTATAGGAACCTTGTCTAACGTCTTACAATATCATACACCTATGGGACCTGTAACAACCGTCATTCATCCTTACTACTTATCTTTTCCCTCTCTTATCCCTGCAACATCTGTCTAGCGTTACCCTAGGTCATATAAAGCTTATAAAAACCTAGTCTAACGTCTTACTCTAATATCATACCTCTGTGTGACCTGTAACAACCGTCATTCTTCCTTACTAATTATCTTTTCCCTCTCTTATCCCTACAGCAAATGTCTAGCGTTACCCTAGGTCAGATGAGCCTATAGGAACCTTGTCTAACGTCTTACAATATCATACATCTATGGGACCTGTAACAACCGTCATTCTTCCTTACTACTTATCTTTTCCCTCTCTTTACCCTGCAACATCTGTCTAGCATTACCCTAGGTCATTTAAAGCCTATAAAGACCTAGTCTAACGTTTTACTATAATATCATACATCTTAGTGACCTGTAACAACCGTCATTCTTCCTTACTACTTATCTTTTCCCTCTATTATCCCTACAGAAAATGACTAGCCTTACCCTAGGTCAGTTGAGCCAATAGGAACCTTGTCTAACGTCTTACTATATCATACACCTATGGCACCTGTAACAACCGTCATTCTTCCTTACTACTTATCTTTCCCCTCTCTTATCCCTGCAACATCAATCTAGCATTACCCTAGGTCATTTAAAGCCTATAAAGACCTAGTCTAACGTCTTACTATAATATCATACATCTTAGTGAAATGTAACAACCGTCATTCTTCCTTACTACTTATTTTTTCCCTCTCTTATCCCTGCATCATCTGTCTAGCATTACCCTAGGTTATTTAAAGCTTATAAAAACCTAGTCTAACGTCTTACTATAATATCATACATCTTAGTGACCTGTACACCCGTCATTCTTCCTTACTACTTATCTTTTCCCTCTCTTATCCCTACAGAAAATGACTAGCCTTACCCTAGGTCAGTTGAGCCAATAGGAACCTTGTCTAACGTCTTACAATATCATACACCTATGGGACCTGTAACAACCGTCATTCTTCCTTACTACTTATCTTTTCCCTCTCTTATCCCTACAGAAAATGACTAGCCTTACCCTAGGTCAGTTGAGGCAATAGGAACCTTGTCTAACGTCTTACAATATCATACACCTATGGGACCAGCAACAAACGTCATTCTTCCTTACTACTTATCTTTTCCCTCTCTTATCCCAGCAACATCTGTCTAGCATTACCCTAGGTTAGTTAGAGCCTATGGGGACCTTGTATAACGTCTTACAATATAATACACCTATGGGACCTGTAACAACCGTCATTCTTCCTTACTACTTATCTTTTCCCTCTCTTATCCCTGCAACATCTGTCTAGCGTTACCCTAGGTCAGTTAGAGCCTATGGGAACCTTGTCTAACGTCTTACAATATCATACACCTATGGGACCTGTAACAACCGTCATTCTTCCTTACTACTTACCTTTTCCCTCTCTTATTCCTGCAAGATCTGTCTAGCATTACCCTGGGTCATTTAAAGCTTATAAAAACCTAGTGTAACGTCTTACTATAATATCATACGTCTGTGTGACCTGTAACAACCGTCATTCTTCCTTACTACATATCTTTTCCATCTCTTATTCCTGCAACATCTGTCTAGCGTTAATCTAGATCATTTAAAGCTTATAAAAACCTAGTCTAACGTCTTACTCTAATATCATACCTCTGTGTGACCTGTAACAACCGTCATTCTTCCTTACTACTTATCTTTTCCCTCTCTTATCCCTGCAAGATCTGTCTAGCATTACCCAAGTCATTTAAAGCTCATAAAAACCTAGTCTAACGTCTTACTATAATATCATACATCTTAGTGACCTGTAATAACCGTCATTCTTCCATACTACTTATCTTTTCCCTCTCTTATCCCTGCAACATCTGTCTAGCATTACCCTAAGTCATTTAAAGCTTATAAAAACCGAGTCTAACGTCTTACTATAATATCATACCTCTGTGTGACCTGTAACAACCGTCATTCTTCCTTACTACTTATCTTTTCCCTCTCTTATCCCTGCATCATCTGTCTAGCGTTACCCTTGGTCAGTTAGAGCCTATGGGAACCTTGTCTAACGTGTTACAATATCATACACCTATGGGACCTGTAACAAACGTCATTCTTCCTTACTACTTATCTTTTCCTTCTCCTATCCCTGCAACATCTGTCTAGCATTCTCCTAAGTCATTTAAAGCTTATAAAAACCTAGTCTAACTTCTTACTATAATATCATACTTCTGTGTGACCTGTAAGAACCGTCATTCTTACTTACTACTTATCTTTTCCATCTCTTATCCCTGCAACATCTGTCTAGCGTTACCCTTGGTCATTTGAAACTTATAAAAACCTAGTCTAACGTCTTACTATAATATCATACCTCTGTGTGACCTGTAACAACTGTCATTCTTCCTTACTACTTACCTTTTCCCTCTCTTATCCCTGCAACATCTGTCTAGCATTACCCTAGGTCATTTTAAGTTTATAAAAACCTAGTCTAACGCCTTACTATAATATCTTACATCTTAGTGACCTGCAGCAACCGTCATTCTTCCTTACTACTTATCTTTTCCCTTTCTTATCCCTACAGCAAATGTCTAGCGTTTCCCTAGGTCAGTTGAGAATATAGGAACCTTGCCTAACGTCTTACAATATCATACACCTATGGGACCTGTAACAACCGTCATTCTTCCTTACTACTTATCATTTCCCTCTCTTATCCCTGCAACATCTGTCTAGCGTTACCCTAGGTCAGTTAGAGCCTATGGGAACCTTGTCTAACGTGTTACAATATCATACACCTATGGGACCTGTAACAACAGTCATTCTTCCTTACTACTTATCTTTTCCTTCTCCTATCCCTGCAACATCTGTCTAGCGTTACCCTAGGTCAGGTAGAGCCTATGGGAACCTTGTCTAACGTCTTACAATATCATACACCTCTGGGACCTGTAACAACCGTCATTCTTCCTTACTACTTATCTTTTCCCTCTCTTATCCCTGCAACATCTGTCTAGCATTCTCCTAGGTCATTTAAAGCTTATAAAAACCTAGTCTAACGTCTTACTATAATATCATACTTCTGTGTGACCTGTAAGACCCGTCATTCTTCCTTACTACCTATCTTTTCCATCTCTTATCCCTGCAACATCTGTCTAGCGTTACCCTAGGTCATTTGAAACTTATAAAAACCTAGTCTAACGTCTTACTATAATATCATACCTCTGTGTGACCTGTAACAACCGTCATTCTTCCTTACTACTTATATTTTCCTTCTCTTATCCCTACAGCAAATGTCTTGCGTTACCCTAGGTCAGTTGGGCCTATAGCAACCTTGTCTAACCTCTTACAATATCATACACCTATGGGACCTGTAACAACCGTCATTTATCCTTACTACTTATCTTTTCCCTCTCTTATCCCTGCAACATCTGTCTAGCGTTACTCTAGGTCAGTTAGAGCCTATGGGAACCTTGTCTAACGTCTTACAATATCATACACCTATGGGACCTGTAACAACCGTCATTCTTCCTTACTACTTATCTTTTCTTTCTCTTGTCCCTGCAACATCTGTCTAGCATTACCTTAGGTCATTTAAAGCTTATAAAAACCTAGTCTAACGTCTTACTATAATATCATACAACTTAGTGACCTGTAACAACCGTCATTCTTCCTTACTACTTATCTTTTCCCTCTCTTATTCCTACAGCAAATGTCTAGCCTTACCCTAGGTCAGTTGAGCCTATAGGAACCTTGTCTAACGTCTTACAATATCATACACCTATGGGACCTGTAACAACCGTCATTCATCCTTACTACTTATCTTTTCCCTCTCTTATCCCTGCAACATCTGTCTAGCGTTACCCTAGGTCATATAAAGCGTATAAAAACCTAGTCTAACGTCTTACTCTAATATCATACCTCTGTGTGACCTGTAACAACCGTCATTCTTCCTTACTAATTATCTTTTCCCTCTCTTATCCCTACAGCAAATGTCTAGCGTTACCCTAGGTCAGATGAGCCTATAGGAACCTTGTCTAACGTCTTACAATATCATACATCTATGGGACCTGTAACAACCGTCATTCTTCCTTACTACTTATCTTTTCCCTCTCTTTACCCTGCAACATCTGTCTAGCATTACCCTAGGTCATTTAAAGCCTATAAAGACCTAGTCTAACGTTTTACTATAATATCATTCATCTTAGTGACCTGTAACAACCGTCATTCTTCCTTACTACTTATCTTTTCCCTCTATTATCCCTACAGAAAATGACTAGCCTTACCCTAGGTCAGTTGAGCCAATAGGAACCTTGTCTAACGTCTTACTATATCATACACCTATGGCACCTGTAACAACCGTCATTCTTCCTTACTACTTATCTTTCCCCTCTCTTATCCCTGCAACATCAATCTAGCATTACCCTAGGTCATTTAAAGCCTATAAAGACCTAGTCTAACGTCTTACTATAATATCATACATCTTAGTGAAATGTAACAACCGTCATTCTTCCTTACTACTTATTTTTTCCCTCTCTTATCCCTGCATCATCTGTCTAGCATTACCCTAGGTTATTTAAAGCTTATAAAAACCTAGTCTAACGTCTTACTATAATATCATACATCTTAGTGACCTGTACACCCGTCATTCTTCCTTACTACTTATCTTTTCCCTCTCTTATCCCTACAGAAAATGACTAGCCTTACCCTAGGTCAGTTGAGCCAATAGGAACCTTGTCTAACGTCTTACAATATCATACACCTATGGGACCTGTAACAACCGTCATTCTTCCTTACTACTTATCTTTTCCCTCTCTTATCCCTACAGAAAATGACTAGCCTTACCCTAGGTCAGTTGAGCCAATAGGAACCTTGTCTAACGTCTTACAATATCATACACCTATGGGACCAGCAACAAACGTCATTCTTCCTTACTACTTATCTTTTCCCTCTCTTATCCCAGCAACATCTGTCTAGCATTACCCTAGGTTAGTTAGAGCCTATGGGGACCTTGTATAACGTCTTACAATATAATACACCTATGGGACCTTTAACAACCGTCATTCTTCCTTACTACTTATCTTTTCCCTCTCTTATCCCTGCAACATCTGTCTAGCGTTACCCTAGGTCAGTTAGAGCCTATGGGAACCTTGTCTAACGTCTTACAATATCATACACCTATGGGACCTGTAACAACCGTCATTCTTCCTTACTACTTTTCTTTTCCCTTTCTTATCCCAGCAACATCTGTCTAGCATTACCCTAGGTCAGTTAGAGCCTATGGGGACCTTGTATAACGTCTTACAATATAATACACCTATGGGACCTTTAACAACCGTCATTCTTCCTTACTACCTATCTTTTCCCTCTCTTATCCCTGCAACATCTGTCTAGCGTTACCCTAGGTCAGTTAGAGCCTATGGGAACCTTGTCTAGCGTCTTACAAATATCATACACCTATGGGACCTGTAACAACCGTCATTCTTCCTTACTACTTTTCTTTTCCCTCTCTTATCCCAGCAACAACTGTCTAGCGTTACCCTAGGTCATTTAAAGCTTATAAAAACCTAGTTTAACGTCTTACTCTAATATCATACCTCTGTGTGACCTGTAACAACCGTCATTCTTCCTTACTACTTATCTTTTCCGTCTCTTATCCCTGCAACATCTGTCTATCGTTACCCTAGGTCATTTAAAGCTTATAACAACCTAGTCTAAAGTCTTACTCTAATATCATACCTCTGTGTGACCTGTAACAACCGTCATTCTCCCTTACTACTTATCTTTTCTCTCTCTTATCCCTGCAACATCTGTCTAGCATTACCCTAGTCATTTAAAGCTTATAAAAACCTAAACTAACGTCTTACTAAAATATCATACATCTTAGTGACCTGTAACAACCGTCATTCTTCCTTACTACTTATCTTTTCCCTCTCTTATCCGTGCAACATCTGTCTAGCGTTACCCTAGGTCATTTAAAGCTTATAAAAACCTAGTCTAACGTCTTACTATAATATCATACATCTTAGTGACCTGTAACTACCGTCATTCTTCCTTACTACTTGTCTTTTCCCTCTCTTATCCCTGCAACATCTGTCTAGCATTACCCTAGGCCATTTAAAGCTTATAAAAACCTAGTCTAACGTCTTACTATAATATCATACATCTTAGTGACCTGTAACAACCGTCATTCTTCCTTACTACTTATCTTTTCCCTCTCTTATCCCTGCAACATCTGTCTAGCATTACCCTAGGTCATTTAAAGCTTATAAAAACCTAGTCTAACGTCTTACTATAATATCATACATCTTAGTGACCTGTAACAACCGTCATTCTTCCTTACTACTTATCTTTTCCCTCTCTTATCCCTACAGCAAATGTCTAGCCTTACCCTAGGTCAGTTGAGCCTATAGGAACCTTGTCTAACGTCTTACAATATCATACACCTATGGGACCTGTAACAACCGTCATTCTTCCTTACTACTTATCGTTTCCCTCTCTTATCCCTGCAACATCTGTCTAGCATCACCCTAGGTCATTTAAAGCTTATAAAAACCTAGTCTAACGTCTTACTATAATATCATACATCTTAGTGTTCTGTAACAACCGTCATTTTTCCTTACTACTTATCTTTTCAATCTCTTATCCCTACAGCAAATGTCTAGCGTTACCCTAGGCAGTTAAGCCTATAGGAACCTTGTCTAACGTCTTACAATATCATACACCTATGGGACCTGTAACAACCGTCATTCTTCCTTACTACTTATCTTTTCCACTCTTATCCCAGCAACATCTGTCTAGCGTTACCCTAGGTCAGTTAAAGCCTATGGGAACCTTGTCTAACGTCTTACAATATCATACACTTATGGGACCTGTAACAACCGTCATTCTTCCTTACTACTTATCTTTTCCCTCTCTTATCCCTTCAACATCTGTCTAGCATTACCCTAGGTTATTTAAAGCTTATAAAAATCTAGTCTAACGTCTTACTATAATATCATACATCTTAGTGACCTGTAACAACCGTCATTCTTCATTACTACTTATCTTTTCCCTCTCTTATCCCTGCAACATCTGTCTAGCATTATCCTAGGTCATTTAAAGCTTATAAAAACCTAGTCTAACGTCTTACTATAATATCATACAACTTAGTTACCTGTAACAACCGTCATTCTTCCTTACTACTTATCTTTTCCCTCTCTTATCCCTGCAACATCTGTCTAGCGTTACCCTAGGTCATTTAAAGCTTTTAAAAACCTAGTCTAACGTCTTACTATAATATCATACACCTATGGGACCTGTAACAACCGTCATTCTTCCTTACTACTTATCTTTTCCCTCTCTTATCCCTGCAACATCTGTCTAGCGTTACCCTAGGTCATTTAAAGCTTATAAAAACCTAGTCTAACGTCTTACTATAATATCATACATCTGTGTGACCTGTAACAACCGTCATTCTTCCTTACTACTTATCTTTTCCCTCTCTTATCCCTGCAACATCTGTCTAGCATTACCCTAGGTCATTTAAAGCTTATAAAAATTCAGTCTAACGTCTTACTATAATATCATACCACTGTGTGACCTGTAACAACCGTCATTCTTCCTTACTACTTATCTTTTCCATCTCTTATCCCTACAGCAAATGTCTAGCCTTACCCTAGTTCAGTTGAGCCTATAGGTACCTTGTCTAACGTCCTACAATATCATACACCTATGGGACCTGTAACAACCGTCATTCTTCCTTACTACTTATTTTTACCTTCTCTTATCACTGCAACATCTGTCTAGCATTACCCTAGGTCATTTAAAGCTTATAAAAACCTAGTCTAACGTCTTACTATAATATCATACCTCTGTGTGACCTGTAACAACCGTCATTCTTCCTTACTAGTTATCGTTTCCCTTTCTTATCCCTACAGCAAATGTCTAGCCTTACCCTAGGTCAGTTGAGCCTATAGGAACCTTGTCTAACGTCTTACAATATCATACACCTATGGGACCTGTAACATCCGTCATTCTTCCTTACTACTTATCTTTTCCCTCTCTTATTCCTGCCACATCTGTCTAGCGTTACCCTAGCTCAGTTAGAGCCTATGGGAACCTTGTCTAACGTCTTACAATATCATACACCTATGGGACCTGTAACAAACGTCATTCTTCCTTATTACTTATCTTTTCCTTCTCTTATCCCTGCAACATCTGTCTAGCATTACCCTAGGTCATTTAAAGCTTATAAAAACCTAGTCTAACGTCTTACTATAATATCATACCTCTGTGTGACCTGTAACAACCGTTATTCTTTCTTACTACTTATCTTTTCCCTCTCTTATCCCTGCAACATCTGTCTAGCATTACCCTAGGTCATTTAAAGCTTATAAAAACCTAGTCTAACGTGTTACTATAATATCATACCTCTGTGTGACCTGTAAAAACCGTCATTCTTCCTTACTACCTATCTTTTCCCTCTCTTATCCCTACAGCAAATGTCTAGCCTTACCCTAGTTCAGTTGAGCCTATAGGAACCTTGTCTAACGTCTTACAATATCATACACCTATGGGACCTGTAACAACCGTCATTTTTAATTACTACTTATCTTTTCCCTCTCTTATCCCTGCAACATCTGTCTAGCGTTACCCTAGGTCAGTTAGAGCCTATGGGAACCTTGTCTAACGTCTTACAATATCATACACCTATGGGACCTGTAACAACCGTCATTCTTCCTTACTACTTATCTTTTCCCTCTCTTATATCTGCAACATCTGTCTAGCGTTACCCTGGGTCATTTAAAGCTTATAAAAACCTAGTCTAACGTCTTACTATAATATCATACCTCTGTGTGACCTGTAACAACCGTCATTCTTCCTTACTACTTACCTTTTCCCTCTCTTATCCCTGAAACATCTGTCTAGCGTTACCCTAGGTCAGTTAGAGCCTATGGGAACCTTGTCTAACGTCTTACAATATCATACACCTATGGGACCTGTAACAACCGTCATTCTTCCTTACTACTTATCTTTTCCCTCTTTTATCCCTGCAACATCTGTCTAGCATTACCCTAGGTCATTTAAAGCTTATAAAAACCTAGTCTAACGTCTTACTCTAATATAATACATCTTAGTGACCTGCAACAACCGTCATTCTTCCTTATTACTTATCTTTTCCCTTTCTTATCCCTACAGCAAATGTCTAGCGTTACCCTAGGTCAGTTGAGCCTATAGGAACCTTGTCTAACATCTTACAATATCATACACCTATGGGACCCGTAACAAAGGTCATTCTTCCTTACTACTTATCTTTTCCCTCCCTTATCCCTTCAACAGCTGTCTAGCATTGCCTTAGGTTATTTAAAGCTTATAAAGACCTAGTCTAACGTCTTACTTTAATATCATACATCTTAGTGACCTGTAGCAACCGTCATTCTTCCTTACTACTTATCTTTTCCCACTCTTATCCCTGCAACATCTGTCTAGCATTACCCTAGGTCATTTAAAGCTTACAAAAACCTAGTCTAACGTCTTACTATAATATCATACATCTTAGTGACCTGTAAAAACCGTCATTCTTCCTTACTACTTATCATTTCCCTCTCTTATCCCTGCAACATCTGTCTAGCGTTACCCTAGGTCAGTTAGAGCCTATGGGAACCTTGTCTAACGTGTTACAATATCATACATCTTAGTGACCTTTAACAACCGTCATTCGTAATTACTACTTATCTTTTCCCTCTCTTATCCCTGCAACATCTGTCTAGCGTTACCCTAGGTCATTTAAAGCTTATAAAAACCTAGTCTAACGTCTTACTATAATATCATACATCTTAGTGACCTGTAGCAACCGTCATTCTTCCTTACTACTTATCTTTTCCCTCTCTTATCCCTGCAACATCTGTCTAGCATTACCCTAGGCCATTTAAAGCTTATAAAAACCTAGTCTAACGTCTTACTATAATATCATACAACTTAGTGACCTGTAACAACCGTCATTCTTCCTTACTACTTATCTTTTCCTTCTCTTATCCCTGCAACATCTGTCAAGCATTACCCTAGGTCATATAAGCTTATAAAAACCTAGTCTAACGTCTTACTATAATATCATACATCTTATTGACCTGTAACAACCGTCATTCTTCCTTACTACTTATCTTTTCCCTCTCTTATCCCTACAGCAAATGTCTAGCGTTACCCTAGGTCAGTTAGATCCTATGGCAAACTTGTCTAACGTCTTACAATATAATACACCTATGGGACCTGTAACAACCGTCATTCTTCCTTACTACTTATCGTGTCCCTCTCTTATCCCTGCAACATCTGTCTAGCATTACCCTAGGCCATTTAAAGCTTATAAAAACCTAGTCTAACGTCTTACTATAATATCATACATCTTAGTGACCTGTTACAACCGTCATTCTTCCTTACTACTTATCTTTTCCCTCTCTTATCCCTGCAACACCTGTCTAGCGTTACCCTAGGTCAGTTAGATCCTATGGGAAACTTGTCTAACGTTTTACAATATAATACACCTATGGGATCTGTAACAACCGTCATTCTTCCTTACTACTTATCTTTTCCCTCTCTTATCCCTACAGCAAATGTCTAGCCTTACCCTAGGTCAGTTGAGCCTATAGGAACCTTGTCTAACGTCTTACAATATCATACACCTATGGGACATGTAACAACCGTCATTCTTCCTTACTACTTATCATTTCTCTCTCTTATCCCTGCAACATCTGTCTAGCGTTACCCTAGGTTAGTTAGAGCCTATGGGAACCTTGTCTAACGTGTTACAATATCATACATCTTAGTGACCTGTAACAACCGTCATTCGTAATTACTACTTATCTTTTCCCTCTCTTATCCCTGCCACATCTGTCTAGCGTTACCCTAGGTCAGTTAGAGCCTATGGGAACCTTGTCTAACGTCTTACAATATCATACACCTATGGGACCTGTAACAACCGTCATTCTTCCTTACTACTTACCTTTTGCCTCTCTTATTCCTGCAAGATCTGTCTAGCATTACCCTGGGTCATTTAAAGCTTATAAAAACCTAGTGTAACGTCTTACTATAATAACATACCACTGTGTGACCGGTAACAACCGTCGTTCTTCCTTACTACTTATCTTTTCCATCTCTTATTCCTGCAACATCTGTCTAGCGTTATTCTAGGTCATTTAAAGCTTATAAAAACCTAGTCTAACGTCTTACTCTAATATCATACCTCTGTGTGACCTGTAACAACCGTCATTCTTCCTTACCACTTATCTTTTCCCTCTCTTATCCCTGCAACATCTGTCTAGCATTACCCTAGTCATTTAAAGCTCATAAAAACCTAGTCTAACGTCTTACTATAATATCATACATCTTAGTGACCTGTAACAACCGTCATTCTTCCTTACTACTTATCTTTTCCCTCTCTTATCCCTGCAACATCTGTCTAGCATTACCCTAAGTCAATTAAAGCTTATAAAAACCGAGTCTAACGTCTTACTATAATATCATACCTCTGTGTGACCTGTAACAACCGTCATTCTTCCTTACTACTTATCTTTTCCCTCTCTTATCCCTGCAACATCTGTCTAACGTTACCCTAGGTCATTTAAAGCTTATAAAAACCTAGTCTAACGTCTTACTCTAATATCATACCTCTGTGTGACCTGTAACAACCGTAATTCTTCCTTACTACATATATTTTCCCTCTCTTATCCCTGCAACATCTGTCTAGCGTTACCCTTGGTCAGTTAGAGCCTATGGGAACCTTGTCTAACGTGTTACAATATCATACACCTATGGGACCTGTAATAACCGTCATTCTTAATTACTACTTATCTTCTCCTTCTCTTATCCCTGCAACATCTGTCTAGCATTATCCTAGGTCAGTTAGAGCATATAGGAACCTTGTCTAACGTCTTACAATATCATACACCTATGGGCCCTGTAACAACCGACATTCTTCCTTACTACTTATCTTTTCCTTCTCTTATCCCTGCAAGATCTGTCTAGCATTACCCTAGGTCAGTTAGAGCCTATGGGAACCTTGTCTAACGTGTAACAATATCATACACCTATGGGACCTGTAATAACCGTCATTCTTAATTACTACTTATCTTCTCCTTCTCTCATCCCTGCAACATCTGTCTAGCATTACCCTAGGTCATTTATAGCTTATAAAAATCTAGTCTAACGTCTTACTATAATATCATACCTCTGTGTGACCTGTAACAAGCGTCATTCTTTCTTACTACTTATCTCTTCCCTCTCTTATCCCTGCAACATCTGTCTAGCATTACCCTAGGTCATTTAAAGCTTATAAAAACTTAGTCTAACGTCTTACGCTAATATCATACCTCTGTGTGACATGTAACAACAGTCATTCTTCCTTACTACTTATCTTTTCCATCTCTTATCCCCGCAACATCTGTCTAGCGTTACCCTAGGTCATTTAAAGCTTATAAAAACCTAGTCTAACGTCTTACAATAATATCATACCTCTGTGTGACCTGTAACAAGCGTCATTCTTCCTTACTACTTATCTCTTCCCTCTCTTATCCCTGCAACATCTGTCTAGCATTACCCTAGGTCATTTAAAGCTTATAAAAACCTAGTCTAACGTCTTACTATAATATCATACATCTTAGTGACCTGTAACAACCGTCATTCTTCCTTACTACTTATCGTTTGCCTCTCTTGTCTCTGCAACATCTGTCTAGAGTTACCCTAGGTCAGTTAGAGCCTATGGGAACCTTGTCTAACGTCTTACAATATCATACACCTTTGGGACCTGTAACAACCGTCATTCTTCCATACTACTTATCTTTTCCCTCTCTTATCCCTGCAACATCTGTCTAGCATTACCCTAGGTCATTTAAAGCTTATAAAAAACCTAGTCTAACGACTTACTATAATATCATACAACTTAGTTACCTGTAACAACCGTCATTCTTCCTTACTACTTATCTTTTCCCTCTCTTATCCCTGCAACATCTGTCTAGCGTTACCCTAGGTCATTTAAAGCTTATAAAAACCTAGTCTAACGTCTTAAAATATCATACATCATAGTGATCTGTAAAAACCGTCATTCTTCATTACTACTTATCTTTTCCCTCTCTTATCCCTGCAACATCTGTCTAGCATTACCCTAGGTCATTTAAAGCTTATAAAAACCTAGTCTAACGTCTTACTATAATATCATACAACTTAGTTACCTGTAACAACCGTCATTCTTCCTTACTACTTATCTTTTCCCTCTCTTATCCCTACAGCAAATATCTAGCCTTACCCTAGGTCAGTTGAGCCTATAGGAACTTTGTCTAACGTCTTACAATATCATACACCTATGGGACCTGTAACAACCGTCATTCTTACTTACTACTTATCATTTTCCTCTCTTATCCCTGCAACATCTGTCTAGCGTTACCCTAGGTCAGTTAGAGCCTATGGGAACCTTGTCTAACGTCTTACAATATCATCCACCTATGGGACCTGTAACAACCGTCGTTCTTCCATACTACTTATCTTTTCCCTCTCTTATCCCTGCAACATCTGTCTAGCATTACCCTAGGTCATTTAAAGCTTATAAATCCTAGTCTAACGTCTTACTATAATATCATACATCTTAGTGATCTATAACAACCGTCATTCTTCCTTACTACTTATCTTTTCCCTCTCTTATCCCTGCAACATCTGTCTAGCATTACCCTAGGTCATTTAAAGCTTATAAAAACCTAGTCTAACGCCTTACTATAATATCATACATCTTAGTGACCTGCAGCAACCGTCATTCTTCCTTACTACTTACCTTTTCCCTTTCTTATCCCTACAGCAAATGTCTAACAATACCCTAGGTCATTTAAAGCTTTTAAAAACCTAGTCTAACGTCTTACTATAATATCATACACCTATGGGACCTGTAACAACCGTCATTCTTCCTTACTACTTATCTTTTCCCTCTCTTATCCCTACAGCAAATGTCTAGCCTTACCCTAGGTCAGTTGAGCCTATAGGAACTTTGTCTAACGTCTTACAATATCATACACCTATGGGACCTGTAACAACCGTCATTCTTCCTTACTACTTATCTTTTCCCTCTCTTATCCCTGCCACATCTGTCTAGCGTTACCCTAGGTCAGTTAGAGCCTATGGGAACCTTGTCTAACGTCTTACAATATCATACACCTATGGGACCTGTAACAACCGTCATTCTTCCTTACTACTTATCTTTTCCCTTCCTTATCCCTGCAACATCTGTCTAGCATTACCCTAGGTCATTTAAAGCTTACAAAAAACCTAGTCTAACGTCTTACTATAATATCATACATCTTAGTGACCTGTAACAACCGTCATTCTTCCTTACTACTTATCTTTTCCCTCTCTTATCCCTGCAACATCTGTCTAGCGTTACCCTTGGTCAGTTAGAGCCTATGGGAACCTTGTCTAACGTGTTACAATATCATACACGTATGGGACCTGTAACAACCGTCATTCTTCCTTACTACTTATCTTTTCCTTCTCCTATCCCTGCAACATCTGTCTAGCGTTACCCTAGGTCAGGTAGAGCCTATGGGAACCTTGTCTAACGTCTTACAATATCATACACCTCTGGGACCTGTAACAACCGTCATTCTTCCTTACTACTTATCTTTTCTCTCTCTTATCCCTGCAACATCTGTCTAGCATTGCCCTAGGTCAGTTAGAGCCTATGGGAACCTTGTCTAACGTGTTACAATATCATACATCTTAGTGACCTGTAACAACCGTCATTCGTAATTACTACTTATCTTTTCCCTCTCTTATCCCTGCAACATCTGTCTAGCGTTACCCTAGGTTAGTTAGATCCTATGGGAACCTTGTCTAACGTGTTACAATATCATACATCTTAGTGACCTGTAACAACCGTCATTCGTAATTACTACTTATCTTTTCCCTCTCTTATCCCTGCCACATCTGTCTAGCGTTACCCTAGGTCATTTAAAGCTTATAAAAACCTAGTCTAACGTCTTACTATAATATCATACATCTTAGTGACCTGTAGCAACCGTCATTCTTCCTTACTACTTATCTTTTCCCTCTCTTATCCCTGCAACATCTGTCTAGCATTACCCTAGTCTATTTAAAGATTATAAAAACCTAGTATAACGTCTTACTATAATATCATACATCTTAGTGACCTGTAACAACCGTCATTCTTCCTTACTACTTATCTTTTCCTTCTCTTATCCCTGCAACATCTGTCAAGCATTACCCTAGGTCATTTAAAGCTTATAAAAACCAAGTCTAACGTCTTACTATAATATCATACATCTTAGTGACCTGTAACAACCGTCATTCTTCCTTACTACTTATCTTTTCCCTCTCTTATCCCTACAGCAAATGTCTAGCGTTACCCTAGGTCAGTTAGATCCTATGGCAAACTTGTCTAACGTCTTACAATATAATACACCTATGGGACCTGTAACAAACGTCATTCATCCTTACTACTTATCGTTTCCCTCTCTTATCCCTGCAACATCTGTCAAGCATTACCCTAGGCCATTTAAAGCTTATAAAAACCTAGTCTAACGTCTTACTATAATATCATACATCTTAGTAACCTGTAACAACCGTCATTCTTCCTTACTACTTATCTTTTCCCTCTCTTATCCCTTCAACATCTGTCTAGCGTTACCCTAGGTCAGTTAGATCCTATGGGAAACTTGTCTAACGTCTTACAATATAATACACCTATGGGGTCTGTAACAACCGTCATTCTTCCTTACTACTTATCTTTTCCCTCTCTTATCCCTACAGCAAATGTCTAGCCTTACCCTAGGTCAGTTGAGCCTATAGGAACCTTGTCTAACGTCTTACAATATCATACACCTATGGGACATGTAACAACCGTCATTCTTCCTTACTACTTATCATTTCTCTCTCTTATCCCTGCAACATCTGTCTAGCGTTACCCTAGGTTAGTTAGAGCCTATGGGAACCTTGTCTAACGTGTTACAATATCATACATCTTAGTGACCTGTAACAACCGTCATTCGTAATTACTACTTATCTTTTCCCTCTCTTATCCCTGCCACATCTGTCTAGCGTTACCCTAGGTCAGTTAGAGCCTATGGGAACCTTGTCTAACGTCTTACAATATCATACACCTATGGGACCTGTAACAACCGTCATTCGTCCTTACTACTTACCTTTTCCCTCTCTTATTCCTGCAAGATCTGTCTAGCATTACCCTGGGTCATTTAAATCTTATAAAAACCTAGTGTAACGTCTTACTATAATATCATACCTCTGTGTGACCTGTAACAACCGTCATTCTTCCTTACTACTTATCTTTTCCATCTCTTATTCCTGCAACATCTGTCTAGCATTACCCTAGTCATTTAAAGCTCATAAAAACCTAGTCTAACGTCTTACTATAATATCATACATCTTAGTGACCTGTAATAACCGTCATTCTTCCTTACTACTTATCTTTTCCCTCTCTTATCCCTGCAACATCTGTCTAGCATTACCCTAAGTCATTTAAAGCTTATAAAAACCGAGTCTAACGTCTTACTATAATATCATACATCTGTGTGACCTGTAACAACCGTCATTCTTCCTTACTACTTATCTTTTCCCTCTCTTATCCCTGCATCATCTGTCTAGCGTTACCCTTGGTCAGTTAGAGCCTATGGGAACCTTGTCTAACGTGTTACAATATCATACACCTATGGGACCTGTAACAACCGTCATTCTTCCTTAATACTTATCTTTTCCTTCTCCTATCCCTGCAACATCTGTCTAGCGTTACCCTAGGTCAGTTAGAGCCTATGGGAACCTTGTCTAACGTGTTACAATATCATACACCTATGGGACCTGTAACAACCGTCATTCTTCTATACTACTTATCTTTTCCTTCTCCTATCCCTGCAACATCTGTCTAGCGTTACCCTAGGTCAGGTAGAGCCTATGGGAACCTTGTCTAACGTCTTACAATATCATACACCTCTGGGACCTGTAACAACCGTCATTCTTTCTTACTACTTATCTTTTCCCTCTCTTATCCCTGCAACATCTGTCTAGCATTCTCCTAGGTCATTTAAAGCTTATAAAAACCTATTCTAACGTCTTACTATAATATCATACTTCTGTGTGACCTGTAAGAACCGTCATTCTTCCTTACTACTTATCTTTTCCATCTCTTATCCCTGCAACATCTGTCTAGCGTTACCCTAGGTCATTTGAAACTTATAAAAACCTAGTCTAACGTCTTACTATAATATCATACCTCTGTGTGACCTGTAACAACTGTCATTCTTCCTTACTACTTACCTTTTCCCTCTCTTATCCCTGCAACATCTGTCTAGCGTTACCCTAGGTCAGTTAGAGCCTGTGGGAAACTTGTCTAACGTCTTTCAATATCATACACCTATGGGACCTGTAACTACCGTCATTCTTCCTTACTACTTATCTTTTCCTTCTCTTATCCCTACAGCAAATGTCTTGCGTTACCCTAGGTCAGTTGGGCCTATAGCAACCTTGTCTAACGTCTTACAATATCATACACCTATGGGACCTGTAACAACCGTCATTTATCCTTACTACTTATCTTTTCCCTCTCTTATCCCTGCAACATCTGTCTAGCGTTACTCTAGGTCAGTTAGAGCCTATGGGAACCTTGTCTAACGTCTTACAATATAATACACCTATGGGACCTGTAACAACCGTCATTCTTCAATACTACTTA
Organism: Prosapia bicincta; assembly: GCA_036971475.1. NCBI lineage: Eukaryota > Metazoa > Arthropoda > Insecta > Hemiptera > Cercopidae > Prosapia > Prosapia bicincta. The sequence continues at coordinate 110,474,035 of JBAIZL010000006.1, forward strand.
TCTTTTCCCTCTCTTATCCCTGCAACATCTGTCTAGCATTACCCTAGGCCATTTAAAGCTTATAAAAACCTAGTCTAACGTCTTACTATAATATCATACATGTTAGTGATCTGTAACAACCGTCATTCTTCCTTACTACTTATCTTTACCCTCCCTTATCCCTGCAACATCTGTCTAGCGTTACCCTAGGTCAGTGAGAGCCTATGGGAACCTTGTCTAACGTCTTACAATATCATACACCTATGGGACCTGTAACAACCGTCATTCTTCCTTACTACTTATCTTTTCTCTATCTTGTCCCTGCAACATCTGTCTAGCATTACCTTAGGTCATTTAAAGCTTATAAAAACCTAGTCTAACGTCTTACTATAATATCATACAACTTAGTGACCTGTAACAACCGTCATTCTTCCTTACTACTTATCTTTTCCCTCTCTTATTCCTACAGCAAATGTCTAGCCTTACCCTAGGTCAGTTGAGCCTATAGGAACCTTATCTAACGTCTTACAATATCATACACCTATGGGACCTGTAACAACCGTCATTCATCCTTACTACTTATCTTTTCCCTCTCTTATCCCTGCAACATCTGTCTAGCGTTACCCTAGGTAAGTTAGATCCTATGGGAACCTTGTCTAACGTCTTACAAAATAACACACCTATGGGACCTGTAACAACCGTCATCCTTCCTTACTACTTTTCTTTTCCCTATCTTATTCCTGCAACATCTGTCTAGCATTACCCTAGGTCACCTAAAGCTTATAAAAACCTAGTCTAACGTCTAACTATAATATCATACCTCTGTGTGACCTGTAACAACCGTCATTCTTCCTTACTACTTATCATTTCCCTCTCTTATCCCTGCAACATCTGTCTAGCGTTACCCTAGGTCAGTTAGAGCCTATGGGAACCTTGTCTAACGTCTTACAATATCATACACCTATGGCACCTGTAACAACCGTCATTCTTCCTTACTACTTATCTTTCCCCTCTCTTATCCCTGTAACATCAATCTAGCATTACCCTAGGTCATTTAAAGCCTATAAAGACCTAGTCTAACGTCTTACTATAATATCATACATCTTAGTGACCTGTAACAACCGTCATTCTTCCTTACTACTTATCTTTTCCCTCTCTTATCCCTTCATCATCTGTCTAGCATTACCCTAGGTTGTTTAAAGCTTATAAAAACCTAGTCTAACGTCTTACTCTAATATCATACCTCTGTGTGACCTGTAACAACCGTCATTCTTCCTTACTACTTATCTTTTCCCTCTCTTATCCCTGCAACATCTGTCTAGCATTACCCTAGTCATTTAAAGCTCATAAAAACCTAGTCTAACGTCTTACTATAATATCATACATCTTAGTGACCTGTAATAACCGTCATTCTTCCTTACTACTTATCTTTTCCCTCTCTTATTCCTGCAACATCTGTCTAGCATTACCCTAAGTCATTTAAAGCTTATAAAAACCGAGTCTAACGTCTTACTATAATATCATACCTCTGTGTGACCTGTAACAACCGTCATTCTTCCTTACTACTTATCTTTTCTCTCTCTTATCCCTGCATCATCTGTCTAGCGTTACCCTTGGTCAGTTAGAGCCTATGGGAACCTTGTCTAACGTGTTACAATATCATACACCTATGGGACCTGTAACAACCGTCATTCTTCCTTAATACTTATCTTTTCCTTCTCCTATCCCTGCAACATCTGTCTAGCGTTACCCTAGGTCAGGTAGAGCCTATGGGAACCTTGTCTAACGTCTTACAATATCATACACCTCTGGGACCTTGTAACAACCGCCATTCTTCCTTACTACTTATCTTTTCCCTCTCTTATCCCTGCAACATCTGTCTAGCATTCTCCTAGGTCATTTAAAGCTTATAAAAACCTAGTCTAACTTCTTACTATAATATCATACTTCTGTGTGACCTGTAAGAACCGTCATTCTTACTTACTACTTATCTTTTCCATCTCTTATCCCTGCAACATCTGTCTAGCGTTACCCTAGTTCATTTGAAACTTATAAAAACCTAGTCTAACGTCTTACTATAATATCATACCTCTGTGTGACCTGTAACAACTGTCATTCTTCCTTACTACTTACCTTTTCCCTCTCTTATCCCTGCAACATCTGTCTAGCATTACCCTAGGTCATTTTAAGCTTATAAAAACCTAGTCTAACGCCTTACTATAATATCTTACATCTTAGTGACCTGCAGCAACCGTCATTCTTCCTTACTACTTATCTTTTCCCTTTCTTATCCCTACAGCAAATGTCTAGCGTTTCCCTAGGTCAGTTGAGAATATAGGAACCTTGCCTAACGTCTTACAATATCATACACCTATGGGACCTGTAACAACCGTCATTCTTCCTTACTACTTATCATTTCCCTCTCTTATCCCTGCAACATCTGTCTAGCGTTACCCTAGGTCAGTTAGAGCCTATGGGAACCTTGTCTAACGTGTTACAATATCATACACCTATGGGACATGTAACAACCGTCATTCTTCCTTACTACTTATCTTTTCCTTCTCCTATCCCTGCAACATCTGTCTAGCGTTACCCTAGGTCAGGTAGAGCCTATGGGAACCTTGTCTAACGTCTTACAATATCATACACCTCTGGGACCTGTAACAACCGTCATTCTTCCTTACTACTTATCTTTTCCCTCTCTTATCCCTGCAACATCTGTCTAGCATTCTCCTAGGTCATTTAAAGCTTATAAAAACCTAGTCTAACGTCTTACTATAATATCATACTTCTGTGTGACCTGTAAGAACCGTCATTCTTCCTTACTACTTATCTTTTCCATCTCCTATCCCTGCAACATCTGTCTAGCGTTACCCTAGGTCATTTGAAACTTATAAAAACCTAGTCTAACGTCTTACTATAATATCATACCTCTGTGTGACCTGTAACAACTGTCATTCTTCCTTACTACTTACCTTTTCCCTCTCTTATCCCTGCAACATCTGTCTAGCGTTACCCTAGGTCAGTTAGAGCCTGTGGGCAACTTGTCTAACGTCTTACAATATCATACACCTATGGGACCTGTAACAACCGTCATTCTTCCTTACTACTTATCTTTTCCTTCTCTTATCCCTACAGCAAATGTCTTGCGTTACCCTAGGTCAGTTGGGCCTATAGCAACCTTGTCTAACGTCTTACAATATCATACACCTATGGGACCTGTAACAACCGTCATTTATCCTTACTACTTATCTTTTCCCTCTCTTATCCCTGCAACATCTGTCTAGCGTTACTCTAGGTCAGTTAGAGCCTATGGGAACCTTGTCTAACGTCTTACAATATCATACACCTATGGGACCTGTAACAACCGTCATTCTTCCTTACTACTTATCTTTTCTCTCTCTTGTCCCTGCAACATCTGTCTAGCATTACCTTAGGTCATTTAAAGCTTATAAAAACCTAGTCTAACGTCTTACTATAATATCATACAACTTAGTGACCTGTAACAACCGTCATTCTTCCTTACTACTTATCTTTTCCCTCTCTTATTCCTACAGCAAATGTCTAGCCTTACCCTAGGTCAGTTGAGCCTATAGGAACCTTGTCTAACGTCTTACAATATCATACACCTATGGGACCTGTAACAACCGTCATTCATCCTTACTACTTATCTTTTCCCTCTCTTATCCCTGCAACATCTGTCTAGCGTTACCCTAGGTAAGTTAGATCCTATGGGAACCTTGTCTAACGTCTTACAAAATAATACACCTATGGGACCTGTAACAACCGTCATCCTTCCTTACTACTTTTCTTTTCCCTATCTTATTCCTGCAACATCTGTCTAGCATTACCCTAGGTCACCTAAAGCTTATAAAAACCTAGTCTAACGTCTAACTATAATATCATACCTCTGTGTGACCTGTAACAACCGTCATTCTTCCTTACTACTTATCATTTCCCTCTCTTATCCCTGCAACATCTGTCTAGCGTTACCCTAGGTCATATAAAGCTTATAAAAACCTAGTATAACGTCTTACTCTAATATCATACCTCTGTGTGACCTGTAACAACCGTCATTCTTCCTTACTACTTATCTTTTCCCTCTCTTATCCCTACAGCAAATGTCTAGCGTTACCCTAGGTCAGATGAGCCTATAGGAACCTTGTCTAACGTCTTACAATATCATACACCTATGGGACCAGCAACAAACGTCATTCTTCCTTACTACTTATCTTTTCCCTCTCTTATCCCTGCAACATCTGTCTAGCATTACCCTAGGCCATTTAAAGCTTATAAAAACCTAGTCTAACGTCTTACTATAATATCATACATCTTAGTGACCTGTAACAACCGTCATTCTTCCTTACTACTTATCTTTTCCCTCTCTTTACCCTGCAACATCTGTCTAGCATTACCCTAGGTCATTTAAAGCCTATAAAGACCTAGTCTAACGTTTTACTATAATATCATACATCTTAGTGACCTGTAACAACCGTCATTCTTCCTTACTACTTATCTTTTCCCTCTCTTATCCCTGCATCATCTGTCTAGCATTACCCTAGGTCATTTAAAGCTTATAAAAACCTAGTCTAACGTCTTACTATAATATCATACATCTTAGTGACCTGTACACCCGTCATTCTTCCTTACTACTTATCTTTTCCCTCTCTTATCCCTACAGAAAATGACTAGCCTTACCCTAGGTCAGTTGAGCCAATAGGAACCTTGTCTAACGTCTTACAATATCATACACCTATGGGACCTGTAACAACCGTCATTCTTCCTTACTACTTATCTTTTCCCTCTATTATCCCTGCAAAATCTGTCTAGCGTTACCATAGGTCATTTAAAGCTTATAAAAACCTAGTCTAACTTCTTACTCTAATATTTTACCACTGTGTGACCTGTAACAACCGTCATTCTTCCTTACTACTTCTCTTTTCCCTCTCTTATCCCTGCAACATCTGTCTAGCATTACCCTAGTCTATTTAAAGCTTATAAAAACCTAGTATAACGTCTTACTATAATATCATACATCTTAGTGACCTGTAACAACCGTCATTCTTCCTTACTACTTATCTTTTCCTTCTCTTATCCCTGCAACATCTGTCAAGCATTACCCTAGGTCATTTAAAGCTTATAAAAACCTAGTCTAACGTCTTACTATAATATCATACATCTTAGTGACCTGTAACAACCGTCATTCTTCCTTACTACCTATCTTTTCCCTCTCTTATCCCTACAGCAAATGTCTAGCGTTACCCTAGGTCAGTTAGATCCTATGGCAAACTTGTCTAACGTCTTACAATATAATACACCTATGGGACCTGTAACAAACGTCATTCATCCTTACTACTTATCGTTTCCCTCTCTTATCCCTGCAACATCTGTCAAGCATTACCCTAGGCCATTTAAAGCTTATAAAAACCTAGTGTAACGTCTTACTAAAATATCATACATCTTAGTAACCTGTAACAACCGTCATTCTTCCTTACTACTTATCTTTTCCCTCTCTTATCCCTGCAACATCTGTCTAGCGTTACCCTAGGTCAGTTAGATCCTATGGGAAACTTGTCTAACGTCTTACAATATAATACACCTATGGGATCTGTAACAACCGTCATTCTTCCTTACTACTTATCTCTTCCCTCTCTTATCCCTACAGCAAATGTCTAGCCTTACCCTAGGTCAGTTGAGCCTATAGGAACCTTGTCTAACGTCTTACAATATCATACACCTATGGGACATGTAACAACCGTCATTCTTCCTTACTACTTATCATTTCTCTCTCTTATCCCTGCAACATCTGTCTAGCGTTACCCTAGGTTAGTTAGAGCCTATGGGAACCTTGTCTAACGTGTTACAATATCATACATCTTAGTGACCTGTAACAACCGTCATTCGTAATTACTACTTATCTTTTCCCTCTCTTATCCCTGCCACATCTGTCTAGCGTTACCCTAGGTCAGTTAGAGTCTATGGGAACCTTGTCTAACGTCTTACAATATCATACACCTATGGGACCTGTAACAACCGTCATTCGTCCTTACTACTTACCTTTTCCCTCTCTTATTCCTGCAAGATCTGTCTAGCATTACCCTGATTCATTTAAATCTTATAAAAACCTAGTGTAACGTCTTACTATAATATCATACCTCTGTGTGACCTGTAACAACCGTCATTCTTCCTTACTACTTATCTTTTCCATCTCTTATTCCTGCAACATCTGTCTAGCGTTAATCTAGGTCATTTAAAGCTTATAAAAACCTAGTCTAACGTCTTACTCTAATATCATACCTCTGTGTGACCTGTAACAACCGTCATTCTTCCTTAGTACTTATCTTTTCCCTCTCTTATACCTGCAACATCTGTCTAGCATTACCCTAGTCATTTAAAGCTCATAAAAACCTAGTCTAACGTCTTACTATAATATCATACATCTTAGTGACCTGTAATGACCGTCATTCTTCCTTACTACTTATCTTTTCCCTCTCTTATCCCTGCAACATCTGTCTAGCATTACCCTAAGTCATTTAAAGCTTATAAAAACCGAGTCTAACGTCTTACTATAATATCATACCTCTTTGTGACCTGTAACAACCGTCATTCTTTTTTACTACTTATCTTTTCCCTCTCTTATCCCTGCATCATCTGTCTAGCGTTACCCTTGGTCAGTTAGAGCCTATGGGAACCTTGTCTAACGTGTTACAATATCATACACCTATGGGACCTGTAACAACCGTCATTCTTCCTTAATACTTATCTTTTCCTTCTCCTATCCCTGCAACATCTGTCTAGCGTTACCCTAGGTCAGGTAGAGCCTATGGGAACCTTGTCTAACGTCTTACAATATCATACACCTCTGGGACCTGTAACAACCGTCATTCTTCCTTACTACTTATCTTTTCCCTCTCTTATCCCTGCAACATCTGTCTAGCATTCTCCTAGGTCATTTAAAGCTTATAAAAACCTAGTCTAACGTCTAACTATAATATCATACTTCTGTGTGACCTGTAAGAACCGTCATTCTTCCTTACTACTTATCTTTTCCATCTCTTATCCCTGCAACATCTGTCTAGCGTTACCCTAGGTCATTTGAAACTTATAAAAACCTAGTCTAACGTCTTAGTATAATATCATACCTCTGTGTGACCTGTAACAACTGTCATTCTTCCTTACTACTTACCTTTTCCCTCTCTTATCCCTGCAACATCTGTCTAGCGTTACCCTAGGTCAGTTAGAGCCTGTGGGAAACTTGTCTAACGTCTTACAATATCATACACCTATGGGACCTGTAACAACCGTCATTCTTCCTTACTACTTATCTTTTCCTTCTCTTATCCCTACAGCAAATGTCTTGCGTCACCCTAGGTCAGTTGGGCCTATAGCAACCTTGTCTAACGTCTTACAATATCATACACCTATGGGACCTGTAACAACCGTCATTTATCCTTACTACTTATCTTTTCCCTCTCTTATCCCTGCAACATCTGTCTAGCGTTACTCTAGGTCAGTTAGAGCCTATGAGAACCTTGTCTAACGTCTTACAATATAATACACCTATGGGACCTGTAACAACCGTCATTCTTCAATACTACTTATCCTTTCCCTCTCTTATCCCTGCAACATCTGTCTAGCATTACCCTAGGCCATTTAAAGCTTATAAAAACCTAGTCTAACGTCTTACTATAATATCATACATGTTAGTGATCTGTAACAACCGTCATTCTTCCTTACTACTTATCTTTACCCTCCCTTATCCCTGCAACATCTGTCTAGCGTTACCCTAGGTCAGTGAGAGCCTATGGGAACCTTGTCTAACGTCTTACAATATCATACACCTATGGGACCTGTAACAACCGTCATTCTTCCTTACTACTTATCTTTTCTCTCTCTTGTCCCTGCAACATCTGTCTAGCATTACCTTAGGTCATTTAAAGCTTATAAAAACCTACTCTAACGTCTTACTATAATATCATACAACTTAGTGACCTGTAACAACCGTCATTCTTCCTTACTACTTATCTTTTCCCTCTCTTATTCCTACAGCAAATGTCTAGCCTTACCCTAGGTCAGTTGAGCCTATAGGAACCTTGTCTAACGTCTTACAATATCATACACCTATGGGACCTGTAACAACCGTCATTCATCCTTACTACTTATCTTTTCCCTCTCTTATCCCTGCAACATCTGTCTAGCGTTACCCTAGGTAAGTTAGATCCTATGGGAACCTTGTCTAACGTCTTACAAAATAATACACCTATGGGACCTGTAACAACCGTCATCCTTCCTTACTACTTTTCTTTTCCCTATCTTATTCCTGCAACATCTGTCTAGCATTACCCTAGGTCACCTAAAGCTTATAAAAACCTAGTCTAACGTCTAACTATAATATCATACCTCTGTGTGACCTGTAACAACCGTCATTCTTCCTTACTACTTATCATTTCCCTCTCTTATCCCTGCAACATCTGTCTAGCGTTACCCTAGGTCATATAAAGCTTATAAAAACCTAGTCTAACGTCTTACTCTAATATCATACCTCTGTGTGACCTGTAACAACCGTCATTCTTCCTTACTAATTATCTTTTCCCTCCCTTATCCCTACAGCAAATGTCTAGCGTTACCCTAGGTCAGATGAGCCTATAGGAACCTTGTCTAACGTCTTACAATATCATACACCTATGGGACCAGCAACAAACGTCATTCTTCCTTACTACTTATCTTTTCACTCTCTTATCCCTGCAACATCTGTCTAGCGTTACCCTAGGTCAGTTAGAGCCTATGGGAACCTTGTCTAACGTCTTACAATATCATACACCTATGGGACCTGTAACAACCGTCATTCTTCCTTACTACTTATCTTTTCCCTCTCTTTACCCTGCAACATCTGTCTAGCATTACCCTAGGTCATTTAAAGCCTATAAAGACCTAGTCTAACGTTTTACTATAATATCATACATCTTAGTGACCTGTAACAACCGTCATTCTTCCTTACTACTTATCTTTTCCCTCTCTTATCCCTACAGAAAATGACTAGCCTTACCCTAGGTCAGTTGAGCCAATAGGAACCTTGTCTAACGTCTTACAATATCATACACCTATGGCACCTGTAACAACCGTCATTCTTCCTTACTACTTATCTTAACCCCTCTCTTATCCCTGTAACATCAATCTAGCATTACCCTAGGTCATTTAAAGCCTATAAAGACCTAGTCTAACGTCTTACTATAATATCATACATCTTAGTGACCTGTAACAACCGTCATTCTTCCTTACTACTTATCTTTCCCCTCTCTTATCCCTGTAACATCAATCTAGTATTACCCTAGGTCATTTAAAGAATAAAGACCTAGTCTAACGTCTTACTATAATATCATACATCTTAGTGACCTGTAACAACCGTCATTCTTCCTTACTACTTATCTTTTCCCTCTCTTATCCCTGCATCATCTGTCTAGCATTACCCTAGGTTATTTAAAGCTTATAAAAACCTAGTCTAACGTCTTACTATAATATCATACATCTTAGTGACCTGTACACCCGTCATTCTTCCTTACTACTTATCTTTTCCCTCTCTTATCCCTACAGAAAATGACTAGCCTTACCCTAGGTCAGTTGAGCCAATAGGAACCTTGTCTAACGTCTTACAATATCATACACCTATGGGACCTGTAACAACCGTCATTCTTCCTTACTACTTATCTTTTCCCTCTCTTATCCCTACAGAAAATGACTAGCCTTACCCTAGGTCAGTTGAGCCAATAGGAACCTTGTCTAACGTCTTACAATATCATACACCTATGGGACCTGTAACAACCGTCATTCTTCCTTACTACTTTTCTTTTCCCTTTCTTATCCCAGCAACATCTGTCTAGCATTATCCTAGGTCAGTTAGAGCCTATGGGGACCTTGTATAACGTCTTACAATATAATACACCTATGGGACCTGTAACAACCGTCATTCTTCCTTACTACTTATCTTTTCCCTCTCTTATCCCTGCAACATCTGTCTAGCGTTACCCTAGGTCAGTTAGAGCCTATGGGAACCTTGTCTAACGTCTTACAATATCATACACCTATGGGACCTGTAACAACCGTCATTCGTCCTTACTACTTACCTTTTCCCTCTCTTATTCCTGCAAGATCTGTCTAGCATTACCCTGGGTCATTTAACGCTTATAAAAACCTAGTGTAACGTCTTACTATAATATCATACGTCTGTGTGACCTGTAACAACCGTCATTCTTCCTTACTACTTATCTTTTCCATCTCTTATTCCTGCAACATCTGTCTAGCGTTAATCTAGGTCATTTAAAGCTTATAAAAACCTAGTCTAACGTCTTACTCTAATATCATACCTCTGTGTGACCTGTAACAACCGTCATTCTTCCTTACTACTTATCTTTTCCCTCTCTTATCCCTGCAACATCTGTCTAGCATTACCCTAGTCATTTAAAGCTCATAAAAACCTAGTCTAACGTCTTACTATAATATCATACATCTTAGTGACCTGTAATAACCGTCATTCTTCCTTACTACTTATCTTTTCCCTCTCTTATCCCTGCAACATCTGTCTAGCATTACCCTAAGTCATTTAAAGCTTATAAAAACCGAGTCTAACGTCTTACTATAATATCATACCTCTGTGTGACCTGTAACAACCGTCATTCTTCCTTACTACTTATCTTTTCCCTCTCTTATCCCTGCATCATCTGTCTAGCGTTACCCTTGGTCAGTTAGAGCCTATGGGAACCTTGTCTAACGTGTTACAATATCATACACCTATGGGACCTGTAACAACCGTCATTCTTCCTTAATACTTATCTTTTCCTTCTCCTATCCCTGCAACATCTGTCTAGCGTTACCCTAGGTCAGGTAGAGCCTATAGGAACCTTGTCTAACGTCTTACAATATCATACACCTCTGGGACCTTGTAACAACCGCCATTCTTCCTTACTACTTATCTTTTCCCTCTCTTATCCCTGCAACATCTGTCTAGCATTCTCCTAGGTCATTTAAAGCTTATAAAAACCTAGTCTAACTTCTTACTATAATATCATACTTCTGTGTGACCTGTAAGAACCGTCATTCTTACTTACTACTTATCTTTTCCATCTCTTATCCCTGCAACATCTGTCTAGCGTTACCCTAGGTCATTTGAAACTTATAAAAACCTAGTCTAACGTCTTACTATAATATCATACCTCTGTGTGACCTGTAACAACTGTCATTCTTCCTTACTACTTACCTTTTCCCTCTCTTATCCCTGCAACATCTGTCTAGCATTACCCTAGGTCATTTTAGGCTTATAAAAACCTAGTCTAACGCCTTACTATAATATCTTACATCTTAGTGACCTGCAGCAACCGTCATTCTTCCTTACTACTTATCTTTTCCCTTTCTTATCCCTACAGCAAATGTATAGCGTTTCCCTAGGACAGTTGAGAATCTAGGAACCTTGCCTAACGTCTTACAATATCATACACCTATGGGACCTGTAACAACCGTCATTCTTCCTTACTACTTATCATTTCCCTCTCTTATCCCTGCAACATCTGTCTAGCGTTACCCTAGGTCAGTTAGAGCCTATGGGAACCTTGTCTAACGTGTTACAATATCATACACCTATGGGACCTGTAACAACCGTCATTCTTCCTTACTACTTATCTTTTCCTTCTCCTATCCCTGCAACATCTGTCTAGCGTTACCCTAGGTCAGGTAGAGCCTATGGGAACCTTGTCTAACGTCTTACAATATCATACACCTCTGGGACCTGTAACAACCGTCATTCTTCCTTACTACTTATCTTTTCCCTCTCTTATCCCTGCAACATCTGTCTAGCATTCTCCTAGGTCATTTAAAGCTTATAAAAACCTAGTCTAACGTCTTACTATAATATCATACTTCTGTGTGACCTGTAAGAACCGTCATTCTTCCTTACTACTTATCTTTTCCATCTCTTATCCCTGCAACATCTGTCTAGCGTTACCCTAGGTCATTTGAAACTTATAAAAACCTAGTCTAAAGTCTTACTATAATATCATACCTCTGTGTGACCTGTAACAACTGTCATTCTTCCTTACTACTTACCTTTTCCCTCTCTTATCCCTGCAACATCTGTCTAGCGTTACCCTAGGTCAGTTAGAGCCTGTGGGAAATTTGTCTAACGTCTTACAATATCATACACCTATGGGACCTGTAACAACCGTCATTCTTCCTCACTACTTATCTTTTCCTTCTCTTATCCCTACAGCAAATGTCTTGCGTTACCCTAGGTCAGTTGGGCCTATAGCAACCTTGTCTAACGTCTTACAATATCATACACCTATGGGACCTGTAACAACCGTCATTTATCCTTACTACTTATCTTTTCCCTCTCTTATCCCTGCAACATCTGTCTAGCGTTACTCTAGGTCAGTTAGAGCCTATGGGAACCTTGTCTAACGTCTTACAATATAATACACCTATGGGACCTGTAACAACCGTCATTCTTCAATACTACTTATCTTTTCCCTCTCTTATCCCTGCAACATCTGTCTAGCATTACCCTAGGCCATTTAAAGCTTAGAAAAACCTAGTCTAACGTCTTACTATAATATCATACATGTTAGTGATCTGTAACAACCGTCATTCTTCCTTACTACTTATCTTTACCCTCCCTTATCCCTGCAACATCTGTCTAGCGTTACCCTAGGTCAGTGAGAGCCCATGGGAACCTTGTCTAACGTCTTACAATATCATACACCTATGGGACCTGTAACAACCGTCATTCTTCCTTACTACTTATCTTTCCTCTCTCTTGTCCCTGCAACATCTGTCTAGCATTACCTTAGGTCATTTAAAGCTTATAAAAACCTAGTCTAACGTCTTACTATAATATCATACAACTTAGTGACCTGTAACAACCGTCATTCTTCCTTACTACTTATCTTTTCCCTCACTTATTCCTACAGCAAATGTCTAGCCTTACCCTAGGTCAGTTGAGCCTATAGGAACCTTGTCTAACGTCTTACAATATCATACACCTATGGGACCTGTAACAACCGTCATTCATCCTTACTACTTATCTTTTCCTCTCTTATCCCTGCAACATCTGTCTAGCGTTACCCTAGGTAAGTTAGATCCTATGGGAACCTTGTCTAACGTCTTACAAAATAATACACCTATGGGACCTGTAACAACCGTCATCCTTCCTTACTACTTTTCTTTTCCCTATCTTATTCCTGCAACATCTGTCTAGCATTACCCTAGGTCACCTAAAGCTTTTAAAAACCTAGTCTAACGTCTAACTATAATATCATACCTCTGTGTGACCTGTAACAACCGTCATTCTTCCTTACTACTTATCATTTCCCTCTCTTATCCCTGCAACATCTGTCTAGCGTTACCCTAGGTCATATAAAGCTTATAAAAACCTAGTCTAAAGTCTTACTCTAATATCATACCTCTGTGTGACCTGTAACAACCGTCATTCTTCCTTACTACTTATCGTTTCCCTCTCTTATCCCTACAGCAAATGTCTAGCGTTACCCTAGGTCAGATGAGCCTATAGGAACCTTGTCTAACGTCTTACATCATCATACACCTATGGGACCAGCAACAAACGTCATTCTTCCTTACTACTTATCTTTTCCCTCTCTTATCCCTGCAACATCTGTCTAGCATTACCCTAGGCCATTTAAAGCTTATAAAAACCTAGTCTAACGTCTTACTATAATATCATACATCTTAGTGACCTGTAACAACCGTCATTCTTCCTTACTACTTATCTTTTCCCTCTCTTATCCCTACAGAAAATGACTAGCCTTACCCTAGGTCAGTTGAGCCAATAGGAACCTTGTCTAACGTCTTACAATATCATACACCTATGGCACCTGTAACAACCGTCATTCTTCCTTACTACTTATCTTTCCCCTCTCTTATCCCTGCAACATCAATCTAGCATTACCCTAGGTCATTTAAAGCCTATAAAGACCTAGTCTAACGTCTTACTATAATATCATACATCTTAGTGACCTGTAACAAACGTCATTCTTCCTTACTACTTATCCTTTCCTCTCTTATCTATGCAACATCTGTCTAGCATTACCCTAGGTCACTTAAAGCTTATAAAAACCTAGTCTAACGTCTTACTATAATATCACAACTCTGTGTGACCTGTAACAACCGTTATTCTTCCTTACTACTTATCTTTTCCCTCTCTTATCCCTGCAACATCTGTCTATCGTTACCCTAGGTCAGTTAGAGCCTATGGGAACCTTGTCTATCGTCTTACAATATAATACACCTATCGGACCTGTAACAACCGTCATTCTTCCTTACTACTTATCTTTTCCCTCCCTTATCCCTGCAACATCTGTCTAGCATTACCCTAGGTCACTTAAAGCTTATAAAAACCTAGTCTAACGTCTTACTCCAATATAATACCTCTGTGTGACCTGTAACAACCGTCATTCTTCCTTACTACTTATCTTTTCCCTCTCTTATCCCTGCAACATCTGTCTAGCGTTACCCTAGATCAGTTAGAGCCTATGGGATCCCTGTCTAACGTCTTACAATATAATACACCTATGGGACCTGTAACAACAGTCATTCTTCCTTACTACTTATCTTTCCCACTCTTATCCCTGCAACATCTGTCTAGCGTTACCCTAGGTCAGTTAGAGCATATGGGAACCTTGTCTAACGTCTTACAATATCATACACCTATGGGACCTGTAACAACCGTCATTCTTCCTTACTACTTATCTTTTCCCTCTCTTATGCCTGCAATATCTATCTATCATTACCGTAGGTCATTTAAAGCTTATAAAAACCTAGTCTAACGTCTTACTATAATATCATACCTCTGTGTGACGTGTAACAACCGTCATTCTTCCTTACTACTTATCTTTTCCCTCTCTTATCTCTGCACATCTGTCTAGCGTTACCCTAGGTCATTTAAAGCTTATAAAAACCTAGTCTAACGTCTTACTATAATATCATACCACTGTGTGACCTGTAACAACCGTCATTTTTCCTTACTACTTATCTTTCCCATCTCTTATCCCTGCAACATCTGTCTAGCGTTACCCTACGTCATTTAAAGCTTATGAAAACCTAGTCTAACGTCTTACTCTAATATCATACCTCTGTGTGACCTGTAAAAACCGTCATTCTTCCTTACTACTTATCTTTTCCCTCTCTTATCCCTGCAACATCTGTCTAGCGTTACCCTAGGTCAGTTAGAGCCTATGGGAACCTTGTCTAACGTCTTACAATATAATACACCTATCGGACCTGTAACAACCGTCATTCTTCCTTACTACTTATCTTTTCCCTTTCTTATCCCTGCAACATCTGTCTAGCATTACCCTAGGTCACTTAAAGCTTATAAAAACCTAGTCTAACGTCTAACTCTAATATCATACCTCTGTGTGACCTGTAACAACCGTCATTCTTCCTTACTACTTATCTTTTCCCTCTCTTATCCCTGCAACATTTGTCTAGCGTTACCCTAGGTCATTTAAAGCTTATAAAATCCTAGTCTAACGTCTAACTCTAATATCATACCTCTGTGTGACCTGTAACAACCGTCATTCTTCCTTACTACTTTTCTTTTCCTTCTCTTATCCCTGCAATATCTGTCTAGCATTACCCTAGTCATTTAAAGCCTATAAAAACCTAGTCTAACGTCTTACTAAAATATCATACATCTTAGTGACCTGAAACAACCGTCATTCTTCCTTACTACTTATCTTTTCCCTCTCTTATCCCTGCAACATCAGTCTAGCATTACCCTAGGTCATTTAAAGCTTATAAAAACCTATTCTAACGTCTTACTATAATATCATACATCTTAGTGACCTGTAAGAACCGTCATTCTTAATTACTACTTATCTTTTCCCTCTCTTATCCCTGCAACATCTGTCTAGCGTTACCCTAGGTCAGTTAGAGCCTATGGGAACCATGTCTAACGTCTTACAATATAATACACCTATCGGACCTGTAACAACCGTCATTCTTCCTTACTACTTATCTTTTCCCTCACTTATCCCTGCAACATCTGTCTAGCGTTACCCTACGTCATTTAAAGCTTATGAAAACCTAGTCTAACGTCTTACTCTAATATCATACCTCTGTGTGACCTGTAAAAACCGTCATTCTTCCTTACTACTTATCTTTTCCCTCTCTTATCCCTGCAACATCTGTCTAGCGTTACCCTAGGTCAGTTAGAGCCTATGGGAACCTTGTCTAACGTCTTACAATATAATACACCTATCGGACCTGTAACAACCGTCATTCTTCCTTACTACTTATCTTTTCCCTTTCTTATCCCTGCAACATCTGTCTAGCATTACCCTAGGTCACTTAAAGCTTATAAAAACCTAGTCTAACGTCTAACTCTAATATCATACCTCTGTGTGACCTGTAACAACCGTCATTCTTCCTTACTACTTATCTTTTCCCTCTCTTATCCCTGCAACATTTGTCTAGCGTTACCCTAGGTCATTTAAAGCTTATAAAATCCTAGTCTAACGTCTAACTCTAATATCATACCTCTGTGTGACCTGTAACAACCGTCATTCTTCCTTACTACTTTTCTTTTCCCTCTCTTATCCCTGCAACATCTGTCTAGCATTACCCTAGTCATTTAAAGCTTATAAAAACCTAGTCTAACGTCTTACTAAAATATCATACATCTTAGTGACCTGTAAAAACCGTCATTCTTCCTTACTACTTATCTTTTCACTCTCTTATCCCTGCAACATCTGTATAGCATTACCCTAGGTGATTTAAAGCTTATAAAAACCTAGTCTAACGTCTTACTATAATATCATACATCTTAGTGACCTGTAACAACCGTCATTCTTCCTTACTACTTTTCTTTTCCCTCTCTTATCACTGCAACATCAGTCTAGCATTACCCTAGGTCATTTAAAGCTTATAAAAACCTAGTCTAACGTCTTACTATAATATCATACATCTTAGTGACCTGTAACAACCGTCATTCTTAATTACTACTTATCTTTTCCCTCTCTTATCCCTGCAACATCTGTCTAGCGTTACCCTAGGTCAGTTAGAGCCTATGGGAACCTTGTCTAACGTCTTACAATAAAATACACCTATGGGACCTGTAACAACCGTCATTCTTCCTTACTACTTATCTTTTCCCCCTATTATCCCTGCAACATCTGTCTAGCATTACCCTGGTCACTTAAAGCTTATAAAAACCTAGTCTAACGACTTACTATAATATCACACCTCTGTGTGACCTGTAACAACCGTCATTCTTCCGTACTACTTATTTTTCCCTCTCTTATCCCTGCAACATCTGTCTAGCGTTACCCTAGGTCAGTTAGAGCCTATGGGAACCTTGTCTAACGTCTTACAATATAATACACCTATCGGACCTGTAACAACCGTCATTCTTCCTTACTACTTATCTTTTCCCTCTCTTATCCCTGCAACATCTGTCTAGCACTACCCTAGGTCACTTAAAGCTTATAAAAACCTAGTCTAACGTCTTACTCTAATATCATAACGCTGTGTGACCTGTAACAACCGTCATTCTTCTTTACTACTTATCGTTTCCCTCTCTTATCCCTGCAACATTTGTCTAGCGTTACCCTAGGTCATTTAAAGCTTATAAAATCCTAGTCTAACGTCTTACTCTAATATCATACCACTGTGTGACCTGTAACAACCGTCATTCTTCCTTACTACTTTTCTTTTCCCTCTCTTATCCCTGCAACATCTGTCTAGCATTACCCTAGTCATTTAAAGCTTTTTAAAACCTAGTCTAACGTCTTACTAAAATATCATACATCTTAGTGACCTGTAACAACCGTCATTCTTCCTTACTACTTATCTTTTCCCTCTCTTATCCCTGCAACATCTGTCTAGCGTTACCCTAGGTCAGTTAGAGCCTATGGGAACCTTGTCTAACGTCATACAATATAATACACCTATAGGACCTGTAACAACCGTCATTCTTCCTTACTACTTATCTTTTCCCTCTCTTATCCCTGCAACATCTGTCTAGCGTTACCCTGGGTCAGTTAGAGCCTGTGGGAACCTTGTCTAACGTCTTACATTATCATACACCTATGAGACCTGTAACAACCGTCACTCTTCCTTACTACTTATCTTTTCCTTCTCCTATCCCTGCAACATCTGTTTAGCATTACCCTAAGTCATTTATATCTTATAAAAACCTATTCTAACGTCTTACTATAATATCATACCTCTATGTGACCTGTAACAACCGTCATATTCCTTACTACTTATCTTTTCCCTCTCTTATCCCTGCAACATCTGTCTAGCAATACCCTAGGTCATTTAAAGCTTATAAAAACCTAGTCTAACGTCGTACTATAATATCATACATCTTAGTGACCTGTAACAAACGTCATTCTTCCTTACTACTTATCCTTTCCTCTCTTATCTATGCAACATCTGTCTAGCATTACCCTAGGTCACTTAAAGCTTATAAAAACCTAGTCTAACGTCTTACTATAATATCACAACTCTGTGTGACCTGTAACAACCGTCATTCTTCCTTACTACTTATCTTTTCCCTCTCTTATCCCTGCAACATCTGTCTATCGTTACCCTAGGTCAGTTAGAGCCTATGGGAACCTTGTCTATCGTCTTACAATATAATACACCTATCGGACCTGTAACAACCGTCATTCTTCCTTACTACTTATCTTTTCCCTCCCTTATCCCTGCAACATCTGTCTAGCATTACCCTAGGTCACTTAAAGCTTATAAAAACCTAGTCTAACGTCTTACTCCAATATAATACCTCTGTGTGACCTGTAACAACCGTCATTCTTCCTTACTACTTATCTTTTCCCTCTCTTATCCCTGCAACATCTGTCTAGCGTTACCCTAGATCAGTTAGAGCCTATGGGATTCTTGTCTAACGTCTTACAATATAATACACCTATGGGACCTGTAACAACAGTCATTCTTCCTTACTACTTATCTTTCCCACTCTTATCCCTGCAACATCTGTCTAGCGTTACCCTAGGTCAGTTAGAGCATATGGGAACCTTGTCTAACGTCTTACAATATCATACACCTATGGGACCTGTAACAACCGTCATTCTTCCTTACTACTTATCTTTTCCCTCTCTTATGCCTGCAATATCTATCTATCATTACCGTAGGTCATTTAAAGCTTATAAAAACCTAGTCTAACGTCTTACTATAATATCATACCTCTGTGTGACGTGTAACAACCGTCATTCTTCCTTACTACTTATCTTTTCCCTCTCTTATCTCTGCACATCTGTCTAGCGTTACCCTAGGTCATTTAAAGCTTATAAAAACCTAGTCTAACGTCTTACTATAATATCATACCACTGTGTGACCTGTAACAACCGTCATTTTTCCTTACTACTTATCTTTTCCATCTCTTATCCCTGCAACATCTGTCTAGCGTTACCGTAGGTCATTTAAAGCTTATAAAAACCTAGTCTAACGTCTTACTATAATATCATACCTCTGTGTGACCTGTAACAACCGTCATTCTTCCTTACTACTTATCTTTTCCCTCACTTATCCCTGCAACATCTGTCTAGCGTTACCCTAGGTCATTTAAAGCTTATGAAAACCTAGTCTAACGTCTTACTCTAATATCATACCTCTGTGTGACCTGTAAAAACCGTCATTCTTCCTTACTACTTATCTTTTCCCTCTCTTATCCCTGCAACATCTGTCTAGCGTTACCCTAGGTCAGTTAGAGCCTATGGGAACCTTGTCTAACGTCTTACAATATAATACACCTATCGGACCTGTAACAACCGTCATTCTTCCTTACTACTTATCTTTTCCCTTTCTTATCCCTGCAACATTTGTCTAGCGTTACCCTAGGTCATTTAAAGCTTATAAAATCCTAGTCTAACGTCTTAATCTAATATCATACCTCTGTGTGACCTGTAACAACCGTCATTCTTCCTTACTACTTTTCTTTTCCCTCTCTTATCCCTGCAACATCTGTCTAGCATTACCCTAGTCATTTAAAGCTTATAAAAACCTAGTCTAACGTCTTACTAAAATATCATACATCTTAGTGACCTGTAAAAACCGTCATTCTTCCTTACTACTTATCTTTTCACTCTCTTATCCCTGCAACATCTGTATAGCATTACCCTAGGTGATTTAAAGCTTATAAAAACCTAGTCTAACGTCTTACTATAATATCATACATCTTAGTGACCTGTAACAACCGTCATTCTTCCTTACTACTTTTCGTTTCCCTCTCTTATCACTGCAACATCAGTCTAGCATTACCCTAGGTCATTTAAAGCTTATAAAAACCTAGTCTAACGTCTTACTATAATATCATACATCTTAGTGACCTGTAACAACCGTCATTCTTCCTTACTACTTATCTTTTCCCCCTATTATCCCTGCAACATCTGTCTAGCATTACCCTAGGTCACTTAAAGCTTATAAAAACCTAGTCTAACGACTTACTATAATATCACACCTCTGTGTGACCTGTAACAACCGTCATTCTTCCTTACTACTTATTTTTCCCTCTCTTATCCCTGCAACATCTGTCTAGCAATACCCTAGGTCAGTTAGAGCCTATGGGAACCTTGTCTAACGTCTTACAATATAATACACCTATCGGACCTGTAACAACCGTCATTCTTCCTTACTACTTATCTTTTCCCTCTCTTATCCCTGCAACATCTGTCTAGCACTACCCTAGGTCACTTAAAGCTTATAAAAACCTAGTCTAACGTCTTACTCTAATATCATAACTCTGTGTGACCTGTAACAACCGTCATTCTTCCTTACTACTTATCGTTTCCCTCTCTTATCCCTGCAACATCTGTCTAGCGTTACCCTAGGTCATTTAAAGCTTATAAAAACCTAGTCTAACGTCTTACTTTAATATCATACCTCTGTGTGACCTGTAACAACCGTCATTCTTCCTTACTACTTATCTTTTCCCACTCTTATCCCTGCAACATCTGTCTAGCATTACTCTAGGTCATTTAAAGCTTATAAAAACTCAGTCTAACGTCTTACTATAATATCATACCACTGTGTGACCTGTAACAACCGTCATTCTTCCTTACTACTTATCTTTTCCATCTCTTATCCCTGCAACATCTGTCTAGCGTTACCCTAGGTCATTTAAAGCATATGAAAACCTAGTCTAACGTCTTACTATAATATCATACCTCTGTGTGACCTGTAACAACCGTCATTCTTCCTTACTACTTACCTTTTCCCACTCTTATCACTGAAACTTCTGTCTAGCGTTACCCTAAGTCAGTTAGAGAATATGGAAACCTTGTCTAACGTCTTACAATATCATACACCTATGGGACCTGTAACAAACGTCATTCTTCCTTACTACTTATCTTTTCCCTCTATTATCCCTGCAACATCTGTCTAGCGTTACCCTAGGTCATTTAAAGCTTATGAAAACCTAGTCTAACGTGTTACTCTAATATCATACCTCTGTGTGACCTGTAACAACCGTCATTCTTCCTTACTACTTATCTTTTCCCTCTCTTGTCCCTGCAACATCTGTCTAGCATTACCCTAGGTCATTTAAAGCCTATAAAAACCTAGTCTAACGTCTTACTATAATATCATACATCTTAGTGACCTGTAACAACCGTCATTCTTCCTTACTACTTATGTTTTCCCTCTCTTATCCCTACAGCAAATGTCTAGCCTTACCCTAGTTCATTTGAGCCTATAGGTACCTTGTCTAACGTCTTACATTATCATACACCTATGGGACCTGTAACAACCGTCATTCTTCCTTACTACTTATCTTTACCTTCTCTTATCACTGCAACATCTGTCTAGCATTACCCTAGGTCATTTAAAGCTTATAAAAACCTAGTCTAACGTCTTACTATAATATCATACATCTTAGTGACCTGTAACAACCGTCATTCTTCCTTACTACTTATCTTTTCCTTCTCTTATCCCTGCAACATCTGTCAAGCATTACCCTAGGTCATTTAAAGCTTATAAAAACCTAGTCTAACGTCTTACTATAATATCATACATCTGTGTGACCTGTAACAACCGTCATTCTTCCTTACTACTTATGATTTCCCTCTCTTATCCCTACAGCAAATGTCTAGCCTTACCCTAGTTCATTTGAGCCTATAGGTACCTTGTCTAACGTCTTACAATATCATACACCTATGGGACCTGTAACAACGTCATTCTTCCTTACTACTTATCGTTTCCCTCTCTTATCCCTGAAACATCTGTCTAGCCTTACCCTAGGTCGGTTAGAGCCTATGGGAACCTTTGTCTAACGTCTTACAATATCATACACCTATGTGATTTGTAACAACCGTCATTCTTCCTTACTACTTATCTTTTCCCATTCTTATCCCTGCAACATCTGTCTAGCGTTACCCTGGGTCATTTAAAGCTTATAAAAACCTAGTCTAACGTCTTACTATAATATCATACCTCTGTGTGACCTGTAACCACCGTCATTCTTCCTTACTACTTACCTTTTCCCTCTCTTATCCCTGAAACATCTGTCTAGCGTTTCCCTAGGTCAGTTAGAGCCTATGGGAACCTTGTCTAACGTCTTACAATTTCATACACCTATGTGACTTGTAACAACCGTCATTCTTCCTTACTACTTATCGTTTCCCTCTCTTATCCCTGAAACATCTGTCTAGCGTTACCCTAGGTCGGTTAGAGCCTATGGGAACCTTGTCTAACGTCTTACAATATCATACACCTATGTGACTTGTAACAACCGTCATTCTTCCTTACTACTTATCTTTTCCCTTTCTTGTCCCTACAGCAAATGTCTAGCGTTACCCTAGGTCAGTTGAGCCTATAGGAACCTTGTCTAACGTCTTACAATATCATACACCTATGGGACCCGTAACAACCGTCATTCTTCCTTACTACTTATCTTTTCCCTCCCTTATCCCTGCAACATCTGTCTAGCGTTACCCTAGGTCAGTGAGAGCCTATGGGAAACTTGTCTAACGTCTCACAATATCATACAACTATGGGACCTGTAACAACCGTCATTCTTCCTTACTACTTATTTTTTCCCTCTCTTATCCCAGCAACATCTGTCTAGCATTACCCTAGGCCATTTAAAGCTTATAAAAACCTAGTCTAACGTCTTACTATAATATCATACATCTTAGTGACCTGTAACAACCGTCATTCTTCCTTACTACTTATCTTTTCCCTCTCTTATCCCTGCAACATTTGTCTAGCGTTACCCTAGGTCATTTAAAGCTTATAAAATCCTAGTCTAACGTCTTAATCTAATATCATACCTCTGTGTGACCTGTAACAACCGTCATTCTTCCTTACTACTTTTCTTTTCCCTCTCTTATCCCTGCAACATCTGTCTAGCATTACCCTAGTCATTTAAAGCTTATAAAAACCTAGTCTAACGTCTTACTAAAATATCATACATCTTAGTGACCTGTAAAAACCGTCATTCTTCCTTACTACTTATCTTTTCACTCTCTTATCCCTGCAACATCTGTATAGCATTACCCTAGGTGATTTAAAGCTTATAAAAACCTAGTCTAACGTCTTACTATAATATCATACATCTTAGTGACCTGTAACAACCGTCATTCTTCCTTACTACTTTTCTTTTCCCTCTCTTATCACTGCGACAACAGTCTAGCATTACCCTAGGTCATTTAAAGCTTATAAAAACCTAGTCTAACGTCTTACTATAATATCATACATCTTAGTGACCTGTAACAACCGTCATTCTTAATTACTACTTATCTTTTCCCTCTCTTATCCCTGCAACATCTGTCTAGCGTTACCCTAGGTCAGTTAGAGCCTATGGGAACCTTGTCTAACGTCTTACAATAAAATACACCTATGGGACCGGTAACAACCGTCATTCTTCCTTACTACTTATCTTTTCCCCCTATTATCCCTGCAACATCTGTCTAGCATTACCCTAGGTCACTTAAAGCTTATAAAAACCTAGTCTAACGACTTACTATAATATCACACCTCTGTGTGACCTGTAACAACCGTCATTCTTCCTTACTACTTATTTTTCCCTCTCTTATCCCTGCAACATCTGTCTAGCGTTACCCTAGGTCAGTTAGAGCCTATGGGAACCTTGTCTAACGTCTTACAATATAATACACCTATCGGACCTGTAACAACCGTCATTCTTCCTTACTACTTATCTTTTCCCTCTCTTATCCCTGCAACATCTGTCTAGCACTACCCTAGGTCACTTAAAGCTTATAAAAACCTAGTCTAACGTCTTACTCTAATATCATAACTCTGTGTGACCTGTAACAACCGTCATTCTTCCTTACTACTTATCGTTTCCCTCTCTTATCCCTGCAACATTTGTCTAGCGTTACCCTAGGTCATTTAAAGCTTATAAAATCCTAGTCTAAAGTCTTACTCTAATATCATACCACTGTGTGACCTGTAACAACCGTCATTCTTCCTTACTACTTTTCTTTTCCCTCTCTTATCCCTGCAACATCTGTCTAGCATTACCCTAGTCATTTAAAGCTTTTTAAAACCTAGTCTAACGTCTTACTAAAATATCATACATCTTAGTGACCTGTAACAACCGTCATTCTTCCTTACTACTTATCTTTTCCCTCTCTTATCCCTGCAACATCTGTCTAGCATTACCCTAGGTGATTTACAGCTTATAAAACCTAGTCTAACGTCTTACTATAATATCATACATCTTAGTGACCTGTAACAACCGTCATTCTTCCTTACTACTTTTCTTTTCCCTCTCTTATCACTGCTACATCAGTCTAGCATTACCCTAGGTCATTTAAAGCTTATAAAAACCTAGTCTAACGTCTTACTATAATATCATACATCTTAGTGACCTGTAACAACCGTCATTCTTAATTACTACTTTTCTTTTCCCTCTCTTATCCCTGCAACATCTGTCTAGCGTTACCCTAGGTCAGTTAGAGCCTATGGGAACCTTGTCTAACGTCTTACAATAAAATACACCTATGGGACCTGTAACAACCGTCATTCTTCCTTACTACTTATCTTTTCCCTCTATTATCCCTGCAACATCTGTCTAGCATTACCCTAAGTCACGTAAAGGTTATAAATACCTAGTCTAACGACTTACTATAATATCACACCTCTGTGTGACCTGTAACAACCGTCATTCTTCCTTACTGCTTATCTTTTCCCTCTCTTATCCCTGCAACATATGTCTAGCGTTACCCTAGGTCAGTTAGAGCCTGTGGGAACCTTGTCTAACGCCTTACTCTAATATCATACATCTGTGTGACCTGTAACAACCGTCATTCTTCCTTACTACTTATCTTTTCCCTCTATTATCCCTGCAAAATCTGTCTAGCGTTACCATAGGTCATTTAAAGCTTATAAAAACCTAGTCTAACTTCTTACTCTAATATCTTACCTCTGTGTGACCTGTAACAACCGTCATTCTTCCTTACTACTTCTCTTTTCCCTCTCTTATCCCTGCAACATCTGTCTAGTATTACCCTAGGTCATTTAAAGCTTATAAAAACCTAGTCTAACGTCTTACTATAATATCATACATCTTAGTTACCTGTAACAACCGTCATTCTTCCTTACTACTTATCTTTTCCCTCTCTTATCCCTGCAACATCTGTCTAGCAATACCCTAGGTCATTTAAAGCTTATAAAAACCTAGTCTAACGTCTTACTATAATATCATACATCTTAGTGACCTGTAACAACCGTCATTCTTCCTTACTACTTATCTTTTTCCTCTCTTATCCCTGCAACATCTGCCTAGCACTACCCTAGGTCATTTAAAGCTTATAAAAACCTAGTCTAACTTCTTACTCTAATATCATACCTCTGTGTGACCTGTAACAACCGTCATTCTTCCTTACTACTTATCTTTTCCATCTCTTATCCCTAAAGCAAATGTCTAGCGTTACCCTAGGTCAGTTGAGCCTATAAGAACCTTGTCTAACGTCTTACAATATCATACACCTATGGGACCTGTAACAACCGTCATTCTCCCTTACTACTTATCTTTTCCCTCTCTTATCCCTGCAACATCTGTCTAGCGTTACCCTAGGTCAGTTAGAGCGTATGGGAACCTTGTCTAACGTCTTACAATATATTACACCTATGGGACAGGTAACAACCGTCATTCTTCCTTACTACTTATCCTTTCCCTCTCTTATCCCTGCAACATCTGTCTAGCGTTACCCTAGGTCAGTTAGAGCCTATGGGAACCTTGTCTAACTTCTTACAATATCATACACCTATGGGACCTGTAACAACCGTCATTCTTCCTTACTACTTATCCTTTCCCTCTCTTATCCCTGCAACATCTGTCTAGCGTTACCCTAGGTCAGTTAGAGCCTATGGGAACCTTGTCTAACGTCTTACAATATCATACACCTATGGGACAGGTAACAACCGTCATTCTTCCTTACTACTTATCGTCTCCTTCTACTATCCTAGCAACATCTGTCTAGCATTACCCTAAGTCATTTAAAGCTTATAAAAACCTAGTCTAACGTCTTCCTATAATATCATACCACTGTGTGACCTGTAACAACCGTCATTCTTCCTTACTACTTATCCTTTCCCTCTCTTATCCCTGCAACATCTGTCTAGCGTTACCCTAGGTCAGTTAGAGAATATGGGAACCTTGTCTAACGTCTTACAATATCATACACCTATGGGACCGGTAACAACCGTCATTCTTCCTTACTACTTATCGTCTCCTTCTCCTATCCCTGCAACATCTGTCTAGCATTACCCTAAGTCATTTAAAGCTTATAAAAACCTAGTCTAACGTCTTCCTATAATATCATACCACTGTGTGACCTGTAACAACCGTCATTCTTCCTTACTACTTATCTTTTCCCTATCTTATCCCTGCAACATATGTCT
Organism: Prosapia bicincta; assembly: GCA_036971475.1. Taxonomy (NCBI): domain Eukaryota; kingdom Metazoa; phylum Arthropoda; class Insecta; order Hemiptera; family Cercopidae; genus Prosapia; species Prosapia bicincta. Next base: position 110,500,906 of record JBAIZL010000006.1, read on the forward strand.
AGCATTACCCTAGATCATTTAAAGCTTATAAAAACCTAGTCTAACGTCTTACTATAATATCATACCTCTGTGTGACCTGTAACAACCGTCATTCTTCCTTACTACTTATATTTTCCATCTCTTATCCCTGCAACATCTGTCTAGCGTTACCCTAGGTCATTTAAAGCTTATAAAATCCTAGTCTAACGTCTTACTCTAATATCATACCACTGTGTGACCTGTAACAACCGTCATTCTTCCTTACTACTTTTCTTTTCCCTCTCTTATCCCTGCAACATCTGTCTAGCATTACCCGAGTCATTTAAAGCTTTTTAAAACCTAGTCTAACGTCTTACTAAAATATCATACATCTTAGTGACCTGTAACAACCGTCATTCTTCCTTACTACTTATCTTTTTCCTCTCTTATCCCTGCAACATCTGTCTAGCATTACCCTAGGTCACTTAAAGCTTATAAAAACCTAGTCTAACGTCTTACTATAATATCATACCTATGTGTGACCTGTAACAACCGTCATTCTTCCTTACTACTTATCTTTTCCATCTCTTATCCCTACAGCAAATGTCAAGCGTTACCCTAGGTCAGTTAGAGCGTATGGGAACCTTGTCTAACGTCTTACAATATATTACACCTATGGGACAGGTAACAACCGTCATTCTTCCTTACTACTTATCCTTTCCCTCTCTTATCCCTGCATCATCTGTCTAGCGTTACCCAAGGTCAGTTAGAGCCTATGGGAACCTTGTCTAACGTCTTACAATATCATACACCTATGGGACCTGTAACAACCGTCATCCTTCCTTACTACTTATCCTTTCCCTCTCTTATCCCTGCAACATCTGTCTAGCGTTACCCTAGGTCAGTTAGAGCCTATGGGAACCTTGTCTAACGTCTTACAATATCATACACCTATGGGACAGGTAACAACCGTCATTCTTCCTTACTACTTATCCTTTCCCTCTCTTATCCCTGCAACATCTGTCTAGCGTTACCCTAGGTCAGTTAGAGAATAGGGGAACCTTGTCTAACGTCTTACAATATCATACACCTATGGGACCTGTAACAATCGTCATTCTTCCTTACTACTTATCGTCTCCTTCTCCTATCCCTGCAACATCTGTCTAGCATTACCCTAAGTCATTTAAAGCTTATAAAAACCTAGTCTAACGTCTTCCTATAATATCATACCACTGTGTGACCTGTAACAACCGTCATTCTACCTTACTACTTATCTTTTCCCTATCTTATCACTGCAACATCTGTCTAGCGTTACCCTAGGTCAGTTATAGAATATGGGAACCTTGTCTAACGTCTTACAATATCATACACCTATGGGACCTGTAACAACCGACATTCTTCCTTACTACTTATCTTCTCCTTCTCCTATCCCTGCAACATCTGTCTAGCATTACCCTAAGTCATTTAAAGCTTATAAAAACCTAGTCTAACGTCTTCCTATAATATCATACCACTGTGTGACCTGTAACAACCGTCATTCTTCCTTACTACTTATCTTTTCCCTATCTTATCCCTGCAACATCTGTCTAGCAATACCCTAGGTCATTTAAAGCTTATAAAAACCTAGTCTAACGTCTTACTCTAATATCATACCTCTGTGTGACCTGTAACAACCGTTATTCTTCCTTACTACCTATGTTTTCCCTCTCTTATCCCTGCAACATCTGTCTAGCGTTACCCTAGGTCATTTAAAGCTTATAAAAACCTAGTCTAACGTCTTACTATAATATCATACATCTTAGTGACCTGTAACAACCGTCATTCTTAATTACTACTTTTCTTTTCCCTCTCTTATCGCTGCAACATCTGTCTAGCGTTACCCTAGGTCGGTTAGAGCCTATGGGAACCTTGTCTAACGTCTTACAATATAATACACCTATGGGACCTGTAACAACCGTCATTCTTCCTTACTACTTATCCTTTCCCTCTCTTATCCCTGCAACATCTGTCTAGCATTACCCTAGGTCACTTAAAGCTTATAAAAACCTAGTCTAACGTCTTACTATAATATCACACCTCTGTGTGACCTGTAACAACCGTCATTCTTCCTTACTACTTATCTTTTTTCTCTCTTATCCCTGCAACATCTGTCTAGCGTTACCCTAGGTCAGTTAGAGCCTATGGGAACCTTGTCTAACGTCTTACAATTAAATACACCTATCGGACCTGTAAAAACCGTCATTCTTCCTTACTACTTATCTTTTCCCTCTCTTATCCCTGCAACATCTGTCTAGCATTACCCTAGGTCACTTAAAGCTTATAAAAACCTAGTCTAACGTCTTACTCTAATATCATACCTCTGTGTGACCTGTAACCACCGTCATTCTTCCTTACTACTTATCTTTTCCCTCTCTTATCCCTGCAACATTTGTCTAGCGTTACCCTAGGTCATTTAAAGCTTATAAAAACCTAGTCTAACGTCTTACTCTAATATCATACATCTTAGTGACCTGTAACAACCGTCATTCTGCCTTACTACTTATCTTTTCCCTCTCTTAACCCTGCAACATCTGTCTAGCATTACCCTAGGTCATTTAAAGCTTATAAAAGCCTAGTCTAACGTCTTACTATAATATCATACATCTTAGTGACCTGTAACAACCGTCATTCTTCCTTACTACTTTTCTTTTCCCTCTCTTATCCCTGCAACATCTGTCTAGCGTTACCCTAGGTCAGTTAGAGCCTATGGAAACCTTGTCTAACGTCTTACAATATAATACACCTATGGGACCTGTAACAACCGTCATTCTTCCTTACTACTTATCTTTTCCCTCTCTTATCCCTGCAACATCTGTCTAGCGTTACCCTAGGTCAGTTAGAGCCTGTGGGAACCTTGTCTAACGTCTTACATTATCATACACCTATGAGACCTGTAACAACCGTCATTCTTCCTTACTACTTATCTTTTCCTTCTCCTATCCCTGCAACATCTGTTTAGCATTACCCTAAGTCATTTATAGCTTATAAAAACCTAGTCTAACGTCTTACTATAATATCATACCTCTATGTGTCCTGTAACAACCGTCATTCTTCCTTACTACTTATCTTTTCCCTCTCTTATCCCTTCAACATCTGTCTAGCATTACCCTAGGTCATTTAAAGCTTATAAAAACCTAGTCTAACGTCTTACTATAATATCATACATCTTAGTGACCTGTAACAACCGTCATTCTTCCTTACTACCTATCTTTTCCCTCTCTTATCCATACAGCAAATATCTAGCCTTACCGTAGGTCAGTTGAGCCTATAGGAACCTTGTCTAACGTCTTACAATATCATACACCTATGGGACCTGTAACAACCGTCATTCTTAATTACTACTCATCTTTTCCCTCTCTTATCCTTGCAACATCTGTCTAGCGTTACCCTAGGCCTATGGGAACCTTGTCTAATGTCTTACAATATCATACACCTATGGGACCTGTAACAACCGTCATCCTTCCTTACTACATATCTTTTCCCTCTCTTATCCCTGCAACATCTGTCTAGCATTACCCTAGGTCATTTAAAGGTTATAAAAACCTAGTCTAACCTCCTTCTATAATATCATACCTCTGTGTGACCTGTAACAACCGTCATTATTCCTTACTAGTTATCATTTCCCTCTGTTATCCCTGCAACATCTGTCTAGCATTACCCTAGGTCATTTAAAGCTTATAAAAACCTAGTCTAACGTCTTACTATAATATCATACCTCTGTGTGACCTGTAACAACCGTCACTCATCCTTACTACTTATCTTTTCCTTCTCTTATCCCTGCAACATATGTCTAGCATTACCCTAGGTCATTTAAACGTTATAAAAACCTAGTCTAACGTCCTTCTATAATATCATACCTCTGTGTGACCTGTAACAACCGTCATTCTTCCTTACTACATATCCTTTCCCTCTCTTATCCCTGCAACATCTGTCTAGCATTACCCTAGGTCATTTAAAGGTTATAAAAACCTATTCTAACGTCGTTCTATAATATCATACCTCTGTGTAAACTGTAACAACCGTCATTCTTCCTTGCTACTTATCTTTTCCCTCTCGTATCCCTGCAACATCTTTCTAGCATTACCCTAGGTCATTTAGAGCTTATAAAAACCTAGTCTAACGTCTTACTATAATATCATACCTCTGTGTGACCTGTAACAACCGTCATTCTTCCTAACTACTTATCTTTTCCCTCTATTATCCCTGCAACATCTGTCTAGCATTACGCTAGGTCATTTAGAGCCTATAAAAACCTAGTCTAACGTCTTACTATAATATCATACCTCTGTGTGACCTGTAACAACCGTCATTCTTCCTTACTACTTATATTTTCCATCTCTTATCCCTGCAACATCTGTCTAGCGTTACCCTAGGTCATTTAAAGCTTATAAAAACCTAGTCTAACGTCTTACTATAATATCATACCTCTGTGTGACCTGTAACAACCGTCATTCTTCCTTACTACTTACCTTTTCCCTCTCTTATCCCTGCAACATCTGTCTAGCCTTACCCTAGGTCAGTTAGAGCCTATGGGAACCTTGTCTAACGTCTTACAATATCATATAACTATGGGACCTGTAACAACCGTCATTCTTCCTTACTACTTATCTTTTCCCTCTCTTAACCCTGCAACATCTGTCTAGCATTACCCTAGGTCATTTAAAGCTTATAAAAACCTAGTCTAAGGTCTTACTCTAATATCATACATCTTAGTGACCTGTAACAACCGTCATTCTGCCTTACTACTTATCTTTTCCCTCTCTTAACCCTGCAACATCTGTCTAGCATTACCCTAGGTCATTTAAAGCTTATAAAAGCCTAGTCTAACGTCTTACTATAATATCATACATCTTAGTGACCTGTAACAACCGTCATTCTTCCTTACTACTTTTCTTTTCCCTCTCTTATCCCTGCAACATCTGTCTAGCGTTACCCTAGGTCAGTTAGAGCCTATGGAAACCTTGTCTAACGTCTTACAATATAATACACCTATGGGACCTGTAACAACCGTCATTCTTCCTTACTACTTATCTTTTCCCTCTCTTATCCCTGCAACATCTGTCTAGCGTTACCCTAGGTCAGTTAGAGCCTGTGGGAACCTTGTCTAACGTCTTACATTATCATACACCTATGAGACCTGTAACAACCGTCATTCTTCCTTACTACTTATCTTTTCCTTCTCCTATCCTTGCAACATCTGTTTAGCATTACCCTAAGTCATTTATAGCTTATAAAAACCTAGTCTAACGTCTTACTATAATATCATACCTCTATGTGACCTGTAACAACCGTCATTCTTCCTTACTACTTATCTTTTCCCTCTCTTATCCCTTCAACATCTGTCTAGCATTACCCTAGGTCATTTAAAGCTTATAAAAACCTAGTCTAACGTCTTACTATAATATCATACATCTTAGTGACCTGTAACAACCGTCATTCTTCCTTACTACCTATCTTTTCCCTCTCTTATCCATACAGCAAATGTCTAGCCTTACCCTAGGTCAGTTGAGCCTATAGGAACCTTGTCTAACGTCTTACAATATCATACACCTATGGGACCTGTAACAACCGTCATTCTTAATTACTACTCATCTTTTCCCTCTCTTATCCTTGCAACATCTGTCTAGCGTTACCCTAGGCCTATGGGAACCTTGTCTAACGTCTTACAATATCATACACCTATGGGACCTGTAACAACCGTCATCCTTCCTTACTACATATCTTTTCCCTCTCTTATCCCTGCAACATCTGTCTAGCATTACCCTAGGTCATTTAAAGGTTATAAAAACCTAGTCTAACCTCCTTCTATAATATCATACCTCTGTGTGACCTGTAACAACCGTCATTATTCCTTACTAGTTATCATTTCCCTCTGTTATCCCTGCAACATCTGTCTAGCATTACCCTAGGTCATTTAAAGCTTATAAAAACCTAGTCTAACGTCTTACTATAATATCATACCTCTGTGTGACCTGTAACAACCGTCACTCATCCTTACTACTTATCTTTTCCTTCTCTTATCCCTGCAACATATGTCTAGTATTACCCTAGGTCATTTAAACGTTATAAAAACCTAGTCTAACGTCCTTCTATAATATCATTCCTCTGTGTGACCTGTAACAACCGTCATTCTTCCTTACTACTTATCATTTCCCTCTCGTATCCCTGCAACATCTGTCTAGCGTTACCCTAGGTCATTTAAAGCTTATAAAAACCTAGTCTAACGTCTTACTCTAATATCATACTTCTGTGTGACCTGTAACAACCGTCATTCTTCCTTACTACTTATGTTTTCCCTCTCTTATCCCTGCAACATCTGTGTGGCGTTACCCTAGGTCATTTAAAGCTTATAAAAACCTAGTCTAACGTCTTACTCTAATATCATACCTTTGTGTGACCTGTAACAACCGTCATTCTTACTTTTTATCTTTTCCCTCTCTTATCCCTGCAATATCTATCTATCATTACCATACGTCATTTAAAGCTTATAAAAACCTAGTCTAACGTCTTACTATAATATCATACCTCTGTGTGACGGGTAACAACCGTCATTCTTCCTTACTACTTATCTTTTCCCTCTCTTATCCCTGCAACATCTGTCTAGCGTTACCCTAGGTCATTTAAAGCTTATAAAAACCTAGTCTAACGTCTTACTTTAATATCATACCTCTGTGTGACCTGTAACAACCGTCATTCTTCCTTACTACTTATCTTTTCCCACTCTTATCCCTGCAACATCTGTCTAGCATTACTCTAGGTCATTTAAAGCTTATAAAAACTCAGTCTAACGTCTTGCTATAATATCATACCACTGTGTGACCTGTAACAACCGTCATTCTTCCTTACTACTTATCTTTTCCATCTCTTATCCCTGCAACATCTGTCTAGCGTTACCCTAGGTCATTTAAAGCTTATGAAAACCTAGTCTAACGTCTTACTATAATATCATACCTCTGTGTGACCTGTAACAACCGTCATTCTTCCTTACTACTTACCTTTTCCCACTCTTATCACTGAAACATCTGTCTAGCGTTACCCTAAGTCAGTTAGAGAATATGGAAACCTTGTCTAACGTCTTACAATATCATACACCTATGGGACCTGTAACAAACGTCATTCTTCCTTACTACTTATCTTTTCCCTCTCTTGTCCCTGCAACATCTGTCTAGCATTACCCTAGGTCATTTAAAGCCTATAAAAACCTAGTCTAACGTCTTACTATAATATCATACATCTTAGTGACCTGTAACAACCGTCATTCTTCCTTACTACTTATGTTTTCCCTCTCTTATCCCTACAGCAAATGTCTAGCCTTACCCTAGTTCACTTGAGCCTATAGGTACCTTGTCTAACGTCTTACATTATCATACACCTATGGGACCTGTAACAACCGTCATTCTTCCTTACTACTTATCTTTACCTTCTCTTATCACTGCAACATCTGTCTAGCATTACCCTAGGTCATTTAAAGCTTATAAAAACCTAGTCTAACGTCTTACTATAATATCATACCTCTGTGTGACCTGTAACAACCGTCATTCCTCCTTACTTCTTATCTTTTCCCTCTCTTATCCCTGCAACATCTGTCTAGCATTACCCTAGGTCATTTAAAGCTTATAAAAACCTAGTCTAACGTCTTACTATAATATCATACATCTTAGTGACCTGTAACAACCGTCATTCTTCCTTACTACTTATCTTTTCCTTCTCTTATCCCTGCAACATCTGTCAAGCATTACCCTAGGTCATTTAAAGCTTATAAAAACCTAGTCTAACGTCTTACTATAATATCATACATCTGTGTGACCTGTAACAACCGTCATTCTTCCTTACTACTTATGATTTCCCTCTCTTATCCCTACAGCAAATGTCTAGCCTTACCCTAGTTCATTTGAGCCTATAGGTACCTTGTCTAACGTCTTACAATATCATACACCTATGTGACTTGTAACAACCGTCATTCTTACTACTTATCTTTTCCCTCTCTTATCCCTGCAATATCTATCTATCATTACCATACGTCATTTAAAGCTTATAAAAACCTAGTCTAACGTCTTACTATAATATCATACCTCTGTGTGACGTGTAACAACCGTCATTCTTCCTTACTACTTATCTTTTCCCTCTCTTATCCCTGCAACATCTGTCTAGCGTTACCCTAGGTCATTTAAAGCTTATAAAAACCTAGTCTAACGTCTTACTTTAATATCATACCTTTGTGTGACCTGTAACAACCGTCATTCTTCCTTACTACTTATCTTTTCCCACTCTTATCCCTGCAACATCTGTCTAGCATTACTCTAGGTCATTTAAAGCTTATAAAAACTCAGTCTAACGTCTTGCTATAATATCATACCACTGTGTGACCTGTAACAACCGTCATTCTTCCTTACTACTTATCTTTTCCATCTCTTATCCCTGCAACATCTGTCTAGCGTTACCCTAGGTCATTTAAAGCTTATGAAAACCTAGTCTAACGTCTTACTATAATATCATACCTCTGTGTGACCTGTAACAACCGTCATTCTTCCTTACTACTTACCTTTTCCCACTCTTATCACTGATACATCTGTCTAGCGTTACCCTAAGTCAGTTAGAGAATATGGAAACCTTGTCTAACGTCTTACAATATCATACACCTATGGGACCTGTAACAAACGTCATTCTTCCTTACTACTTATCTTTTCCCTCTCTTATCCCTGCAACATCTGTCTAGCGTTACCCTAGGTCATTTAAAGCTTATGAAAACCTAGTCTAACGTGTTACTCTAATATCATACCTCTGTGTGACCTGTAACAACCGTCATTCTTCCTTACTACTTATCTTTTCCCTCTCTTGTCCCTGCAACATCTGTCTAGCATTACCCTAGGTCATTTAAAGCCTATAAAAACCTAGTCTAACGTCTTACTATAATATCATACATCTTAGTGACCTGCAACAACCGTCATTCTTCCTTACTACTTATGTTTTCCCTCTCTTATCCCTACAGCAAATGTCTAGCCTTACCCTAGTTCACTTGAGCCTATAGGTACCTTGTCTAACGTCTTACATTATCATACACCTATGGGACCTGTAACAACCGTCATTCTTCTTTACTACTTATCTTTACCTTCTCTTATCACTGCAAGATCTGTCTAGCATTACCCTAAGTCATTTAAAGCTTATAAAAACCTAGTCTAACGTCTTACTATAATATCATACCTCTGTGTGACCTGTAACAACCGTCATTCTTCCTTACTTCTTATCTTTTCCCTCTCTTATCCCTGCAACATCTGTCTAGCATTACCCTAGGTCATTTAAAGCTTATAAAAACCTAGTCTAACGTCTTACTATAATATCATACATCTTAGTGACCTGTAACAACCGTCATTCTTCCTTACTACTTATCTTTTCCTTCTCTTATCCCTGCAACATCTGTCAAGCATTACCCTAGGTCATTTAAAGCTTATAAAAACCTAGTCTAACGTCTTACTATAATATCATACATCTGCGTGACCTGTAACAACCGTCATTCTTCCTTACTACTTATGATTTCCCTCTCTTATCCCTACAGCAAATGTCTAGCCTTACCCTAGTTCATTTGAGCCTATAGGTACCTTGTCTAACGTCTTACAATATCATACACCTATGGGACCTGTAACAACGTCATTCTTCCTTACTACTTATCGTTTCCCTCTCTTATCCCTGAAACATCTGTCTAGCCTTACCCTAGGTCGGTTAGAGCCTATGGGAACCTTTGTCTAACGTCTTACAATATCATACACCTATGTGACTTGTAACAACCGTCATTCTTCCTTACTACTTATCTTTTCCCTTTCTTATCCCTGCAACATCTGTCTAGCGTTACCCTGGGTCATTTAAAGCTTATAAAAACCTAGTCTAACGTCTTACTATAATATCATACCTCTGTGTGACCTGTAACCACCGTCATTCTTCCTTACTACTTACCTTTTCCCTCTCTTATCCCTGAAACATCTGTCTAGCGTTTCCCTAGGTCAGTTAGAGCCTATGGGAACCTTGTCTAACGTCTTACAATTTCATACACCTATGGGACCTGTAACAACGTCATTCTTCCTTACTACTTATCGTTTCCCTCTCTTATCCCTGAAACATCTGTCTAGCGTTACCCTAGGTCGGTTAGAGCCTATGGGAACCTTGTCTAACGTCTTACAATATCATACACCTATGTGACTTGTAACAACCGTCATTCTTCCTTACTACTTATCTTTTCCCTTTCTTATCCCTACAGCAAATGTCTAGCGTTACCCTAGGTCAGTTGAGCCTATAGGAACCTTGTCTAACGTCTTACAATATCATACACCTATGGGACCCGTAACAACCGTCATTCTTCCTTACTACTTATCTTTTCCCTCCCTTATCCCTGCAACATCTGTCTAGCGTTACCCTAGGTCAGTGAGAGCCTATGGGAAACTTGTCTAACGTCTCACAATATCATACAACTATGGGACCTGTAACAACCGTCATTCTTCCTTACTACTTATTTTTTCCCTCTCTTATCCCAGCAACATCTGTCTAGCATTACCCTAGGCCATTTAAAGCTTATAAAAACCTAGTCTAACGTCTTACTATAATATCATACATCTTAGTGACCTGTAACAACCGTCATTCTTCCTTACTACCTATCTTTTCCCTCTCTTATCCCTGCAACATCTGTCTAGCATTACCCTAGGTCATTTAAAGCTTATAAAAACCTAGTCTAACGTCTTACTATAATATCATACATCTTAGTGACCTGTACAACCGTCATTCTTATTTACTACTTATCTTTTCCATCTCTTATCCCTGCAACATCTGTCTAGCGTTACCCTAGGTCATTTAAAGCTTATGAAAACCTAGTCTAACGTCTTACTATAATATCATACCTCTGTGTGACCTGTAACAACCGTCATTCTTCCTTACTACTTACCTTTTCCCTCTCTTATCCCTGAAACATCTGTCTAGCGTTTCCCTAGGTCAGTTAGAGCCTATGGGAACCTTGTCTAACGTCTTACAATTTCATACACCTATGGGACCTGTAACAACGTCATTCTTCCTTACTACTTATCGTTTCCCTCTCTTATCCCTGAAACATCTGTCTAGCGTTACCCTAGGTCGGTTAGAGCCTATGGGAACCTTGTCTAACGTCTTACAATATCATACACCTATGTGACTTGTAACAACCGTCATTCTTCCTTACTACTTATCTTTTCCCTTTCTTATCCCTACAGCAAATGTCTAGCGTTACCCTAGGTCAGTTGAGCCTATAGGAACCTTGTCTAACGTCTTACAATATCATACACCTATGGGACCCGTAACAACCGTCATTCTTCCTTACTACTTATCTTTTCCCTCCCTTATCCCTGCAACATCTGTCTAGCGTTACCCTAGGTCAGTGAGAGCCTATGGGAAACTTGTCTAACGTCTCACAATATCATACAACTATGGGACCTGTAACAACCGTCATTCTTCCTTACTAATTATTTTTTCCCTCTCTTATCCCAGCAACATCTGTCTAGCATTACCCTAGGCCATTTAAAGCTTATAAAAACCTAGTCTAACGTCTTACTATAATATCATACAACTTAGTGACCTGTAACAGCCGTCACTCTTCCTTACTACTTATCTTTTCCCTCTCTTATCCCTGCAACATCTGTCTAGCATTACCCTAGGTCATTTAAAGCTTATAAAAACCTAGTCTAACGTCTTACTATAATAACATACATCTTAGTGACCTGTACAACCGTCATTCTTCCTTACTACTTATCTTTTCCCTCTCATATCCCTACAGCAAATGTCTAGCCTTACCCTAGGTCAGTTGAGCCTATAGGAACCTTGTCTAACGTGTTACAATATCATACACCTATGGGACCTGTAACAACCGTCATTCTTCCTTACTACTTATCTTTTCCCTCTCTTATCCCTTCAACATCTGTCTAGCATTACCCTAGGTTATTTAAAGCTTATAACAATCTAGTCTAACGTCTTACTATAATATCATACATCTTAGTGACCTGTAACAACCGTCATTCTTCCTTACTACTTATCTTTTCCCTCTCTTATCCCAGCAACATCTGTCTAGCGTTACCCTAGGTCAGTTAGATCCTATGGGAACCTTGTCTAACGTCTTACAATATAATACACCTATGGGACCTGTAACAACAGTCATTCTTCCTTACTACTTATCTTTCCCACTCTTATCCCTGCAACATCTGTCTAGCGTTACCCTAGGTCAGTTAGAGCATATGGAAACCTTGTCTAACGTCTTACAATATCATACACCTATGGGACCTGTAACAACCGTCATTCTTCCTAACTACTTGTCTTTTCCCTCTCTTATGCCTGCAATATCTATCTATCATTACCGTAGGTCATTTAAAGCTTATAAAAACCTAGTCTAATGTCTTACTATAATATCATACATCTGTGTGACCTGTAACAACCGTCATTCTTCCTTACTACTTATCTTTTCCCTCTCGTATCCCTGCAACATCTGTCTAGCGTTACCCTAGGTCATTTAAAGCTTATAAAAACCTAGTCTAACGTCTTACTCTAATATCATACTTCTGTGTGACCTGGAACAACCGTCATTCTTCCTTACTACTTATGTTTTACCTCTCGTATCCCTGCAACATCTGTCTAGCGTTACCCTAGGTCATTTAATGCTTATAAAAACTTAGTCTAACGTCTTACTCTAATATCATACCTTTGTGTGACCTGTAACAACCGTCATTCTTCCTTACTACTTATCTTTTCCATCTCTTATCCCTGCAACATCTGTCTAGCGTTACCCTAGGTCATTTAAAGCTTATGAAAACCTAGTCTAACGTCTTACTATAATATCATACCTCTGTGTGACCTGTAACAACCGTCATTCTTCCTTACTACTTACCTTTTCCCACTCTTATCCCTGAAACATCTGTCTAGCGTTACCCTAAGTCAGTTAGAGCCTATGGGAACCTTGTCTAACGTCTTACAATATCATACACCTATGGGACCTATAACAAACGTCATTCTTCCTTACTACTTATCTTTTCCCTCTCTTATCCCTGCAACATCTGTCTAGCGTTACCCTAGGTCATTTAAAGCTTATGAAAACCTAGTCTAACGTCTTACTCTAATATCATACCTCTGTGTGACCTGTAACAACCGTCATTCTTCCTTACTACTTATCTTTTCCCTCTCTTATCCCTGCAACATCTGTCTAGCATTACCCTAGGTCAGTGATAGCCTATGGGAACCTTGTCTAACGTCTTATAATATCATACACCTATGGGACCTGTAACAACCGTCACTCTTCCTTACTACTTATCTTTACCCTCTCTTATCCCTGCAATATCTATCTAGCATTACCCTAGGTCATTTAAAGCTTATAAAAACCTAGTCTAACGTCCTACTATAATATCATACCTCTGTGTGACGTGTAACAATTGTCATTCTTCCTTACTACTTATCTTTTCCCTCTCTTATCCCTGCAACATCTGTCTAGCGTTACCCTAGGTCATTTAAAGCTTATAAAAACCTAGTCTAACGTCTTACTCTAATATCATACCTCTGTGTGACCTGTAACAACCGTCATTCTTCCTTACTACTTATCTTTTTCGTCTCTTATCCCTGCAACTTCTGTCTATCGTTACCCTAGGTCATTTAAAGCTTATAACAACCTAGTCTAAAGTCTTACTCTAATATCATACCTCTGTGTGACCTGTAACAACCGTCATTCTCCCTTACTACTTATCTTTTCTCTCTCTTATCCCTGCAACATCTGTCTAGCATTACCCTAGTCATTTAAAGCTTATAAAAACCTAAACTAACGTCTTACTAAAATATCATACATCTTAGTGACCTGTAACAACCGTCATTCTTCCTTACTACTTATCTTTTCCCTCTCTTATCCGTGCAACATCTGTCTAGCGTTACCCTAGGTCATTTAAAGCTTATAAAATTCTAGTCTAACGTCTTACTATAATATCATACATCTTAGTGACCTGTAACTACCGTCATTCTTCCTTACTACTTATCTTTTCCCTCTCTCATCCCTGCAACATCTGTCTAGCATTACCCTAGGTCATTTAAAGCTTATAAAAACCTAGTCTAACGTCTTACTATAATATCATACAACTTAGTTACCTGTAACAACCGTCATTCTTCCTTACTACTTATCTTTTCCCTCTCTTATCCCTGCAACATCTGTCTAGCGTTACCCTAGGTCATTTAAAGCTTTTAAAAACCTAGTCTAACGTCTTACTATAATATCATACACCTATGGGACCTGTAACAACCGTCATTCTTCCTTACTACTTATCTTTTCCCTCTCTTATCCCTGCAACATCTGTCTAGCGTTACCCTAGGTCATTTAAAGCTTATAAAAACCTATTCTAACGTCTTACTATAATATCATACATCTGTGTGACCTGTAACAACCGTCATTCTTCCTTACTACTTATCTTTTCCCTCTCTTATCCCTGCAACATCTGTCTAGCATTACCCTAGGTCATTTAAAGCTTATAAAAATTCAGTCTAACGTCTTACTATAATATCATACCACTGTGTGACCTGTAACAACCGTCATTCTTCCTTACTACTTATCTTTTCCATCTCTTATCCCTACAGCAAATGTCTAGCCTTACCCTAGTTCAGTTGAGCCTATAGGTACCTTGTCTAACGTCTTACAATATCATACACCTATGGGACCTGTAACAACCGTCATTCTTCCTTACTACTTATTTTTACCTTCTCTTATCACTGCAACATCTGTCTAGCGTTACCCTAGCTCAGTTAGAGCCTATGGGAACCTTGTCTAACGTCTTACAATATCATACACCTATGGGACCTGTAACAACCGTCATTCTTCCTTATTACTTATCTTTTCCTTCTCTTATCCCTGCAACATCTGTCTAGCATTACCCTAGGTCATTTAAAGCTTATAAAAACCTAGTCTAACGTCTTACTATAATATCATACCTCTGTGTGACCTGTAACAACCGTTATTCTTTCTTACTACTTATCTTTTCCCTCTCTTATCCCTGCAACATCTGTCTAGCATTACCCTAGGTCATTTAAAGCTTATAAAAACCTAGTCTAACGTGTTACTATAATATCATACCTCTGTGTGACCTGTAAAAACCGTCATTCTTCCTTACTACCTATCTTTTCCCTCTCTTATCCCTACAGCAAATGTCTAGCCTTACCCTAGTTCAGTTGAGCCTATAGGAACCTTGTCTAACGTCTTACAATATCATACACCTATGGGACCTGTAACAACCGTCATTTTTAATTACTACTTATCTTTTCCCTCTCTTATCCCTGCAACATCTGTCTAGCGTTACCCTAGGTCAGTTAGAGCCTATGGGAACCTTGTCTAACGTCTTACAATATCATACACCTATGGGACCTGTAACAACCGTCATTCTTCCTTACTACTTATCTTTTCCCTCTCTTATATCTGCAACATCTGTCTAGCGTTACCCTGGGTCATTTAAAGCTTATAAAAACCTAGTCTAACGTCTTACTATAATATCATACCTCTGTGTGACCTGTAACAACCGTCATTCTTCCTTACTACTTACCTTTTCCCTCTCTTATCCCTGAAACATCTGTCTAGCGTTACCCTAGGTCAGTTAGAGCCTATGGGAACCTTGTCTAACGTCTTACAATATCATACACCTATGGGACCTGTAACAAACGTTATTCTTCCTTACTACTTATCTTTTCCTTCTCTTATCCCTACAGCAAATGTCTAGCGTTACCCTAGGTCAGTGAGAGCCTATGGGAAGCTTGTCTAACGTCTTACAATATCATACACCTATGGGACCTGTAACAACCGTCATTCTTCCTTACTACTTATCTTTTCCCTCTTTTATCCCTGCAACATCTGTCTAGCATTACCCTAGGTCATTTAAAGCTTATAAAAAACTAGTCTAACGTCTTACTCTAATATAATACATCTTAGTGACCTGCAACAACCGTCATTCTTCCTTATTACTTATCTTTTCCCTTTCTTATCCCTACAGCAAATGTCTAGCGTTACCCTAGGTCAGTTGAGCCTATAGGATCCTTGTCTAACATCTTACAATATCATACACCTATGGGACCCGTAACAAAGGTCATACTTCCTTACTACTTATCTTTTCCCTCCCTTATCCCTGCAACATCTGTCTAGCGTTACCCTAGGTCAGTGAGAGCCTATGGGAACCTTGTCTAACTTCTTACAATATCATACAACTATGGGACCTGTAACAACCGTCATTCTTCCTTACTACTTATCTTTTCCCTCTCTTATCCCTGCAACATCTGTCTAGCGTTACCCTAGGTCAGTGAGAGCCTATGGGAACCTTGTCTAACGTCTTACAATATCATACAACTATGGGACCTGTAACAACCGTCATTCTTCCTTACTACTTATCTTTTCCCTCTCTTATCCCTGCAACATCTACCTAGCATTACCCTAGGCCATTTAAAGCTTATAAAAACCTAGTCTAACGTCTTACTATAATATCATACATCTTAGTGACCTGTAACAACCGTCATTCTTCCTTACTACTTATCCTTTCCCTCTCTTATCCCTGCAACATCTGTCTAGCGTTACCCTAGGTCAGTTAGATCCTATGGGAAACTTGTCTAACGTCTTACAATATAATACACCTATGGGACCTGTAACAACCGTCATTCTTCCTTACTACTTATCTTTTCCCTCTCTTATCCCTTCAACAGCTGTCTAGCATTGCCTTAGGTTATTTAAAGCTTATAAAGACCTAGTCTAACGTCTTACTATAATATCATACATCTTAGTGACCTGTAGCAACTGTCATTCTTCCTTACTACTTATCTTTTCCCACTCTTATCCCCGCAACATCTGTCTAGCATTACCCTAGGTCATTTAAAGCTTACAAAAACCTAGTCTAACGTCTTACTATAATATCATACATCTTAGTGACCTGTAACAACCGTCATTCTTCCTTACTACTTATCATTTCCCACTCTTATCCCTGCAACATCTGTCTAGCGTTACCCTAGGTCAGTTAGAGCCTATGGGAACCTTGTCTAACGTGTTACAATATCATACATCTTAGTGACCTTTAACAACCGTCATTCGTAATTACTACTTATCTTTTCCCTCTCTTATCCCTGCAACATCTGTCTAGCGTTACCCTAGGTCATTTAAAGCTTATAAAAACCTAGTCTAACGTCTTACTATAATATCATACATCTTAGTGACCTGTAGCAACCGTCATTCTTCCTTACTACTTATCTTTTCCCTCTCTTATCCCTGCAACATCTGTCTAGCATTACCCTAGGCCATTTAAAGCTTATAAAAACCTAGTCTAACGTCTTACTATAATATCATACAACTTAGTGACCTGTAACAACCGTCATTCTTCCTTACTACTTATCTTTTCCTTCTCTTATCCCTGCAACATCTGTCAAGCATTACCCTAGGTCATTTAAAGCTTATAAAAACCTAGTCTAACGTCTTACTATAATATCATACATCTTAGTGACCTGTAACTACCGTCATTCTTCCTTACTACTTATCTTTTCCCTCTCTTATCCCTGCAACATCTGTCTAGCGTTACCCTAGGTCAGTTAGATCCTATGGCAAACTTGTCTAACGTCTTACAATATAATACACCTATGGGACCTGTAACAACCGTCATTCTTCCTTACTACTTATCGTGTCCCTCTCTTATCCCTGCAACATCTGTCTAGCATTACCCTAGGCCATTTAAAGCTTATAAAAACCTAGTCTAACGTCTTACTATAATATCATACATCTTAGTGACCTGTAACAACCGTCATTCTTCCTTACTACTTATCTTTTCCCTCTCTTATCCCTGCAACATCTGTCTAGCGTTACCCTAGGTCAGTTAGATCCTATGGGAAACTTGTCTAACGTCTTACAATATAATACACCTATGGGATCTGTAACAACCGTCATTCTTCCTTACTACTTATCTTTTCCCTCTCTTATCCCTACAGCAAATGTCTAGCCTTACCCTAGGTCAGTTGAGCCTATAGTAACCTTGTCTAACGTCTTACAATATCATACACCTATGGGACATGTAACAACCGTCATTCTTCCTTACTACTTATCATTTCTCTCTCTTATCCCTGCAACATCTGTCTAGCGTTACCCTAGGTTAGTTAGAGCCTATGGGAACCTTGTCTAACGTGTTACAATATCATACATCTTAGTGACCTGTAACAACCGTCATTCGTAATTACTACTTATCTTTTCCCTCTTTAACCCTGCCACATCTGTCTAGCGTTACCCTAGGTCAGTTAGAGCCTATGGGAACCTTGTCTAACGTCTTACAATATCATACACCTATGGGACCTGTAACAACCGTCATTCTTCCTTACTACTTACCTTTTGCCTCTCTTATTCCTGCAAGATCTGTCTAGCATTACCCTGGGTCATTTAAAGCTTATAAAAACCTAGTGTAACGTCTTACTATAATAACATACCTCTGTGTGACCGGTAACAACCGTCATTCTTCCTTACTACTTATCTTTTCCATCTCTTATTCCTGCAACATCTGTCTAGCGTTATTCTAGGTCATTTAAAGCTTATAAAAACCTAGTCTAACGTCTTACTCTAATATCATACCTCTGTGTGACCTGTAACAACCGTCATTCTTCCTTACTACTTATCTTTTCCCTCTCTTATCCCTGCAACATCTGTCTAGCATTACCCTAGTCATTTAAAGCTCATAAAAACCTAGTCTAACGTCTTACTATAATATCATACATTTTAGTGACCTGTAACAACCGTCATTCTTCCTTACTACTTATCTTTTCCCTCTCTTATCCCTGCAACATCTGTCTAGCATTACCCTAAGTCAATTAAAGCTTATAAAAACCGAGTCTAACGTCTTACTATAATATCATACCTCTGTGTGACCTGTAACAACCGTCATTCTTCCTTACTACTTATCTTTTCCCTCTCTTATCCCTGCAACATCTGTCTAACGTTACCCTAGGTCATTTAAAGCTTATAAAAACCTAGTCTAACGTCTTACTCTAATATCATACCTCTGTGTGACCTGTAACAACCGTAATTCTTCCTTACTACTTATATTTTCCCTCTCTTATCCCTGCAACATCTGTCTAGCGTTACCCTTGGTCAGTTAGAGCCTATGGGAACCTTGTCTAACGTGTTACAATATCATACACCTATGGGACCTGTAATAACCGTCATTCTTAATTACTACTTATCTTCTCCTTCTCTTATCCCTGCAACATCTGTCTAGCATTACCCTAGGTCAGTTAGAGCATATAGGAACCTTGTCTAACGTCTTACAATATCATACACCTATGGGACCTGTAACAACCGACATTCTTCCTTACTACTTATCTTTTCCTTCTCTTATCCCTGCAAGATCTGTCTAGCATTACCCTAGGTCAGTTAGAGCCTATGGGAACCTTGTCTAACGTGTAACAATATCATACACCTATGGGACCTGTAATAACCGTCATTCTTAATTACTACTTATCTTCTCCTTCTCTCATCCCTGCAACATCTGTCTAGCATTACCCTAGGTCATTTATAGCTTATAAAAATCTAGTCTAACGTCTTACTATAATATCATACCTCTGTGTGACCTGTAACAAGCGTCATTCTTTCTTACTACTTATCTCTTCCCTCTCTTATCCCTGCAACATCTGTCTAGCATTACCCTAGGTCATTTAAAGCTTATAAAAACCTAGTCTAACGTCTTACTATAATATCATACCTCTGTGTGACATGTAACAACAGTCATTCTTCCTTACTACTTATCTTTTCCATCTCTTATCCCCGCAACATCTGTCTAGCGTTACCCTAGGTCATTTAAAGCTTATAAAAACCTAGTCTAACGTCTTACAATAATATCATACCTCTGTGTGACCTGTAACAAGCGTCATTCTTCCTTACTACTTATCTCTTCCCTCTCTTATCCCTGCAACATCTGTCTAGCATTACCCTAGGTCATTTAAAGCTTATAAAAACCTAGTCTAACGTCTTACTATAATATCATACATCTTAGTGACCTGTAACAACCGTCATTCTTCCTTACTACTTATCGTTTGCCTCTCTTGTCCCTGCAACATCTGTCTAGAGTTACCCTAGGTCAGTTAGAGCCTATGGGAACCTTGTCTAACGTCTTACAATATCATACACCTTTGGGACCTGTAACAACCGTCATTCTTCCATACTACTTATCTTTTCCCTCTCTTATCCCTGCAACATCTGTCTAGCATTACCCTAGGTCATTTAAAGCTTATAAAAAACCTAGTCTAACGACTTACTTTAATATCATACAACTTAGTTACCTGTAACAACCGTCATTCTTCCTTACTACTTATCTTTTCCCTCTCTTATCCCTGCAACATCTGTCTAGCGTTACCCTAGGTCATTTAAAGCTTATAAAAACCTAGTCTAACGTCTTAAAATATCATACATCATAGTGATCTGTAACAACCGTCATTCTTCATTACTACTTATCTTTTCCCTCTCTTATCCCTACAGCAAATGTCTAGCGTTACCCTAGGTCAGTTAGATCCTATGGCAAACTTGTCTAACGTCTTACAATATAATACACCT
The DNA here is from genome assembly GCA_036971475.1 of Prosapia bicincta. NCBI lineage: Eukaryota > Metazoa > Arthropoda > Insecta > Hemiptera > Cercopidae > Prosapia > Prosapia bicincta. Next base: position 110,521,484 of record JBAIZL010000006.1, read on the forward strand.
ATGGGACCTGTAACAACCGTCATTCTTCCTTACTACTTATCGTGTCCCTCTCTTATCCCTGCAACATCTGTCTAGCATTACCCTAGGCCATTTAAAGCTTATAAAAACCTAGTCTAACGTCTTACTATAATATCATACATCTTAGTGACCTGTAACAACCGTCATTCTTCCTTACTACTTATCTTTTCCCTCTCTTATCCCTGCAACATCTGTCTAGCGTTACCCTAGGTCAGTTAGATCCTATGGGAAACTTGTCTAACGTCTTACAATATAATACACCTATGGGATCTGTAACAACCGTCATTCTTCCTTACTACTTATCTTTTCCCTCTCTTATCCCTACAGCAAATGTCTAGCCTTACCCTAGGTCAGTTGAGCCTATAGGAACCTTGTCTAACGTCTTACAATATCATACACCTATGGGACATGTAACAACCGTCATTCTTCCTTACTACTTATCATTTCTCTCTCTTATCCCTGCAACATCTGTCTAGCGTTACCCTAGGTTAGATAGAGCCTATGGGAACCTTGTCTAACGTGTTACAATATCATACATCTTAGTGACCTGTAACAACCGTCATTCGTAATTACTACTTATCTTTTCCCTCTCTTATCCCTGCCACATCTGTCTAGCGTTACCCTAGGTCAGTTAGAGCCTATGGGAACCTTGTCTAACGTCTTACAATATCATACACCTATGGGACCTGTAACAACCGTCATTCTTCCTTACTACTTACCTTTTGCCTCTCTTATTCCTGCAAGATCTGTCTAGCATTACCCTGGGTCATTTAAAGCTTATAAAAACCTAGTGTAACGTCTTACTATAATAACATACTTCTGTGTGACCGGTAACAACCGTCATTCTTCCTTACTACTTATCTTTTCCATCTCTTATTCCTGCAACATCTGTCTAGCGTTATTCTAGGTCATTTAAAGCTTATAAAAACCTAGTCTAACGTCTTACTCTAATATCATACCTCTGTGTGACCTGTAACAACCGTCATTCTTCCTTACTACTTATCTTTTCCCTCTCTTATCCCTGCAACATCTGTCTAGCATTACCCTAGTCATTTAAAGCTCATAAAAACCTAGTCTAACGTCTTACTATAATATCATACATCTTAGTGACCTGTAACAACCGTCATTCTTCCTTACTACTTATCTTTTCCCTCTCTTATCCCTGCAACATCTGTCTAGCATTACCCTAAGTCAATTAAAGCTTATAAAAACCGAGTCTAACGTCTTACTATAATATCATACCTCTGTGTGACCTGTAACAACCGTCATTCTTCCTTACTACTTATCTTTTCCCTCTCTTATCCCTGCAACATCTGTTTAACGTTACCCTAGGTCATTTAAAGCTTATAAAAACCTAGTCTAACGTCTTACTCTAATATCATACCTCTGTGTGACCTGTAACAACCGTAATTCTTCCTTACTACTTATATTTTCCCTCTCTTATCCCTGCAACATCTGTCTAGCGTTACCCTTGGTCAGTTAGAGCCTATGGGAACCTTGTCTAACGTGTTACAATATCATACACCTATGGGACCTGTAATAACCGTCATTCTTAATTACTACTTATCTTCTCCTTCTCTTATCCCTGCAACATCTGTCTAGCATTACCCTAGGTCAGTTAGAGCATATAGGAACCTTGTCTAACGTCTTACAATATCATACACCTATGGGACCTGTAACAACCGACATTCTTCCTTACTACTTATCTTTTCCTTCTCTTATCCCTGCAAGATCTGTCTAGCATTACCCTAGGTCAGTTAGAGCCTATGGGAACCTTGTCTAACGTGTAACAATATAATACACCTATGGGACCTGTAATAACCGTCATTCTTAATTACTACTTATCTTCTCCTTCTCTCATCCCTGCAACATCTGTCTAGCATTACCCTAGGTCATTTATAGCTTATAAAAATCTAGTCTAACGTCTTACTATAATATCATACCTCTGTGTGACCTGTAACAAGCGTCATTCTTTCTTACTACTTATCTCTTCCCTCTCTTATCCCTGCAACATCTGTCTAGCATTACCCTAGGTCATTTAAAGCTTATAAAAACCTAGTCTAACGTCTTACTATAATATCATACCTCTGTGTGACCTGTAACAACCGTCATTCTTCCTTACTACTTATCTTTTCCCTCTCTTATCCCTGCAACATCTGTCTAACGTTACCCTAGGTCATTTAAAGCTTATAAAAAACTAGTCTAACGTCTTACTCTAATATCATACCTCTGTGTGACCTGTAACAACCGTAATTCTTCCTTACTACTTATATTTTCCCTCTCTTATCCCTGCAACATCTGTCTAGCGTTACCCTTGGTCAGTTAGAGCCTATGGGAACCTTGTCTAACGTGTTACAATATCATACACCTATGGGACCTGTAATAACCGTCATTCTTAATTACTACTTATCTTCTCCTTCTCTTATCCCTGCAACATCTGTCTAGCATTACCCTAGGTCAGTTAGAGCATATAGGAACCTTGTCTAACGTCTTACAATATCATACACCTATGGGACCTGTAACAACCGACATTCTTCCTTACTACTTATCTTTTCCTTCTCTTATCCCTGCAAGATCTGTCTAGCATTACCCTAGGTCAGTTAGAGCCTATGGGAACCTTGTCTAACGTGTAACAATATCATACACCTATGGGACCTGTAATAACCGTCATTCTTAATTACTACTTATCTTCTCCTTCTCTCATCCCTGCAACATCTGTCTAGCATTACCCTAGGTCATTTATAGCTTATAAAAATCTAGTCTAACGTCTTACTATAATATCATACCTCTGTGTGACCTGTAACAAGCGTCATTCTTTCTTACTACTTATCTCTTCCCTCTCTTATCCCTGCAACATCTGTCTAGCATTACCCTAGGTCATTTAAAGCTTATAAAAACCTAGTCTAACGTCTTACTATAATATCATACCTCTGTGTGACATGTAACAACAGTCATTCTTCCTTACTACTTATCTTTTCCATCTCTTATCCCCGCAACATCTGTCTAGCGTTACCCTAGGTCATTTAAAGCTTATAAAAACCTAGTCTAACGTCTTACAATAATATCATACCTCTGTGTGACCTGTAACAAGCGTCATTCTTCCTTACTACTTATCTTTTCCCTCTCTTATCCCTGCAACATCTGTCTAGCGTTACCCTAGGTCATTTAAAGCTTATAAAAACCTAGTCTAACGTCTTAAAATATCATACATCATAGTGATCTGTAACAACCGTCATTCTTCATTACTACTTATCTTTTCCCTCTCTTATCCCTACAGCAAAAGTCTAGCGTTACCCTAGGTCAGTTAGATCCTATGGCAAACTTGTCTAACGTCTTACAATATAATACACCTATGGGACCTGTAACAACCGTCATTCTTCCTTACTACTTATCGTGTCCCTCTCTTATCCCTGCAACATCTGTCTAGCATTACCCTAGGCCATTTAAAGCTTATAAAAACCTAGTCTAACGTCTTACTATAATATCATACATCTTAGTGACCTGTAACAACCGTCATTCTTCCTTACTACTTATCTTTTCCCTCTCTTATCCCTGCAACATCTGTCTAGCGTTACCCTAGGTCAGTTAGATCCTATGGGAAACTTGTCTAACGTCTTACAATATAATACACCTATGGGATCTGTAACAACCGTCATTCTTCCTTACTACTTATCTTTTCCCTCTCTTATCACTACAGCAAATGTCTAGCCTTACCCTAGGTCAGTTGAGCCTATAGGAACCTTGTCTAACGTCTTACAATATCATACACCTATGGGACATGTAACAACCGTCATTCTTCCTTACTACTTATCATTTCTCTCTCTTATCCCTGCAACATCTGTCTAGCGTTACCCTAGGTTAGTTAGAGCCTATGGGAACCTTGTCTAACGTGTTACAATATCATACATCTTAGTGACCTGTAACAACCGTCATTCTTCCTTACTACTTACCTTTTGCCTCTCTTATTCCTGCAAGATCTGTCTAGCATTACCCTGGGTCATTTAAAGCTTATAAAAACCTAGTGTAACGTCTTACTATAATAACATACCTCTGTGTGACCGGTAACAACCGTCATTCTTCCTTACTACTTATCTTTTCCATCTCTTATTCCTGCAACATCTGTCTAGCGTTATTCTAGGTCATTTAAAGCTTATAAAAACCTAGTCTAACGTCTTACTCTAATATCATACCTCTGTGTGACCTGTAACAACCGTCATTCTTCCTTACTACTTATCTTTTCCCTCTCTTATCCCTGCAACATCTGTCTAGCATTACCCTAGTCATTTAAAGCTCATAAAAACCTAGTCTAACGTCTTACTATAATATCATACATCTTAGTGACCTGTATCAACCGTCATTCTTCCTTACTACTTATCTTTTCCCTCTCTTATCCCTGCAACATCTGTCTAGCATTACCCTAAGTCAATTAAAGCTTATAAAAACCGAGTCTAACGTCTTACTATAATATCATACCTCTGTGTGACCTGTAACAACCGTCATTCTTCCTTACTACTTATCTTTTCCCTCTCTTATCCCTGCAACATCTGTCTAACGTTACCCTAGGTCATTTAAAGCTTATAAAAACCTAGTCTAACGTCTTACTCTAATATCATACCTCTGTGTGACCTGTAACAACCGTAATTCTTCCTTACTACTTATATTTTCCCTCTCTTATCCCTGCAACATCTGTCTAGCGTTACCCTTGGTCAGTTAGAGCCTATGGGAACCTTGTCTAACGTGTTACAATATCATACACCTATGGGACCTGTAATAACCGTCATTCTTAATTACTACTTATCTTCTCCTTCTCTTATCCCTGCAACATCTGTCTAGCATTACCCTAGGTCAGTTAGAGCATATAGGAACCTTGTCTAACGTCTTACAATATCATACACCTATGGGACCTGTAACAACCGACATTCTTCCTTACTACTTATCTTTTCCTTCTCTTATCCCTGCAAGATCTGTCTAGCATTACCCTAGGTCAGTTAGAGCCTATGGGAACCTTGTCTAACGTGTAACAATATCATACACCTATGGGACCTGTAATAACCGTCATTCTTAATTACTACTTATCTTCTCCTTCTCTCATCCCTGCAACATCTATCTAGCATTACCCTAGGTCATTTATAGCTTATAAAAATCTAGTCTAACGTCTTACTATAATATCATACCTCTGTGTGACCTGTAACAAGCGTCATTCTTTCTTACTACTTATCTCTTCCCTCTCTTATCCCTGCAACATCTGTCTAGCATTACCCTAGGTCATTTAAAGCTTATAAAAACCTAGTCTAACGTCTTACTATAATATCATACCTCTGTGTGACATGTAACAACAGTCATTCTTCCTTACTACTTATCTTTTCCATCTCTTATCCCCGCAACATCTGTCTAGCGTTACCCTAGGTCATTTAAAGCTTATAAAAACCTAGTCTAACGTCTTACAATAATATCATACCTCTGTGTGACCTGTAACAAGCGTCATTCTTCCTTACTACTTATCTCTTCCCTCTCTTATCCCTGCAACATCTGTCTAGCATTACCCTAGGTCATTTAAAGCTTATAAAAACCTAGTCTAACGTCTTACTATAATATCATACATCTTAGTGACCTGTAACAACCGTCATTCTTCCTTACTACTTATCGTTTGCCTCTCTTGTCCCTGCAACATCTGTCTAGAGTTACCCTAGGTCAGTTAGAGCCTATGGGAACCTTGTCTAACGTCTTACAATATCATACACCTTTGGGACCTGTAACAACCGTCATTCTTCCATACTACTTATCTTTTCCCTCTCTTATCCCTGCAACATCTGTCTAGCATTACCCTAGGTCATTTAAAGCTTATAAAAAACCTAGTCTAACGACTTACTATAATATCATACAACTTTGTTACCTGTAACAACCGTCATTCTTCCTTACTACTTATCTTTTCCCTCTCTTATCCCTGCAACATCTGTCTAGCGTTACCCTAGGTCATTTAAAGCTTATAAAAACCTAGTCTAACGTCTTAAAATATCATACATCATAGTGATCTGTAACAACCGTCATTCTTCATTACTACTTATCATTTCCCTCTCTTATCCCTACAGCAAAAGTCTAGCGTTACCCTAGGTCAGTTAGATCCTATGGCAAACTTGTCTAACGTCTTACAATATAATACACCTATGGGACCTGTAACAACCGTCATTCTTCCTTACTACTTATCGTGTCCCTCTCTTATCCCTGCAACATCTGTCTAGCATTACCCTAGGCCATTTAAAGCTTATAAAAACCTAGTCTAACGTCTTACTATAATATCATACATCTTAGTGACCTGTAACAACCGTCATTCTTCCTTACTACTTATCTTTTCCCTCTCTTATCCCTGCAACATCTGTCTAGCGTTACCCTAGGTCAGTTAGATCCTATGGGAAACTTGTCTAACGTCTTACAATATAATACACCTATGGGATCTGTAACAACCGTCATTCTTCCTTACTACTTATCTTTTCCCTCTCTTATCCCTACAGCAAATGTCTAGCCTTACCCTAGGTCAGTTGAGCCTATAGGAACCTTGTCTAACGTCTTACAATATCATACACCTATGGGACATGTAACAACCGTCATTCTTCCTTACTACTTATCATTTCTCTCTCTTATCCCTGCAACATCTGTCTAGCGTTACCCTAGGTTAGTTAGAGCCTATGGGAACCTTGTCTAACGTGTTACAATATCATACATCTTAGTGACCTGTAACAACCGTCATTCTTCCTTACTACTTACCTTTTGCCTCTCTTATTCCTGCAAGATCTGTCTAGCATTACCCTGGGTCATTTAAAGCTTATAAAAACCTAGTGTAACGTCTTACTATAATAACATACCTCTGTGTGACCGGTAACAACCGTCATTCTTCCTTACTACTTATCTTTTCCATCTCTTATTCCTGCAACATCTGTCTAGCGTTATTCTAGGTCATTTAAAGCTTATAAAAACCTAGTCTAACGTCTTACTCTAATATCATACCTCTGTGTGACCTGTAACAACCGTCATTCTTCCTTACTACTTATCTTTTCCCTCTCTTATCCCTGCAACATCTGTCTAGCATTATCCTAGTCATTTAAAGCTCATAAAAACCTAGTCTAACGTCTTACTATAATATCATACATCTTAGTGACCTGTAACAACCGTCATTCTTACTTACTACTTATCTTTTCCCTCTCTTATCCCTGCAACATCTGTCTAGCATTACCCTAAGTCAATTAAAGCTTATAAAAACCGAGTCTAACGTCTTACTATAATATCATACCTCTGTGTGACCTGTAACAACCGTCATTCTTCCTTACTACTTATCTTTTCCCTCTCTTATCCCTGCAACATCTGTCTAACGTTACCCTAGGTCATTTAAAGCTTATAAAAACCTAGTCTAACGTCTTACTCTAATATCATACCTCTGTGTGACCTGTAACAACCGTAATTCTTCCTTACTACTTATATTTTCCCTCTCTTATCCCTGCAACATCTGTCTAGCGTTACCCTTGGTCAGTTAGAGCCTATGGGAACCTTGTCTAACGTGTTACAATATCATACACCTATGGGACCTGTAATAACCGTCATTCTTAATTACTACTTATCTTCTCCTTCTCTTATCCCTGCAACATCTGTCTAGCATTACCCTAGGTCAGTTAGAGCATATAGGAACCTTGTCTAACGTCTTACAATATCATACACCTATGGGACCTGTAACAACCGACATTCTTCCTTACTACTTATCTTTTCCTTCTCTTATCCCTGCAAGATCTGTCTAGCATTACCCTAGGTCAGTTAGAGCCTATGGGAACCTTGTCTAACGTGTAACAATATCATACACCTATGGGACCTGTAATAACCGTCATTCTTAATTACTACTTATCTTCTCCTTCTCTCATCCCTGCAACATCTGTCTAGCATTACCCTAGGTCATTTATAGCTTATAAAAATCTAGTCTAACGTCTTACTATAATATCATACCTCTGTGTGACCTGTAACAAGCGTCATTCTTTCTTACTACTTATCTCTTCCCTCTCTTATCCCTGCAACATCTGTCTAGCATTACCCTAGGTCACTTAAAGCTTATAAAAACCTAGTCTAACGTCTTACTATAATATCATACCTCTGTGTGACATGTAACAACAGTCATTCTTCCTTACTACTTATCTTTTCCATCTCTTATCCCCGCAACATCTGTCTAGCGTTACCCTAGGTCATTTAAAGCTTATAAAAACCTAGTCTAACGTCTTACAATAATATCATACCTCTGTGTGACCTGTAACAAGCGTCATTCTTCCTTACTACTTATCTCTTCCCTCTCTTATCCCTGCAACATCTGTCTAGCATTACCCTAGGTCATTTAAAGCTTATAAAAACCTAGTCTAACGTCTTACTATAATATCATACATCTTAGTGACCTGTAACAACCGTCATTCTTCCTTACTACTTATCGTTTGCCTCTCTTGTCCCTGCAACATCTGTCTAGAGTTACCCTAGGTCAGTTAGAGACTATGGGAACCTTGTCTAACGTCTTACAATATCATACACCTTTGGGACCTGTAACAACCGTCATTCTTCCATACTACTTATCTTTTCCCTCTCTTATCCCTGCAACATCTGTCTAGCATTACCCTAGGTCATTTAAAGCTTATAAAAAACCTAGTCTAACGACTTACTATAATATCATACAACTTAGTTACCTGTAACAACCGTCATTCTTCCTTACTACTTATCTTTTCCCTCTCTTATCCCTGCAACATCTGTCTAGCGTTACCCTAGGTCATTTAAAGCTTATAAAAACCTAGTCTAACGTCTTAAAATATCATACATCATAGTGATCTGTAACAACCGTCATTCTTCATTACTACTTATCTTTTCCCTCTCTTATCCCTGCAACATCTGTCTAGCATTACCCTAGGTCATTTAAAGCTTATAAAAACCTAGTCTAACGTCTTACTATAATATCATACAACTTAGTTACCTGTAACAACCGTCATTCTTCCTTACTACTTATCTTTTCCCTCTCTTATCAATGTAACATCTGTCTAGCGTTACCCTAGGTCATTTAAAGCTTTTAAAAACCTAGTCTAACGTCTTACTATAATATCATACACCTATGGGACCTGTAACAACCGTCATTCTTCCTTACTACTTATCTTTTCCCTCTCTTATCCCTACAGCAAATGTCTAGCCTTACCCTAGGTCAGTTGAGCCTATAGGAACTTTGTCTAACGTCTTACAATATCATACACCTATGGGACCTGTAACAACCGTCATTCTTACTTACTACTTATCATTTTCCTCTCTTATCCCTGCAACATCTGTATAGCGTTACCCTAGGTCAGTTAGAGCCTATGGGAACCTTGTCTAACGTCTTACAATATCATCCACCTATGGGACCTGTAACAACCGTCGTTCTTCCATACTACTTATCTTTTCCCTCTCTTATCCCTGCAACATCTGTCTAGCATTACCCTAGGTCATTTAAAGCTTATAAATCCTAGTCTAACGTCTTACTATAATATCATACATCTTAGTGATCTATAACAACCGTCATTCTTCCTTACTACTTATCTTTTCCCTCTCTTATCCCTGCAACATCTGTCTAGCATTACCCTAGGTCATTTAAAGCTTATAAAAACCTAGTCTAACGCCTTACTATAATATCATACATCTTAGTGACCTGCAGCAACCGTCATTCTTCCTTACTACTTACCTTTTCCCTTTCTTATCCCTACAGCAAATGTCTAACAATACCCTAGGTCATTTAAAGCTTTTAAAAACCTAGTCTAACGTCTTACTATAATATCATACACCTATGGGACCTGTAACAACCGTCATTCTTCCTTACTACTTATCTTTTCCCTCTCTTATCCCTGCAACATCTGTCTAGCATTACCCTAGTCATTTAAAGCTCATAAAAACCTAGTCTAACGTCTTACTATAATATCATACATCTTAGTGACCTGTAACAACCGTCATTCTTCCTTACTACTTATCTTTTCCCTCTCTTATCCCTGCAACATCTGTCTAGCATTACCCTAAGTCAATTAAAGCTTATAAAAACCGAGTCTAACGTCTTACTATAATATCATACCTCTGTGTGACCTGTAACAACCGTCATTCTTCCTTACTACTTATCTTTTCCCTCTCTTATCCCTGCAACATCTGTCTAACGTTACCCTAGGTCATTTAAAGCTTATAAAAACCTAGTCTAACGTCTTACTCTAATATCATACCTCTGTGTGACCTGTAACAACCGTAATTCTTCCTTACTACTTATATTTTCCCTCTCTTATCCCTGCAACATCTGTCTAGCGTTACCCTTGGTCAGTTAGAGCCTATGGGAACCTTGTCTAACGTGTTACAATATCATACACCTATGGGACCTGTAATAACCGTCATTCTTAATTACTACTTATCTTCTCCTCCTCTTATCCCTGCAACATCTGTCTAGCATTACCCTAGGTCAGTTAGAGCATATAGGAACCTTGTCTAACGTCTTACAATATCATACACCTATGGGACCTGTAACAACCGACATTCTTCCTTACTACTTATCTTTTCCTTCTCTTATCCCTGCAAGATCTGTCTAGCATTACCCTAGGTCAGTTAGAGCCTATGGGAACCTTGTCTAACGTGTAACAATATCATACACCTATGGGACCTGTAATAACCGTCATTCTTAATTACTACTTATCTTCTCCTTCTCTCATCCCTGCAACATCTGTCTAGCATTACCCTAGGTCATTTATAGCTTATAAAAATCTAGTCTAACGTCTTACTATAATATCATACCTCTGTGTGACCTGTAACAAGCGTCATTCTTTCTTACTACTTATCTCTTCCCTCTCTTATCCCTGCAACATCTGTCTAGCATTACCCTAGGTCATTTAAAGCTTATAAAAACCTAGTCTAACGTCTTACTATAATATCATACCTCTGTGTGACATGTAACAACAGTCATTCTTCCTTACTACTTATCTTTTCCATCTCTTATCCCCGCAACATCTGTCTAGCGTTACCCTAGGTCATTTAAAGCTTATAAAAACCTAGTCTAACGTCTTACAATAATATCATACCTCTGTGTGACCTGTAACAAGCGTCATTCTTCCTTACTACTTATCTCTTCCCTCTCTTATCCCTGCAACATCTGTCTAGCATTACCCTAGGTCATTTAAAGCTTATAAAAACCTAGTCTAACGTCTTACTATAATATCATACATCTTAGTGACCTGTAACAACCGTCATTCTTCCTTACTACTTATCGTTTGCCTCTCTTGTCCCTGCAACATCTGTCTAGAGTTACCCTAGGTCAGTTAGAGACTATGGGAACCTTGTCTAACGTCTTACAATATCATACACCTTTGGGACCTGTAACAACCGTCATTCTTCCATACTACTTATCTTTTCCCTCTCTTATCCCTGCAACATCTGTCTAGCATTACCCTAGGTCATTTAAAGCTTATAAAAAACCTAGTCTAACGACTTACTATAATATCATACAACTTAGTTACCTGTAACAACCGTCATTCTTCCTTACTACTTATCTTTTCCCTCTCTTATCCCTGCAACATCTGTCTAGCGTTACCCTAGGTCATTTAAAGCTTTTAAAAACCTAGTCTAACGTCTTAAAATATCATACATCATAGTGATCTGTAACAACCGTCATTCTTCATTACTACTTATCTTTTCCCTCTCTTATCCCTGCAACATCTGTCTAGCATTACCCTAGGTCATTTAAAGCTTATAAAAACCTAGTCTAACGTCTTACTATAATATCATACAACTTAGTTACCTGTAACAACCGTCATTCTTCCTTACTACTTATCTTTTCCCTCTCTTATCCCTGCAACATCTGTCTAGCGTTACCCTAGGTCATTTAAAGCTTTTAAAAACCTAGTCTAACGTCTTACTATAATATCATACACCTATGGGACCTGTAACAACCGTCATTCTTCCTTACTACTTATCTTTTCCCTCTCTTATCCCTACAGCAAATGTCTAGCCTTACCCTAGGTCAGTTGAGCCTATAGGAACTTTGTCTAACGTCTTACAATATCATACACCTATGGGACCTGTAACAACCGTCATTCTTACTTACTACTTATCATTTTCCTCTCTTATCCCTGCAACATCTGTATAGCGTTACCCTAGGTCAGTTAGAGCCTATGGGAACCTTGTCTAACGTCTTACAATATCATCCACCTATGGGACCTGTAACAACCGTCGTTCTTCCATACTACTTATCTTTTCCCTCTCTTATCCCTGCAACATCTGTCTAGCATTACCCTAGGTCATTTAAAGCTTATAAATCCTAGTCTAACGTCTTACTATAATATCATACATCTTAGTGATCTATAACAACCGTCATTCTTCCTTACTACTTATCTTTTCCCTCTCTTATCCCTGCAACATCTGTCTAGCATTACCCTAGGTCATTTAAAGCTTATAAAAACCTAGTCTAACGCCTTACTATAATATCATACATCTTAGTGACCTGCAGCAACCGTCATTCTTCCTTACTACTTACCTTTTCCCTTTCTTATCCCTACAGCAAATGTCTAACAATACCCTAGGTCATTTAAAGCTTTTAAAAACCTAGTCTAACGTCTTACTATAATATCATACACCTATGGGACCTGTAACAACCGTCATTCTTCCTTACTACTTATCTTTTCCCTCTCTTATCCCTACAGCAAATGTCTAGCCTTACCCTAGGTCAGTTGAGCCTATAGGAACTTTGTCTAACGTCTTACAATATCATACACCTATGGGACCTGTAACAACCGTCATTCTTCCTTACTACTTATCTTTTCCCTCTCTTATCCCTGCCACATCTGTCTAGCGTTACCCTAGGTCAGTTAGAGCCTATGGGAACCTTGTCTAACGTCTTACAATATCATACACCTATGGGACCTGTAACAACCGTCATTCTTCCTTACTACTCATCTTTTCCCTTCCTTATCCCTGCAACATCTGTCTAGCGTTACCCTAGATCTGTTAGAGCCTATGGGAACCTTGTCTAACGTCTTACAATATCATACACCTCTGGGACCTGTAACAACCGTCATTCTTCCTTACTACTTATCTTTTCCCTCTCTTATCCCTGCAACATCTGTCTAGCGTTACCCTAGGTTAGTTAGATCCTATGGGAACCTTGTCTAACGTGTTACAATATCATACATCTTAGTGACCTGTAACAACCGTCATTCGTAATTACTACTTATCTTTTCCCTCTCTTATCCCTGCCACATCTGTCTAGCGTTACCCTAGGTCATTTAAAGCTTATAAAAACCTAGTCTAACGTCTTACTATAATATCATACATCTTAGTGACCTGTAGCAACCGTCATTCTTCCTTACTACTTATCTTTTCCCTCTCTTATCCCTGCAACATCTGTCTAGCATTACCCTAGGCTATTTAAAGCTTATAAAAACCTAGTATAACGTCTTACTATAATATCATACATCTTAGTGACCTGTAACAACCGTCATTCTTCCTTACTACTTATCTTTTCCTTCTCTTATCCCTGCAACATCTGTCAAGCATTACCCTAGGTCATTTAAAGCTTATAAAAACCTAGTCTAACGTCTTACTATAATATCATACATCTTAGTGACCTGTAACAACCGTCATTCTTCCTTACTACTTATCTTTTCCCTCTCTTATCCCTACAGCAAATGTCTAGCGTTACCCTAGGTCAGTTAGATCCTATGGCAAACTTGTCTAACGTCGTACAATATAATACACCTATGGGACCTGTAACAAACGTCATTCATCCTTACTACTTATCGTTTCCCTCTCTTATCCCTGCAACATCTGTCAAGCATTACCCTAGGCCATTTAAAGCTTATAAAAACCTAGTCTAACGTCTTACTATAATATCATACATCTTAGTGACCTGTAACAACCGTCATTCTTCCTTACTACTTATCTTTTGCCTCTCTTATCCCTACAGCAAATGTCTAGCGTTACCCTAGGTCAGTTAGATCCTATGGCAAACTTGTCTAACGTCTTATAATATCATACACCTATGGGACCTGTAACAACCGTCATTTATCCTTACTACTTATCTTTTCCCTCTCTTATCCCTGCAACATCTGTCTAGCGTTACTCTAGGTCAGTTAGAGCCTATGGGAACCTTGTCTAACGCCTTACAATATAATACACCTATGGGACCTGTAACAACCGTCATTCTTCAATACTACTTATCTTTTCCCTCTCTTATCCCTGCAACATCTGTCTAGCATTACCCTAGGCCATTTAAAGCTTATAAAAACCTAGTCTAACGTCTTACTATAATATCATACAACTTAGTGACCTGTAACAACCGTCATTCTTCCTTACTACTTATCTTTTCCCTCTCTTATTCCTACAGCAAATGTCTAGCCTTACCCTAGGTCAGTTGAGCCTATAGGAACCTTGTCTAACGTCTTACAATATCATACACCTATGGGACCTGTAACAACCGTCATTCATCCTTACTACTTATCTTTTCAATCTCTTATCCCTGCAATATCTGTCTAGCGTTACCCTAGGTAAGTTAGATCCTATGGGAACCTTGTCTAACGTCTTACAAAATAATACACCTATGGGACCTGTAACAACCGTCATCCTTCCTTACTACTTTTCTTTTCCCTATCTTATTCCTGCAACATCTGTCTAGCATTACCCTAGGTCACCTAAAGCTTATAAAAACCTAGTCTAACGTCTAACTATAATATCATACCTCTGTGTGACCTGTAACAACCGTCATTCTTCCTTACTACTTATCATTTCCCTCTCTTATCCCTGCAACATCTGTCTAGCGTTACCCTAGGTCATAAAAAGCTTATAAAAACCTAGTCTAACGTCTTACTCTAATATCATACCTCTGTGTGACCTGTAACAACCGTCATTCTTCCTTACTAATTATCTTTTCCCTCTCTTATCCCTACAGCAAATGTCTAGCGTTACCCTAGGTCAGATGAGCCTATAGGAACCTTGTCTAACGTCTTACAATATCATACACCTATGGGACCAGCAACAAACGTCATTCCTCCTTACTACTTATCTTTTCCCTCTCTTATCCCTGCAACATCTGTCTAGCGTTACCCTAGGTCAGTTAGAGCCTATGGGAACCTTGTCTAACGTCTTACAATATCATACATCTATGGGACCTGTAACAACCGTCATTCTTCCTTACTACTTATCTTTTCCCTCTTTTTACCCAGCAACATCTGTCTAGCATTACCCTAGGTCATTTAAAGCCTATAAAGACCTAGTCTAACGTTTTACTATAATATCATACATCTTAGTGACCTGTAACAACCGTCATTCTTCCTTACTACTTATCTTTTCCCTCTCTTATCCCTGCATCATCTGTCTAGCATTACCCTAGGTCATTTAAAGCTTATAAAAACCTAGTCTAACGTCTTACTATAATATCACACATCTTAGTGACCTGTACACCCGTCATTCTTCCTTACTACTTATCTTTTCCCTCTCTTATCCCTACAGAAAATGACTAGCCTTACCCTAGGTCAGTTGAGCCAATAGGAACCTTGTCTAACGTCTTACAATATCATACAACTATGGCACCTGTAACAACCGTCATTCTTCCTTACTACTTATCTTTCCCCTCTCTTATCCCTGTAACATCAATCTAGCATTACCCTAGGTCATTTAAAGCCTATAAAGACCTAGTCTAACCTCTTACTATAATATCATACTTCTTAGTGACCTGTAACAACCGTCATTCTTCCTTACTACTTATCTTTTCCCTCTCTTATCCCTGCATCATCTGTCTAGCATTACCCTAGGTTATTTAAAGCTTATAAAAACCTAGTCTAACGTCTTACTATAATATCATACATCTTAGTGACCTGTACACCCGTCATTCTTCCTTACTACTTATCTTTTCCCTCTCTTATCCCTACAGAAAATGACTAGCCTTACCCTAGGTCAGTTGAGCCAATAGGAACCTCGTCTAACGTCTTACAATATCATACACCTTTGGGACCTGTAACAACCGTCATTCTTCCTTACTACTTATCTTTTCCCTCTCTTATCCCTACAGAAAATGACTAGCCTTACCCTAGGTCAGTTGAGCCAATAGGAACCTTGTCTAACGTCTTACAATATCATACACCTATGGGACCTGTAACAACCGTCATTCTTCCTTACTACTTTTCTTTTCCCTTTCTTATCCCAGCAACATCTGTCTAGCATTACCCTAGGTCAGTTAGAGCCTATGGGGACCTTGTATAACGTCTTACAATATAATACACCTATGGGACCTGTAACAACCGTCATTCTTCCTTACTACTTATCTTTTCCCTCTCTTATCCCTGCAACATCTGTCTAGCGTTACCCTAGGTCAGTTAGAGCCTATGGGAACCTTGTCTAACGTCTTACAATATCATACACCTATGGGACCTGTAACAACCGTCATTCGTCCTTACTACTTACCTTTTCCCTCTCTTATTCCTGCAAGATCTGTCTAGCATTACCCTGGGTCATTTAAAGCTTATAAAAACCTAGTGTAACGTCTTACTATAATATCATACGTCTGTGTGACCTGTAACAACCGTCATTCTTCCTTACTACTTATCTTTTCCATCTCTTATTCCTGCAACATCTGTCTAGCGTTAATCTAGATCATTTAAAGCTTATAAAAACCTAGTCTAACGTCTTACTCTAATATCATACCTCTGTGTGACCTGTAACAACCGTCATTCTTCCTTACTACTTATCTTTTCCCTCTCTTATCCCTGCAACATCTGTCTAGCATTACCCAAGTCATTTAAAGCTCATAAAAACCTAGTCTAACGTCTTACTATAATATCATACATCTTAGTGACCTGTAATAACCGTCATTCTTCCATACTACTTATCTTTTCCCTCTCTTATCCCTGCAACATCTGTCTAGCATTACCCTAAGTCATTTAAAGCTTATAAAAACCGAGTCTAACGTCTTACTATAATATCATACCTCTGTGTGACCTGTAACAACCGTCATTCTTCCTTACTACTTATCTTTTCCCTCTCTTATCCCTGCATCATCTGTCTAGCGTTACCCTTGGTCAGTTAGAGCCTCTGGGAACCTTGTCTAACGTGTTAAAATATCATACACATATGGGACCTGTAACAAACGTCATTCTTCCTTACTACTTATCTTTTCCTTCTCCTATCCCTGCAACATCTGTCTAGCGTTACCCTAGGTCAGGTAGAGCCTATGGGAACCTTGTCTAACGTCTTACAATATCATACACCTCTGGGACCTTGTAACAACCGCCATTCTTCCTTACTACTTATCTTTTCCCTCTCTTATCCCTGCAACATCTGTCTAGCATTCTCCTAAGTCATTTAAAGCTTATAAAAACCTAGTCTAACTTCTTACTATAATATCATACTTCTGTGTGACCTGTAAGAACCGTCATTCTTACTTACTACTTATCTTTTCCATCTCTTATCCCTGCAACATCTGTCTAGCGTTACCCTAGGTCATTTGAAACTTATAAAAACCTAGTCTAACGTCTTACTATAATATCATACCTCTGTGTGACCTGTAACAACTGTCATTCTTCCTTACTACTTACCTTTTCCCTCTCTTATCCCTGCAACATCTGTCTAGCGTTACCCTAGGTCAGTTAGAGCCTGTGGGAAACTTGTCTAACGTCTTACAATATCATACACCTATGGGACCTGTAACAACCGTCATTCTTCCTTACTACTTATATTTTCCTTCTCTTATCCCTACAGCAAATGTCTTGCGTTACCCTAGGTCAGTTGGGCCTATAGCAACCTTGTCTAACCTCTTACAATATCATACACCTATGGGACCTGTAACAACCGTCATTTATCCTTACTACTTATCTTTTCCCTCTCTTATCCCTGCAACATCTGTCTAGCGTTACTCTAGGTCAGTTAGAGCCTATGGGAACCTTGTCTAACGTCTTACAATATCATACACCTATGGGACCTGTAACAACCGTCATTCTTCCTTACTACTTATCTTTTCTTTCTCTTGTCCCTGCAACATCTGTCTAGCATTACCTTAGGTCATTTAAAGCTTATAAAAACCTAGTCTAACGTCTTACTATAATATCATACAACTTAGTGACCTGTAACAACCGTCATTCTTCCTTACTACTTATCTTTTCCCTCTCTTATTCCTACAGCAAATGTCTAGCCTTACCCTAGGTCAGTTGAGCCTATAGGAACCTTGTCTAACGTCTTACAATATCATACACCTATGGGACCTGTAACAACCGTCATTCATCCTTACTACTTATCTTTTCCCTCTCTTATCCCTGCAACATCTGTCTAGCGTTACCCTAGGTCATATAAAGCTTATAAAAACCTAGTCTAACGTCTTACTCTAATATCATACCTCTGTGTGACCTGTAACAACCGTCATTCTTCCTTACTAATTATCTTTTCCCTCTCTTATCCCTACAGCAAATGTCTAGCGTTACCCTAGGTCAGATGAGCCTATAGGAACCTTGTCTAACGTCTTACAATATCATACACCTATGGGACCAGCAACAAACGTCATTCTTCCTTACTACTTATCTTTTCCCTCTCTTATCCCTGCAACATCTGTCTAGCGTTACCCTAGGTCAGTTAGAGCCTATGGGAACCTTGTCTAACGTCTTACAATATCATACATCTATGGGACCTGTAACAACCGTCATTCTTCCTTACTACTTATCTTTTCCCTCTCTTTACCCTGCAACATCTGTCTAGCATTACCCTAGGTCATTTAAAGCCTATAAAGACCTAGTCTAACGTTTTACTATAATATCATACATCTTAGTGACCTGTAACAACCGTCATTCTTCCTTACTACTTATCTTTTCCCTCTATTATCCCTACAGAAAATGACTAGCCTTACCCTAGGTCAGTTGAGCCAATAGGAACCTTGTCTAACGTCTTACTAAATCATACACCTATGGCACCTGTAACAACCGTCATTCTTCCTTACTACTTATCTTTCCCCTCTCTTATCCCTGCAACATCAATCTAGCATTACCCTAGGTCATTTAAAGCCTATAAAGACCTAGTCTAACGTCTTACTATAATATCATACATCTTAGTGAAATGTAACAACCGTCATTCTTCCTTACTACTTATTTTTTCCCTCTCTTATCCCTGCATCATCTGTCTAGCATTACCCTAGGTTATTTAAAGCTTATAAAAACCTAGTCTAACGTCTTACTATAATATCATACATCTTAGTGACCTGTACACCCGTCATTCTTCCTTACTACTTATCTTTTCCCTCTCTTATCCCTACAGAAAATGACTAGCCTTACCCTAGGTCAGTTGAGCCAATAGGAACCTTGTCTAACGTCTTACAATATCATACACCTATGGGACCTGTAACAACCGTCATTCTTCCTTACTACTTATCTTTTCCCTCTCTTATCCCTACAGAAAATGACTAGCCTTACCCTAGGTCAGTTGAGCCAATAGGAACCTTGTCTAACGTCTTACAATATCATACACCTATGGGACCTGTAACAACCGTCATTCTTCCTTACTACTTTTCTTTTCCCTTTCTTATCCCAGCAACATCTGTCTAGCATTACCCTAGGTCAGTTAGAGCCTATGGGGACCTTGTATAACGTCTTACAATATAATACACCTATGGGACCTTTAACAACCGTCATTCTTCCTTACTACTTATCTTTTCCCTCTCTTATCCCTGCAACATCTGTCTAGCGTTACCCTAGGTCAGTTAGAGCCTATGGGAACCTTGTCTAGCGTCTTACAAATATCATACACCTATGGGACCTGTAACAACCGTCATTCTTCCTTACTACTTTTCTTTTCCCTCTCTTATCCCAGCAACAACTGTCTAGCGTTACCCTAGGTCATTTAAAGCTTATAAAAACCTAGTTTAACGTCTTACTCTAATATCATACCTCTGTGTGACCTGTAACAACCGTCATTCTTCCTTACTACTTATCTTTTCCGTCTCTTATCCCTGCAACATCTGTCTATCGTTCCCTAGGTCATTTAAAGCTTATAACAACCTAGTCTAAAGTCTTACTCTAATATCATACCTCTGTGTGACCTGTAACAACCGTCATTCTCCCTTACTACTTATCTTTTCTCTCTCTTATCCCTGCAACATCTGTCTAGCATTACCCTAGTCATTTAAAGCTTATAAAAACCTAAACTAACGTCTTACTAAAATATCATACATCTTAGTGACCTGTAACAACCGTCATTCTTCCTTACTACTTATCTTTTCCCTCTCTTATCCGTGCAACATCTGTCTAGCGTTACCCTAGGTCATTTAAAGCTTATAAAAACCTAGTCTAACGTCTTACTATAATATCATACATCTTAGTGACCTGTAACTACCGTCATTCTTCCTTACTACTTGTCTTTTCCCTCTCTTATCCCTGCAACATCTGTCTAGCATTACCCTAGGCCATTTAAAGCTTATAAAAACCTAGTCTAACGTCTTACTATAATATCATACATCTTAGTGACCTGTAACAACCGTCATTCTTCCTTACTACTTATCTTTTCCCTCTCTTATCCCTGCAACATCTGTCTAGCATTACCCTAGGTCATTTAAAGCTTATAAAAACCTAGTCTAACGTCTTACTATAATATCATACATCTTAGTGACCTGTAACAACCGTCATTCTTCCTTACTACTTATCTTTTCCCTCTCTTATCCCTACAGCAAATGTCTAGCCTTACCCTAGGTCAGTTGAGCCTATAGGAACCTTGTCTAACGTCTTACAATATCATACACCTATGGGACCTGTAACAACCGTCATTCTTCCTTACTACTTATCGTTTCCCTCTCTTATCCCTGCAACATCTGTCTAGCATCACCCTAGGTCATTTAAAGCTTATAAAAACCTAGTCTAACGTCTTACTATAATATCATACATCTTAGTGTTCTGTAACAACCGTCATTTTTCCTTACTACTTATCTTTTCAATCTCTTATCCCTACAGCAAATGTCTAGCGTTACCCTAGGCAGTTAAGCCTATAGGAACCTTGTCTAACGTCTTACAATATCATACACCTATGGGACCTGTAACAACCGTCATTCTTCCTTACTACTTATCTTTTCCACTCTTATCCCAGCAACATCTGTCTAGCGTTACCCTAGGTCAGTTAAAGCCTATGGGAACCTTGTCTAACGTCTTACAATATCATACACTTATGGGACCTGTAACAACCGTCATTCTTCCTTACTACTTATCTTTTCCCTCTCTTATCCCTTCAACATCTGTCTAGCATTAACCTAGGTTATTTAAAGCTTATAAAAATCTAGTCTAACGTCTTACTATAATATCATACATCTTAGTGACCTGTAACAACCGTCATTCTTCATTACTACTTATCTTTTCCCTCTCTTATCCCTGCAACATCTGTCTAGCATTATCCTAGGTCATTTAAAGCTTATAAAAACCTAGTCTAACGTCTTACTATAATATCATACAACTTAGTTACCTGTAACAACCGTCATTCTTCCTTACTACTTATCTTTTCCCTCTCTTATCCCTGCAACATCTGTCTAGCGTTACCCTAGGTCATTTAAAGCTTTTAAAAACCTAGTCTAACGTCTTACTATAATATCATACACCTATGGGACCTGTAACAACCGTCATTCTTCCTTACTACTTATCTTTTCCCTCTCTTATCCCTGCAACATCTGTCTAGCGTTACCTAGGGTCATTTAAAGCTTATAAAAATTCAGTCTAACGTCTTACTATAATATCATACCACTGTGTGACCTGTAACAACCGTCATTCTTCCTTACTACTTATCTTTTCCATCTCTTATCCCTACAGCAAATGTCTAGCCTTACCCTAGTTCAGTTGAGCCTATAGGTACCTTGTCTAACGTCCTACAATATCATACACCTATGGGACCTGTAACAACCGTCATTCTTCCTTACTACTTATTTTTACCTTCTCTTATCACTGCAACATCTGTCTAGCATTACCCTAGGTCATTTAAAGCTTATAAAAACCTAGTCTAACGTCTTACTATAATATCATACCTCTGTGTGACCTGTAACAACCGTCATTCTTCCTTACTAGTTATCGTTTCCCTTTCTTATCCCTACAGCAAATGTCTAGCCTTACCCTAGGTCAGTTGAGCCTATAGGAACCTTGTCTAACGTCTTACAATATCATACACCTATGGGACCTGTAACATCCGTCATTCTTCCTTACTACTTATCTTTTCCCTCTCTTATTCCTGCCACATCTGTCTAGCGTTACCCTAGCTCAGTTAGAGCCTATGGGAACCTTGTCTAACGTCTTACAATATCATACACCTATGGGACCTGTAACAAACGTCATTCTTCCTTATTACTTATCTTTTCCTTCTCTTATCCCTGCAACATCTGTCTAGCATTACCCTAGGTCATTTAAAGCTTATAAAAACCTAGTCTAACGTCTTACTATAATATCATACCTCTGTGTGACCTGTAACAACCGTTATTCTTTCTTACTACTTATCTTTTCCCTCTCTTATCCCTGCAACATCTGTCTAGCATTACCCTAGGTCATTTAAAGCTTATAAAAACCTAGTCTAACGTGTTACTATAATATCATACCTCTGTGTGACCTGTAAAAACCGTCATTCTTCCTTACTACCTATCTTTTCCCTCTCTTATCCCTACAGCAAATGTCTAGCCTTACCCTAGTTCAGTTGAGCCTATAGGAACCTTGTCTAACGTCTTACAATATCATACACCTATGGGACCTGTAACAACCGTCATTTTTAATTACTACTTATCTTTTCCCTCTCTTATCCCTGCAACATCTGTCTAGCGTTACCCTAGGTCAGTTAGAGCCTATGGGAACCTTGTCTAACGTCTTACAATATCATACACCTATGGGACCTGTAACAACCGTCATTCTTCCTTACTACTTATCTTTTCCCTCTCTTATATCTGCAACATCTGTCTAGCGTTACCCTGGGTCATTTAAAGCTTATAAAAACCTAGTCTAACGTCTTACTATAATATCATACCTCTGTGTGACCTGTAACAACCGTCATTCTTCCTTACTACTTACCTTTTCCCTCTCTTATCCCTGAAACATCTGTCTAGCGTTACCCTAGGTCAGTTAGAGCCTATGGGAACCTTGTCTAACGTCTTACAATATCATACACCTATGGGACCTGTAACAACCGTCATTCTTCCTTACTACTTATCTTTTCCCTCTTTTATCCCTGCAACATCTGTCTAGCATTACCCTAGGTCATTTAAAGCTTATAAAAACCTAGTCTAACGTCTTACACTAATATAATACATCTTAGTGACCTGCAACAACCGTCATTCTTCCTTATTACTTATCTTTTCCCTTTCTTATCCCTACAGCAAATGTCTAGCGTTACCCTAGGTCAGTTGAGCCTATAGGAACCTTGTCTAACATCTTACAATATCATACACCTATGGGACCCGTAACAAAGGTCATTCTTCCTTACTACTTATCTTTTCCCTCCCTTATCCCTTCAACAGCTGTCTAGCATTGCCTTAGGTTATTTAAAGCTTATAAAGACCTAGTCTAACGTCTTACTTTAATATCATACATCTTAGTGACCTGTAGCAACCGTCATTCTTCCTTACTACTTATCTTTTCCCACTCTTATCCCTGCAACATCTGTCTAGCATTACCCTAGGTCATTTAAAGCTTACAAAAACCTAGTCTAACGTCTTACTATAATATCATACATCTTAGTGACCTGTAAAAACCGTCATTCTTCCTTACTACTTATCATTTCCCTCTCTTATCCCTGCAACATCTGTCTAGCGTTACCCTAGGTCAGTTAGAGCCTATGGGAACCTTGTCTAACGTGTTACAATATCATACATCTTAGTGACCTTTAACAACCGTCATTCGTAATTACTACTTATCTTTTCCCTCTCTTATCCCTGCAACATCTGTCTAGCGTTACCCTAGGTCATTTAAAGCTTATAAAAACCTAGTCTAACGTCTTACTATAATATCATACATCTTAGTGACCTGTAGCAACCGTCATTCTTCCTTACTACTTATCTTTTCCCTCTCTTATCCCTGCAACATCTGTCTAGCATTACCCTAGGCCATTTAAAGCTTATAAAAACCTAGTCTAACGTCTTACTATAATATCATACAACTTAGTGACCTGTAACAAAAGTCATTCTTCCTTACTACTTATCTTTTCCTTCTCTTATCCCTGCAACATCTGTCAAGCATTACCCTAGGTCATATAAGCTTATAAAAACCTAGTCTAACGTCTTACTATAATATCATACATCTTATTGACCTGTAACAACCGTCATTCTTCCTTACTACTTATCTTTTCCCTCTCTTATCCCTACAGCAAATGTCTAGCGTTACCCTAGGTCAGTTAGATCCTATGGCAAACTTGTCTAACGTCTTACAATATAATACACCTATGGGACCTGTAACAACCGTCATTCTTCCTTACTACTTATCGTGTCCCTCTCTTATCCCTGCAACATCTGTCTAGCATTACCCTAGGCCATTTAAAGCTTATAAAAACCTAGTCTAACGTCTTACTATAATATCATACATCTTAGTGACCTGTTACAACCGTCATTCTTCCTTACTACTTATCTTTTCCCTCTCTTATCCCTGCAACACCTGTCTAGCGTTACCCTAGGTCAGTTAGATCCTATGGGAAACTTGTCTAACGTCTTACAATATAATACACCTATGGGATCTGTAACAACCGTCATTCTTCCTTACTACTTATCTTTTCCCTCTCTTATCCCTACAGCAAATGTCTAGCCTTACCCTAGGTCAGTTGAGCCTATAGGAACCTTGTCTAACGTCTTACAATATCATACACCTATGGGACATGTAACAACCGTCATTCTTCCTTACTACTTATCATTTCTCTCTCTTATCCCTGCAACATCTGTCTAGCGTTACCCTAGGTTAGTTAGAGCCTATGGGAACCTTGTCTAACGTGTTACAATATCATACATCTTAGTGACCTGTAACAACCGTCATTCGTAATTACTACTTATCTTTTCCCTCTCTTATCCCTGCCACATCTGTCTAGCGTTACCCTAGGTCAGTTAGAGCCTATGGGAACCTTGTCTAACGTCTTACAATATCATACACCTATGGGACCTGTAACAACCGTCATTCTTCCTTACTACTTACCTTTTGCCTCTCTTATTCCTGCAAGATCTGTCTAGCATTACCCTGGGTCATTTAAAGCTTATAAAAACCTAGTGTAACGTCTTACTATAATAACATACCTCTGTGTGACCGGTAACAACCGTCGTTCTTCCTTACTACTTATCTTTTCCATCTCTTATTCCTGCAACATCTGTCTAGCGTTATTCTAGGTCATTTAAAGCTTATAAAAACCTAGTCTAACGTCTTACTCTAATATCATACCTCTGTGTGACCTGTAACAACCGTCATTCTTCCTTACCACTTATCTTTTCCCTCTCTTATCCCTGCAACATCTGTCTAGCATTACCCTAGTCATTTAAAGCTCATAAAAACCTAGTCTAACGTCTTACTATAATATCATACATCTTAGTGACCTGCAACAACCGTCATTCTTCCTTACTACTTATCTTTTCCCTCTCTTATCCCTGCAACATCTGTCTAGCATTACCCTAAGTCAATTAAAGCTTATAAAAACCGAGTCTAACGTCTTACTATAATATCATACCTCTGTGTGACCTGTAACAACCGTCATTCTTCCTTACTACTTATCTTTTCCCTCTCTTATCCCTGCAACATCTGTCTAACGTTACCCTAGGTCATTTAAAGCTTATAAAAACCTAGTCTAACGTCTTACTCTAATATCATACCTCTGTGTGACCTGTAACAACCGTAATTCTTCCTTACTACATATATTTTCCCTCTCTTATCCCTGCAACATCTGTCTAGCGTTACCCTTGGTCAGTTAGAGCCTATGGGAACCTTGTCTAACGTGTTACAATATCATACACCTATGGGACCTGTAATAACCGTCATTCTTAATTACTACTTATCTTCTCCTTCTCTTATCCCTGCAACATCTGTCTAGCATTACCCTAGGTCAGTTAGAGCATATAGGAACCTTGTCTAACGTCTTACAATATCATACACCTATGGGCCCTGTAACAACCGACATTCTTCCTTACTACTTATCTTTTCCTTCTCTTATCCCTGCAAGATCTGTCTAGCATTACCCTAGGTCAGTTAGAGCCTATGGGAACCTTGTCTAACGTGTAACAATATCATACACCTATGGGACCTGTAATAACCGTCATTCTTAATTACTACTTATCTTCTCCTTCTCTCATCCCTGCAACATCTGTCTAGCATTACCCTAGGTCATTTATAGCTTATAAAAATCTAGTCTAACGTCTTACTATAATATCATACCTCTGTGTGACCTGTAACAAGCGTCATTCTTTCTTACTACTTATCTCTTCCCTCTCTTATCCCTGCAACATCTGTCTAGCATTACCCTAGGTCATTTAAAGCTTATAAAAACCTAGTCTAACGTCTTACGCTAATATCATACCTCTGTGTGACATGTAACAACAGTCATTCTTCCTTACTACTTATCTTTTCCATCTCTTATCCCCGCAACATCTGTCTAGCGTTACCCTAGGTCATTTAAAGCTTATAAAAACCTAGTCTAACGTCTTACAATAATATCATACCTCTGTGTGACCTGTAACAAGCGTCATTCTTCCTTACTACTTATCTCTTCCCTCTCTTATCCCTGCAACATCTGTCTAGCATTACCCTAGGTCATTTAAAGCTTATAAAAACCTAGTCTAACGTCTTACTATAATATCATACATCTTAGTGACCTGTAACAACCGTCATTCTTCCTTACTACTTATCGTTTGCCTCTCTTGTCCCTGCAACATCTGTCTAGAGTTACCCTAGGTCAGTTAGAGCCTATGGGAACCTTGTCTAACGTCTTACAATATCATACACCTTTGGGACCTGTAACAACCGTCATTCTTCCATACTACTTATCTTTTCCCTCTCTTATCCCTGCAACATCTGTCTAGCATTACCCTAGGTCATTTAAAGCTTATAAAAAACCTAGTCTAACGACTTACTATAATATCATACAACTTAGTTACCTGTAACAACCGTCATTCTTCCTTACTACTTATCTTTTCCCTCTCTTATCCCTGCAACATCTGTCTAGCGTTACCCTAGGTCATTTAAAGCTTATAAAAACCTAGTCTAACGTCTTAAAATATCATACATCATAGTGATCTGTAAAAACCGTCATTCTTCATTACTACTTATCTTTTCCCTCTCTTATCCCTGCAACATCTGTCTAGCATTACCCTAGGTCATTTAAAGCTTATAAAAACCTAGTCTAACGTCTTACTATAATATCATACAACTTAGTTACCTGTAACAACCGTCATTCTTCCTTACTACTTATCTTTTCCCTCTCTTATCCCTACAGCAAATGTCTAGCCTTACCCTAGGTCAGTTGAGCCTATAGGAACTTTGTCTAACGTCTTACAATATCATACACCTATGGGACCTGTAACAACCGTCATTCTTACTTACTACTTATCATTTTCCTCTCTTATCCCTGCAACATCTGTCTAGCGTTACCCTAGGTCAGTTAGAGCCTATGGGAACCTTGTCTAACGTCTTACAATATCATCCACCTATGGGACCTGTAACAACCGTCGTTCTTCCATACTACTTATCTTTTCCCTCTCTTATCCCTGCAACATCTGTCTAGCATTACCCTAGGTCATTTAAAGCTTATAAATCCTAGTCTAACGTCTTACTATAATATCATACATCTTAGTGATCTATAACAACCGTCATTCTTCCTTACTACTTATCTTTTCCCTCTCTTATCCCTGCAACATCTGTCTAGCATTACCCTAGGTCATTTAAAGCTTATAAAAACCTAGTCTAACGCCTTACTATAATATCATACATCTTAGTGACCTGCAGCAACCGTCATTCTTCCTTACTACTTACCTTTTCCCTTTCTTATCCCTACAGCAAATGTCTAACAATACCCTAGGTCATTTAAAGCTTTTAAAAACCTAGTCTAACGTCTTACTATAATATCATACACCTATGGGACCTGTAACAACCGTCATTCTTCCTTACTACTTATCTTTTCCCTCTCTTATCCCTACAGCAAATGTCTAGCCTTACCCTAGGTAAGTTGAGCCTATAGGAACTTTGTCTAACGTCTTACAATATCATACACCTATGGGACCTGTAACAACCGTCATTCTTCCTTACTACTTATCTTTTCCCTCTCTTATCCCTGCCACATCTGTCTAGCGTTACCCTAGATCTGTTAGAGCCTATGGGAACCTTGTCTAACGTCTTGCAATATCATACACCTATGGGACCTGTAACAACCGTAATTCTTCCTTACTACTTATCTTTTCCCCCTCTTATCCCTGCAACATCTGTCTAGCATTACCCTAGGTCATTTAAAGCTTATAAAAAACCTAGTCTAACGTCTTACTATAATATCATACATCTTAGTGACCTGTAACAACCGTCATTCTTCCTTACTACTTATCTTTTCCCTCTCTTATCCCTGCAACATCTGTCTAGCGTTACCCTTGGTCAGTTAGAGCCTATGGGAACCTTGTCTAACGTGTTACAATATCATACACCTATGGGACCTGTAACAACCGTCATTCTTCCTTACTACTTATCTTTTCCTTCTCCTATCCCTGCAACATCTGTCTAGCGTTACCCTAGGTCAGGTAGAGCCTATGGGAACCTTGTCTAACGTCTTACAATATCATACACCTCTGGGACCTGTAACAACCGTCATTCTTCCTTACTACTTATCTTTTCTCTCTCTTATCCCTGCAACATCTGTCTAGCATTGCCCTAGGTCAGTTAGAGCCTATGGGAACCTTGTCTAACGTGTTACAATATCATACATCTTAGTGACCTGTAACAACCGTCATTCGTAATTACTACTTATCTTTTCCCTCTCTTATCCCTGCAACATCTGTCTAGCGTTACCCTAGGTTAGTTAGATCCTATGGGAACCTTGTCTAACGTGTTACAATATCATACATCTTAGTGACCTGTAACAACCGTCATTCGTAATTACTACTTATCTTTTCCCTCTCTTATCCCTGCCACATCTGTCTAGCGTTACCCTAGGTCATTTAAAGCTTATAAAAACCTAGTCTAACGTCTTACTATAATATCATACATCTTAGTGACCTGTAGCAACCGTCATTCTTCCTTACTACTTATCTTTTCCCTCTCTTATCCCTGCAACATCTGTCTAGCATTACCCTAGTCTATTTAAAGATTATAAAAACCTAGTATAACGTCTTACTATAATATCATACATCTTAGTGACCTGTAACAACCGTCATTCTTCCTTACTACTTATCTTTTCCTTCTCTTATCCCTGCAACATCTGTCAAGCATTACCCTAGGTCATTTAAAGCTTATAAAAACCTAGTCTAACGTCTTACTATAATATCATACATCTTAGTGACCTGTAACAACCGTCATTCATCCTTACTACTTATCTTTTCCCTCTCTTATCCCTACAGCAAATGTCTAGCGTTACCCTAGGTCAGTTAGATCCTATGGCAAACTTGTCTAACGTCTTACAATATAATACACCTATGGGACCTGTAACAAACGTCATTCATCCTTACTACTTATCGTTTCCCTCTCTTATCCCTGCAACATCTGTCAAGCATTACCCTAGGCCATTTAAAGCTTATAAAAACCTAGTCTAACGTCTTACTATAATATCATACATCTTAGTAACCTGTAACAACCGTCATTCTTCCTTACTACTTATCTTTTCCCTCTCTTATCCCTTCAACATCTGTCTAGCGTTACCCTAGGTCAGTTAGATCCTATGGGAAACTTGTCTAACGTCTTACAATATAATACACCTATGGGGTCTGTAACAACCGTCATTCTTCCTTACTACTTATCTTTTCCCTCTCTTATCCCTACAGCAAATGTCTAGCCTTACCCTAGGTCAGTTGAGCCTATAGGAACCTTGTCTAACGTCTTACAATATCATACACCTATGGGACATGTAACAACCGTCATTCTTCCTTACTACTTATCATTTCTCTCTCTTATCCCTGCAACATCTGTCTAGCGTTACCCTAGGTTAGTTAGAGCCTATGGGAACCTTGTCTAACGTGTTACAATATCATACATCTTAGTGACCTGTAACAACCGTCATTCGTAATTACTACTTATCTTTTCCCTCTCTTATCCCTGCCACATCTGTCTAGCGTTACCCTAGGTCAGTTAGAGCCTATGGGAACCTTGTCTAACGTCTTACAATATCATACACCTATGGGACCTGTAACAACCGTCATTCGTCCTTACTACTTACCTTTTCCCTCTCTTATTCCTGCAAGATCTGTCTAGCATTACCCTGGGTCATTTAAATCTTATAAAAACCTAGTGTAACGTCTTACTATAATATCATACCTCTGTGTGACCTGTAACAACCGTCATTCTTCCTTACTACTTATCTTTTCCATCTCTTATTCCTGCAACATCTGTCTAGCGTTAATCTAGGTCATTTAAAGCTTATAAAAACCTAGTCTAACGTCTTACTCTAATATCATACCTCTGTGTGACCTGTAACAACCGTCATTCTTCCTTACTACTTATCTTTTCCCTCTCTTATCCCTGCAACATCTGTCTAGCATTACCCTAGTCATTTAAAGCTCATAAAAACCTAGTCTAACGTCTTACTATAATATCATACATCTTAGTGACCTGTAATAACCGTCATTCTTCCTTACTACTTATCTTTTCCCTCTCTTATCCCTGCAACATCTGTCTAGCATTACCCTAAGTCATTTAAAGCTTATAAAAACCGAGTCTAACGTCTTACTATAATATCATACATCTGTGTGACCTGTAACAACCGTCATTCTTCCTTACTACTTATCTTTTCCCTCTCTTATCCCTGCATCATCTGTCTAGCGTTACCCTTGGTCAGTTAGAGCCTATGGGAACCTTGTCTAACGTGTTACAATATCATACACCTATGGGACCTGTAACAACCGTCATTCTTCCTTAATACTTATCTTTTCCTTCTCCTATCCCTGCAACATCTGTCTAGCGTTACCCTAGGTCAGTTAGAGCCTATGGGAACCTTGTCTAACGTCTTACAATATCATACACCTATGGGACCTGTAACAACCGTCATTCTTCTATACTACTTATCTTTTCCTTCTCCTATCCCTGCAACATCTGTCTAGCGTTACCCTAGGTCAGGTAGAGCCTATGGGAACCTTGTCTAACGTCTTACAATATCATACACCTCTGGGACCTGTAACAACCGTCACTCTTTCTTACTACTTATCTTTTCCCTCTCTTATCCCTGCAACATCTGTCTAGCATTCTCCTAGGTCATTTAAAGCTTATAAAAACCTATTCTAACGTCTTACTATAATATCATACTTCTGTGTGACCTGTAAGAACCGTCATTCTTCCTTACTACTTATCTTTTCCATCTCTTATCCCTGCAACATCTGTCTAGCGTTACCCTAGGTCATTTGAAACTTATAAAAACCTAGTCTAACGTCTTACTATAATATCATACCTCTGTGTGACCTGTAACAACTGTCATTCTTCCTTACTACTTACCTTTTCCCTCTCTTATCCCTGCAACATCTGTCTAGCGTTACCCTAGGTCAGTTAGAGCCTGTGGGAAACTTGTCTAACGTCTTTCAATATCATACACCTATGGGACCTGTAACTACCGTCATTCTTCCTTACTACTTATCTTTTCCTTCTCTTATCCCTACAGCAAATGTCTTGCGTTACCCTAGGTCAGTTGGGCCTATAGCAACCTTGTCTAACGTCTTACAATATCATACACCTATGGGACCTGTAACAACCGTCATTTATCCTTACTACTTATCTTTTCCCTCTCTTATCCCTGCAACATCTGTCTAGCGTTACTCTAGGTCAGTTAGAGCCTATGGGAACCTTGTCTAACGTCTTACAATATAATACACCTATGGGACCTGTAACAACCGTCATTCTTCAATACTACTTATCTTTTCCCTCTCTTATCCCTGCAACATCTGTCTAGCATTACCCTAGGCCATTTAAAGCTTATAAAAACCTAGTCTAACGTCTTACTATAATATCATACATGTTAGTGATCTGTAACAACCGTCATTCTTCCTTACTACTTATCTTTACCCTCCCTTATCCCTGCAACATCTGTCTAGCGTTACCCTAGGTCAGTGAGAGCCTATGGGAACCTTGTCTAACGTCTTACAATATCATACACCTATGGGACCTGTAACAACCGTCATTCTTCCTTACTACTTATCTTTTCTCTATCTTGTCCCTGCAACATCTGTCTAGCATTACCTTAGGTCATTTAAAGCTTATAAAAACCTAGTCTAACGTCTTACTATAATATCATACAACTTAGTGACCTGTAACAACCGTCATTCTTCCTTACTACTTATCTTTTCCCTCTCTTATTCCTACAGCAAATGTCTAGCCTTACCCTAGGTCAGTTGAGCCTATAGGAACCTTGTCTAACGTCTTACAATATCATACACCTATGGGACCTGTAACAACCGTCATTCATCCTTACTACTTATCTTTTCCCTCTCTTATCCCTGCAACATCTGTCTAGCGTTACCCTAGGTAAGTTAGATCCTATGGGAACCTTGTCTAACGTCTTACAAAATAACACACCTATGGGACCTGTAACAACCGTCATCCTTCCTTACTACTTTTCTTTTCCCTATCTTATTCCTGCAACATCTGTCTAGCATTACCCTAGGTCACCTAAAGCTTATAAAAACCTAGTCTAACGTCTAACTATAATATCATACCTCTGTGTGACCTGTAACAACCGTCATTCTTCCTTACTACTTATCATTTCCCTCTCTTATCCCTGCAACATCTGTCTAGCGTTACCCTAGGTCAGTTAGAGCCTATGGGAACCTTGTCTAACGTCTTACAATATCATACACCTATGGCACCTGTAA
This sequence comes from Prosapia bicincta, assembly GCA_036971475.1. Classification (NCBI taxonomy): domain Eukaryota; kingdom Metazoa; phylum Arthropoda; class Insecta; order Hemiptera; family Cercopidae; genus Prosapia; species Prosapia bicincta. The sequence goes on from JBAIZL010000006.1 coordinate 110,554,494, forward strand.
CAACCGTCATTCTTCCTTACTACTTATCTTTCCCCTCTCTTATCCCTGTAACATCAATCTAGCATTACCCTAGGTCATTTAAAGCCTATAAAGACCTAGTCTAACGTCTTACTATAATATCATACATCTTAGTGACCTGTAACAACCGTCATTCTTCCTTACTACTTATCTTTTCCCTCTCTTATCCCTTCATCATCTGTCTAGCATTACCCTAGGTTATTTAAAGCTTATAAAAACCTAGTCTAACGTCTTACTCTAATATCATACCTCTGTGTGACCTGTAACAACCGTCATTCTTCCTTACTACTTATCTTTTCCCTCTCTTATCCCTGCAACATCTGTCTAGCATTACCCTAGTCATTTAAAGCTCATAAAAACCTAGTCTAACGTCTTACTATAATATCATACATCTTAGTGACCTGTAATAACCGTCATTCTTCCTTACTACTTATCTTTTCCCTCTCTTATCCCTGCAACATCTGTCTAGCATTACCCTAAGTCATTTAAAGCTTATAAAAACCGAGTCTAACGTCTTACTATAATATCATACCTCTGTGTGACCTGTAACAACCGTCATTCTTCCTTACTACTTATCTTTTCCCTCTCTTATCCCTGCATCATCTGTCTAGCGTTACCCTTGGTCAGTTAGAGCCTATGGGAACCTTGTCTAACGTGTTACAATATCATACACCTATGGGACCTGTAACAACCGTCATTCTTCCTTAATACTTATCTTTTCCTTCTCCTATCCCTGCAACATCTGTCTAGCGTTACCCTAGGTCAGGTAGAGCCTATGGGAACCTTGTCTAACGTCTTACAATATCATACACCTCTGGGACCTTGTAACAACCGCCATTCTTCCTTACTACTTATCTTTTCCCTCTCTTATCCCTGCAACATCTGTCTAGCATTCTCCTAGGTCATTTAAAGCTTATAAAAACCTAGTCTAACTTCTTACTATAATATCATACTTCTGTGTGACCTGTAAGAACCGTCATTCTTACTTACTACTTATCTTTTCCATCTCTTATCCCTGCAACATCTGTCTAGCGTTACCCTAGTTCATTTGAAACTTATAAAAACCTAGTCTAACGTCTTACTATAATATCATACCTCTGTGTGACCTGTAACAACTGTCATTCTTCCTTACTACTTACCTTTTCCCTCTCTTATCCCTGCAACATCTGTCTAGCATTACCCTAGGTCATTTTAAGCTTATAAAAACCTAGTCTAACGCCTTACTATAATATCTTACATCTTAGTGACCTGCAGCAACCGTCATTCTTCCTTACTACTTATCTTTTCCCTTTCTTATCCCTACAGCAAATGTCTAGCGTTTCCCTAGGTCAGTTGAGAATATAGGAACCTTGCCTAACGTCTTACAATATCATACACCTATGGGACCTGTAACAACCGTCATTCTTCCTTACTACTTATCATTTCCCTCTCTTATCCCTGCAACATCTGTCTAGCGTTACCCTAGGTCAGTTAGAGCCTATGGGAACCTTGTCTAACGTGTTACAATATCATACACCTATGGGACATGTAACAACCGTCATTCTTCCTTACTACTTATCTTTTCCTTCTCCTATCCCTGCAACATCTGTCTAGCGTTACCCTAGGTCAGGTAGAGCCTATGGGAACCTTGTCTAACGTCTTACAATATCATACACCTCTGGGACCTGTAACAACCGTCATTCTTCCTTACTACTTATCTTTTCCCTCTCTTATCCCTGCAACATCTGTCTAGCATTCTCCTAGGTCATTTAAAGCTTATAAAAACCTAGTCTAACGTCTTACTATAATATCATACTTCTGTGTGACCTGTAAGAACCGTCATTCTTCCTTACTACTTATCTTTTCCATCTCTTATCCCTGCAACATCTGTCTAGCGTTACCCTAGGTCATTTGAAACTTATAAAAACCTAGTCTAACGTCTTACTATAATATCATACCTCTGTGTGACCTGTAACAACCGTCATTCTTCCTTACTACTTATCATTTCCCTCTCTTATCCCTGCAACATCTGTCTAGCGTTACCCTAGGTCATATAAAGCTTATAAAAACCTAGTATAACGTCTTACTCTAATATCATACCTCTGTGTGACCTGTAACAACCGTCATTCTTCCTTACTACTTATCTTTTCCCTCTCTTATCCCTACAGCAAATGTCTAGCGTTACCCTAGGTCAGATGAGCCTATAGGAACCTTGTCTAACGTCTTACAATATCATACACCTATGGGACCAGCAACAAACGTCATTCTTCCTTACTACTTATCTTTTCCCTCTCTTATCCCTGCAACATCTGTCTAGCATTACCCTAGGCCATTTAAAGCTTATAAAAACCTAGTCTAACGTCTTACTATAATATCATACATCTTAGTGACCTGTAACAACCGTCATTCTTCCTTACTACTTATCTTTTCCCTCTCTTTACCCTGCAACATCTGTCTAGCATTACCCTAGGTCATTTAAAGCCTATAAAGACCTAGTCTAACGTTTTACTATAATATCATACATCTTAGTGACCTGTAACAACCGTCATTCTTCCTTACTACTTATCTTTTCCCTCTCTTATCCCTGCATCATCTGTCTAGCATTACCCTAGGTCATTTAAAGCTTATAAAAACCTAGTCTAACGTCTTACTATAATATCATACATCTTAGTGACCTGTACACCCGTCATTCTTCCTTACTACTTATCTTTTCCCTCTCTTATCCCTACAGAAAATGACTAGCCTTACCCTAGGTCAGTTGAGCCAATAGGAACCTTGTCTAACGTCTTACAATATCATACACCTATGGGACCTGTAACAACCGTCATTCTTCCTTACTACTTATCTTTTCCCTCTATTATCCCTGCAAAATCTGTCTAGCGTTACCATAGGTCATTTAAAGCTTATAAAAACCTAGTCTAACTTCTTACTCTAATATTTTACCACTGTGTGACCTGTAACAACCGTCATTCTTCCTTACTACTTCTCTTTTCCCTCTCTTATCCCTGCAACATCTGTCTAGCATTACCCTAGTCTATTTAAAGCTTATAAAAACCTAGTATAACGTCTTACTATAATATCATACATCTTAGTGACCTGTAACAACCGTCATTCTTCCTTACTACTTATCTTTTCCTTCTCTTATCCCTGCAACATCTGTCAAGCATTACCCTAGGTCATTTAAAGCTTATAAAAACCTAGTCTAACGTCTTACTATAATATCATACATCTTAGTGACCTGTAACAACCGTCATTCTTCCTTACTACCTATCTTTTCCCTCTCTTATCCCTACAGCGAATGTCTAGCGTTACCCTAGGTCAGTTAGATCCTATGGCAAACTTGTCTAACGTCTTACAATATAATACACCTATGGGACCTGTAACAAACGTCATTCATCCTTACTACTTATCGTTTCCCTCTCTTATCCCTGCAACATCTGTCAAGCATTACCCTAGGCCATTTAAAGCTTATAAAAACCTAGTGTAACGTCTTACTAAAATATCATACATCTTAGTAACCTGTAACAACCGTCATTCTTCCTTACTACTTATCTTTTCCCTCTCTTATCCCTGCAACATCTGTCTAGCGTTACCCTAGGTCAGTTAGATCCTATGGGAAACTTGTCTAACGTCTTACAATATAATACACCTATGGGATCTGTAACAACCGTCATTCTTCCTTACTACTTATCTCTTCCCTCTCTTATCCCTACAGCAAATGTCTAGCCTTACCCTAGGTCAGTTGAGCCTATAGGAACCTTGTCTAACGTCTTACAATATCATACACCTATGGGACATGTAACAACCGTCATTCTTCCTTACTACTTATCATTTCTCTCTCTTATCCCTGCAACATCTGTCTAGCGTTACCCTAGGTTAGTTAGAGCCTATGGGAACCTTGTCTAACGTGTTACAATATCATACATCTTAGTGACCTGTAACAACCGTCATTCGTAATTACTACTTATCTTTTCCCTCTCTTATCCCTGCCACATCTGTCTAGCGTTACCCTAGGTCAGTTAGAGTCTATGGGAACCTTGTCTAACGTCTTACAATATCATACACCTATGGGACCTGTAACAACCGTCATTCGTCCTTACTACTTACCTTTTCCCTCTCTTATTCCTGCAAGATCTGTCTAGCATTACCCTGATTCATTTAAATCTTATAAAAACCTAGTGTAACGTCTTACTATAATATCATACCTCTGTGTGACCTGTAACAACCGTCATTCTTCCTTACTACTTATCTTTTCCATCTCTTATTCCTGCAACATCTGTCTAGCGTTAATCTAGGTCATTTAAAGCTTATAAAAACCTAGTCTAACGTCTTACTCTAATATCATACCTCTGTGTGACCTGTAACAACCGTCATTCTTCCTTACTACTTATCTTTTCCCTCTCTTATACCTGCAACATCTGTCTAGCATTACCCTAGTCATTTAAAGCTCATAAAAACCTAGTCTAACGTCTTACTATAATATCATACATCTTAGTGACCTGTAATAACCGTCATTCTTCCTTACTACTTATCTTTTCCCTCTCTTATCCCTGCAACATCTGTCTAGCATTACCCTAAGTCATTTAAAGCTTATAAAACCCGAGTCTAACGTCTTACTATAATATCATACCTCTTTGTGACCTGTAACAACCGTCATTCTTTTTTACTACTTATCTTTTCCCTCTCTTATCCCTGCATCATCTGTCTAGCGTTACCCTTGGTCAGTTAGAGCCTATGGGAACCTTGTCTAACGTGTTACAATATCATACACCTATGGGACCTGTAACAACCGTCATTCTTCCTTAATACTTATCTTTTCCTTCTCCTATCCCTGCAACATCTGTCTAGCGTTACCCTAGGTCAGGTAGAGCCTATGGGAACCTTGTCTAACGTCTTACAATATCATACACCTCTGGGACCTGTAACAACCGTCATTCTTCCTTACTACTTATCTTTTCCCTCTCTTATCCCTGCAACATCTGTCTAGCATTCTCCTAGGTCATTTAAAGCTTATAAAAACCTAGTCTAACGTCTAACTATAATATCATACTTCTGTGTGACCTGTAAGAACCGTCATTCGTCCTTACTACTTATCTTTTCCATCTCTTATCCCTGCAACATCTGTCTAGCGTTACCCTAGGTCATTTGAAACTTATAAAAACCTAGTCTAACGTCTTACTATAATATCATACCTCTGTGTGACCTGTAACAACTGTCATTCTTCCTTACTACTTACCTTTTCCCTCTCTTATCCCTGCAACATCTGTCTAGCGTTACCCTAGGTCAGTTAGAGCCTGTGGGAAACTTGTCTAACGTCTTACAATATCATACACCTATGGGACCTGTAACAACCGTCATTCTTCCTTACTACTTATCTTTTCCTTCTCTTATCCCTACAGCAAATGTCTTGCGTCACCCTAGGTCAGTTGGGCCTATAGCAACCTTGTCTAACGTCTTACAATATCATACACCTATGGGACCTGTAACAACCGTCATTTATCCTTACTACTTATCTTTTCCCTCTCTTATCCCTGCAACATCTGTCTAGCATTCTCCTAGGTCATTTAAAGCTTATAAAAACCTAGTCTAACGTCTAACTATAATATCATACTTCTGTGTGACCTGTAAGAACCGTCATTCGTCCTTACTACTTATCTTTTCCATCTCTTATCCCTGCAACATCTGTCTAGCGTTACCCTAGGTCATTTGAAACTTATAAAAACCTAGTCTAACGTCTTACTATAATATCATACCTCTGTGTGACCTGTAACAACTGTCATTCTTCCTTACTACTTACCTTTTCCCTCTCTTATCCCTGCAACATCTGTCTAGCGTTACCCTAGGTCAGTTAGAGCCTGTGGGAAACTTGTCTAACGTCTTACAATATCATACACCTATGGGACCTGTAACAACCGTCATTCTTCCTTACTACTTATCTTTTCCTTCTCTTATCCCTACAGCAAATGTCTTGCGTCACCCTAGGTCAGTTGGGCCTATAGCAACCTTGTCTAACGTCTTACAATATCATACACCTATGGGACCTGTAACAACCGTCATTTATCCTTACTACTTATCTTTTCCCTCTCTTATCCCTGCAACATCTGTCTAGCGTTACTCTAGGTCAGTTAGAGCCTATGAGAACCTTGTCTAACGTCTTACAATATAATACACCTATGGGACCTGTAACAACCGTCATTCTTCAATACTACTTATCCTTTCCCTCTCTTATCCCTGCAACATCTGTCTAGCATTACCCTAGGCCATTTAAAGCTTATAAAAACCTAGTCTAACGTCTTACTATAATATCATACATGTTAGTGATCTGTAACAACCGTCATTCTTCCTTACTACTTATCTTTACCCTCCCTTATCCCTGCAACATCTGTCTAGCGTTACCCTAGGTCAGTGAGAGCCTATGGGAACCTTGTCTAACGTCTTACAATATCATACACCTATGGGACCTGTAACAACCGTCATTCTTCCTTACTACTTATCTTTTCTCTCTCTTGTCCCTGCAACATCTGTCTAGCATTACCTTAGGTCATTTAAAGCTTATAAAAACCTAGTCTAACGTCTTACTATAATATCATACAACTTAGTGACCTGTAACAACCGTCATTCTTCCTTACTACTTATCTTTTCCCTCTCTTATTCCTACAGCAAATGTCTAGCCTTACCCTAGGTCAGTTGAGCCTATAGGAACCTTGTCTAACGTCTTACAATATCATACACCTATGGGACCTGTAACAACCGTCATTCATCCTTACTACTTATCTTTTCCCTCTCTTATCCCTGCAACATCTGTCTAGCGTTACCCTAGGTAAGTTAGATCCTATGGGAACCTTGTCTAACGTCTTACTAAATAATACACCTATGGGACCTGTAACAACCGTCATCCTTCCTTACTACTTTTCTTTTCCCTATCTTATTCCTGCAACATCTGTCTAGCATTACCCTAGGTCACCTAAAGCTTATAAAAACCTAGTCTAACGTCTAACTATAATATCATACCTCTGTGTGACCTGTAACAACCGTCATTCTTCCTTACTACTTATCATTTCCCTCTCTTATCCCTGCAACATCTGTCTAGCGTTACCCTAGGTCATATAAAGCTTATAAAAACCTAGTCTAACGTCTTACTCTAATATCATACCTCTGTGTGACCTGTAACAACCGTCATTCTCCCTTACTAATTATCTTTTCCCTCCCTTATCCCTACAGCAAATGTCTAGCGTTACCCTAGGTCAGATGAGCCTATAGGAACCTTGTCTAACGTCTTACAATATCATACACCTATGGGACCAGCAACAAACGTCATTCTTCCTTACTACTTATCTTTTCCCTCTCTTTACCCTGCAACATCTGTCTAGCATTACCCTAGGTCATTTAAAGCCTATAAAGACCTAGTCTAACGTTTTACTATAATATCATACATCTTAGTGACCTGTAACAACCGTCATTCTTCCTTACTACTTATCTTTTCCCTCTCTTATCCCTACAGAAAATGACTAGCCTTACCCTAGGTCAGTTGAGCCAATAGGAACCTTGTCTAACGTCTTACAATATCATACACCTATGGCACCTGTAACAACCGTCATTCTTCCTTACTACTTATCTTAACCCCTCTCTTATCCCTGTAACATCAATCTAGCATTACCCTAGGTCATTTAAAGCCTATAAAGACCTAGTCTAACGTCTTACTATAATATCATACATCTTAGTGACCTGTAACAACCGTCATTCTTCCTTACTACTTATCTTTCCCCTCTCTTATCCCTGTAACATCAATCTAGTATTACCCTAGGTCATTTAAAGAATAAAGACCTAGTCTAACGTCTTACTATAATATCATACATCTTAGTGACCTGTAACAACCGTCATTCTTCCTTACTACTTATCTTTTCCCTCTCTTATCCCTGCATCATCTGTCTAGCATTACCCTAGGTTATTTAAAGCTTATAAAAACCTAGTCTAACGTCTTACTATAATATCATACATCTTAGTGACCTGTACACCCGTCATTCTTCCTTACTACTTATCTTTTCCCTCTCTTATCCCTACAGAAAATGACTAGCCTTACCCTAGGTCAGTTGAGCCAATAGGAACCTTGTCTAACGTCTTACAATATCATACACCTATGGGACCTGTAACAACCGTCATTCTTCCTTACTACTTATCTTTTCCCTCTCTTATCCCTACAGAAAATAACTAGCCTTACCCTAGGTCAGTTGAGCCAATAGGAACCTTGTCTAACGTCTTACAATATCATACACCTATGGGACCTGTAACAACCGTCATTCTTCCTTACTACTTTTCTTTTCCCTTTCTTATCCCAGCAACATCTGTCTAGCATTATCCTAGGTCAGTTAGAGCCTATGGGGACCTTGTATAACGTCTTACAATATAATACACCTATGGGACCTGTAACAACCGTCATTCTTCCTTACTACTTATCTTTTCCCTCTCTTATCCCTGCAACATCTGTCTAGCGTTACCCTAGGTCAGTTAGAGCCTATGGGAACCTTGTCTAACGTCTTACAATATCATACACCTATGGGACCTGTAACAACCGTCATTCGTCCTTACTACTTACCTTTTCCCTCTCTTATTCCTGCAAGATCTGTCTAGCATTACCCTGGGTCATTTAACGCTTATAAAAACCTAGTGTAACGTCTTACTATAATATCATACGTCTGTGTGACCTGTAACAACCGTCATTCTTCCTTACTACTTATCTTTTCCATCTCTTATTCCTGCAACATCTGTCTAGCGTTAATCTAGGTCATTTAAAGCTTATAAAAACCTAGTCTAACGTCTTACTCTAATATCATACCTCTGTGTGACCTGTAACAACCGTCATTCTTCCTTACTACTTATCTTTTCCCTCTCTTATCCCTGCAACATCTGTCTAGCATTACCCTAGTCATTTAAAGCTCATAAAAACCTAGTCTAACGTCTTACTATAATATCATACATCTTAGTGACCTGTAATAACCGTCATTCTTCCTTACTACTTATCTTTTCCCTCTCTTATCCCTGCAACATCTGTCTAGCATTACCCTAAGTCATTTAAAGCTTATAAAAACCGAGTCTAACGTCTTACTATAATATCATACCTCTGTGTGACCTGTAACAACCGTCATTCTTCCTTACTACTTATCTTTTCCCTCTCTTATCCCTGCATCATCTGTCTAGCGTTACCCTTGGTCAGTTAGAGCCTATGGGAACCTTGTCTAACGTGTTACAATATCATACACCTATGGGACCTGTAACAACCGTCATTCTTCCTTAATACTTATCTTTTCCTTCTCCTATCCCTGCAACATCTGTCTAGCGTTACCCTAGGTCAGGTAGAGCCTATAGGAACCTTGTCTAACGTCTTACAATATCATACACCTCTGGGACCTTGTAACAACCGCCATTCTTCCTTACTACTTATCTTTTCCCTCTCTTATCCCTGCAACATCTGTCTAGCATTCTCCTAGGTCATTTAAAGCTTATAAAAACCTAGTCTAACTTCTTACTATAATATCATACTTCTGTGTGACCTGTAAGAACCGTCATTCTTACTTACTACTTATCTTTTCCATCTCTTATCCCTGCAACATCTGTCTAGCGTTACCCTAGGTCATTTGAAACTTATAAAAACCTAGTCTAACGTCTTACTATAATATCATACCTCTGTGTGACCTGTAACAACTGTCATTCTTCCTTACTACTTACCTTTTCCCTCTCTTATCCCTGCAACATCTGTCTAGCATTACCCTAGGTCATTTTAGGCTTATAAAAACCTAGTCTAACGCCTTACTATAATATCTTACATCTTAGTGACCTGCAGCAACCGTCATTCTTCCTTACTACTTATCTTTTCCCTTTCTTATCCCTACAGCAAATGTATAGCGTTTCCCTAGGACAGTTGAGAATCTAGGAACCTTGCCTAACGTCTTACAATATCATACACCTATGGGACCTGTAACAACCGTCATTCTTCCTTACTACTTATCATTTCCCTCTCTTATCCCTGCAACATCTGTCTAGCGTTACCCTAGGTCAGTTAGAGCCTATGGGAACCTTGTCTAACGTGTTACAATATCATACACCTATGGGACCTGTAACAACCGTCATTCTTCCTTACTACTTATCTTTTCCTTCTCCTATCCCTGCAACATCTGTCTAGCGTTACCCTAGGTCAGGTAGAGCCTATGGGAACCTTGTCTAACGTCTTACAATATCATACACCTCTGGGACCTGTAACAATCGTCATTCTTCCTTACTACTTATCTTTTCCCTCTCTTATCCCTGCAACATCTGTCTAGCATTCTCCTAGGTCATTTAAAGCTTATAAAAACCTAGTCTAACGTCTTACTATAATATCATACTTCTGTGTGACCTGTAAGAACCGTCATTCTTCCTTACTACTAATCTTTTCCATCTCTTATCCCTGCAACATCTGTCTAGCGTTACCCTAGGTCATTTGAAACTTATAAAAACCTAGTCTAAAGTCTTACTATAATATCATACCTCTGTGTGACCTGTAACAACTGTCATTCTTCCTTACTACTTACCTTTTCCCTCTCTTATCCCTGCAACATCTGTCTAGCGTTACCCTAGGTCAGTTAGAGCCTGTGGGAAACTTGTCTAACGTCTTACAATATCATACACCTATGGGACCTGTAACAACCGTCATTCTTCCTCACTACTTATCTTTTCCTTCTCTTATCCCTACAGCAAATGTCTTGCGTTACCCTAGGTCAGTTGGGCCTATAGCAACCTTGTCTAACGTCTTACAATATCATACACCTATGGGACCTGTAACAACCGTCATTTATCCTTACTACTTATCTTTTCCCTCTCTTATCCCTGCAACATCTGTCTAGCGTTACTCTAGGTCAGTTAGAGCCTATGGGAACCTTGTCTAACGTCTTACAATATAATACACCTATGGGACCTGTAACAACCGTCATTCTTCAATACTACTTATCTTTTCCCTCTCTTATCCCTGCAACATCTGTCTAGCATTACCCTAGGCCATTTAAAGCTTAGAAAAACCTAGTCTAACGTCTTACTATAATATCATACATGTTAGTGATCTGTAACAACCGTCATTCTTCCTTACTACTTATCTTTACCCTCCCTTATCCCTGCAACATCTGTCTAGCGTTACCCTAGGTCAGTGAGAGCCCATGGGAACCTTGTCTAACGTCTTACAATATCATACACCTATGGGACCTGTAACAACCGTCATTCATCCTTACTACTTATCTTTTCCTCTCTTGTCCCTGCAACATCTGTCTAGCATTACCTTAGGTCATTTAAAGCTTATAAAAACCTAGTCTAACGTCTTACTATAATATCATACAACTTAGTGACCTGTAACAACCGTCATTCTTCCTTACTACTTATCTTTTCCCTCACTTATTCCTACAGCAAATGTCTAGCCTTACCCTAGGTCAGTTGAGCCTATAGGAACCTTGTCTAACGTCTTACAATATCATACACCTATGGGACCTGTAACAACCGTCATTCATCCTTACTACTTATCTTTTCCTCTCTTATCCCTGCAACATCTGTCTAGCGTTACCCTAGGTAAGTTAGATCCTATGGGAACCTTGTCTAACGTCTTACAAAATAATACACCTATGGGACCTGTAACAACCGTCATCCTTCCTTACTACTTTTCTTTTCCCTATCTTATTCCTGCAACATCTGTCTAGCATTACCCTAGGTCACCTAAAGCTTATAAAAACCTAGTCTAACGTCTAACTATAATATCATACCTCTGTGTGACCTGTAACAACCGTCATTCTTCCTTACTACTTATCATTTCCCTCTCTTATCCCTGCAACATCTGTCTAGCGTTACCCTAGGTCATATAAAGCTTATAAAAACCTAGTCTAACGTCTTACTCTAATATCATACCTCTGTGTGACCTGTAACAACCGTCATTCTTCCTTACTACTTATCGTTTCCCTCTCTTATCCCTACAGCAAATGTCTAGCGTTACCCTAGGTCAGATGAGCCTATAGGAACCTTGTCTAACGTCTTACATCATCATACACCTATGGGACCAGCAACAAACGTCATTCTTCCTTACTACTTATCTTTTCCCTCTCTTATCCCTGCAACATCTGTCTAGCATTACCCTAGGCCATTTAAAGCTTATAAAAACCTAGTCTAACGTCTTACTATAATATCATACATCTTAGTGACCTGTAACAACCGTCATTCTTCCTTACTACTTATCTTTTCCCTCTCTTATCCCTACAGAAAATGACTAGCCTTACCCTAGGTCAGTTGAGCCAATAGGAACCTTGTCTAACGTCTTACAATATCATACACCTATGGCACCTGTAACAACCGTCATTCTTCCTTACTACTTATCTTTCCCCTCTCTTATCCCTGCAACATCAATCTAGCATTACCCTAGGTCATTTAAAGCCTATAAAGACCTAGTCTAACGTCTTACTATAATATCATACATCTTAGTGACATGTAACAACCGTCATTCTTCCTTACTACTTATCTTTTCCCTCTCTTATCCCTGCATCATCTGTCTAGCATTACCCTAGGTCATTTAAAGCTTATAAAAACCTAGTCTAACGTCTAACTATAATATCATACCTCTGTGTGACCTGTAACAACCGTCATTCTTCCTTACTACTTATCATTTCCCTCTCTTATCCCTGCAACATCTGTCTAGCGTTACCCTAGGTCATATAAAGCTTATAAAAACCTAGTCTAACGTCTTACTCTAATATCATACCTCTGTGTGACCTGTAACAACCGTCATTCTTCCTTACTACTTATCGTTTCCCTCTCTTATCCCTACAGCAAATGTCTAGCGTTACCCTAGGTCAGATGAGCCTATAGGAACCTTGTCTAACGTCTTACATCATCATACACCTATGGGACCAGCAACAAACGTCATTCTTCCTTACTACTTATCTTTTCCCTCTCTTATCCCTGCAACATCTGTCTAGCATTACCCTAGGCCATTTAAAGCTTATAAAAACCTAGTCTAACGTCTTACTATAATATCATACATCTTAGTGACCTGTACACCCGTCATTCTTCCTTACTACTTATCTTTTCCCTCTCTTATCCCTACAGAAAATGACTAGCCTTACCCTAGGTCAGTTGAGCCAATAGGAACCTTGTCTAACGTCTTACAATATCATACACCTATGGGACCTGTAACAACCGTCATTCTTCCTTACTACTTATCTTTTCCCTCTCTTATCCCTACAGAAAATGACTAGCCTTACCCTAGGTCAGTTGAGCCAATAGGAACCTTGTCTAACGTCTTACAATATCATACACCTATGGGACCTGTAACAACCGTCATTCTTCCTTACTACTTTTCTTTTCCCTTTCTTATCCCAGCAACATCTGTCTAGCATTACCCTAGGTCAGTTAGAGCCTATGGGGACCTTGTATAACGTCTTACAATATAATACACCTATGGGACCTGTAACAACCGTCATTATTCCTTACTACTTATCTTTTCCCTCTCTTATCCCTGCAACATCTGTCTAGCGTTACCCTAGGTCAGTTAGAGCCTATGGGAACCTTGTCTAGCGTCTTACAAATATAATACACCTATGGGACCTGTAACAACCGTCATTCTTCCTTACTACTTATCTTTTCCCTCTCTTATCCCTGCAACATCTGTCTAGCGTTACCCTAGGTCAGTTAGAGCCTATGGGAACCTTGTCTAGCGTCTTACAAATATAATACACCTATGGGACCTGTAACAACCGTCATTCTTCCTTACCACTTTTTTTTTCCCTCTCTTATCCCTGCAACAACTGTCTAGCGTTACCCTAGGTCATTTAAAGCTTATAAAAACCTAGTCTAACGTCTTACTATAATATCATACATCTTAGTGACCTGTAACAACCGTCATTCTTCCTTACTACTTTTCTTTTCCCTTTCTTATCCCTGCAACATCTGTCTAGCGTTACCCTAGGTCAGTTAGAGCCTATGGGGACCTTGTATAACGTCTTACAATATAATACACCTATGGGACCTGTAACAACCGTCATTCTTCCTTACTACTTATCTTTTCCCTCTCTTATCCCTGCAACAACTGTCTAGCGTTACCCTAGGTCATTTAAAGCTTATAAAAACCTAGTCTAACGTCTCACTATAATATCATACATCTTAGTGACCTGTAACAACCGTCATTCTTCCTTACTACTTATCTTTTCCCTCTCTTATCCCTACAGAAAATGACTAGCCTTACCCTAGGTCAGTTGAGCCAATAGGAATCTTGTCTAACGTCTTACAATATCATACACCTATGGGACCTGTAACAACCGTCATTCTTCCTTACTACTTATCTTTTCCCTCTCTTATCCCTACAGAAAATGACTAGCCTTACCCTAGGTCAGTTGAGCCAATACGAAACCTTGTCTAACGTCTTACAATATCATACACCTTTGGGACCTGTAACAACCGTCATTCTTCCTTACTACTTTTCTTTTCCCTTTCTTATCCCTACAGCAAATGTCTAGCGTTACCCTAGGTCGGTTAGAGCCTATGGGAACCTTGTGTAACGTGTTAAAATATCATACACCTATGGGACCTGTAACAACCGTCATTCTTAATTACTACTTATCTTTTCCCTCTCTTATCATTGCAACATCTGTCTAGCATTACCCTAGGTCATTTAAAGCTTATACAAACCTAGTCTAACGTCTTACTATAATATCATACCTCTGTGTGACCTGTAACAACCGTCATTCTTCCTTACTACTTACCTTTTCCCTCTCTTATCCCTACAGCAAATGTCTAGCGTTACCCTAGGTCAGTTGAGCCTATAGGAACCTTGTCTAACGTCTTACAATATCATACACCTATGGGACCTGTAACAACCGTCATTCTTCCTTACTACTTATCGTTTCCCTCTCTTATCCCTGCAACATCTGTCTAGCGTTACCCTAGGTCAGTTAGAGCCTATGGGAACCTTGCCTAACGTCTTACAATATAATACACCTATGGGACCTGTAACAACCGTCATTCTTCCTTACTACTTATCATTTCCCTCTCTTATCCCTGCAACATCTGTCTAGCATTACCTTAGGTCATTTAAAGCTTATAAAAACCTAGTCTAACGTCTTACTATAATATCATACAACTTAGTGACCTGTAACAACCGTCATTCTTCCTTACTACTTATCTTTTCCCTCTCTTATTCCTACAGCAAATGTCTAGCCTTACCCTAGGTCAGTTGAGCCTATAGGAACCTTGTCTAACGTCTTACAATATCATACACCTATGGGACCTGTAACAACCGTCATTCTTCCTTACTACTTATCTTTTCCCTCTCTTATCCCTGCAACATCTGTCTAGCGTTACCCTAGGTCAGTTAGATCCTATGGGAACCTTGTCTAACGTCTTACATTATATTACACCTATGGGACCTTTAACAACCGTCATCCTTCCTTACTACTTATCTTTTCCCTCTCTTATCCCTGCAACATCTGTCTAGCATTACCCTAGGTCATTTAAAGCTTATAAAAACCTAGTCTAACGTCTTACTATAATATCATACATGTTAGTGATCTGTAACAACCGTCATTCTTCCTGACTCTCTATCTTTTCCCTCCCTTATCCCTGCAACATCTGTCTAGCGTTACCCTAGGTACGTGAGAGCCTATGGTAACCTTGTCTAACGTCTTACAATATAATACACCTATGGGACCTGTAACAACCGTCATCCTTCCTTACTACTTATCTTTTCCCTCTCTTATCACTGCAACATCTGTCTAGCGTTACCCTAGGTCATATAAAGCTTATAAAAACCTAGTCTAACGTCTTACTCTAATATCATACCTCTGTGTGACCTGTAACAACCGTCATTCTTCCTTACTACTTATCTTTTCCGTCTCTTATCCCTACAGCAAATGTCTTGCGTTACCCTAGGTCAGATGAGCCTATAGGAACCTTGTCTAACGTCTTACAATATCATACACCTATGGGACCAGTAACAAACGTCATTCTTCCTTACTACTTATCTTTTCCCTCTCTTATCCCTGCAACATCTGTCTAGCGTTACCCTAGGTCAGTTAGAGCCTATGGGAACCTTCTCTAACGTCTTACAATATCATACACCTATGGGACCTGTAACAACCGTCATTCCTCCTTACTACTTATCTTTTCCCTCTCTTATCCCTGCAACATCTGTCTAGCATTACCCTAGGTCATTTAAAGCCTATAAAGACCTAGTCTAACGTCTTACTATAATATCATACATCTTAGTGACCTGTAACAACCATCATTCTTCCTTACTACTTATCTTTTCCCTCTCTTATCTCTGCAACATCTGTCCAGCGTTACCCTAGGTCATTTAGAGCCTTTGGGGACCTTGTATAACGTCTTACAATATAATACACCTATGGGACCTGTAACAACCGTCATTCTTCCTTACTACTTATCTTTTCCCTCTCTTATCCCTGCAACATCTGTCCAGCTTTACCCTAGGTCAGTTAGAGCCTATGGGAACCTTGTCTAGCGTCTTACAATATCATACACCTATGGGACCTGTAACAACCGTCATTCTTCCTTACTACTTATCTTTTCCTTCTCCTATCCCTGCAACATCTGTCTAGCATTACCCTAAATCATTTAAAGCTTATAAAAAGCTAGTCTAACGTCTTACTATAATATCATACCTCTGTGTGACCTGTAACAACCGTCATTCTTCCTTACTACTTATCTTTTCCCTCTCTTATCCCTGCAACATCTGTCTAACGTTACCCTAGGTCATTTAAAGCTTACAAAAACATAGTCTAACGTCTTACTCTAATATCATACCTCTGTGTGACCTGTAATAACCGTCATTCTTCCCTACTACTTATCATTTTCCATCTCTTATCCCTGCAACATCTGGCTAGCATTACCCTAGGTCAGTTAAAGCTTATAAAAACCTAGTCTAACGTCTTACTATAATATCATACATCTTAGTGACCTGTAACAACCGTCATTCTTCCTTACTACTTATCTTTTCCCTCTCTTATCCCTACAGCAAATGTCAAGCCTAACCCTAGGTCAGTTGAGCCTATAGGAACCTTGTCTAACGTCTTACAATATCATACACCTATGGGACCTCTTACAACCGTCATTCGTCCTTACTACTTACCTTTTCCCTCTCTTATCCCTGCAACATCTGTCTAGCGTTACCCTAGGTCAGTTAGAGCCTATGGGAACCTTGTCTAACGTCTTACAATATCATACACCTATGGGACCTGTAACAAACGTAATTCTTCCTTACTACTTATCTTTTCCCTCTCTTATCCCTACAGCCAATGTCTAGCGTTACCCTAGGTCAGTTGAGCCTATAGGAACCTTGTCTAACGTCTTACAATATCATACACCTATGGGACCTGTAACAACCGTCATTCTTCCTTACTACTTTTCTTTTCCCTTTCTTATCCCAGCAACATCTGTCTAGCATTACCCTAGGTCAGTTAGAGCCTATGGGGACCTTGTATAACGTCTTACAATATAATACACCTATGGGACCTGTAACAACCGTCATTCTTCCTTACTACTTATCTTTTCCCTCTCTTATACCTGCAACATCTGTCTAGCGTTACCCTAGGTCAGTTAGAGCCTATGGGAACCTTGTCTAGCGTCTTACAAATATAATACACCTATGGGACCTGTAACAACCGTCATTCTTCCTTACTACTTATCTTTTCCCTCTCTTATCCCTGCAACATCTGTCTAGCGTTACCCTAGGTCAGTTAGAGCCTATGGGAACCTTGTCTAGCGTCTTACAAATATAATACAGCTATGGGACCTGTAACAACCGTCATTCTTCCTTACTACTTTTTTTTTCCCTCTCTTATCCCTGCAACAACTGTCTAGCGTTACCCTAGGTCATTTAAAGCTTATAAAAACCTAGTCTAACGTCTTACTATAATATCATACATCTTAGTGACCTGTAACAACCGTCATTCTCCCTTACTACTTTTCTTTTCCCTTTCTTATCCCTGCAACATCTGTCTAGCGTTACCCTAGGTCAGTTAGAGCCTATGGGGACCTTGTATAACGTCTTACAATATAATACACCTATGGGACCTGTAACAACCGTCATTCTTCCTTACTACTTATCTTTTCCCTCTCTTATCCCTACAGAAAATGACTAGCCTTACCCTAGGTCAGTTGAGCCAATAGGAACCTTGTCTAACGTCTTACAATATCATACACCTATGGGACCTGTAACAACCGTCATTCTTCCTTACTACTTATCTTTAACCTCTCTTATCCCTACAGAAAATGACTAGCCTTACCCTAGGTCAGTTGAGGCAATACGAAACCTTGTCTAACGTCTTACAATATCATACACCTATGGGACCTGTAACAACCGTCATTCTTCCTTACTACTTTTCTATTCCCTTTCTTATCCCTACAGCAAATGTCTAGCGTTACCCTAGGTCGGTTAGAGCCTATGGGAACCTTGTGTAACGTGTTAAAATATCATACACCTATGGGACCTGTAACAACCGTCATTCTTAATTACTACTTATCTTTTCCCTCTCTTATCATTGCAACATCTGTCTAGCATTACCCTAGGTCATTTAAAGCTTATACAAACCTAGTCTAACGTCTTACTATAATATCATACCTCTGTGTGACCTGTAACAACCGTCATTCTTCCTTACTACTTACCTTTTCCCTCTCTTATCCCTACAGCAAATGTCTAGCGTTACCCTAGGTCAGTTGAGCCTATAGGAACCTTGTCTAACGTCTTACAATATCATACACCTATGGGACCTGTAACAACCGTCATTCTTCCTTACTACTTATCTTTTCCCTCTCTTATCCCTGCAACATCTGTCTAGCGTTACCCTAGGTCAGTTAGAGCCTATGGGAACCTTGCCTAACGTCTTACAATATAATACACCTATGGGACCTGTAACAACCGTCATTCTTCCTTACTACTTATCATTTCCCTCTCTTATCCCTGCAACATCTGTCTAGCATTACCTTAGGTCATTTAAAGCTTATAAAAACCTAGTCTAACGTCTTACTATAATATCATACAACTTAGTGACCTGTAACAACCGTCATTCTTCCTTACTACTTATCTTTTCCCTCTCTTATTCCTACAGCAAATGTCTAGCCTTACCCTAGGTCAGTTGAGCCTATAGGAACCTTGTCTAACGTCTTACAATATCATACACCTATGGGACCTGTAACAACCGTCATTCTTCCTTACTACTTATCTTTTCCCTCTCTTATCCCTGCAACATCTGTCTAGCATTACCCTAGGTCAGTTAGATCCTATGGGAACCTTGTCTAACGTCTTACAATATATTACACCTATGGGACCTTTAACAACCGTCATCCTTCCTTACTACTTATCTTTTCCCTCTCTTATCCCTGCAACATCTGTCTAGCATTACCCTAGGTCATTTAAAGCTTATAAAAACCTAGTCTAACGTCTTACTATAATATCATACATGTTAGTGATCTGTAACAACCGTCATTCTTCCTGACTCTCTATCTTTTCCCTCCCTTATCCCTGCAACATCTGTCTAGCGTTACCCTAGGTACGTGAGAGCCTATGGGAACCTTGTCTAACGTCTTACAATATAATACACCTATGGGACCTGTAACAACCGTCATCCTTCCTTACTACTTATCTTTTCCCTCTCTTATCCCTGCAACATCTGTCTAGCGTTACCCTAGGTCATATAAAGCTTATAAAAACCTAGTCTAACGTCTTACTCTAATATCATACCTCTGTGTGACCTGTAACAACCGTCATTCTTCCTTACTACTTATCTTTTCCGTCTCTTATCCCTACAGCAAATGTCTTGCGTTACCCTAGGTCAGATGAGCCTATAGGAACCTTGTCTAACGTCTTACAATATCATACACCTATGGGACCAGTAACAAACGTCATTCTTCCTTACTACTTATCTTTTCCCTCTCTTATCCCTGCAACATCTGTCTAGCGTTACCCTAGGTCAGTTAGAGCCTATGGGAACCTTCTCTAACGTCTTACAATATCATACACCTATGGGACCTGTAACAACCGTCATTCTTCCTTACTACTTATCTTTTCCCTCTCTTATCCCTGTAACATCTGTCTAGCATTACCCTAGGTCATTTAAAGCCTATAAAGACCTAGTCTAACGTCTTACTATAATATCATACATCTTAGTGACCTGTAACAACCATCATTCTTCCTTACTACTTATCTTTTCCCTCTCTTATCTCTGCAACATCTGTCCAGCGTTACCCTAGGTCATTTAGAGCCTTTGGGGACCTTGTATAACGTCTTACAATATAATACACCTATGGGACCTGTAACAACCGTCATTCTTCCTTACTACTTATCTTTTCCCTCTCTTATCCCTGCAACATCTGTCCAGCGTTACCCTAGGTCAGTTAGAGCCTATGGGAACCTTGTCTAGCGTCTTACAATATCATACACCTATGGGACCTGTAACAACCGTCATTCTTCCTTACTACTTATCTTTTCCTTCTCCTATCCCTGCAACATCTGTCTAGCATTACCCTAAGTCATTTAAAGCTTATAAAAAGCTAGTCTAACGTCTTACTATAATATCATACCTCTGTGTGACCTGTAACAACCGTCATTCTTCCTTACTACTTATCTTTTCCCTCTCTTATCCCTGCAACATCTGTCTAACGTTACCCTAGGTCATTTAAAGCTTACAAAAACATAGTCTAACGTCTTACTCTAATATCATACCTCTGTGTGACCTGTAATAACCGTCATTCTTCCCTACTACTTATCATTTTCCCTCTCTTATCCCCGCAACATCTGGCTAGCATTACCCTAGGTCAGTTAAAGCTTATAAAAACCTAGTCTAACGTCTTACTATAATATCATACATCTTAGTGACCTGTAACAACCGTCATTCTTCCTTACTACTTATCTTTTCCCTCTCTTATCCCTACAGCAAATGTCAAGCCTAACCCTAAGTCAGTTGAGCCTATAGGAACCTTGTCTAACGTCTTACAATATCATACACCTATGGGACCTCTTACAACCGTCATTCGTCCTTACTACTTACCTTTTCCCTCTCTTATCCCTGCAACATCTGTCTAGCGTTACCCTAGGTCAGTTAGAGCCTATGGGAACCTTGTCTAACGTCTTACAATATCATACACCTATGGGACCTGTAACAAACGTAATTCTTCCTTACTACTTATCTTTTCCCTCTCTTATCCCTACAGCCAATGTCTAGCGTTACCCTAGGTCAGTTGAGCCTATAGGAACCTTGTCTAACGTCTTACAATATCATACACCTATGGGACCTGTAACAACCGTCATTCTTCCTTACTACTTATCTTTTCCCTCTCTTATCCCTGCAACATCTGTCTAGCGTAACGCTACGTCAGTTAGAGCTTATAAAAACCTAGTCTAACGTCTTACTATAATATCATACATCTTAGTGACCTGTAACAACCGTCATTTTTCCTTACTACTTATCTTTTCCCTCTCTTATTCCTACATCAAATGTCTAGCCTTACCCTAGGTCAGTTGAGCCTATAGGAACCTTGTCTAACGTCTTACAATATCATACACCTATGGGACCTGTAACAACCGTCATTCTTCCTTACTACTCATCTCTTCCCTCTCTTATCCCTGCAACATCTGTCTAGCATTACCCTAGGTCACTTAAAGCTTATAAAAACCTAGTCTAACGTCTAACTATAATATCATACCTCTGTGTGACCTGTAACAACCGTCATTATTCCTTACTACTTATCATTTCCCTCTCTTATCCCTGCAACATCTGTCTAACGTTACCCTAGGTCATATAAAGCTTATAAAAACCTAGTCTATCGTCTTACTCTAATATCGTACCTCTGTGTGACCTGTAACAACCGTCATTCTTCCTTCCTACTTATCTTTTCCCTCTCTTATCCCTACAGCAAATGTCTAGCGTTACCCTAGGTCAGATGAGCCTATAGGAACCTTGTCTAACGTCTTACAATATCATACACCTATGGGACCAGTAACAAACGTCATTCTTCCTTACTACTTATCTTTTCCCTCTCTTATCCCTGCAACATCTGTCTAGCGTTACCCTAGGTCAGTTAGAGCCTATGTGAACCTTGTTTAACGTCTTACAATATCATACACGGGACCTGTAACAACCGTCATTCTTCCTTACTACCTATCTTTTCCCTCTCTTATCCCTGCAACATCTGTCTAGCATTTCCCTAGGTCATTTAAAGCTTATAAAGACCTAGTCTAACGTCTTACTATAATATCATACATCTTAGTGACCTGTAACAACCGTCATTCTTCCTTACTACTTATCTTTTCCCTCTCTTATCCCTGCAACATCTGTCTAGCATTACCCTAGGTCATTTAAAGCTTATAAAGACCTAGTCTAACGTCTTACTATAATATCATACATCTTAGTGACCTGTAACAACCGTCATTCTTCCTTACTACTTATCTTTTCCCTCTCTTATTCCTGTAAGATCTGTCTAGCAAAACCCTGGGTCATTTAAAGCTTATAAAAACCTAGTGTAACGTCTTACTATAATATCATACCTCTGTGTGACCTGTAACAACCGTCATTCTTCCTTACTACTTATCTTTTCCATCTCTTATTAATGCAACATCTGTCTAGCGTTAATCTAGGTCATTTAAAGTTTATAAAAACCTAGTCTAACGTCTTACTCTAATATCATACCTCTGTGTGACCTGTAACAACCGTCATTCTTCCTTACTACTTATCTTTTCCCTCTCTTATCCCTGCAACATCTGTCTAGCATTACCCTAGTCATTTAAAGCTCATAAAAACCTAGTCTAACGTCTTACTATAATATCATACATCTTAGTGACCTGTAATAACCGTCATTCTTCCTTACTACTTATCTTTTCCCTCTCTTATCCCTGCAACATCTGTCTAGCATTACCCTAAGTCATTTAAAGCTTATAAAAACCGAGTCTAACGTCTTACTATAATATCATACCTCTGTGTGACCTGTAACAACCGTCATTCTTCCTTACTACTTATCTTTTCCCTCTCTTATCCCTGCATCATCTGTCTAGCGTTACCCTTGGTCAGTTAGAGCCTATGGGAACCTTGTCTAACGTGTTACAATATCATACACCTATGGGACCTGTAACAACCGTCATTCTTCCTTACTACTTATCTTTTCCTTCTCCTATCCCTGCAACATCTGTCTAGCGTTACCCTAGGTCAGGTAGAGCCTATGGGAACCTTGTCTAACGTCTTACAATATCATACACCTCTGGGACCTTGTAACAACCGCCATTCTTCCTTACTACTTATCTTTTCCCTTTCTTATCCCTGCAACATCTGTCTAGCATTCTCCTAGGTCATTTAAAGCTTATAAAAACCTAGTCTAACGTCTTACTATAATATCATACCTCTGTGTGACCTGTAACAACTGTCATTCTTCCTTACTACTTACCTTTTCCCTCTCTTATCCCTGCAACATCTGTCTAGCATTACCCTAGGTCATTTTAAGCTTATAAAAACCTAGTCTAACGCCTTACTATAATATCTTACATCTTAGTGACCTGCAGCAACCGTCATTCTTCCTTACTACTTATCTTTTCCCTTTCTTATCCCTACAGCAAATGTCTAGCGTTTCCCTAGGTCAGTTGAGAATATAGGAACCTTGCCTAACGTCTTAATTTATCATACACCTATGGGACGTGTAACAACCGTCATTCTTCCTTACTACTTATCATTTCCCTCTCTTATCCCTGCAACATCTGTCTAGCGTTACCCTAGGTCAATTACAGCCTATGGGAACCTTGTCTAACGTGTTACAATATCATACACCTATGGGACCTGTAACAACCGTCATTCTTCCTTACTACTTATCTTTTCCCTCTCTTATCCCTGTAACATCTGTCTAGCGTTACCCTTGGTCAGGTAGAGCCTATGGGAACCTTGTCTAACGTCTTACAATATCATACACCTCTGGGACCTGTAACAACCGTCATTCTTCCTTACTACTTATCTTTTCCCTCTCTTATCCCTGCAACATCTGTCTAGCGTAACGCTACGTCAGTTAGAGCTTATAAAAACCTAGTCTAACGTCTTACTATAATATCATACATCTTAGTGACCTGTAACAACCGTCATTCTTCCTTACTACTTATCTTTTCCCTCTCTTATTCCTACATCAAATGTCTAGCCTTACCCTAGGTCAGTTGAGCCTATAGGAACCTTGTCTAACGTCTTACAATATCATACACCTATGGGACCTGTAACAACCGTCATTCTTCCTTACTACTCATCTCTTCCCTCTCTTATCCCTGCAACATCTGTCTAGCATTACCCTAGGTCACTTAAAGCTTATAAAAACCTAGTCTAACGTCTAACTATAATATCATACCTCTGTGTGACCTGTAACAACCGTCATTATTCCTTACTACTTATCATTTCCCTCTCTTATCCCTGCAACATCTGTCTAACGTTACCCTAGGTCATATAAAGCTTATAGAAACCTAGTCTATCGTCTTACTCTAATATCGTACCTCTGTGTGACCTGTAACAACCGTCATTCTTCCTTCCTACTTATCTTTTCCCTCTCTTATCCCTACAGCAAATGTCTAGCGTTACCCTAGGTCAGATGAGCCTATAGGAACCTTGTCTAACGTCTTACAATATCATACACCTATGGGACCAGTAACAAACGTCATTCTTCCTTACTACTTATCTTTTCCCTCTCTTATCCCTGCAACATCTGTCTAGCGTTACCCTAGGTCAGTTAGAGCCTATGTGAACCTTGTTTAACGTCTTACAATATCATACACCTATGGGACCTGTAACAACCGTCATTCTTCCTTACTACCTATCTTTTCCCTCTCTTATCCCTGCAACATCTGTCTAGCATTTCCCTAGGTCATTTAAAGCTTATAAAGACCTAGTCTAACGTCTTACTATAATATCATACATTTTAGTGACCTGTAACAACCGTCATTCTTCCTTACTACTTATCTTTTCCCTCTCTTATCCCTGCAACATCTGTCTAGCATTACCCTAGGTCATTTAAAGCTTATAAAGACCTAGTCTAACGTCTTACTATAATATCATACATCTTAGTGACCTGTAACAACCGTCATTCTTCCTTACTACTTATCTTTTCCCTCTCTTATTCCTGTAAGATCTGTCTAGCAAAACCCTGGGTCATTTAAAGCTTATAAAAACCTAGTGTAACGTCTTACTATAATATCATACCTCTGTGTGACCTGTAACAACCGTCATTCTTCCTTACTACTTATCTTTTCCATCTCTTATTCCTGCAACATCTGTCTAGCGTTAATCTAGGTCATTTAAAGTTTATAAAAACCTAGTCTAACGTCTTACTCTAATATCATACCTCTGTGTGACCTGTAACAACCGTCATTCTTCCTTACTACTTATCTTTTCCCTCTCTTATCCCTGCAACATCTGTCTAGCATTACCCTAGTCATTTAAAGCTCATAAAAACCTAGTCTAACGTCTTACTATAATATCATACATCTTAGTGACCTGTAATAACCGTCATTCTTCCTTACTACTTATCTTTTCCCTCTCTTATCCCTGCAACATCTGTCTAGCATTACCCTAAGTCATTTAAAGCTTATAAAAACCGAGTCTAACGTCTTACTATAATATCATACCTCTGTGTGACCTGTAACAACCGTCATTCTTCCTTACTACTTATCTTTTCCCTCTCTTATCCCTGCATCATCTGTCTAGCGTTACCCTTGGTCAGTTAGAGCCTATGGGAACCTTGTCTAACGTGTTACAATATCATACACCTATGGGACCTGTAACAACCGTCATTCTTCCTTACTACTTATCTTTTCCTTCTCCTATCCCTGCAACATCTGTCTAGCGTTACCCTAGGTCAGGTAGAGCCTATGGGAACCTTGTCTAACGTCTTACAATATCATACACCTCTGGGACCTTGTAACAACCGCCATTCTTCCTTACTACTTATCTTTTCCCTTTCTTATCCCTGCAACATCTGTCTAGCATTCTCCTAGGTCATTTAAAGCTTATAAAAACCTAGTCTAACGTCTTACTATAATATCATACTTCTGTGTGACCTGTAAGAACCGTCATTCTTACTTACTACTTATCTTTTCCATCTCTTATCCCTGCAACATCTGTCTAGCGTTACCCTAGGTCATTTGAGACTTATAAAAACCTAGTCTAACGTCTTACTATAATATCATACCTCTGTGTGACCTGTAACAACTGTCATTCTTCCTTACTACTTACCTTTTCCCTCTCTTATCCCTGCAACATCTGTCTAGCATTACCCTAGGTCATTTTAAGCTTATAAAAACCTAGTCTAACGCCTTACTATAATATCTTACATCTTAGTGACCTGCAGCAACCGTCATTCTTCCTTACTACTTATCTTTTCCCTTTCTTATCCCTACAGCAAATGTCTAGCGTTTCCCTAGGTCAGTTGAGAATATAGGAACCTTGCCTAACGTCTTACAATATCATACACCTATGGGACCTGTAACAACCGTCATTCTTCCTTACTACTTATCATTTCCCTCTCTTATCCCTGCAACATCTGTCTAGCGTTACCCTAGGTCAATTACAGCCTATGGGAACCTTGTCTAACGTGTTACAATATCATACACCTATGGGACCTGTAACAACCGTCATTCTTCCTTACTACTTATCTTTTCCTTCTCCTATCCCTGCAACATCTGTCTAGCGTTACCCTAGGTCAGGTAGAGCCTATGGGAACCTTGTCTAACGTCTTACAATATCATACACCTCTGGGACCTTGTAACAACCGCCATTCTTCCTTACTACTTATCTTTTCCCTTTCTTATCCCTGCAACATCTGTCTAGCGTTACCCTAGGTCATTTGAAACTTATAAAAACCTAGTCTAACGTCTTACTATAATATCATACCTCTGTGTGACCTGTAACAACTGTCATTCTTCCTTACTACTTACCTTTTCCCTCTCTTATCCCTGCAACATCTGTCTAGCGTTACCCTAGGTCAGTTAGAGCCTGTGGGAAACTGGTCTAACGTCTTACAATATCATACACCTATGGGAAATGTAACAACCGTCATTCTTCCTTACTACTGATCTTTTCCTTCTCTTATCCCTACAGCAAATGTCTTGCGTTACCCTAGGTCAGTTGGGCCTATAGCAACCTTGTCTAACGTCTTACAATATCATACACCTATGGGACTTGTAACAACCGTCATTTATCCTTACTACTTATCTTTTCCCTCTCTTATCCCTGCAACATCTGTCTAGCGTTACTCTAGGTCAGTTAGAGCCTATGGGAACCTTGTCTAACGTCTTACAATATAATACACCTATGGGACCTGTAACAACCGTCATTCTTCAATACTACTTATCTTTTCCCTCTCTTATCCCTGCAACATCTGTCTAGCATTACCCTAGGCCATTTAAAGCTTACAAAAACCTAGTCTAACGTCTTACTATAATATCATACATGTTAGTGATCTGTAACAACCGTCATTCTTCCTTACTACTTATCTTTACCCTCCCTTATCCCTGCAACATCTGTCTAGCGTTACCCTAGGTCAGTGAGAGCCTATGGGAACCTTGTCTAACGTCTTACAATATCATACACCTATGTGACCTGTAACAACCGTCATTCTTCCTTACTACTTATCTTTTCTCTCTCTTGTCCCTGCAACATCTGTCTAGCGTTACCCTAGGTCATATAAAGCTTATAAAAACCTAGTCTAACGTCTTACTATATTATCATACAACTTAGTGACCTGTAACAACCGTCATTCTTCCTTACTAATTATCTTTTCCCTCTCTTATCCCTACAGCAAATGTCTAGCGTTACCCTAGGTCAGATGAGAATATAGGAACCTTGTCTAACGTCTTACAATATCATACACCTATGGGACCAGCAACAAACGTCATTCTTCCTTACTAATTATCTTTTCCCTCTCTTATCCCTGCAACATCTGTCTAGCGTTACCCTAGGTCAGTTAGAGCCTATGTGAACCTTGTTTAACGTCTTACAATATCATACACCTATGGGACCAGTAACAAACGTCATTCTTCCTTACTACTTATCTTTTCCCTCTCTTATCCCTGCAACATCTGTCTAGCGTTACCCTAGGTCAGTTAGAGCCTATGTGAACCTTGTTTAACGTCTTACAATATCATACACCTATGGGACCTGTAACAACCGTCATTCTTCCTTACTACCTATCTTTTCCCTCTCTTATCCCTGCAACATCTGTCTAGCATTTCCCTAGGTCATTTAAAGCTTATAAAGACCTAGTCTAACGTCTTACTATAATATCATACATCTTAGTGACCTGTAACAACCGTCATTCTTCCTTACTACTTATCTTTTCCCTCTCTTATCCCTGCAACATCTGTCTAGCATTACCCTAGGTCATTTAAAGCTTATAAAGACCTAGTCTAACGTCTTACTATAATATCATACATCTTAGTGACCTGTAACAACCGTCATTCTTCCTTACTACTTATCTTTTCCCTCTCTTATCCCTGTAACATCTGTCTAGCGTTACCCTTGGTCAGGTAGAGCCTATGGGAACCTTGTCTAACGTCTTACAATATCATACACCTCTGGGACCTGTAACAACCGTCATTCTTCCTTACTACTTATCTTTTCCCTCTCTTTACCCTGCAACATCTGTCTAGCATTACCCTAGGTCATTTAAAGCCTATAAAGACCTAGTCTAACGTTTTACTATAATATCATACATCTTAGTGACCTGTAACAACCGTCATTCTTCCTTACTACTTATCTTTTCCCTCTCATATCCCTGCATCATCTGTCTAGCATTACCCTAGGTCATTTAAAGCCTATAAAGACCTAGTCTAACGTCTTACTATAATATCATACATCTTAGTGACCTGTAACAACCGTCATTCTTCCTTACTACTTATCTTTTCCCTCTCTTTACCCTGCAACATCTGTCTAGCATTACCCTAGGTCATTTAAAGCCTATAAAGACCTAGTCTAACGTCTTACTATAATATCATACATCTTAGTGACCTGTACACCCGTCATTCTTCCTTACTACTTATCTTTTCCCTCTCTTATCCCTACAGAAAATGACTAGCCTTATCCTAGGTCAGTTGAGCCAATAGGAACCTTGTCTAACGTCTTACAATATCATACACCTATGGCACCTGTAACAACCGTCATTCTTCCTTACTACCTATCTTTCCCCTCTCTTATCCCTGCAACATCAATCTAGCATTACCCTAGGTCATTTAAAGCCTATAAAGACCTAGTCTAACGTCTTACTATAATATCATACATCTTAGTGACCTGTAACAACCGTCATTCTTCCTTACTACTTATCTTTTCCCTCTCTTATCCCTGCATCATCTGTCTAGCATTACCCTAGGTTATTTAAAGCTTATAAAAACCTAGTCTAACGTCTTACTATAATATCATACATCTTAGTGACCTGTACACCCGTCATTCTTCCTTACTACTTATCTTTTCCCTCTCTTATCCCTACAGAAAATGACTAGCCTTACCCTAGGTCAGTTGAGCCAATAGGAACCTTGTCTAACGTCTTACAATATCATACACCTATGGGTCCTGTAACAACCGTCA
This sequence comes from Prosapia bicincta, assembly GCA_036971475.1. Taxonomy (NCBI): domain Eukaryota; kingdom Metazoa; phylum Arthropoda; class Insecta; order Hemiptera; family Cercopidae; genus Prosapia; species Prosapia bicincta. Next base: position 110,584,094 of record JBAIZL010000006.1, read on the forward strand.
TTCTTCCTTACTACTTATCTTTTCCCTCTCTTATCCCTACAGAAAATGACTAGCCTTACCCTAGGTCAGTTGAGCCAATAGGAACCTTGTCTAACGTCTTACAATATCATACACCTATGGGACCTGTAACAACCGTCATTCTTCCTTACTACTTTTCTTTTCCTTTCTTATCCCAGCAACATCTGTCTAGCATTACCCTAGGTCAGTTAGAGCCTATGGGGACCTTCTATAACGTCTTACAATATAATACACCTATGGGACCTGTAACAACCGTCATTCTTCCTTACTACTTATCTTTTCCCTCTCTTATCCCTGCAACATCTGTCTAGCGTTACCCTAGGTCAGTTAGAGTATATGGGAACCTTGTCTAGCGTCTTACAAATATCATACACCTATGGGACCTGTAACAACCGTCATTCTTCCTTACTACTTTTCTTTTCCCTCTCTTATCCCTGCAACATCTGTCTAGCGTTACCCTAGGTCATTTAAAGCCTATAAAAACCTAGTCTAACGTCTTACTATATTATCATACATCTTAGTGACCTGTAACAACCGTCATTCTTCCTTACTACTTATCTTTTCCCCCTCTTATCCCTGCATCATCTGTCTAGCATTACCCTAGGTCATTTAAAGCTTATAAAAACCTAGTCTAACGTCTTACTATAATATCATACATCTTAGTGACCTGTACACCCGTCATTCTTCCTTACTACTTATCTTTTCCCTCTCTTATCCCTACAGAAAATGACTAGCCTTACCCTAGGTCAGTTGAGCCAATAGGAACCTTGTCTAACGTCTTACAATATCATACACCTATGGGACCTGTAACAACCGTCATTCTTCCTTACTACTTATCTTTTCCCTCTCTTATCCCTACAGAAAATGACTAGCCTTACCCTAGGTCAGTTGAGCCAATACGAAACCTTGTCTAACGTCTTACAATATCATACACCTATGGGACCTGTAACAACCGTCATTCTTCCTAACTACTTTTCTTTTCCCTTTCATATCCCTACAGCAAATGTCTAGCGTTACCCTAGGTCAGTTAGAGCCTATGGGGACATTGTATAACGTCTTACAATATAATACACCTATGGGACCTGTAACAACCGTCATTCTTCCTTACTACTTATCTTTTCCCTCTCTTATCCCTGCAACATCTGTCTAGCGTTACCCTAGGTCAGTTAGAGCCTATGGGAACCTTGTCTAGCGTCTTACAATATCATACACCTATGGGACCTGTAACAACCGTCATTCTTCCTTACTACTTTTCTTTTCCTTCTCCTATCCCTGCAACATCTGTCTAGCATTACCCTAGGTCAGTTAAAGCTTATAAAAACCTAGTCTAACGTCTTACTATAATATCATACATCTTAGTGACCTGTAACAACCGTCATTCTTCCTTACTACTTATCTTTTCCCTCTCTGATCCCTACAGCAAATGTCAAGTCTTACCCTAGGTCAGTTGAGCCTATAGGAACCTTGTCTAACGTCTTACAATATCATACACCTATGGGACCTCTAACAACCGTCATTCTTCCTTACTACTTATCATTTCCCTCTCTTATCCCTGCAACATCTGTCTCGCATTACCCTAGGTCATTTAAAGCTTATAAAAACCTAGTCTAACGTCTTACTATAATATCATACCTCTGTGTGACCTGTAACAACCGTCATTCTTCCTTACTACTTACCTTTTCCCTCTCTTATCCCTACAGCAAATGTCTAGCGTTACCCTAGGTCAGTTGAGCCTATAGGAACCTTGTCTAACGTCTTACAATATCATACACCTATGGGACCTGTAACAACCGTCATTCTTCCTTACTACTTATCTTTTCCCTCTCTTATCCCTGCAACATCTGTCTAGCGTTACCCTAGGTCAGTTAGAGCTTATAAAAACCTAGTCTAACGTCTTACTATAATATCATACATCTTAGTGACCTGTAACAACCGTCATTCTTCCTTACTACTTATCTTTTCCCTCGCTTATTCCTACAGCAAATGTCTAGCCTTACCCTAGGTCAGTTGAGCCTATAGGAACTTTGTCTAACGTCTTACAATATCATACACCTATGGGACCTGTAACAACCGTCATTCTTCCTTACTACTTATCTTTTCCCTCTCTTATCCCTGCAACATCTGTCTAGCGTTACCCTAGGTCAGTTAGAGCCTATGGGAACCTTGCCTAACGTCTTACAATATAATACACCTATGGGACCTGTAACAACCGTCATTCTTCAATACTACTTATCTTTTCCCTCTCTTATCACTGCAACATCTGTCTAGCATTACCCTAGGCCATTTAAAGCTTATAAAAACATAGTCTAACGTCTTACTATAATATCATACATGTTAGTGATCTGTAACAACCGTCATTCTTCCTTACTACTTATCTTTTCCCTCCCTTATCCCTGCAACATCTGTCTAGCAATACCCTAGGTCAGTGAGAGCCTATGGCAACCTTGTCTAACGTCTTACAATATCATACACCTATGGGACCTGTAACAACCGTCATTCTTCCTTACTACTTATCTTTTCCCTCTCTTATCCCTGCAACATCTGTCTAGCATTACCTTAGATCATTTAAAGCTTATAAAAACCTAGTCTAACGTCTTACTATAATATCATACAACTTAGTGACCTGTAACAACCGTCATTCTTCCTTACTACTTATCTTTTCCCTCTCTTATTCCTACAGCAAATGTCTAGCCTTACCCTAGGTCAGTTGAGCCTATAGGAACCTTGTCTAACGTCTTACAATATCATACACCTATGGGACCTGTAACAACCGTCATTCTTCCTTACTACTTATCTTTTCCCTCTCTTATCCCTGCAACATCTGTCTAGCGTTACCCTAGGTCAGTTAGATCCTATGGGAAGCTTGTCTAACGTCTTACAATATATTACACCTATGGGACCTTTAACAACCGTCATCCTTCCTTTCTACTTATCTTTTCCCTCTCTTATCCCTGCAACATCTGTCTAGCATTACCCTAGGTCATTTAAAGCTTATAAAAACCTAGTCTAACGTCTTACTATAATATCATACATGTTAGTGATCTGTAACAACCGTCATTCTTCCTTACTATCTATCTTTTCCCTCCCTTTTCCCTGCAACATCTGTCTAGCGTTACCCTAGGTACGTGAGAGCCTATGGGAACCTTGTCTAACGTCTTACAATATAATACACCTATGGGACCTGTAACAACCGTCATCCTTCCTTACTACTTATCTTTTCCCTCTCTTATCCCTGCAACATCTGTCTAGCGTTACCCTAGGTCATATAAAGCTTATAAAAACCTAGTCTAACGTCTTACTCTAATATCATACCTCTGTGTGACCTGTAACAACCGTCATTCTTCCTTACTACTTATCTTTTCCCTCTCTTATCCCTACAGCAAATGTCTAGCGTTACCCTAGGTCAGATGAGCCGATAGGAACCTTGTCTAACGTCTTACAATATCATACACCTATGGGACCAGTAACAAACGTCATTCTTCCTTACTACTTATCTTTTCCCTCTCTTATCCCTGCAACATCTGTCTAGCGTTACCCTAGGTCAGTTAGAGCCTGTGGGAACCTTCTCTAACGTCTTACAATATCATACACCTATGGGACCTGTAACAACCGTCATTCTTCCTTACTACTTATCTTTTCCCTCTCTTATCCCTGCAACATCTGTCTAGCATTACCCTAGGTCATTTAAAGCCTATAAAGACCTAGTCTAACGTCTTACTATAATATCATACTTCTTAGTGACCTGTAACAACCATCATTCTTCCTTACTACTTGTCTTTTCCCTCTCTTATCCCTGCATCATCTGTCTAGCATTACCCTAGGTCATTTAAAGCTTATAAAAACCTAGCCTAACGTCTTACTATAATATCATACATCTTAGTGACCTGTACACCCGTCATTCTTCCTTACTACTTATCTTTTCCCTCTCTTATCCCTACAGCAAATGACTAGCCTTACCCTAGGTCAGTTGAGCCAATAGGAACCTTGTCTAACGTCTTACAATATCATACACCTATGGGACCTGTAACAACCGTCATTCTTCCTTACTACTTTTCTTTTCCCTTTCTTATCCCTGCAACATCTGTCTAGCGTTACCCTAGGTCACTTAGAGCCTTTGGGGACCTTGTATAACGTCTTACAATATAATACACCTATGGGACCTGTAACAACCGTCATTCTTCCTTACTACTTATCTTTTCCCTCTCTTATCCCTGCAACATCTGTCCAGCGTTACCCTAGGTCAGTTAGAGCCTATGGGAACCTTGTCTAGCGTCTTACAATATCATACACCTATGGGACCTGTAACAACCCTCATTCTTCCTTACTACTTATCTTTTCCTTCTCCTATCCCTGCAACATCTGTCTAGCATTACCCTAAGTCATTTAAAGCTTATAAAAAGCTAGTCTAACGTCTTACTATAATATCATACCTCTGTGTGACCTGTAATAACCGTCATTCTTCCCTACTACTTATCATTTTCCCTCTCTTATCCCTGCAACATCTGGCTAGCATTACCCTAGGTCAGTTAAAGCTTATAAAAACCTAGTCTAACGTCTTACTATAATATCATACATCTTAGTGACCTGTAACAACCGTCATTCTTCCTTACTACTTATCTTTTCCCTCTCTTATCCCTACAGCAAATGTCAAGCCTAACCCTAGGTCAGTTGAGCCTATAGGAACCTTGTCTAACGTCTTACAATATCATACACCTATGGGACCTCTTACAACCGTCATTCGTCCTTACTACTTACCTTTTCCCTCTCTTATCCCTGCAACATCTGTCTAGCGTTACCCTAGGTCAGTTTGAGCCTATGGGAACCTTGTCTAACGTCTTACAATATCATACACCTATGGGACCTGTAACAAACGTGATTCTTCCTTACTACTTATCTTTTCCCTCTCTTATCCCTACAGCAAATGTCTAGCGTTACCCTAGGTCAGTTGAGCCTATAGGAACCTTGTCTAACGTCTTACAATATCATACACCTATGGGACCTGTAACAACCGTCATTCTTCCTTACTACTTATCTTTTCCCTCTCTTATCCCTGCAACATCTGTCTAGCGTAACGCTACGTCAGTTAGAGCTTATAAAAACCTAGTCTAACGTCTTACTATAATATCATACATCTTAGTGACCTGTAACAACCGTCATTCTTCCTTACTACTTATCTTTTCCCTCTCTTATTCCTACATCAAATGTCTAGCCTTACCCTATGTCAGTTGAGCCTATAGGAACCTTGTCTAACGTCTTACAATATCATACACCTATGGGACCTGTAACAACCGTCATTCTTCCTTACTACTCATCTCTTCCCTCTCTTATCCCTGCAACATCTGTCTAGCATTACCCTAGGTCACTTAAAGCTTATAAAAACCTAGTCTAACGTCTAACTATAATATCATACCTCTGTGTGACCTGTAACAACCGTCATTATTCCTTACTACTTATCATTTCCCTCTCTTATCCCTGCAACATCTGTCTAACGTTACCCTAGGTCATATAAAGCTTATAAAAACCTAGTCTATCGTCTTACTCTAATATCGTACCTCTGTGTGACCTGTAACAACCGTCAATCTTCCTTCCTACTTATCTTTTCCCTCTCTTATCCCTACAGCAAATGTCTAGCGTTACCCTAGGTCAGATGAGCCTATAGGAACCTTGTCTAACGTCATACAATATCATACACCTATGGGACCAGTAACAAACGTCATTCTTCCTTACTACTTATCTTTTCCCTCTCTTATCCCTGCAACATCTGTCTAGCATTACCCTAGGTCATTTAAAGCTTATAAAGACCTAGTCTAACGTCTTACTATAATATCATACAAATTTAGTGACCTGTAACAACCGTCATTCTTCTTTACTACTTATCCTTTCCCTCTCTTATCCCTGCAACATCTGTCTAGCGTTACCCTAGGTCGGTTAGAGCCTATGGGAAACTTGTCTAACGTCTTACAATATCATACACCTATGGGACCTGTAACAACCGTCATTCTTCCTTACTACTTATCTTTTCCTTCTCCTATCCCTGCAACATCTGTCTAGCATTACCCTAAGTCATTTAAAGCTTATAAAAACCTAGTCTAACGCCTTACTATAATATCATACCTCTGTGTGACCTGTAACAACCGTCATTCTTCCTTACTACTTATCTTTTCCCTCTCTTATCCCTACAGCAAATGTCAAGCCTTACCCTAGGTCAGTTGAGCCTATAGGAACCTTGTCTAACGTCTTACAATATCATACACCTATGGGACCTGTAACAACCGTCATTCTTCCTTACTACTTATCATTTCCCTCTCTTATCCCTGCAACATCTGTCTAGCGTTACCCTAGGTCAGTTAGAGCCTATGGGAACCTTGTCTAACGTCTTACAATATCATACATCTATGGGACCTGTAACAACCGTCATTCTTCCTTACAACTTATCATTTTCCTCTCTTATCCCTGCAACATCTGTCTAGCGTTACCCTAGGTCAGTTAGAGCCTATGGGAACCTTGTCTAACGTCTTACAATATCATACACCTATTGGAACTGTAACAACCGTCATTCTTCCTTACTACTTATCTATTCCTTCTCTTATCCCTGCAACATCTGTCTAGCATTACCCCAGGTCATTTGAAGCCTATATAAACCCAGTCTAACGTCTTACTATAATATCATACCTCTGTGTGACCTGTAACAACCGTCATTCTTCCTTACTACTTATCTTTTCCCTCTCTTATCCCTGCAACATCTGTCTAGCATTACCCTAGGTCATTTAAAGCTTATAAAAACCTAGTCTAACGTCCTACTATAATATCATACATCTGTGTGACCTGTAACAACCGTCATTCTTCCTTACTACTTATCTTTTCCCTCTCTTATCCCTGCAACATCTGTCTAGCGTTACCCTAGGTCAGTTAGAGCCTATGGGAACCTTGTCTAACGTCTTACTATAATATCATACATCTGTGTGACCTGTAACAACCGTCATTCTTCCTTACTACTTATCTTTTCCCTCTCTTATCCCTGCAACATCTGACTAGCGTTACCCTAGGTCAGTTAGAGCCTATGGGAACCTTGTCTAACTTCTTACAATATCATACACCTATGGGACCTGTAACAACCGTCATTCTTCCTTACTACTTATCATTTCCCACTCTTATCCCTGCAACATCTGTCTAGCGTTACTTTAGGTCAGTTAGAGCCTATGGGAACCTTGTCTAACTTCTTACAATATCATACACCTATGGGACCTGTAACAACCGTCATTCTTCCTTACTACTTATCATTTTCCTCTCTTATCCCTGCAACATCTGTCTAGCGTTACCCTAGGTCAGTTAGATCCTATGGGAACCTTGTCTATCGTGTTACAATATCATACACCTATTGGAACTGTAACAACCGTCATTCTTAATTACTACTTATCTATTCCTTCTCTTATCCCTGCAACATCTGTCTAGCATTACCCTAGGTCATTTAAAGCTTATAAAAACCTAGTCTAACGTCTTACTATAATATCATACATCTTAGTGACCTGTAACAACCGTCATTCTTCCTTACTACATATCTATTCCTTCTCTTATCCCTGCAACATCTGTCTAGCATTACCCTAGATCATTTAAAGCTTATAAAAACCTAGTCTAACGTCTTACTATAATATCATACATCTTAGTGACCTGTAACAACCGTAATTCTTCCTTACTACTTATCTATTCCCTCTCTTATGCCTGCAACATCTGTCTAGTATTACCCTAGGTCATTTAAAGCTTATAAAAACCTAGTCTAACGTCTTACTATAATATCATACATCTTAGTGACCTGTAACAATCGTCATTCTTCCTTACTACTTACCTTTTCCCTCTCTTATCCCTGCAACATCTGTCTAGCATTACCCTAGTCATTTAAAGATTATAAAAACCTAGTCCAAAGCCTTACTATAATATCATACATCTTAGTGACCTGTAACAACCGTCATTCTTCCTTACTACTTATCTTTTCCCACTCTTATCCCTGCAACATCTGTCTAGCATTACCCTAGGTCATTTAAAGCTTATAAAGACCTAGTCTAACGTCTTACTATAATATCATACATCTTAGTGACCTGTAACAACCGTCATTCTTCCTTACTACTTAACTTTTCCCTCTCTTATCCCTGCAACATCTGTCTAGCGTTACCCTAGGTCAGTTATAGCCTATGGAAACCTTGTCTAACGTCTTACAATATCATACACCTGTGGGACCTGTAACAACCGTCATTCTTCCTTACTACTTATCTTTTCCTTCTCCTATCCCTGCAACATCTGTCTAGCATAACCCTAAAACATTTAAAGCTTATAAAAACCTAGTCTAACGTCTTACTATAATATCATACCTCTGTGTGACCTGTAACAACCGTCATTCTTCCTTACTACTTATCTTTTTCCTCTCTTATCCCTACAGCAAATGTCAAGCCTTACCCTAGGTCAGTTGAGCCTATAGGAACCTTGTCTAACGTCTTACAATATCATACACCTATGGGACCTGTAACAACCGTCATTCTTCCTTACTACTTATCATTTCCCTCTCTTATCCCTGCAACATCTGTCTAGCGTTACCCTAGGTCAGTTAGAGCCTATGGGAACCTTGTCTAACGTCTTACAATATCATACATCTATGGGACCTGTAACAACCGTCATTCTTCCTTACTACTTATCATTTCCCTCTCTTATCCCTGCAACATCTGTCTAGCGTTACCCTAGGTCAGTTAGAGCCTATGGGAACCTTGTCTAACGTCTTACAATATCATACACCTATTGGAACTGTAACAACCGTCATTCTTCCTTACTACTTATCTATTCCTTCTCTTATCCCTGCAACATCTGTCTAGCATTACCCCAGGTCATTTGAAGCTTATATAAACCCAGTCTAACGTCTTACTATAATATCATACCTCTGTGTGACCTGTAACAACCGTCATTCTTCCTTACTACTTATCTTTTCCCTCTCTTATCCCTGCAACATCTGTCTAGCATTACCCTAGGTCATTTAAAGCTTATAAAAACCTAGTCTAACGTCCTACTATAATATCATACATCTGTGTGACCTGTAACAACCGTCATTCTTCCTTACTACTTATCTTTTCCCTCTCTTATCCCTGCAACATCTGTCTAGCGTTACCCTAGGTCAGTTAGAGCCTATGGGAACCTTGTCTAACGTCTTACTATAATATCATACATCTGTGTGACCTGTAACAACCGTCATTCTTCCTTACTACTTATCTTTTCCTTCTCCTATCCCTGCAACATCTGTCTAGCATTACCCTAGGTCATTTAAAGCTTATAAAAACCTAGTCTAACGTCTTACTATAATATCATACATCTGTGTGACCTGTAACAACCGTCATTCTTCCTTACTACTTATCTTTTCCCTCTCTTATCCCTGCAACATCTGTCTAGCGTTACCCTAGGTCAGTTAGAGCCTATGGGAACCTTGTCTAACGTGTTACAATATCATACACCTATTGGAACTGTAACAACCGTCATTCTTCCTTACTACTTATCTTTTCCCTCTCTTATCCCTGCAACATCTGACTAGCGTTACCCTAGGTCAGTTAGAGCCTATGGGAACCTTGTCTAACTTCTTACAATATCATACACCTATGGGACCTGTAACAACCGTCATTCTTCCTTACTACTTATCATTTCCCACTCTTATCCCTGCAACATCTGTCTAGCGTTACTTTAGGTCAGTTAGAGCCTATGGGAACCTTGTCTAACTTCTTACAATATCATACACCTATGGGACCTGTAACAACCGTCATTCTTCCTTACTACTTATCATTTTCCTCTCTTATCCCTGCAACATCTGTCTAGCGTTACCCTAGGTCAGTTAGATCCTATGGGAACCTTGTCTAACGTGTTACAATATCATACACCTATTGGAACTGTAACAACCGTCATTCTTAATTACTACTTATCTATTCCTTCTCTTATCCCTGCAACATCTGTCTAGCATTACCCTAGGTCATTTAAAGCTTATAAAAACCTAGTCTAACGTCTTACTATAATATCATACATCTTAGTGACCTGTAACAACCGTCATTCTTCCTTACTACATATCTATTCCTTCTCTTATCCCTGCAACATCTGTCTAGCATTACCCTAGGTCATTTAAAGCTTATAAAAACCTAGTCTAACGTCTTACTATAATATCATACATCTTAGTGACCTGTAACAACCGTAATTCTTCCTTACTACTTATCTATTCCCTCTCTTATACCTGCAACATCTGTCTAGTATTACCCTAGGTCATTTAAAGCTTATAAAAAGCTAGTCTAACGTCTTACTATAATATCATACCTCTGTGTGACCTGTAATAACCGTCATTCTTCCCTACTACTTATCATTTTCCCTCTCTTATCCCTGCAACATCTGGCTAGCATTACCCTAGGTCAGTTAAAGCTTATAAAAACCTAGTCTAACGTCTTACTATAATATCATACATCTTAGTGACCTGTAACAACCGTCATTCTTCCTTACTACTTATCTTTTCCCTCTCTTATCCCTACAGCAAATGTCAAGCTTAACCCTAGGTCAGTTGAGCCTATAGGAACCTTGTCTAACGTCTTACAATATCATACACCTATGGGACCTCTTACAACCGTCATTCGTCCTTACTACTTACCTTTTCCCTCTCTTATCCCTGCAACATCTGTCTAGCGTTACCCTAGGTCAGTTTGAGCCTATGGGAACCTTGTCTAACGTCTTACAATATCATACACCTATGGGACCTGTAACAAACGTGATTCTTCCTTACTACTTATCTTTTCCCTCTCTTATCCCTACAGCAAATGTCTAGCGTTACCCTAGGTCAGTTGAGCCTATAGGAACCTTGTCTAACGTCTTACAATATCATACACCTATGGGACCTGTAACAACCGTCATTCTTCCTTACTACTTATCTTTTCCCTCTCTTATCCCTGCAACATCTGTCTAGCGTAACGCTACGTCAGTTAGAGCTTATAAAAACCTAGTCTAACGTCTTACTATAATATCATACATCTTAGTGACCTGTAACAACCGTCATTCTTCCTTACTACTTATCTTTTCCCTCTCTTATTCCTACATCAAATGTCTAGCCTTACCCTATGTCAGTTGAGCCTATAGGAACCTTGTCTAACGTCTTACAATATCATACACCTATGGGACCTGTAACAACCGTCATTCTTCCTTACTACTTATCTTTTCCCTCTCTTATCCCTGCAACATCTGTCTAGCGTTACCCTAGGTCAGTTAGAGCCTATGGGAACCTTGTCTAACGTGTTACAATATCATACACCTATTGGAACTGTAAAAACCGTCATTCTTCCTTACTACTTATCTTTTCACTCTCTTATCCCTGCAACATCTGACTAGCGTTACCCTAGGTCAGTTAGAGCCTATGGGAACCTTGTCTAACTTCTTACAATATCATACACCTATGGGACCTGTAACAACCGTCATTCTTCCTTACTACTTATCATTTCCCACTCTTATCCCTGCAACATCTGTCTAGCGTTACTTTAGGTCAGTTAGAGCCTATGGGAACCTTGTCTAACTTCTTACAATATCATACACCTATGGGACCTGTAACAACCGTCATTCTTCCTTACTACTTATCATTTTCCTCTCTTATCCCTGCAACATCTGTCTAGCGTTACCCTAGGTCAGTTAGATCCTATGGGAACCTTGTCTATCGTGTTACAATATCATACACCTATTGGAACTGTAACAACCGTCATTCTTAATTACTACTTATCTATTCCTTCTCTTATCCCTGCAACATCTGTCTAGCATTACCCTAGGTCATTTAAAGCTTATAAAAACCTAGTCTAACGTCTTACTATAATATCATACATCTTAGTGACCTGTAACAACCGTCATTCTTCCTTACTACATATCTATTCCTTCTCTTATCCCTGCAACATCTGTCTAGCATTACCCTAGATCATTTAAAGCTTATAAAAACCTAGTCTAACGTCTTACTATAATATCATACATCTTAGTGACCTGTAACAACCGTAATTCTTCCTTACTACTTATCTATTCCCTCTCTTATGCCTGCAACATCTGTCTAGTATTACCCTAGGTCATTTAAAGCTTATAAAAACCTAGTCTAACGTCTTACTATAATATCATACATCTTAGTGACCTGTAACAATCGTCATTCTTCCTTACTACTTACCTTTTCCCTCTCTTATCCCTGCAACATCTGTCTAGCATTACCCTAGTCATTTAAAGATTATAAAAACCTAGTCCAAAGCCTTACTATAATATCATACATCTTAGTGACCTGTAACAACCGTCATTCTTCCTTACTACTTATCTTTTCCCACTCTTATCCCTGCAACATCTGTCTAGCATTACCCTAGGTCATTTAAAGCTTATAAAGACCTAGTCTAACGTCTTACTATAATATCATACATCTTAGTGACCTGTAACAACCGTCATTCTTCCTTACTACTTAACTTTTCCCTCTCTTATCCCTGCAACATCTGTCTAGCGTTACCCTAGGTCAGTTATAGCCTATGGAAACCTTGTCTAACGTCTTACAATATCATACACCTGTGGGACCTGTAACAACCGTCATTCTTCCTTACTACTTATCTTTTCCTTCTCCTATCCCTGCAACATCTGTCTAGCATAACCCTAAAACATTTAAAGCTTATAAAAACCTAGTCTAACGTCTTACTATAATATCATACCTCTGTGTGACCTGTAACAACCGTCATTCTTCCTTACTACTTATCTTTTTCCTCTCTTATCCCTACAGCAAATGTCAAGCCTTACCCTAGGTCAGTTGAGCCTATAGGAACCTTGTCTAACGTCTTACAATATCATACACCTATGGGACCTGTAACAACCGTCATTCTTCCTTACTACTTATCATTTCCCTCTCTTATCCCTGCAACATCTGTCTAGCGTTACCCTAGGTCAGTTAGAGCCTATGGGAACCTTGTCTAACGTCTTACAATATCATACATCTATGGGACCTGTAACAACCGTCATTCTTCCTTACTACTTATCATTTCCCTCTCTTATCCCTGCAACATCTGTCTAGCGTTACCCTAGGTCAGTTAGAGCCTATGGGAACCTTGTCTAACGTCTTACAATATCATACACCTATTGGAACTGTAACAACCGTCATTCTTCCTTACTACTTATCTATTCCTTCTCTTATCCCTGCAACATCTGTCTAGCATTACCCCAGGTCATTTGAAGCTTATATAAACCCAGGCTAACGTCTTACTATAATATCATACCTCTGTGTGACCTGTAACAACCGTCATTCTTCCTTACTACTTATCTTTTCCCTCTCTTATCCCTGCAACATCTGTCTAGCATTACCCTAGGTCATTTAAAGCTTATAAAAACCTAGTCTAACGTCCTACTATAATATCATACATCTGTGTGACCTGTAACAACCGTCATTCTTCCTTACTACTTATCTTTTCCCTCTCTTATCCCTGCAACATCTGTCTAGCGTTACCCTAGGTCAGTTAGAGCCTATGGGAACCTTGTCTAACGTCTTACTATAATATCATACATCTGTGTGACCTGTAACAACCGTCATTCTTCCTTACTACTTATCTTTTCCTTCTCCTATCCCTGCAACATCTGTCTAGCATTACCCTAGGTCATTTAAAGCTTATAAAAACCTAGTCTAACGTCTTACTATAATATCATACATCTGTGTGACCTGTAACAACCGTCATTCTTCCTTACTACTTATCTTTTCCCTCTCTTATCCCTGCAACATCTGTCTAGCGTTACCCTAGGTCAGTTAGAGCCTATGGGAACCTTGTCTAACGTGTTACAATATCATACACCTATTGGAACTGTAACAACCGTCATTCTTCCTTACTACTTATCTTTTCCCTCTCTTATCCCTGCAACATCTGACTAGCGTTACCCTAGGTCAGTTAGAGCCTATGGGAACCTTGTCTAACTTCTTACAATATCATACACCTATGGGACCTGTAACAACCGTCATTCTTCCTTACTACTTATCATTTCCCACTCTTATCCCTGCAACATCTGTCTAGCGTTACTTTAGGTCAGTTAGAGCCTATGGGAACCTTGTCTAACTTCTTACAATATCATACACCTATGGGACCTGTAACAACCGTCATTCTTCCTTACTACTTATCATTTTCCTCTCTTATCCCTGCAACATCTGTCTAGCGTTACCCTAGGTCAGTTAGATCCTATGGGAACCTTGTCTAACGTGTTACAATATCATACACCTATTGGAACTGTAACAACCGTCATTCTTAATTACTACTTATCTATTCCTTCTCTTATCCCTGCAACATCTGTCTAGCATTACCCTAGGTCATTTAAAGCTTATAAAAACCTAGTCTAACGTCTTACTATAATATCATACATCTTAGTGACCTGTAACAACCGTCATTCTTCCTTACTACATATCTATTCCTTCTCTTATCATTGCAACATCTGTCTAGCATTACCCTAGGTCATTTAAAGCTTATAAAAACCTAGTCTAACGTCTTACTATAATATCATACATCTTAGTGACCTGTAACAACCGTAATTCTTCCTTACTACTTATCTATTCCCTCTTTTATACCTGCAACATCTGTCTAGTATTACCCTAGGTCATTTAAAGCTTATAAAAACCTAGTCTAACGTCTTACTATAATATCATACCTCTGTGTGACCTGTAACAATCGTCATTCTTCCTTACTACTTACCTTTTCCCTCTCTTATCCCTGCAACATCTGTCTAGCATTACCCTAGTCATTTAAAGATTATAAAAACCTAGTCCAAAGCCTTACTATAATATCATACATCTTAGTGACCTGTAACAACCGTCATTCTTCCTTACTACTTATCTTTTCCCACTCTTATCCCTGCAACATCTGTCTAGCATTACCCTAGGTCATTTAAAGCTTATAAAGACCTAGTCTAACGTCTTACTATAATATCATACATCTTAGTGACCTGTAACAACCGTCATTCTTCCTTACTACTTAACTTTTCCCTCTCTTATCCCTGCAACATCTGTCTAGCGTTACCCTAGGTCAGTTAGAGCCTATGGAAACCTTGTCTAACGTCTTACAATATCATACACCTATGGGACCTGTAACAACCGTCATTCTTCCTTACTACTTATCTTTTCCTTCTCCTATCCCTGCAACATCTGTCTAGCATAACCCTAAAACATTAAAAGCTTATAAAAACCTAGTCTAACGTCTTACTATAATATCATACCTCTGTGTGACCTGTAACAACCGCCATTCTTCCTTACTACTTATCTTTTTCCTCTCTTATCCCTACAGCAAATGTCAAGCCTTACCCTAGGTCAGTTGAGCCTATAGGAACCTTGTCTAACGTCTTACAATATCATACACCTATGGGACCTGTAACAACCGTCATTCTTCCTTACTACTTATCATTTCCCTCTCTTATCCCTGCAACATCTGTCTAGCGTTACCCTAGGTCAGTTAGAGCCTATGGGAACCTTGTCTAACGTTTTACAATATCATACACCTATTGGAACTGTAACAACCGTCATTCTTCCTTACTACTTATCTTTTCCTCTCTTATCCCTACAACATCTGTCTAGCATTACCCTAGTCATCTTAAGATTATAAAAACCTAGTCCAAAGCCTTACTATAATATCATACATCTTAGTGACCTGTAACAACCGTCATTCTTCCTTACTACTTATCTTTTCCTCTCTTATCCCTGCAACATCTGTCTAGCATTACCCTAGTCATTAAAAGATTATAAAAACCTAGTCCAAAGCCTTACTATAATATCATACATCTTAGTGACCTGTAACTACCGTCATTCTTCCTTACTACTTATCTTTTCCTCTCTTATCCCGGCAACATCTGTCTAGCTTTACCCTAGTCATTTAAAGATTATAAAAACCTAGTCCAAAGCCTTACTATAATATCATACATCTTAGTGACCTGTAACAACCGTCATTCTTCCTTACTACTTATCTTTTCCCTTTCTTATCCCTACAGCAAATGTCTAGCGTTACCCTAGGTCAGTTAGAGCCTATGGGAACCTTGTCTAACGTCTTACAATATCATACACCTATGGGACCTGTAACAACCGTCATTCTTCCTTACTACTTATCTTTTCCCTCTCTTATCCCTACAGCAAATGTCTAGCGTTACCCTAGGTCAGTTGAGCTTATAGGAACCTTGTCTAACGTCTTACAATATCATACACCTATGGGACCTGTAAAAACCGTCACTCTTCCTTACTACTTATCTTTTCCCTCTCTTATCCCTGCAACATCTGTCTAGCGTTACCCTAGGTCAGTTAGAGCCTATGGGAACCTTGTCTAACGTGTTACAATATCATACACCTATGGGACCTTTAACAACCGTCATTCTTAATTACTACTTATCTTTTCCCTCTCTTATCCCTGCAACATCTGTCTAACGTTACCCTAGGTCATTTAAAGCTTATAAAAACCTAGTCTAACGTCTTACTCTAATATAATACCACTGTGTGACCTGTAACAACCATCATTCTTCCTTACTACTTATCTTTTCCCTCTCTTATCCCTGCAACATCTGTCTAGCATTACCCTAGGTCATTTAAAGATTATAAAAACCTAGTCTAACGTCTTATTATAATATCATACATCTTAGTGACCTGTAACAACCGCCATTCTTCCTTACTACTTATCGTTTCCCTCTCTTATTCCTACAGCAAATGTCTAGCCTTACCCTAGGTCGGTTGAGCCTATAGGAACCGTGTCTAACGTCTTACAATATCCTACACCTATGGGACTTGTAACAACCGTCATTCTTCCTTACTACTTATCTTTTCCATCTCTTATCCCTGCAACATCTGTCTAGCATTACCCTAGGTCACTTAAAGCTTATAAAAACCTAGTTTAACGTCTAACTATAATATCATACCTCTGTGTGACCTGTAACAACCGTCATTCTTCCTTACTACTTATCTTTTCCCTCTCTTATCCCTACAGCAAATGTCTAGCGTTACCCTAGGTCAAATGAGCCTATAGGAACCTTGTCTAACGTCTTAATATATCATACAATTATGGGACCAGTAACAAACGTCATTCTTCCTTACTACTTATCTTTTCCCTCTCTTATCCCTGCAACATCTGTCTAGCGTTACCCTAGGTCAGTTAGAGCCTATGGGAACCTTGTCTAACGTCTTACAATATCATACACCTATGTGACTTGTAACAACCGTCATTCTTCCTTTCTACTTATCTTTTCCCTCTCTTATCCCTGCAACATCTGTCTAGCGTTACCCTAGGTCAGTTAGAGCCTATGGGAACCTTCTCTAACGTCTTACAATATCATACACCTATGGGACCTGTAACAACCGTCATTCTTCCTTACTACTTATCTTTTCCCTCTCTTATCCCTGCAACATCTGTCTAGCATTACCCTAGGTCATTTAAAGCCTATAAAGACCTAGTCTAACGTCTTACTATAATATCATACATCTTAGTGACCTGTAATAACCATCATTCTTCCTTACTACTTATCTTTTCCCTCTCTTATCCCTGCATCATCTGTCTAGCATTACCCTAGGTCATTTAATGCTTATAAAAACCTAGTCTAACGTCTTACTATAATATCATACATCTTAGTGACCTGTACACCCGTCATTCTTCCTTACTACTTATCTTTTCCCTCTCTTATCCCTACAGCAAATGACTAGCCTTACCCTAGGTCAGTTGAGCCAATAGGAACCTTGTCTAACGTCTTACAATATCATACACCTATGTGACCTGTAACAACCGTCATTCTTCCTTACTACTTTTCTTTTCCCTTTCTTATCCCTGCAACATCTGTCTAGCGTTACCCTAGGTCACTTAGAGCCTTTGGGGACCTTGTATAACGTCTTACAATATAATACACCTATGGGACCTGTAACAACCGTCATTCTTCCTTACTACTTATCTTTTCCCTCTCTTATCCCTGCAACATCTGTCCAGCGTTACCCTAGGTCAGTTAGAGCCTATGGGAACCTTGTCTAGCGTCTTACAATATCATACACCTATGGGACCTGTAACAACCGTCATTCTTCCTTACTACTTATCTTTTCCTTCTCCTATCCCTGCAACATCTGTCTAGCATTACCCTAAGTCATTTAAAGCTTATGAAAAGCTAGTCTAACGTCTTACTATAATATCATACCTCTGTGTGACCTGTAACAACCGTCATTCTTCCTTACTACTTATCTTTTCCCTCTCTTATCCCTGCAACATCTGTCTAACGTTACCCTAGGTCATTTAAAACTTACAAAAACATAGTCTAACGTCTTACTCTAATATCATACCTCTGTGTGACCTGTAATAACCGTCATTCTTCCCTACTACTTATCATTTTCCCTCTCTAATCCCTGCAACATCTGGCTAGCATTACCCTAGGTCAGTTAAAGCTTATAAAAACCTAGTCTAACGTCTTACTATAATATCATACATCTTAGTGACCTGTAACAACCGTCATTCTTCCTTACTACTTATCTTTTCCCTCTCTTATCCCTACAGCAAATGTCAAGCCTAACCCTAGGTCAGTTGAGCCTATAGGAACCTTGTCTAACGTCTTACAATATCATACACCTATGGGACCTCTTACAACCGTCATTCGTCCTTACTACTTACCTTTTCCCTCTCTTATCCCTGCAACATCTGTCTAGCGTTACCCTAGGTCAGTTAGAGCCTATGGGAACCTTGTCTAACTTCTTACAATATCATACACCTATGGGACCTGTAACAAACGTGATTCTTCCTTACTACTTATCTTTTCCCTCTCTTATCCCTACAGCAAATGTCTAGCGTTACCCTAGGTCAGTTGAGCCTATAGGAACCTTGTCTAACGTCTTACAATATCATACACCTATGGGACCTGTAACAACCGTCATTCTTCCTTACTACTTATCTTTTCCCTCTCTTATCCCTGCAACATCTGTCTAGCGTAACGCTACGTCAGTTAGAGCTTATAAAAACCTAGTCTAACGTCTTACTATAATATCATACATCTTAGTGACCTGTAACAACCGTCATTCTTCCTTACTACTTATCTTTTCCCTCTCTTATTCCTACATCAAATGTCTAGCCTTACCCTAGGTCAGTTGAGCCTATAGGAACCTTGTCTAACGTCTTACAATATCATACACCTATGGGACCAGTAGCAAACGTCATTCTTCCTTACTACTTATCTTTTCCCTTTCTTATCCCTGCAACATCTGTCTAGCGTTACCCTAGGTCAGTTAGAGCCTATGTGAACCTTGTTTAACGTCTTACAATATCATACACCTATGGGACCTGTAACAACCGTCATTCTTCCTTACTACCTATCTTTTCCCTCTCTTATCCCTGCAACATCTGTCTAGCATTTCCCTAGGTCATTTAAAGCTTATAAAGACCTAGTCTAACGTCTTACTATAATATCATACATCTTAGTGACCTGTAACAACCGTCATTCTTCCTTACTACTTATCTTTTCCCTCTCTTATCCCTGCAACATCTATCTAGCATTACCCTAGGTCATTTAAAGCTTATAAAGACCTAGTCTAACGTCTTACTATAATATCATACATCTTAGTGACCTGTAACAACCGTCATTCTTCCTTACTACTTATCTTTTCCCTCTCTTATCCCTGCAACATCTGTCTAGCGTTACCCTTGGTCAGGTAGAGCCTATGGGAACCTTGTCTAACGTCTTACAATATCATACACCTATGGGACCTGTAACAACCGTCATTCTTCCTTACTACTTATCTTTTCCCTCTCTTATCCCTACAGCAAATGTCTAGCCTTACCCTAGGTCAGTTGAGCCAATAGGATCCTTGTCTAACGTCTTACAATATCATACACCTATGGGACCTGTAACAACCGTCATTCTTCCTTACTACTTTTCTTTTCCCTCTCTTATCCCTGCACCATCTGTCTAGCGTTACCCTAGGTCAGGTAGAGCCTATGAGAACCTTGTCTAACGTCTTACAATATCATACACCTATGGGACCTGTAACAACCGTCATTCTTCCTTACTACTTATCTTTTCCCTCTCTTATCCCTGCAACATCTGTCTAGCATTACCCTAGGTCATTTAAAGCTTATAAAGACCTAGTCTAACGTCTTACTATAATATCATACATCTTAGTGACCTGTAACAACCGTGATTCTTCCTTACTACTTATCTTTTCCCTCTCTTATCCCTGCAACATCTGTCTAGCATTACCCTAGGTCATTTAAAGCTTATAAAGACCTAGTCTAACGTCTTACTATAATATCATACAAATTTAGTGACCTGTAACAACCGTCATTCTTCCTTACTACTTATCCTTTCCCTCTCTTATCCCTGCAACATCTGTCTAGCGTTACCCTAGGTCGGTTAGAGCCTATGGGAACCTTGTCTAACGTCTTACAATATCATACACCTATGGGACCTGTAACAACCGTCATTCTTCCTTACTACTTATCTTTTCCTTCTCCTATCCCTGCAACATCTGTCTAGCAATACCCTAAGTCATTTAAAGCTTATAAAAACCTAGTCTAACGCCTTACTATAATATCATACCTCTGTGTGACCTGTAACAACCGTCATTCTTCCTTACTACTTATCTTTTCCCTCTCTTATCCCTACAGCAAATGTCAAGCCTTACCCTAGGTCAGTTGAGCCTATAGGAACCTTGTCTAACGTCTTACAATATCATACATCTATGGGACCTGTAACAACCGTCATTCTTCCTTACTACTTATCATATCCCTCTCTTATCCCTGCAACATCTGTCTAGCGTTACCCTAGGTCAGTTAGAGCCTATGGGAACCTTGTCTAACGTCTTACAATATCATACATCTATGGGACCTGTAACAACCGTCATTCTTCCTTGCTACTTAACATTTCCCTCTCTTATCCCTGCAACTACTGTCTAGCGTTACCCTAGGTCAGTTAGAGCCTATGGGAACCTTGTCTAACGTCTTACAATATCATACACCTATTGGAACTGTAACAACCGTCATTCTTCCTTACTACTTATCTATTCCTTCTCTTATCCCTGCAACATCTGTCTAGCATTACCCCAGGTCATTTGAAGCTTATATAAACCCAGTCTAACGTCTTACTATAATATCATACCTCTGTGTGACCTGTAACAACCGTCATTCTTCCTTACTACTTATCTTTTCCCTCTCTTATCCCTGCAACATCTGTCTAGCATTACCCTAGGTCATTTAAAGCTTATAAAAACCTAGTCTAACGTCCTACTATAATATCATACATCTGTGTGACCTGTAACAACCGTCATTCTTCCTTACTACTTATCATTTCCCTCTCTTATCCCTGCAACATCTGTCTAGCGTTACCCTAGGTCAGTTAGAGCCTATGGGAACCTTGTCTAACGTCTTACTATAATATCATACATCTGTGTGACCTGTAACAACCGTCATTCTTCCTTACTACTTATCTTTTCCTTCTCCTATCCCTGCAACATCTGTCTTGCATTACCCTAGGTCATTTAAAGCTTATATAAACCTAGTCTAACGTCTTACTATAATATCATACATCTGTGTGACCTGTAACAACCGTCATTCTTCCTTACTACTTATCTTTTCCCTTTCTTATCCCTGCAACATCTGACTAGCGTTACCCTAGGTCAGTTAGAGCCTATGGGAACCTTGTCTAACTTCTTACAATATCATACACCTATGGGACCTGTAACAACCGTCATTCTTCCTTACTACTTATCATTTCCCACTCTTATCCCTGCAACATCTGTCTAGCGTTACTTTAGGTCAGTTAGAGCCTATGGGAACCTTGTCTAACGTCTTACAATATCATACACCTATGGGACCTGTAACAACCGTCATTCTTCCTTACTACTTATCTTTTCCCTCTCTTATCCCTACAGCAAATGTCTAGCCTTACCCTAGGTCAGTTGAGCCAATAGGATCCTTGTCTAACGTCTTACAATATCATACACCTATGGGACCTGTAACAACCGTCATTCTTCCTTACTACTTTTCTTTTCCCTCTCTTATCCCTGCACCATCTGTCTAACGTTACCCTAGGTAAGTTAGAGCCTATGGGGACCTTGTCTAACGTCTTACAATATAATACACCTATGGGACCTGTAACAACCGTCATTCTTCCTTACTACTTATCTTTTCCCTCTCTTATCCCTGCAACATCTGTCTAGCGTTACCCTAGGTCAGGTAGAGCCTATGAGAACCTTGTCTAACGTCTTACAATATCATACACCTATGGGACCTGTAACAACCGTCATTCTTCCTTACTACTTATCTTTTCCCTCTCTTATCCCTGCAACATCTGTCTAGCATTACCCTAGGTCATTTAAAGCTTATAAAGACCTAGTCTAACGTCTTACTATAATATCATACATCTTAGTGACCTGTAACAACCGTGATTCTTCCTTACTACTTATCTTTTCCCTCTCTTATCCCTGCAACATCTGTCTAGCATTACCCTAGGTCATTTAAAGCTTATAAAGACCTAGTCTAATGTCTTACTATAATATCATACAAATTTAGTGACCTGTAACAACCGTCATTCTTCCTTACTACTTATCCTTTCCCTCTCTTATCCCTGCAACATCTGTCTAGCGTTACCCTAGGTCGGTTA
This sequence comes from Prosapia bicincta, assembly GCA_036971475.1. Classification (NCBI taxonomy): domain Eukaryota; kingdom Metazoa; phylum Arthropoda; class Insecta; order Hemiptera; family Cercopidae; genus Prosapia; species Prosapia bicincta. The sequence goes on from JBAIZL010000006.1 coordinate 110,606,735, forward strand.
GAGCCTATGGGAACCTTGTCTAACGTCTTACAATATCATACACCTATGGGACCTGTAACAACCGTCATTCTTCCTTACTACTTATCTTTTCCTTCTCCTATCCCTGCAACATCTGTCTAGCATTACCCTAAGTCATTTAAAGCTTATAAAAACCTAGTCTAACGCCTTACTATAATATCATACCTCTGTGTGACCTGTAACAACCGTCATTCTTCCTTACTACTTATCTTTTCCCTCTCTTATCCCTACAGCAAATGTCAAGCCTTACCCTAGGTCAGTTGAGCCTATAGGAACCTTGTCTAACGTCTTACAATATCATACACCTATGGGACCTGTAACAACCGTCATTCTTCCTTACTACTTATCATTTCCCTCTCTTATCCCTGCAACATCTGTCTAGCGTTACCCTAGGTCAGTTAGAGCCTATGGGAACCTTGTCTAACGTCTTACAATATCATACATCTATGGGACCTGTAACAACCGTCATTCTTCCTTACTACTTAACATTTCCCTCTCTTATCCCTGCAACTACTGTCTAGCGTTACCCTAGGTCAGTTAGAGCCTATGGGAACCTTGTCTAACGTCTTACAATATCATACACCTATTGGAACTGTAACAACCGTCATTCTTCCTTACTACTTATCTATTCCTTCTCTTATCCCTGCAACATCTGTCTAGCATTACCCCAGGTCATTTGAAGCTTATATAAACCCAGTCTAACGTCTTACTATAATATCATACCTCTGTGTGACCTGTAACAACCGTCATTCTTCCTTACTACTTATCTTTTCCCTCTCTTATCCCTGCAACATCTGTCTAGCATTACCCTAGGTCATTTAAAGCTTATAAAAACCTAGTCTAACGTCCTACTATAATATCATACATCTGTGTGACCTGTAACAACCGTCATTCTTCCTTACTACTTATCATTTCCCTCTCTTATCCCTGCAACATCTGTCTAGCGTTACCCTAGGTCAGTTAGAGCCTATGGGAACCTTGTCTAACGTCTTACTATAATATCATACATCTGTGTGACCTGTAACAACCGTCATTCTTCCTTACTACTTATCTTTTCCTTCTCCTATCCCTGCAACATCTGTCTTGCATTACCCTAGGTCATTTAAAGCTTATAAAAACCTAGTCTAACGTCTTACTATAATATCATACATCTGTGTGACCTGTAACAACCGTCATTCTTCCTTACTACTTATCTTTTCCCTCTCTTATCCCTGCAACATCTGTCTAGCGTTACCCTAGGTCAGTTAGAGCCTATGGGAACCTTGTCTAACGTGTTACAACATCATACACCTATTGGAACTGTAACAACCGTCATTCTTCCTTACTACTTATCTTTTCCCTCTCTTATCCCTGCAACATCTGACTAGCGTTACCCTAGGTCAGTTAGAGCCTATGGGAACCTTGTCTAACTTCTTACAATATCATACACCTATGGGACCTGTAACAACCGTCATTCTTCCTTACTACTTATCATTTCCCACTCTTATCCCTGCAACATCTGTCTAGCGTTACCCTAGGTCAGTTAGATCCTATGGGAACCTTGTCTAACGTGTTACAATATCATACACCTATGGGACCTGTAACAACCGTCATTCTTAATTACTACTTATCTATTCCTTCTCTTATCCCTGCAACATCTGTCTAGCATTACCCTAGGTCATTTAAAGCTTATAAAAACCTAGTCTAACGTCTTACTATAATATCATACATCTTAGTGACCTGTAACAACCGTAATTCTTCCTTACTACTTATCTATTCCCTCTCTTATGCCTGCAACATCTGTCTAGTATTACCCTAGGTCATTTAAAGCTTATAAAAACCTAGTCTAACGTCTTACTATAATATCATACATCTTAGTGACCTGTAACAACCGTAATTCTTCCTTACTACTTATCTATTCCCTCTCTTATGCCTGCAACATCTGTCTAGCATTACCCTAGGTCATTTAAAGCTTATAAAAACCTAGTCTAACGTCTTACTATAATATCATACATCTTAGTGACCTGTAACAACCGTAATTCTTCCTTACTACTTATCTATTCCCTCTCTTATGCCTGCAACATCTGTCTAGTATTACCCTAGGTCATTTAAAGCTTATAAAAACCTAGTCTAACGTCTTACTATAATATCATATCTCTGTGTGACCTGTAACAATCGTCATTCTTCCTTACTACTTATCTTTTCCCTCTCTTATCCCTGCAACATCTGTCCAGCGTTACCCTAGGTCAGTTAGAGCCTATGGGAACCTTGTCTAGCGTCTTACAATATCATACACCTATGGGACCTGTAACAACCGTCATTCTTCCTTACTACTTATCTTTTCCTTCTCCTATCCCTGCAACATCTGTCTAGCATTACCCTAAGTCATTTAAAGCTTATAAAAAGCTAGTCTAACGTCTTACTATAATATCATACCTCTGTGTGACCTGTAACAACCTTCATTCTTCCTTACTACTTATCTTTTCCCTCTCTTATCCCTGCAACATCTGTCTAACGTTACCCTAGGTCATTTAAAACTTACAAAAACATAGTCTAACGTCTTACTCTAATATCATACCTCTGTGTGACCTGTAATAACCGTCATTCTTCCCTACTACTTATCATTTTCCCTCTCTTATCCCTGCAACATCTGGCTAGCATTACCCTAGGTCAGTTAAAGCTTATAAAAACCTAGTCTAACGTCTTACTATAATATCATACATCTTAGTGACCTGTAACAACCGTCATTCTTCCTTACTACTTATCTTTTCCCTCTCTTATCCCTACAGCAAATGTCAAGCCTAACCCTAGGTCAGTTGAGCCTATAGGAACCTTGTCTAACGTCTTACAATATCATACACCTATGGGACCTCTTACAACCGTCATTCGTCCTTACTACTTACCTTTTCCCTCTCTTATCCCTGCAACATCTGTCTAGCGTTACCCTAGGTCAGTTAGAGCCTATGGGAACCTTGTCTAACTTCTTACAATATCATACACCTATGGGACCTGTAACAAACGTGATTCTTCCTTACTACTTATCTTTTCCCTCTCTTATCCCTACAGCAAATGTCTAGCGTTACCCTAGGTCAGTTGAGCCTATAGGAACCTTGTCTAACGTCTTACAATATCATACACCTATGGGACCTGTAACAACCGTCATTCTTCCTTACTACTTATCTTTTCCCTCTCTTATCCCTGCAACATCTGTCTAGCGTAACGCTACGTCAGTTAGAGCTTATAAAAACCTAGTCTAACGTCTTACTATAATATCATACATCTTAGTGACCTGTAACAACCGTCATTCTTCCTTACTACTTATCTTTTCCCTCTCTTATTCCTACATCAAATGTCTAGCCTTACCCTAGGTCAGTTGAGCCTATAGGAACCTTGTCTAACGTCTTACAATATCATACACCTATGGGACCAGTAGCAAACGTCATTCTTCCTTACTACTTATCTTTTCCCTTTCTTATCCCTGCAACATCTGTCTAGCGTTACCCTAGGTCAGTTAGAGCCTATGTGAACCTTGTTTAACGTCTTACAATATCATACACCTATGGGACCTGTAACAACCGTCATTCTTCCTTACTACCTATCTTTTCCCTCTCTTATCCCTGCAACATCTGTCTAGCATTTCCCTAGGTCATTTAAAGCTTATAAAGACCTAGTCTAACGTCTTACTATAATATCATACATCTTAGTGACCTGTAACAACCGTCATTCTTCCTTACTACTTATCTTTTCCCTCTCTTATCCCTGCAACATCTATCTAGCATTACCCTAGGTCATTTAAAGCTTATAAAGACCTAGTCTAACGTCTTACTATAATATCATACATCTTAGTGACCTGTAACAACCGTCATTCTTCCTTACTACTTATCTTTTCCCTCTCTTATCCCTGCAACATCTGTCTAGCGTTACCCTTGGTCAGGTAGAGCCTATGGGAACCTTGTCTAACGTCTTACAATATCATACACCTATGGGACCTGTAACAACCGTCATTCTTCCTTACTACTTATCTTTTCCCTCTCTTATCCCTACAGCAAATGTCTAGCCTTACCCTAGGTCAGTTGAGCCAATAGGATCCTTGTCTAACGTCTTACAATATCATACACCTATGGGACCTGTAACAACCGTCATTCTTCCTTACTACTTATCTTTTCCCTCTCTTATCCCTGCAACATCTGTCTAGCATTACCCTAGGTCATTTAAAGCTTATAAAGACCTAGTCTAACGTCTTACTATAATATCATACATCTTAGTGACCTGTAACAACCGTGATTCTTCCTTACTACTTATCTTTTCCCTCTCTTATCCCTGCAACATCTGTCTAGCATTACCCTAGGTCATTTAAAGCTTATAAAGACCTAGTCTAACGTCTTACTATAATATCATACAAATTTAGTGACCTGTAACAACCGTCATTCTTCCTTACTACTTATCCTTTCCCTCTCTTATCCCTGCAACATCTGTCTAGCGTTACCCTAGGTCGGTTAGAGCCTATGGGAACCTTGTCTAACGTCTTACAATATCATACACCTATGGGACCTGTAACAACCGTCATTCTTCCTTACTACTTATCTTTTCCTTCTCCTATCCCTGCAACATCTGTCTAGCATTACCCTAAGTCATTTAAAGCTTATAAAAACCTAGTCTTACGCCTTACTATAATATCATACCTCTGTGTGACCTGTAACAACCGTCATTCTTCCTTACTACGTATCTTTTCCCTCTCTTATCCCTACAGCAAATGTCAAGCCTTACCCTAGGTCAGTTGAGCCTATAGGAACCTTGTCTAACGTCTTACAATATCATACACCTATGGGACCTGTAACAACCGTCATTCTTCCTTACTACTTATCATTTCCCTCTCTTATCCCTGCAACATCTGTCTAGCGTTACCCTAGGTCAGTTAGAGCCTATGGTAACCTTGTCTAACGTCTTACAATATCATACATCTATGGGACCTGTAACAACCGTCATTCTTCCTTACTACTTAACATTTCCCTCTCTTATCCCTGCAACTACTGTCTAGCGTTACCCTAGGTCAGTTAGAGCCTATGGGAACCTTGTCTAACGTCTTACAATATCATACACCTATTGGAACTGTAACAACCGTCATTCTTCCTTACTACTTATCTATTCCTTCTCTTATCCCTGCAACATCTGTCTAGCATTACCCCAGGTCATTTGAAGCTTATATAAACCCAGTCTAACGTCTTACTATAATATCATACCTCTGTGTGACCTGTAACAACCGTCATTCTTCCTTACTACTTATCTTTTCCCTCTCTTATCCCTGCAACATCTGTCTAGCATTACCCTAGGTCATTTAAAGCTTATAAAAACCTAGTCTAACGTCCTACTATAATATCATACATCTGTGTGACCTGTAACAACCGTCATTCTTCCTTACTACTTATCATTTCCCTCTCTTATCCCTGCAACATCTGTCTAGCGTTACCCTAGGTCAGTTAGAGCCTATGGGAACCTTGTCTAACGTCTTACTATAATATCATACATCTGTGTGACCTGTAACAACCGTCATTCTTCCTTACTACTTATCTTTTCCTTCTCCTATCCCTGCAACATCTGTCTTGCATTACCCTAGGTCATTTAAAGCTTATAAAAACCTAGTCTAACGTCTTACTATAATATCATACATCTGTGTGACCTGTAACAACCGTCATTCTTCCTTACTACTTATCTTTTCCCTCTCTTATCCCTGCAACATCTGACTAGCGTTACCCTAGGTCAGTTAGAGCCTATGGGAACCTTGTCTAACTTCTTACAATATCATACACCTATGGGACCTGTAACAACCGTCATTCTTCCTTACTACTTATCATTTCCCACTCTTATCCCTGCAACATCTGTCTAGCGTTACTTTAGGTCAGTTAGAGCCTATGGGAACCTTGTCTAACGTCTTACAATATCATACACCTATGGGACCTGTAACAACCGTCATTCTTCCTTACTACTTATCTTTTCCCTCTCTTATCCCTACAGCAAATGTCTAGCCTTACCCTAGGTCAGTTGAGCCAATAGGATCCTTGTCTAACGTCTTACAATATCATACACCTATGGGACCTGTAACAACCGTCATTCTTCCTTACTACTTTTCTTTTCCCTCTCTTATCCCTGCACCATCTGTCTAACGTTACCCTAGGTAAGTTAGAGCCTATGGGGACCTTGTCTAACGTCTTACAATATAATACACCTATGGGACCTGTAACAACAGTCATTCTTCCTTACTACTTATCTTTTCCCTCTCTTATCCCTGCAACATCTGTCTAGCGTTACCCTAGGTCAGGTAGAGCCTATGAGAACCTTGTCTAACGTCTTACAATATCATACACCTATGGGACCTGTAACAACCGTCATTCTTCCTTACTACTTATCTTTTCCCTCTCTTATCCCTGCAACATCTGTCTAGCATTACCCTAGGTCATTTAAAGCTTATAAAGACCTAGTCTAACGTCTTACTATAATATCATACATCTTAGTGACCTGTAACAACCGTGATTCTTCCTTACTACTTATCTTTTCCCTCTCTTATCCCTGCAACATCTGTCTAGCATTACCCTAGGTCATTTAAAGCTTATAAAGACCTAGTCTAATGTCTTACTATAATATCATACAAATTTAGTGACCTGTAACAACCGTCATTCTTCCTTACTACTTATCCTTTCCCTCTCTTATCCCTGCAACATCTGTCTAGCGTTACCCTAGGTCGGTTAGAGCCTATGGGAACCTTGTCTAACGTCTTACAATATCATACACCTATGGGACCTGTAACAACCGTCATTCTTCCTTACTACTTATCTTTTCCTTCTCCTATCCCTGCAACATCTGTCTAGCATTACCCTAAGTCATTTAAAGCTTATAAAAACCTAGTCTAACGCCTTACTATAATATCATACCTCTGTGTGACCTGTAACAACCGTCATTCTTCCTTACTACTTATCTTTTCCCTCTCTTATCCCTACAGCAAATGTCAAGCCTTACCCTAGGTCAGTTGAGCCTATAGGAACCTTGTCTATCGTCTTACAATATCATACACCTATGGGACCTGTAACAACCGTCATTCTTCCTTACTACTTATCATTTCCCTCTCTTATCCCTGCAACATCTGTCTAGCGTTACCCTAGGTCAGTTAGAGCCTATGGGAACCTTGTCTAACGTCTTACAATATCATACATCTATGGGACCTGTAACAACCGTCGTTCTTCCTTACTACTTAACATTTCCCTCTCTTATCCCTGCAACTACTGCCTAGCGTTACCCTAGGTCAGTTAGAGCCTATGGGAACCTTGTCTAACGTCTTACAATATCATACACCTATTGGAACTGTAACAACCGTCATTCTTCCTTACTACTTATCTATTCCTTCTCTTATCCCTGCAACATCTGTCTAGCATTACCCCAGGTCATTTGAAGCTTATATAAACCCAGTCTAACGTCTTACTATAATATCATACCTCTGTGTGACCTGTAACAACCGTCATTCTTCCTTACTACTTATCTTTTCCCTCTCTTATCCCTGCAACATCTGTCTAGCATTACCCTAGGTCATTTAAAGCTTATAAAAACCTAGTCTAACGTCCTACTATAATATCATACATCTGTGTGACCTGTAACAACCGTCATTCTTCCTTACTACTTATCATTTCCCTCTCTTATCCCTGCAACATCTGTCTAGCGTTACCCTAGGTCAGTTAGAGCCTATGGGAACCTTGTCTAACGTCTTACTATAATATCATACATCTGTGTGACCTGTAACAACCGTCATTCTTCCTTACTACTTATCTTTTCCTTCTCCTATCCCTGCAACATCTGTCTTGCATTACCCTAGGTCATTTAAAGCTTATAAAAACCTAGTCTAACGTCTTACTATAATATCATACATCTGTGTGACCTGTAACAACCGTCATTCTTCCTTACTACTTATCTTTTCCCTCTCTTATCCCTGCAACATCTGTCTAGCGTTACCCTAGGTCAGTTAGAGCCTATGGGAACCTTGTCTAACGTGTTACAATATCATACACCTATGGGACCTGTAACAACCGTCATTCTTCCTTACTACTTATCATTTCCCACTCTTATCCCTGCAACATCTGTCTAGCGTTACCCTAGGTCAGTTAGATCCTATGGGAACCTTGTCTAACGTGTTACAATATCATACACCTATGGGACCTGTAACAACCGTCATTCTTAATTACTACTTATCTATTCCTTCTCTTATCCCTGCAACATCTGTCTAGCATTACCCTAGGTCATTTAAAGCTTATAAAAACCTAGTCTAACGTCTTACTATAATATCATACATCTTAGTGACCTGTAACAACCGTCATTCTTCCTTACTACATATCTATTCCTTCTCTTATCCCTGCAACATCTGTCTAGCATTACCCTAGGTCATTTAAAGCTTATAAAAACCTAGTCTAACGTCTTACTATAATATCATACATCTTAGTGACCTGTAACAACCGTAATTCTTCCTTACTACTTATCTATTCCCTCTCTTATGCCTGCAACATCTGTCTAGTATTACCCTAGGTCATTTAAAGCTTATAAAAACCTAGTCTAACGTCTTACTATAATATCATACATCTTAGTGACCTGTAACAACCGTAATTCTTCCTTACTACTTATCTATTCCCTCTCTTATGCCTGCAACATCTGTCTAGCATTACCCTAGGTCATTTAAAGCTTATAAAAACCTAGTCTAACGTCTTACTATAATATCATACACCTTAGTGACCTGTAACAACCGTAATTCTTCCTTACTACTTATCTATTCCCTCTCTTATGCCTGCAACATCTGTCTAGTATTACCCTAGGTCATTTAAAGCTTATAAAAACCTAGTCTAACGTCTTACTATAATATCATATCTCTGTGTGACCTGTAACAATCGTCATCCTTCCTTACTACTTACCTTTTCTTTCTCTTATCCCTGCAACATCTGTCTAGCATTACCCTAGTCATTTAAAGATTATAAAAACCTAGTCCAAAGCCTTACTATAATATCATACATCTTAGTGACCTGTAACAACCGTCATTCTTCCTTACTACTTATCTTTTCCCACTCTTATCCCTGCAACATCTGTCTAGCATTACCCTAGGTCATTTAAAGCTTATAAAGACCTAGTCTAACGTCTTACTATAATATCATACATCTTAGTGACCTGTAACAACCGTCATTCTTCCTTACTACTTAACTTTTCCCTCTCTTATCCCTGCAACATCTGTCTAGCGTTACCCTAGGTTAGTTAGAGCCTATGGAAACCTTGTCTAACGTCTTACAATATCATACACCTATGGGACCTGTAACAACCGTCATTCTTCCTTACTACTTATCTTTTCCTTCTCCTATCCCTGCAACATCTGTCTAGCATAACCCTAAAACATTTAAAGCTTATAAAAACCTAGTCTAACGTCTTACTATAATATCATACCTCTGTGTGACCTGTAACAACCGTCATTCTTCCTTACTACTTATCTTTTTCCTCTCTTATCCCTACAGCAAATGTCAAGCCTTACCCTAGGTCAGTTGAGCCTATAGGAACCTTGTCTAACGTCTTACAATATCATACACCTATGGGACCTGTAACAACCGTCATTCTTCCTTACTACTTATCATTTCCCTCTCTTATGCCTGCAACATCTGTCTAGCGTTACCCTAGGTCAGTTAGAGCCTATGGGAACCTTGTCTAACGTCTTACAATATCATACACCTATTGGAACTGTAACAACCGTCATTCTTCCTTACTACTTATCTTTTCCCTCTCTTATCCCTGCAACATCTGTCTAGCGTTACCCTAGGTCAGTTAGAGCCTATGAGAACCTTGTCTAACGTCTTACAATATCATAAACCTATGGGACCTGTAACAACCGTCATTCTTCCTTACTACTTATCTTTTCCCTCTCTTATCCCTGCAACATCTGTCTAGCATTACCCTAGGTCATTTAAAGCTTATAAAGACCTAGTCTAACGTCTTACTATAATATCATACATCTTAGTGACCTGTAACAACCGTCATTCTTCCTTACTACTTATCTTTTCCCTCTCTTATCCCTGCAACAACTGTCTAGCATTACCCTAGGTCTTTTAAAGCTTATAAAAACCTAGTCTAACGTCTTAATATAATATCATACATCTTAGTGACCTGTAACAACCGTCATTCTTCCTTACTACTTATCTTTTCCCTCTCTTATCCCTGCAACATCTGTCTAGTGTTACCCTAGGTCAGTTAGAGCCTATGGGAACCTTGTCTAACGTCTTACAATATCATACACCTATGGGACATGTAACAACCGTCATTCTTCCTTACTACCTATCTTTTCAATCTCTTATCCCTGCAACATCTGTCTAGCATTACCCTAAGTCATTTAAAGCTTATAAAAACCTAGTCTAACGTCTTACTATAATATCACACCTCTGTGTGACCTGTAACAACCGTCATTCTTCCTTACTACTTATCTCTTCCCTCTCTTATTGCTACAGCAAATGTCAAGCCTTACCCTAGGTAGGTTGAGCCTATAGGAACCTTGTCTAACATCTTACAATATCATACACCTATGAGACCTGTAACAACCGTCATTCTTCCTTACTACTTATCATTTCCCTCTCTTATCCCTGCAACATCTGTCTAGCGTTACCCTAGGTCAGTTAGAGCCTATGGGATCCTTGTCTAACGTCTTACAATATCATAAACCTATGGGACCTGAAACAACCGTCATTCTTCCTTACTACTTATCATTTCCCTCTCTTATCCCTGCAACATCTGTCTAGCGTTACCCTAGGTCAGTTAGAGCCTATGGGAACCTTGTCTAACGTCTTACAATATCATACACCTATTGGAACTTTAACAACCGTCATTCTTCCTTACTACATATCTATTCTTTCTCTTATCCCTGCAACATCTGTCTAGCATTACCCTAGGTCATTTGAAGCTTATAAAAACCCAGTCTAACGTCTTACTATAATATCATACCTCTGTGTGACCTGTAACAACCGTCATTCTTCCTTACTTCTTATCTTTTCCCTCTCTTATCCCTGCAACATCTGTCTAGCATTACCCTAGGTCATTTAAAGCTTATAAAAACCTAGTCTAACGTCTTACTATAATATCATACCTCTGTGTGACCTGTAACAACCGTCATTCTTCCTTACTTCTTATCTTTTCCCTCTCTTATCCCTGCAACATCTGTCTAGCATTACCCTAGGTCATTTAAAGCTTATAAAAACCTAGTCTAACGTCTTACTATAATATCACACCTCTGTGTGACCTGTAACAACCGTCATTCTTCCTTACTACTTATCTCTTCCCTCTCTTATTGCTACAGCAAATGTCAAGCCTTACCCTAGGTAGGTTGAGCCTATAGGAACCTTGTCTAACGTCTTACAATATCATACACCTATGAGACCTGTAACAACCGTCATTCTTCCTTACTACTTATCATTTCCCTCTCTTATCCCTGCAACATCTGTCTAGCGTTACCCTAGGTCAGTTAGAGCCTATGGGATCCTTGTCTAACGTCTTACAATATCATAAACCTATGGGACCTGAAACAACCGTCATTCTTCCTTACTACTTATCATTTCCCTCTCTTATCCCTGCAACATCTGTCTAGCGTTACCCTATGTCAGTTAGAGCCTATGGGAACCTTGTCTAACGTCTTACAATATCATACACCTATTGGAACTGTAACAACCGTCATTCTTCCTTACTACATATCTATTCCTTCTCTTATCCCTGCAACATCTGTCTAGCATTACCCTAGGTCATTTGAAGCTTATAAAAACCCAGTCTAACGTCTTACTATAATATCATACCTCTGTGTGACCTGTAACAACCGTCATTCTTCCTTACTTCTTATCTTTTCCCTCTCTTATCCCTGCAACATCTGTCTAGCATTACCCTAGGTCATTTAAAGCTTATAAAAACCTAGTCTAACGTCTTACTATAATATCATACCTCTGTGTGACAAGTAACAACCGTCATTCTTCCTTACTACTTATCTCTTCCCTCTCTTATCCCTACAGCAAATGTCTAGCGTTACCCTAGGTCAGTTAGAGCCTATGGGAACCTTGTCTAACGTCTTACAATATCATACACCTATTGGACCTGTAACAACCGTCATTCTTCCTTACTACTTATCTTTTCCCTCTCTTATCCCTACAACAGTTGTCTAGCATTACCCTAGGTCATTTAAAGGGTATAAAAACCTAGTCTAACGTCTTACTATAATATCATACATCTAAGTGACCTGTAACAACCGTCATTCTTCCTTACTACTTATCTTTTCCCTCTCCTATCCCTGCAACATCTGTCTAGCTTTACCCTAGGTCAGTTAGAGCCTATGGGAACCTTGTCTAACGTCTTACAATATCATACACCTATGGGACCTGTAACAACCGTCATTCTTCCTTACTACTTTTCTTTTCCCTCTCTTATCACTGCACCATCTGTCTAGCGTTACCCTAGGTAAGTTAGAGCCTTTGGGGACCTTGTCTAACGTCTTACAATATAATACACCTATGGGACCTGTAACAACCGTCATTCTTCCTTACTACTTATCTTCTCCTTCTCCTATCCCTGCAACATCTGTCTAGCATTACCCTAAGTCATTTAAAGCTTATAAAGACCTAGTCTAACGTCTTACTATAATATCATACATCTTAGTGACCTGTAACAACCATCATTCTTCCTTACTACTTATCTTTTCCCTCTCTTATCCCTGCAACATCTGTCTAGCGTTACCCTAGGTCAGTTAGAGCCTATGGGAACCTTGTCTAACGACTTACAATATCATACACCTATGGGACCTGTAACAACCGTCATTCTTCCTTACTACTTATCTTTTCCTTCTCCTATCCCTGCAACATCTGGCTAGCATTACCGTAGGTTAATTAAAGCTTATAAAAACCTAGTCTAATGTCTTACTATAATATCATACATCTTAGTGACCTGTAACAACCGTCATTCTTCCTTACTACTTATCTTTTCCCTCTCTTATCCCTGCAACATCTGTCTAGCGTTACCCTAGGTCAGTTAGAGCCTATGGGAACCTTGTCTAACGTGTTACAATATCATACACCTATGGGACCTGTAACAACCGTCATTCTTAATTACCACTTATCTTCTCCCTCTCTTATCCCTGCAACATCTGTCTAACGTTACCCTAGGTCATTTAAAGCTTATAAAAACCTAGTCTAACGTCTTACTCTAATATAATACCTCTGTGTGACCTGTAACAACCGTCATTCTTCCTTACTACTTATCTTTTCCCTCTCTTATCCCTGTAACATCTGTCTAGCATTACCCTAGGTCATTTAAAGATTATAAAAACCTAGTCTAACGTCATACTATAATATCATACATCTTAGTGACCTGTAACAACCGTCATTCTTCCTTACTAATTATCTTTTCCCTCTCTTATCCCTGTAACATCTGTCTAGCATTACCCTAGGTCATTTAAAGATTATAAAAACCTAGTCTAACGTCTTACTATAATATCATACATCTTAGTGACCTGTAACAACCGTCATTCTTCCTTACTACTTATCTTTTCCCTCTCTTATTCCTACAGCAAATGTCTAGCCTTACCCTAGGTCAGTTGAGCCTATAGGAACCTTGTCTGACGTCTTACAATATCATACACCTATGGGACCTGTAACAACCGTCATTCTTCCTTACTATTTATCTTTTCCATCTCTTATTACTGCAACATCTGTCTAGCATTACCCTAGGTCATTTAAAGCTTATAAAAACCTAGTCTAACGTCTTACTATAATATCATACATCTTAGTGACCTGTAACAACCGTCATTCTTCCTTACTACTTATCATTTCCCTCTCTTGTCCCTGCAACATCTGTCTAACGTTACCCTAGGTCATATAAAGCTTATAAAAACCTATTCTAACGTCTTACTCTAATATCATACTTCTGTGTGACCTGTAACAACCGTCATTCTTCCTTACTACTTATCTTTTCCCTCTCTTATCCCTACAGCAAATGTCTAGCGTTACCCTAGGTCAAAAGAGCCTATAGGAACCTTGTCTAACATCTTAATATATCATACAATTATGGGACCAGTAACAAACGTCATTCTTCCTTACGACTTATCTTTTCCCTCTCTTATCCCTACAGCAAATGTCTAGAATTACCCTAGGTCAGTTGAGCCAATAGGAACCTTGTCTAACGTTTTACAATATCATACACCTATGGGACCTGTAACAACCGTCATTCTTCCTTACTACTTTTCTTTTCCCTCTCTTATCCCTGCAACATCTGTCTAGCGTTACCCTAGGTCAGTTAGAGCCTATGGGGACCTTGTCTAACGTCTTACAATATAATACACCTATGGGACCTGTAACAACCGTCATTCTTCCTTACTACTTATCTTTTCCCTCTCTTATCCCTGCAACATCTGTCTAGCGTTACCCTAGGTCAGTTAGAGCCTATGAGAACCTTGTCTAACGTCTTACAATATCATAAACCTATGGGACCTGTAACAACCGTTATTCTTCCTTACTACTTATCTTTTCCCTCTCTTATCCCTGCAACATCTGTCTAGCATTACCCTAGGTCATTTAAAGCTTATAAAGACCTAGTCTAACGTCTTAATATAACATCATACATCTTAGTGACCTGTAACAACCGTCATTCTTCCTTACTACTTATCTTATCCCTCTCTTATCCCTGCAACATCTGTCTAGCGTTACCCTAAGTCAGTTAGAGCCTATGAGAACCTTGTCTAACGTTTTACAATATCATACACCTATGGGACCTGTAACAACCGTCATTCTTCCTTACTACATATCTATTCCTTCTCTTATCCCTGCAACATCTGTCTAGCATTACCCTAGGTCATTTAAAGCTTATAAAAACCTAGTCTAACGTCTTAATATAATATCATACATCTTAGTGACCTGTAACAACCGTCATTCTTCCTTACTACTTATCTTTTCCCTCTCTTATCCCTGCAACATCTGTCTAGCGTTACCCTAGGTCAGTTAGAACCTATGGGAACCTTGTCTAACGTCTTACAATATCATACACCTATGGGACCTGTAACAACCGTCATTCTTCCTTACTACCTATCTTTTCCCTCTCTTATCCCTGCAACATCTGTCTAGCATTACCCTAGGTCATTTAAAGCTTATAAAGACCTAGTCTAACGTCTTACTATAATATCATACATCTTAGTGACCTGTAACAACCGTCATTCTTCCTTACTACTTATCTTTTCCCTCTCTTATCCCTGCAACATCTGTCTAGCGTTACCCTAGGTCAGTTAGAGCCTATGGGAACCTTGTCTAACGTCTTACAATATCATACACCTATGGGACCTGTAACAACCGTCATTCTTCCTTACTACCTATCTTTTCCCTCTCTTATCCCTGCAACATCTGTCTAGCATTACCCTAGGTCATTTAAAGCTTATAAAAACCTAGTCTAACGTCTTACTATATCATACACCTATGGGATCTGTAACAACCGTTATTCTTCCTTACTACCTATCTTTTCCCTCTCTTATCCCTGCAACATCTGTCTAGCATTACCCTAGGTCATTTAAAGCTTATAAAGACCTAGTCTAACGTCTTACTATAATATCATACATCTTTGTGACCTGTAACAACCGTCATTCTTCCATAATACTTATCTTTTCCCTCTCTTATCCCTGCAACATTTGTCTAGCATTACCCTAGGTCATTTAAAGCTTATAAAGACCTAGTCTAACGTCTTACTATAATATCATACATCTTAGTGACCTGTAACAACCGTCATTCTTTATTACTACTTATCTTTTCCCTCTCTTATCCCTGCAACATCTGTCTAGCGTTACCCTAGGTCAGTTAGAGCCTATGGGAACCTTGTCTAACGTCTTACAATATCATACACCTATGGGACCTGTAACAACCGTCATTCTTCCTTACTACTTATCTTTTCCCTCTCTTTTCCCTACAGCAAATGTCTAGAATTACCCTAGGTCAGTTGAGCCAATAGGAACCTTGTCTAACGTTTTACAATATCATACACCTATGGGACCTGTAACAACCGTCATTCTTCCTTACTACTTATCTTTTCCCTCTCTTATCCCTGCAACATCTGTCTAGCATTACCCTAGGTCATTTAAAGCTTATAAAGACCTAGTCTAACGTCTTACTATAATATCATACATCTTAGTGACCTGTAACAACCGTCATTCTTCCTTACTACTTATCTTTTCCCTCTCTTATCCCTGCAACATCTGTCTAGCATTACCCTAGGTCATTTAAAGCTTATAAAAACCTAGTCTAACGTCTTAATATAATATCATACATCTTAGTGACCTGTAACAACCGTCATTCTTCCTTACTACTTATCTCTTCCCTCTCTTATTGCTACAGCAAATGTCAAGCATTACCCTAGGTCAGTTGAGCCTATAGGAACCTTGTCTAACGTCTTACAATATCATACACCTATGAGACCTGTAACAACCGTCATTCTTCCTTACTACTTATCATTTCCCTCTCTTATCCCTGCAACATCTGTCTAGCGTTACCCTAGGTCAGTTAGAGCCTATGGGAACCTTGTCTAACGTCTTACAATATCATACACCTATGGGACCTGTAACAACCGTCATTCTCCCTTACTACTTATCATTTCCCTCTCTTATCCCTGCAACATCTGTCTAGCGTTACCCTAGGTCAGTTAGAGCCTATGGGAACCTTGTCTAACGTCTTACAATATCATACACCTATGGGATCTGTAACAACCGTTATTCTTCCTTACTACCTATCTTTTCCCTCTATTATCCCTGCAACATCTGTCTAGCATTACCCTAGGTCATTTGAAGCTTATAAAAACCCAGTCTAACGTCTTACTATAATATCATACCTCTGTGTGACCTGTAACAACCGTCATTCTTCCTTACTTCTTATCTTTTCCCTCTCTTATCCCTGCAACATCTGTCTAGCATTACCCTAGGTCATTTAAAGCTTATAAAAACCTAGTCTAACGTCTTACTATAATATCATACCTCTGTGTGACCTGTAACAACCGTCATTCTTCCTTACTACTTATCGTTTCCCTCTCTTACCCCTACAGCAACTGTCTAGCATTACCCTAGGTTATTTAAACCTTATAAAAACCTAGCCTAACGTCTTACTATAATATCATACCACTGTGTGACCTGTAACAACCGTCATTCTTCCTGACTACTTATCTTTTCCCTCTCTTATCCCTGCAACATCTGTCTAGAATTACCCTACGTCATTTAAAGCTTATAAAAACCTAGTCTAACGTCTTACTATAATATCATACCTATGTGTGACCTGTAACAACCGTCATTCTTCCTTACTACTTATCTTTTCCCTCTCTTATCCCTGCAACATCTGTCTAGCATTACCCTAGGTCATTTAAAGCTTATAAAAACCTAGTCTAATGTCTTACTATAATATCATACATCTTAGTGACCTGTAACTACCGTAATTCTTCTTTACTACTTATCTTCTCCCTCTCTTATCCCTGCAACATCTGTCTAGCATTACCCTAGGTCATTTAAAGCTTATAAAAACCTAGTCTAATGTCTTACTATAATATCATACATCTTAGTGACCTGTAAAAAAAGGTCATTCTTACTTACTACTTATCTTTTCCCTCTCTTATCCCTGCAACATCTGTCTAGCATTACCCTAGGTCATTTAAAGTCTTTAAAAACCTAGTCTAACGTCTTACTATAATATCATACCTCTGTGTGACCTGTAACAACCGTCATTCTTCCTTACTACTTATCTTTTCAGTCTCTTATCCCTGCAACATCTGTCTAGCGTTACCCTAGGTCAGTTAGAGCCTATGGGAACCTTGTCTAACGTCTTACAATATCATACACCTATGGGACCTGTAACAACCGCCATTCTTCCTTACTACTTATCTTTTCCCTCTCTTATCCCTGCAACATCTGTCTAGCATTACCCTAGGTCATTTAAGGCTTATACAAACCTAGTCTAACGTCTTACTATAATATCATACAACTTAGTGACCTGTAAAAACCGTCATTCTTCCTTACTACTTATCTTTTCCCTCTCCTATCCCTGCAACATCAGTCTAGCATTATCCTAGGTCATTTAAAGCTTATAAAAACCTAGTCTAACGTTTTACTATAATATCATACCTCTGTGTGACCTGTAACAACCGTCATTCTTCCTTACTACTTATCTTTTCCCTCTCTTATCCCTGCAACATCTGTCTAGCATTACCCTAGGTCATTTAAAGCTTATACAAACCTAGTCTAACGTCTTACTATAATATAATACCTCTGTGTGACCTGTAACAACCGTCATTCTTCCTTACTACTTATCGTTTCCCTCTCTTACCCCTACAGCAACTGTCTAGCATTACCCTAGGTTATTTAAAGCTTATAAAAACCTAGCCTAACGTCTTACTATAATATCATACCCCTGTGTGACCTGTAACAACCGTCATTCTCCCTGACTACTTATCTTTTCCCTCTCTTATCCCTGCAACATCTGTCTAGCATTACCCTAGGTCATTTAAAGCTTATAAAAACCTAGTCTAACGTCTTACTATAATATCATACCTCTGTGTGACCTGTAACAACCGTCATTCTTCCTTACTACTTATCTTTTCCCTCTCTTATCCCTGCAACATCTGTCTAGCATTACCCTAGGTCATTTAAAGCTTATAAAAACCTAGTCTAACGTCTTACTATAATATCATACCTCTGTGTGACCTGTAACAACCGTCATTCTTCCTGACTACTTATCTTTTCCCTCTCTTATCCCTGCAACATCTGTTTAGCATTACCCTAGGTCATTTAAAGCTTATAAAAACCTAGTCTAACGTCTTACTATAATATCATACCTATGTGTGACCTGTAACAACCGTCATTCTTCCTTACTACTTATCTTTTCCCTCTCTTATCCCTGCAACATCTGTCTAGCGTTACCTTTGGTCAGTTAGAGAGTATGGGAACCTTGTCTAACGTCTTACAATATCATACACCTATGGGACCTGTAACAACCGCCATTCTTCCTTACTACTTATCTTTTCCCTCTCTTATCCCTGCAACATCTGTCTAGCATTACCCTAGGTCATTTAAAGCCTATAAAAACCTAGTCTAATGTCTTACTATAATATCATACATCTTAGTGACCTGTAACAACCGTCATTCTTCCTTACTACATATCGTTTCCCTCTCTTATGCCTGCAACATCTGTCTAGCGTTACCCTAGGTCAGTTAGAGCCTATGGGAACCTTGTCTAACGTCTTACAATATCATACACCTATAAGACCTGTAACAACCGTCATTCTTCCTTACTACTTATCTTTTCCCTCTCTTATCCCTGCAACATCTGTCTATCATTACCCTAGGTCATTTAAAGCTTATAAAAACCTAGTCTAATGTCTTACTATAATATCATACATCTTAGTGACCTGTAACAACCGTAATTCTTCCTTACTACTTATCTTCTCCCTCTCTTATCCCTGCAACATCTGTCTAGCATTACCCTAGGTCATTTAAAGCTTATAAAAACCTAGTCTAATGTCTTACTATAATATCATACATCTTAGTGACCTGTAAAAAAGGTCATTCTTACTTACTACTTATCTTTTCCCTCTCTTATCCCTGCAACATCTGTCTAGCATTACCCTAGGTCATTTAAAGTCTTTAAAAACCTAGTCTAACGTCTTACTATAATATCATACCTCTGTGTGACCTGTAACAAACGTCATTCTTCCTTACTACTTATCTTTTCAGTCTCTTATCCCTGCAACATCTGTCTAGCGTTACCCTAGGTCAGTTAGAGCCTATGGGAACCTTGTCTAACGTCTTACAATATCATACACCTATGGGACCTGTAACAACCGCCATTCTTCCTTACTACTTATCTTTTCCCTCTCTTATCCCTGCAACATCTGTCTAGCATTACCCTAGGTCATTTAAGGCTTATACAAACCTAGTCTAACGTCTTACTATAATATCATACAACTTAGTGACCTGTAAAAACCGTCATTCTTCCTTACTACTTATCTTTTCCCTCTCTTATCCCTGCAACATCAGTCTAGCATTATCCTAGGTCATTTAAAGCTTATAAAAACCTAGTCTAACGTCTTACTATAATATCATACCTCTGTGTGACCTGTAACAACCGTCATTCTTCCTTACTACTTATCGTTTCCCTCTCTTACCCCTACAGCAACTGTCTAGCATTACCCTAGGTTATTTAAAGCTTATAAAAACCTAGCCTAACGTCTTACTATAATATCATACCCCTGTGTGACCTGTAACAACCGTCATTCTCCCTGACTACTTATCTTTTCCCTCTCTTATCCCTGCAACATCTGTCTAGCATTACCCTAGGTCATTTAAAGCTTATAAAAACCTAGTCTAACGTCTTACTATAAAATCATACCTCTGTGTGACCTGTAACAACCGTCATTCTTCCTTACTACTTATCTTTTCCCTCTCTTATCCCTGCAACATCTGTCTAGCATTACCCTAGGTCATTTAAAGCTTATAAAAACCTAGTCTAACGTCTTACTATAATATCATACCTCTGTGTGACCTGTAACAACCGTCATTCTTTCTGACTACTTATCTTTTCCCTCTCTTATCCCTGCAACATCTGTTTAGCATTACCCTAGGTCATTTAAAGCTTATAAAAACCTAGTCTAACGTCTTACTATAATATCATACCTATGTGTGACCTGTAACAACCGTCATTCTTCCTTACTACTTATCTTTTCCCTCTCTTATCCCTGCAACATCTGTCTAGCGTTACCCTTGGTCAGTTAGAGAGTAAGGAAACCTTGTCTAACGTCTTACAATATCATACATCTTAGTGACCTGTAACAACCGTCATTCTTTATTACTACTTATCTTTTCCCTCTCTTATCCCTGCAACATCTGTCTAGCGTTACCCTAGGTCAGTTAGAGCCTATGGGAACCTTGTCTAACGTCTTACAATATCATACACCTATGGGACCTGTAACAACCGTCATTCTTCCTTACTACTTATCTTTTCCCTCTCTTTTCCCTACAGCAAATGTCTAGAATTACCCTAGGTCAGTTGAGCCAATAGGAACCTTGTCTAACGTTTTACAATATCATACACCTATGGGACCTGTAACAACCGTCATTCTTCCTTACTACTTATCTTTTCCCTCTCTTATCCCTGCAACATCTGTCTAGCATTACCCTAGGTCATTTAAAGCTTATAAAGACCTAGTCTAACGTCTTACTATAATATCATACATCTTAGTGACCTGTAACAACCGTCATTCTTCCTTACTACTTATCTTTTCCCTCTCTTATCCCTGCAACATCTGTCTAGCATTACCCTAGGTCATTTAAAGCTTATAAAAACCTAGTCTAACGTCTTAATATAATATCATACATCTTAGTGACCTGTAACAACCGTCATTCTTCCTTACTACTTATCTCTTCCCTCTCTTATTGCTACAGCAAATGTCAAGCATTACCCTAGGTCAGTTGAGCCTATAGGAACCTTGTCTAACGTCTTACAATATCATACACCTATGAGACCTGTAACAACCGTCATTCTTCCTTACTACTTATCATTTCCCTCTCTTATCCCTGCAACATCTGTCTAGCGTTACCCTAGGTCAGTTAGAGCCTATGGGAACCTTGTCTAACGTCTTACAATATCATACACCTATGGGATCTGTAACAACCGTTATTCTTCCTTACTACCTATCTTTTCCCTCTATTATCCCTGCAACATCTGTCTAGCATTACCCTAGGTCATTTGAAGCTTATAAAAACCCAGTCTAACGTCTTACTATAATATCATACCTCTGTGTGACCTGTAACAACCGTCATTCTTCCTTACTTCTTATCTTTTCCCTCTCTTATCCCTGCAACATCTGTCTAGCATTACCCTAGGTCATTTAAAGCTTATAAAAACCTAGTCTAACGTCTTACTATAATATCATACCTCTGTGTGACCTGTAACAACCGTCATTCTTCCTTACTACTTATCGTTTCCCTCTCTTACCCCTACAGCAACTGTCTAGCATTACCCTAGGTTATTTAAACCTTATAAAAACCTAGCCTAACGTCTTACTATAATATCATACCTCTGTGTGACCTGTAACAACCGTCATTCTTCCTGACTACTTATCTTTTCCCTCTCTTATCCCTGCAACATCTGTCTAGAATTACCCTACGTCATTTAAAGCTTATAAAAACCTAGTCTAACGTCTTACTATAATATCATACCTATGTGTGACCTGTAACAACCGTCATTCTTCCTTACTACTTATCTTTTCCCTCTCTTATCCCTGCAACATCTGTCTAGCATTACCCTAGGTCATTTAAAGCTTATAAAAACCTAGTCTAATGTCTTACTATAATATCATACATCTTAGTGACCTGTAACTACCGTAATTCTTCTTTACTACTTATCTTCTCCCTCTCTTATCCCTGCAACATCTGTCTAGCATTACCCTAGGTCATTTAAAGCTTATAAAAACCTAGTCTAATGTCTTACTATAATATCATACATCTTAGTGACCTGTAAAAAAAGGTCATTCTTACTTACTACTTATCTTTTCCCTCTCTTATCCCTGCAACATCTGTCTAGCATTACCCTAGGTCATTTAAAGTCTTTAAAAACCTAGTCTAACGTCTTACTATAATATCATACCTCTGTGTGACCTGTAACAACCGTCATTCTTCCTTACTACTTATCTTTTCAGTCTCTTATCCCTGCAACATCTGTCTAGCGTTACCCTAGGTCAGTTAGAGCCTATGGGAACCTTGTCTAACGTCTTACAATATCATACACCTATGGGACCTGTAACAACCGCCATTCTTCCTTACTACTTATCTTTTCCCTCTCTTATCCCTGCAACATCTGTCTAGCATTACCCTAGGTCATTTAAGGCTTATACAAACCTAGTCTAACGTCTTACTATAATATCATACAACTTAGTGACCTGTAAAAACCGTCATTCTTCCTTACTACTTATCTTTTCCCTCTCCTATCCCTGCAACATCAGTCTAGCATTATCCTAGGTCATTTAAAGCTTATAAAAACCTAGTCTAACGTTTTACTATAATATCATACCTCTGTGTGACCTGTAACAACCGTCATTCTTCCTTACTACTTATCTTTTCCCTCTCTTATCCCTGCAACATCTGTCTAGCATTACCCTAGGTCATTTAAAGCTTATACAAACCTAGTCTAACGTCTTACTATAATATAATACCTCTGTGTGACCTGTAACAACCGTCATTCTTCCTTACTACTTATCGTTTCCCTCTCTTACCCCTACAGCAACTGTCTAGCATTACCCTAGGTTATTTAAAGCTTATAAAAACCTAGCCTAACGTCTTACTATAATATCATACCCCTGTGTGACCTGTAACAACCGTCATTCTCCCTGACTACTTATCTTTTCCCTCTCTTATCCCTGCAACATCTGTCTAGCATTACCCTAGGTCATTTAAAGCTTATAAAAACCTAGTCTAACGTCTTACTATAATATCATACCTCTGTGTGACCTGTAACAACCGTCATTCTTCCTTACTACTTATCTTTTCCCTCTCTTATCCCTGCAACATCTGTCTAGCATTACCCTAGGTCATTTAAAGCTTATAAAAACCTAGTCTAACGTCTTACTATAATATCATACCTCTGTGTGACCTGTAACAACCGTCATTCTTCCTGACTACTTATCTTTTCCCTCTCTTATCCCTGCAACATCTGTTTAGCATTACCCTAGGTCATTTAAAGCTTATAAAAACCTAGTCTAACGTCTTACTATAATATCATACCTATGTGTGACCTGTAACAACCGTCATTCTTCCTTACTACTTATCTTTTCCCTCTCTTATCCCTGCAACATCTGTCTAGCGTTACCTTTGGTCAGTTAGAGAGTATGGGAACCTTGTCTAACGTCTTACAATATCATACACCTATGGGACCTGTAACAACCGCCATTCTTCCTTACTACTTATCTTTTCCCTCTCTTATCCCTGCAACATCTGTCTAGCATTACCCTAGGTCATTTAAAGCCTATAAAAACCTAGTCTAATGTCTTACTATAATATCATACATCTTAGTGACCTGTAACAACCGTCATTCTTCCTTACTACATATCGTTTCCCTCTCTTATGCCTGCAACATCTGTCTAGCGTTACCCTAGGTCAGTTAGAGCCTATGGGAACCTTGTCTAACGTCTTACAATATCATACACCTATAAGACCTGTAACAACCGTCATTCTTCCTTACTACTTATCTTTTCCCTCTCTTATCCCTGCAACATCTGTCTATCATTACCCTAGGTCATTTAAAGCTTATAAAAACCTAGTCTAATGTCTTACTATAATATCATACATCTTAGTGACCTGTAACAACCGTAATTCTTCCTTACTACTTATCTTCTCCCTCTCTTATCCCTGCAACATCTGTCTAGCATTACCCTAGGTCATTTAAAGCTTATAAAAACCTAGTCTAATGTCTTACTATAATATCATACATCTTAGTGACCTGTAAAAAAGGTCATTCTTACTTACTACTTATCTTTTCCCTCTCTTATCCCTGCAACATCTGTCTAGCATTACCCTAGGTCATTTAAAGTCTTTAAAAACCTAGTCTAACGTCTTACTATAATATCATACCTCTGTGTGACCTGTAACAAACGTCATTCTTCCTTACTACTTATCTTTTCAGTCTCTTATCCCTGCAACATCTGTCTAGCGTTACCCTAGGTCAGTTAGAGCCTATGGGAACCTTGTCTAACGTCTTACAATATCATACACCTATGGGACCTGTAACAACCGCCATTCTTCCTTACTACTTATCTTTTCCCTCTCTTATCCCTGCAACATCTGTCTAGCATTACCCTAGGTCATTTAAGGCTTATACAAACCTAGTCTAACGTCTTACTATAATATCATACAACTTAGTGACCTGTAAAAACCGTCATTCTTCCTTACTACTTATCTTTTCCCTCTCTTATCCCTGCAACATCAGTCTAGCATTATCCTAGGTCATTTAAAGCTTATAAAAACCTAGTCTAACGTCTTACTATAATATCATACCTCTGTGTGACCTGTAACAACCGTCATTCTTCCTTACTACTTATCGTTTCCCTCTCTTACCCCTACAGCAACTGTCTAGCATTACCCTAGGTTATTTAAAGCTTATAAAAACCTAGCCTAACGTCTTACTATAATATCATACCCCTGTGTGACCTGTAACAACCGTCATTCTCCCTGACTACTTATCTTTTCCCTCTCTTATCCCTGCAACATCTGTCTAGCATTACCCTAGGTCATTTAAAGCTTATAAAAACCTAGTCTAACGTCTTACTATAAAATCATACCTCTGTGTGACCTGTAACAACCGTCATTCTTCCTTACTACTTATCTTTTCCCTCTCTTATCCCTGCAACATCTGTCTAGCATTACCCTAGGTCATTTAAAGCTTATAAAAACCTAGTCTAACGTCTTACTATAATATCATACCTCTGTGTGACCTGTAACAACCGTCATTCTTTCTGACTACTTATCTTTTCCCTCTCTTATCCCTGCAACATCTGTTTAGCATTACCCTAGGTCATTTAAAGCTTATAAAAACCTAGTCTAACGTCTTACTATAATATCATACCTATGTGTGACCTGTAACAACCGTCATTCTTCCTTACTACTTATCTTTTCCCTCTCTTATCCCTGCAACATCTGTCTAGCGTTACCCTTGGTCAGTTAGAGAGTAAGGGAACCTTGTCTAACGTCTTACAATATCATACACCTATGGGACCTGTAACAACCGCCATTCTTCCTTACTACTTATCTTTTCCCTCTCTTATCCCTGCAACATCTGTCTAGCATTACCCTAGGTCATTTAAAGCTTATAAAAACCTAGTCTAATGTCTTACTATAATATCATACATCTTAGTGACCTGTAACAACCGTCATTCTTCCTTACTACATATCGTTTCCCTCTCTTATCCCTGCAACATCTGTCTAGCGTTACCCTAGGTCAGTTAGAGCCTATGGGAACCTTGTCTAACGTCTTACAATATCATACACCTATAAGACCTGTAACAACCGCCATTCTTCCTTACTACTTATCTTTTCCCTCTCTTATCCCTGCAACATCTGTCTAGCATTACCCTAGGTCATTTAAGGCTTATAAAAACCTAGTCTAATGTCTTACTATAATATCATACATCTTAGTGACCTGTAAAAACCGTCATTCTTCCTTACTACTTATCTTTTCCTTCTCTTATCCCTGAAATATCAGTCTAGCATTACTCTAGGTCATTTAAAGCTTATAAATACCTAGTCTAACGTCTTACTATAATATCATACATCTTAGTGACCTGTAACAACCGTCATTCTTCCTTACTACTTATCTTTTCCCTCTCTTATCCCTGCAACATCTGTCTAGCATTACCCTAGGTCATTTAAAGCTTATAAAATCCTAGTCTAACGTCTTACTATAATATAATACCTCTGTGTGACCTGTAACAACCGTCATTCTTCCTTACTACTTATCTTTTCCCTCTCTTATCCCTGCAACATCTGTCTAGCGTTACCCTAGGTCAGTTAGAGCCTATGGGAACCTTGTCTAACGTCTTACAATATCATACACCTATGGGACCTGTAACAACCGTCATTCTTCCTTACTACTTATGTTTTCCCTCTCTTTTCCCTACAGCAAATGTCTAGAATTACCCTAGGTCAGTTGAGCCAATAGGAACCTTGTCTAACGTTTTACAATATCATACACCTATGGGACCTGTAACAACCGTCATTCTTCCTTACTACTTTTCTTTTCCCTCTCTTATCCCTGCAACATCTGTCTAGCGTTACCCTAGGTCAGTTAGAGCCTATGGGGACCTTGTCTAACGTCTTACAATATAATACACCTATGGGACCTGTAACAACCGTCATTTTTCCTTACTACTTATCTTTTCCCTCTCTTATCCCTGCAACATCTGTCTAGCGTTACCCTAGGTCAG
The DNA here is from genome assembly GCA_036971475.1 of Prosapia bicincta. NCBI lineage: Eukaryota > Metazoa > Arthropoda > Insecta > Hemiptera > Cercopidae > Prosapia > Prosapia bicincta. The sequence continues at coordinate 110,633,747 of JBAIZL010000006.1, forward strand.
TTAGAGCCTATGAGAACCTTGTCTAATGTCTTACAATATCATAAACCTATGGGACCTGTAACAACCGTCATTCTTCCTTACTACTTATCTTTTCCCTCTCTTATCCCTGCAACATCTGTCTAGCATTACCCTAGGTCATTTAAAGCTTATAAAGACCTAGTCTAACGTCTTACTATAATATCATACATCTTAGTGACCTGTAACAACCGTCATTCTTCCTTACTACTTATCTTTTCCCTCTCTTATCCCTGCAACATCTGTCTAGCATTACCCTAGGTCATTTAAAGCTTATAAAAACCTAGTCTAACGTCTTAATATAATATCATACATCTTAGTGACCTGTAACAACCGTCATTCTTCCTTACTACTTATCTCTTCCCTCTCTTATTGCTACAGCAAATGTCAAGCCTTACCCTAGGTCAGTTGAGCCTATAGGAACCTTGTCTAACTTCTTACAATATCATACACCTATGAGACCTGTAACAACCGTCATTCTTCCTTACTACTTATCATTTCCCTCTCTTATCCCTGCAACATCTGTCTAGCGTTACCCTAGGTCAGTTAGAGCCTATGGGAACCTTGTCTAACGTCTTACAATATCATACACCTATGGGACCTGTAACAACCGTCATTCTCCCTTACTACTTATCATTTCCCTCTCTTATCCCTGCAACATCTGTCTAGCGTTACCCTAGGTCAGTTAGAGCCTATGGGAACCTTGTCTAACGTCTTACAATATCATACACCTATGGGATCTGTAACAACCGTTATTCTTCCTTACTACCTATCTTTTCCCTCTATTATCCCTGCAACATCTGTCTAGCATTACCCTAGGTCATTTGAAGCTTATAAAAACCCAGTCTAACGTCTTACTATAATATCATACCTCTGTGTGACCTGTAACAACCGTCATTCTTCCTTACTTCTTATCTTTTCCCTCTCTTATCCCTGCAACATCTGTCTAGCATTACCCTAGGTCATTTAAAGCTTATAAAAACCTAGTCTAACGTCTTACTATAATATCATACCTCTGTGTGACCTGTAACAACCGTCATTCTTCCTTACTACTTATCGTTTCCCTCTCTTACCCCTACAGCAACTGTCTAGCATTACCCTAGGTTATTTAAACCTTATAAAAACCTAGCCTAACGTCTTACTATAATATCATACCTCTGTGTGACCTGTAACAAACGTCATTCTTCCTGACTACTTATCTTTTCCCTCTCTTATCCCTGCAACATCTGTCTAGAATTACCCTAGGTCATTTAAAGCTTATAAAAATCTAGTCTAACGTCTTACTATAATATCATACCTATGTGTGACCTGTAACAACCGTCATTCTTCCTTACTACTTATCTTTTCCCTCTCTTATCCCTGCAACATCTGTCTAGCATTACCCTAGGTCATTTAAAGCTTATAAAAACCTAGTCTAATGTCTTACTATAATATCATACATCTTAGTGACCTGTAACAACCGTAATTCTTCTTTACTACTTATCTTCTCCCTCTCTTATCCCTGCAACATCTGTCTAGCATTACCCTAGGTCATTTAAAGCTTATAAAAACCTAGTCTAATGTCTTACTATAATATCATACATCTTAGTGACCTGTAAAAAAAGGTCATTCTTACTTACTACTTATCTTTTCCCTCTCTTATCCCTGCAACATCTGTCTAGCATTACCCTAGGTCATTTAAAGTCTTTAAAAACCTAGTTTAACGTCTTACTATAATATCATACCTCTGTGTGACCTGTAACAACCGTCATTCTTCCTTACTACTTATCTTTTCAGTCTCTTATCCCTGCAACATCTGTCTAGCGTTACCCTAGGTCAGTTAGAGCCTATGGGAACCTTGTCTAACGTCTTACAATATCATACACCTATGGGACCTGTAACAACCGCCATTCTTCCTTACTACTTATCTTTTCCCTCTCTTATCCCTGCAACATCTGTCTAGCATTACCCTAGGTCATTTAAGGCTTATACAAACCTAGTCTAACGTCTTACTATAATATCATACAACTTAGTGACCTGTAAAAACCGTCATTCTTCCTTACTACTTATCTTTTCCCTCTCTTATCCCTGCAACATCTGTCTAGCATTACCCTAGGTCATTTAAAGCTTATACAAACCTAGTCTAACGTCTTACTATAATATAATACCTCTTTGTGACCTGTAACAACCGTCATTCTTACTTACTACTTATCGTTTCCCTCTCTTACCCCTACAGCAACTGTCTAGCATTACCCTAGGTTATTTAAAGCTTATAAAAACCTAGCCTAACGTCTTACTATAATATCATACCTATGTGTGACCTGTAACAACCGTCATTCTTCCTTACTACTTATCTTTTCCCTCTCTTATCCCTGCAACATCTGTCTAGCATTACCCTAGGTCATTTAAAGTCTTTAAAAACCTAGTCTAACGTCTTACTATAATATCATACCTCTGTGTGACCTGTAACAACCGTCATTCTTCCTTACTACTTATCTTTTCAGTCTCTTATCCCTGCAACATCTGTCTAGCGTTACCCTAGGTCAGTTAGAGCCTATGGGAACCTTGTCTAACGTCTTACAATATCATACACCTATGGGACCTGTAACAACCGCCATTCTTCCTTACTACTTATCTTTTCCCTCTCTTATCCCTGCAACATCTGTCTAGCATTACCCTAGGTCATTTAAGGCTTATACAAACCTAGTCTAACGTCTTACTATAATATCATACAACTTAGTGACCTGTAAAAACCGTCATTCTTCCTTACTACTTATCTTTTCCCTCTCTTATCCCTGCAACATCTGTCTAGCATTACCCTAGGTCATTTAAAGCTTATACAAACCTAGTCTAACGTCTTACTATAATATAATACCTCTGTGTGACCTGTAACAACCGTCATTCTTCCTTACTACTTATCGTTTCCCTCTCTTACCCCTACAGCAACTGTCTAGCATTACCCTAGGTTATTTAAAGCTTATAAAAACCTAGCCTAACGTCTTACTATAATATCATACCTATGTGTGACCTGTAACAACCGTCATTCTTCCTTACTACTTATCTTTTCCCTCTCTTATCCCTGCAACATCTGTCTAGCATTACCCTAGGTCATTTAAAGCTTATAAAAACCTAGTCTAATGTCTTACTATAATATCATACATCTTAGTGACCTGTAACAACCGTAATTCTTCTTTACTACTTATCTTCTCCCTCTCTTATCCCTGCAACATCTGTCTAGCATTACCCTAGGTCATTTAAAGCTTATAAAAACCTAGTCTAATGTCTTACTATAATATCATACATCTTAGTGACCTGTAAAAAAAGGTCATTCTTACTTACTACTTATCTTTTCCCTCTCTTATCCCTGCAACATCAGTCTAGCATTATCCTAGGTCATTTAAAGCTTATAAAAACCTAGTCTAACGTTTTACTATAATATCATACCTCTGTGTGACCTGTAACAACCGTCATTCTTCCTTACTACTTATCTTTTCCCTCTCTTATCCCTGCAACATCTGTCTAGCATTACCCTAGGTCATTTAAAGCTTATACAAACCTAGTCTAACGTCTTACTATAATATAATACCTCTGTGTGACCTGTAACAACCGTCATTCTTCCTTACTACTTATCGTTTCCCTCTCTTACCCCTACAGCAACTGTGTAGCATTACCCTAGGTTATTTAAAGCTTATAAAAACCTAGCCTAACGTCTTACTATAATATCATACCCCTGTGTGACCTGTATCAACCGTCATTCTCCCTGACTCCTTATCTTTTCCCTCTCTTATCCCTGCAACATCTGTCTAGCATTACCCTAGGTCATTTAAAGCTTATAAAAACCTAGTCTAACGTCTTACTATAATATCATACCTCTGTGTGACCTGTAACAACCGTCATTCTTCCTTACTACTTATCTTTTCCCTCTCTTATCCCTGCAACATCTGTCTAGCATTACCCTAGGTCATTTAAAGCTTATAAAAACCTAGTCTAACGTCTTACTATAATATCATACCTCTGTGTGACCTGTAACAACCGTCATTCTTCCTGACTACTTATCTTTTCCCTCTCTTATCCCTGCAACATCTGTTTAGCATTACCCTAGGTCATTTAAAGCTTATCAAAACCTAGTCTAACGTCTTACTATAATATCATACCTATGTGTGACCTGTAACAACCGTCATTCTTCCTTACTACTTATCTTTTCCCTCTCTTATCCCTGCAACATCTGTCTAGCGTTACCTTTGGTCAGTTAGAGAGTATGGGAACCTTGTCTAACGTCTTACAATATCATACACCTATGGGACCTGTAACAACCGCCATTCTTCCTTACTACTTATCTTTTCCCCCTCTTATCCCTGCAACATCTGTCTAGCATTACCCTAGGTCATTTAAAGCCTATAAAAACCTAGTCTAATGTCTTACTATAATATCATACATCTTAGTGACCTGTAACAACCGTCATTCTTCCTTACTACATATCGTTTCCCTCTCTTATGCCTGCAACATCTGTCTAGCGTTACCCTAGGTCAGTTAGAGCCTATGGGAACCTTGTCTAACGTCTTACAATATCATACACCTATAAGACCTGTAACAACCGTCATTCTTCCTTACTACTTATCTTTTCCCTCTCTTATCCCTGCAACATCTGTCTATCATTACCCTAGGTCATTTAAAGCTTATAAAAACCTAGTCTAATGTCTTACTATAATATCATACATCTTAGTGACCTGTAACAACCGTAATTCTTCCTTACTACTTATCTTCTCCCTCTCTTATCCCTGCAACATCTGTCTAGCATTACCCTAGGTCATTTAAAGCTTATAAAACCCTAGTCTAATGTCTTACTATAATATCATACATCTTAGTGACCTGTAAAAAAAGGTCATTCTTACTTACTACTTATCTTTTCCCTCTCTTATCCCTGCAACATCTGTCTAGCATTACCCTAGGTCATTTAAAGTCTTTAAAAACCTAGTCTAACGTCTTACTATAATATCATACCTCTGTGTGACCTGTAACAAACGTCATTCTTCCTTACTACTTATCTTTTCAGTCTCTTATCCCTGCAACATCTGTCCAGCGTTACCCTAGGTCAGTTAGAGCCTATGGGAACCTTGTCTAACGTCTTACAATATCATACACCTATGGGACCTGTAACAACCGCCATTCTTCCTTACTACTTATCTTTTCCCTCTCTTATCCCTGCAACATCTGTCTAGCATTACCCTAGGTCATTTAAGGCTTATACAAACCTAGTCTAACGTCTTACTATAATATCATACAACTTAGAGACCTGTAAAAACCGTCATTCTTCCTTACTACTTATCTTTTCCCTCTCTTATCCCTGCAACATCAGTCTAGCATTATCCTAGGTCATTTAAAGCTTATAAAAACCTAGTCTAACGTCTTACCATAATATCATACCTCTGTGTGACCTGTAACAACCGTCATTCTTCCTTACTACTTATCGTTTCCCTCTCTTACCCCTACAGCAACTGTCTAGCATTACCCTAGGTTATTTAAAGCTTATAAAAACCTAGCCTAACGTCTTACTATAATATCATACCCCTGTGTGGCCTGTAACAACCGTCATTCTCCCTGACTACTTATCTTTTCCCTCTCTTATCCCTGCAACATCTGTCTAGCATTACCCTAGGTCATTTAAAGCTTATAAAAACCTAGTCTAACGTCTTACTATAAAATCATACCTCTGTGTGACCTGTAACAACCGTCATTCTTCCTTACTACTTATCTTTTCCCTCTCTTATCCCTGCAACATCTGTCTAGCATTACCCTAGGTCATTTAAAGCTTATAAAAACCTAGTCTAACGTCTTACTATAATATCATACCTCTGTGTGACCTGTAATAACCGTCATTCTTCCTGACTACTTATCTTTTCCCTCTCTTATCCCTGCAACATCTGTTTAGCATTACCCTAGGTCATTTAAAGCTTATAAAAACCTAGTCTAACGTCTTACTATAATATCATACCTATGTGTGACCTGTAACAACCGTCATTCTTCCTTACTACTTATCTTTTCCCTCTCTTATCCCTGCAACATCTGTCTAGCGTTACCCTTGGTCAGTTAGAGAGTAAGGGAACCTTGTCTAACGTCTTACAATATCATACACCTATGGGACCTGTAACAACCGCCATTCTTCCTTACTACTTATCTTTTCCCTCTCTTATCCCTGCAACATCTGTCTAGCATTACCCTAGGTCATTTAAAGCTTATAAAAACCTAGTCTAATGTCTTACTATAATATCATACATCTTAGTGACCTGTAACAACCGTCATTCTTCCTTACTACATATCGTTTCCCTCTCTTATCCCTGCAACATCTGTCTAGCGTTACCCTAGGTCAGTTAGAGCCTATGGGAACCTTGTCTAACGTCTTACAATATCATACACCTATAAGACCTGTAACAACCGCCATTCTTCCTTACTACTTATCTTTTCCCTCTCTTATCCCTGCAACATCTGTCTAGCATTACCCTAGGTCATTTAAGGCTTATAAAAACCTAGTCTAACGTCTTACTATAATATCATACATCTTAGTGACCTGTAAAAACCGTCATTCTTCCTTACTACTTATCTTTTCCTTCTCTTATCCCTGAAATATCAGTCTAGCATTACTCTAGGTCATTTAAAGCTTATAAATACCTAGTCTAACGTCTTACTATAATATCATACATCTTAGTGACCTGTAACAACCGTCATTCTTCCTTACTACTTATCTTTTCCCTCTCTTATCCCTGCAACATCTGTCTAGCATTACCCTAGGTCATTTAAAGCTTATAAAATCCTAGTCTAACGTCTTACTATAATATAATACCTCTGTGTGACCTGTAACAACCGTCATTCTTCCTTACTACTTATCTTTTCCCTCTCTTATCCCTGCAACATCTGTCTAGCATTACCCTAGGTCATTTAAAGCTTATAAAAACCGAGTCTAACGTCTTACTATAATATAATACCTCTGTGTGACCTGTAACAACCGTCATTCTTCCTTACAATTTATCTTTGTCCCCTCTTATCCCTGCAACATCTGTCGGGCATTACCCTAGGTCATTTAAAGCTTATAAAAACCTAGTCTAAAGTCTTACTATAATATCATACATCTTAGTGACCTGTAACAACCGTCATTCTTCCTTACTACTTATCGTTTCCCTCTCTTACCCCTACAGCAACTGTCTAGCATTACCCTAGGTTATTTAAACCTTATAAAAACCTAGCCTAACGTCTTACTATAATATCATACCTCTGTGTGACCTGTAACAACCGTCATTCTTCCTGACTACTTATCTTTTCCCTCTCTTATCCCTGCAACATCTGTCTAGCATTACCCTAGGTCATTTAAAGCTTATAAAAACCTACTCTAACGTCTTACTATAATATCATACCTCTGTGTGACCTGTAACAACCGTCATTCTTCCTGACTACTTATCTTTTCCCTCTCTTATCCCTGCAACATCTGTTTAGCATTACCCTAGGTCATTTAAAGCTTATAAAAACCTAGTCTAACGTCTTACTATAATATCATACCTATGTGTGACCTGTAACAACCGTCATTCTTCCTTACTACTTATCTTTTCCCTCTATTATCCCTGCAACATCTGTCTAGCATTACCCTAGGTCATTTAAAGCTTATAAAAACCTAGCCTAACGTCTTACTATAATATCATACCTCTGTGTGACCTGTAACAACCGTATTTCTTCCTGACTACTTATCTTTTCCCTCTCTTATCCCTGCAACATCTGTCTAGCATTACCCTAGGTCATTTAAAGCTTATAAAAACCTAGTCTAATGTCTTACTATAATATCATACATCTTAGTGACCTGTAACAACCGTCATTCTTCCTTACTACATATCGTTTCCCTCTCTTATCCCTGCAACATCTGTCTAGCGTTACCCTAGGTCAGTTAGAGCCTATGGGAACCTTGTATAACGTCTTACAATATCATACACCTATACGACCTGTAACAACCGCCATTCTTCCTTACTACTTATCTTTTCCCTCTCTTATCCCTGCAACATCTGTCTAGCATTACGCTAGGTCATTTAAGGCTTATAAAAACCTAGTCTAACGTCTTACTATAATATCATACATCTTAGTGACCTGTAAAAACCGTCATTCTTCCTTACTACTTATCTTTTCCCTCTCTTATCCCTGAAATATCAGTCTAGCATTACCCTAGGTCATTTAAAGCTTATAAAAACCTAGTCTAACGTCTTACTATAATATCATACATCTTAGTGACCTGTAACAACCGTCATTCTTCCTTACTACTTATCTTTTCCCTCTCTTATCCCTGCAACATCTGTCTAGCATTACCCTAGGTCATTTAAAGCTTATAAAAACCTAGTCTAACGTCTTACTATAATATAATACCTCTGTGTGACCTGTAACAACCGTCATTCTTCCTTACTACTTATCTTTTCCCTCTCTTATCCCTGCAACATCTGTCTAGAATTACCCTAGGTCATTTAAAGCTTATAAAAACCTAGTCTAACGTCTTACTATAATATAATACCTCTGTGTGACCTGTAACAACCGTCATTCTTCCTTACTACTTATCTTTTCCCTCTCTTATCCCTGCAACATCTGTCTAGCATTACCCTAGGTCATTTAAAGCTTATAAAAACCTAGTCTAACGTCTTACTATAATATCATACATCTTAGTGACCTGTAACAACCGTCATTCTTCCTTACTACTTATCTTTATCCCCTCTTATCCCTGCAACATCTGTCTAGCATTACCCTAGGTCATATAAAGCTTATAAAAACCTAGTCTAACGTCTTACTATAATATCATACATCTTAGTGACCTGTAACAACCGTCATTCTTCCTTACTACTTACCTTTTCCCTCTCTTATCCCTGCAACATCTGTCTAGCATTACCCTAGGTCATTTAAAGCTTATAAAAACCTAGTCTAACGTCTTACTATAATATCATACCTATGTGTGACCTGTAACAACCGTCATTCTTCCTTACTACTTATCTTTTCCCTCTCTTATCCCTGCAACATCTGTCTAGCATTACCCTAGGTCATTTAAGGCTTATAAAAACCTAGTCTAACGTCTTACTATAATATCATACATCTTAGTGACCTGTAAAAACCGTCTTTCTTCCTTACTACTTATCTTTTCCCTCTCTTATTGCTGAAATATCAGTCTAGCATTACCCTAGGTCATTTAAAGCTTATAAAAACCTAGTCTAACGTCTTACTATAATATCATACCTCTGTGTGACCTGTAACAACCGTCATTCTTCCTTACTACTTATCTTTTCCCTCTCTTATCCCTGCAACATCTGTCTAGCATTACCCCAGGTCATTTAAAGCTTATAAAAACCTAGTCTAACGTCTTACTATAATATTATACCTCTGAGTGACCTGTAACAACCGTCATTCTTCCTTACAACTTATCTTTATCCCCTCTTATCCCTGCAACATCTGTCTAGCATTACCCTAGGTCATTTAAAGCTTATAAAAACCTAGTCTAACGTCTTACTATAATATCATACATCTTAGTGACCTGTAACAACCGTCATTCTTCCTTACTACTTATCGTTTCCCTCTCTTACCCCTACAGCAACTGTCTAGCATTACCCTAGGTTATTTAAAGCTTATAAAAACCTAGCCTAACGTCTTACTATAATATCATACCTCTGTGTGACCTGTAACAACCGTCATTCTTCCTGACTACTTATCTTTTCCCTCTCTTATCCCTGCAACATCTGTCTAGCATTACCCTAGGTCATTTAAGGCTTATAAAAACCTAGTCTAACGTCTTACTATAATATCATACATCTTAGTGACCTGTAAAAACCGTCATTCTTCCTTACTACTTATCTTTTCCTTCTCTTATCCCTGAAATATCAGTCTAGCATTACCCTAGGTCATTTAAAGCTTATAAAAACCTAGTCTAACGTCTTACTATAATATAATACCTCTGAGTGACCTGTAACAACCGTCATTCTTCCTTACAACTTATCTTTATCCCCGCTTATCCCTGCAACATCTGTCTAGCATTACCCTAGGTCATTTAAAGCTTATAAAAACCTAGTCTAACGTCTTACTATAATATCATACATCTTAGTGACCTGTAACAACCGTCATTCTTCCTTACTACTTATCGTTTCCCTCTCTTACCCCTACAGCAACTGTCTAGCATTACCCTAGGTTATTTAAAGCTTATAAAAACCTAGTCTAACGTCTTACTATAATATCATACCTCTGTGTGACCTGTAACAACCGTCATTCTTCCTGACTACTTATCTTTTCCCTCTCTTATCCCTGCAACATCTATCTAGCATTACCCTAGGTCATTTAAAGCTTATAAAAACCTAGTCTAACGTCTTACTATAATATCATACCTCTGTGTGACCTGTAACAACCGTCATTCTTCCTTACTACTTATCTTTTCCCTCTCTTATCCCTGCAACATCTGTCTAGCATTACCCTAGGTCATTTAAAGCTTATAAAAACCTAGTCTAACGTCTTACTATAATATCATACCTATGTGTGACCTGTAACAACCGTCATTCTTCCTTACTACTTATCTTTTCCCTCTCTTATCCCTGCAACATCTGTCTAGCATTACCCTAGGTCATTTAAAGCTTATAAAAACCTAGTCTAACGTCTTACTATAATATCATACCTCTGTGTGACCTGTAACGACCGTCATTCGTCCTTACTACTTATCGTTCCCTCTCTTACCCCTACAGCAACTGTCTAGCATTACCCTAGGTCATTTAAAGCTTATAAAAACCTAGTCTAACGTCTTACTATAATATCATACCTCTGTGTGACCTGTAACAACCGTCATTCTTCCTTACTACTTATCTTTTCCCTCTCTTATCCCTGCAACATCTGTCTAGCATTATCCTAGGTCATTTAAAGCTTATAACAACCTAGTCTAACGTCTTACTATAATATCATACCTCTGTGTGACCTGTAACAACCGTCATTCTTCCTTACTACTTATCTTTTCCCTCTCTTATCCCTGCAACATCTGTCTAGCATTACCCTAGGTCATTTAAAGCTTATAAAAACCTAGTCTAATGTCTTACTATAATATCATACATCTTAGTTACCTGTAACAACCGTCATTCTTCCTTACTACATATCTTTTCCCTCTCTTATCCCTGCAACATCTGTCTAGCGTTACCCTAGGTCAGTTAGAGCGTATGGGAACCTTGTCTAACGTCTTACAATATCATACACCTATGGGACCTGTAACAACCGCCATTCTTCCTTACTACTTTACTTTTCCCTCTCTTATCCCTGCAACATCTGTCTAGCATTACCCTAGGTCATTTAAAGCTTATAAAAACCTAGTCTAATATCTTATTATAATATCATACATCTTAGTGACCTGTAACAACCGTCATTCTTCCTTACTACTTATCTTTTCCCTCTCTTATCCCTGCAACATCTGTCTAGCATTACCCTAGGTCATTTAAAGCTTATAAAAACCTAGTCTAACGTCTTACTATAATATAATACCTCTGAGTGACCTGTAACAACCGTCATTCTTCCTTACAACTTATCTTTATCCCCTCTTATCCCTGCAACATCTGTCTAGCATTACCCTAGGTCATTTAAAGCTTATAAAAACCTAGTCTAACGTCTTACTATAATATCATACATCTTAGTGACCTGTAACAACCGTCATTCTTCCTTACTACTTATCGTTTCCCTCTCTTACCCCTACAGCAACTGTCTAGCATTACCCTAGGTTATTTAAAGCTTATAAAAACCTAGTCTAACGTCTTACTATAATATCATACCTCTGTGTGACCTGTAACAACCGTCATTCTTCCTGACTACTTATCTTTTCCCTCTCTTATCCCTGCAACATCTATCTAGCATTACCCTAGGTCATTTAAAGCTTATAAAAACCTAGTCTAACGTCTTACTATAATATCATACCTCTGTGTGACCTGTAACAACCGTCATTCTTCCTTACTACTTATCTTTTCCCTCTCTTATCCCTGCAACATCTGTCTAGCATTACCCTAGGTCATTTAAAGCTTATAAAAACCTAGTCTAACGTCTTACTATAATATCATACCTATGTGTGACCTGTAACAACCGTCATTCTTCCTTACTACTTATCTTTTCCCTCTCTTATCCCTGCAACATCTGTCTAGCATTACCCTAGGTCATTTAAAGCTTATAAAAACCTAGTCTAACGTCTTACTATAATATCATACCTCTGTGTGACCTGTAACGACCGTCATTCGTCCTTACTACTTATCGTTTCCCTCTCTTACCCCTACAGCAACTGTCTAGCATTACCCTAGGTCATTTAAAGCTTATAAAAACCTAGTCTAACGTCTTACTATAATATCATACCTCTGTGTGACCTGTAACAACCGTCATTCTTCCTTACTACTTATCTTTTCCCTCTCTTATCCCTGCAACATCTGTCTAGCATTATCCTAGGTCATTTAAAGCTTATAACAACCTAGTCTAACGTCTTACTATAATATCATACCTCTGTGTGACCTGTAACAACCGTCATTCTTCCTTACTACTTATCTTTTCCCTCTCTTATCCCTGCAACATCTGTCTAGCATTACCCTAGGTCATTTAAAGCTTATAAAAACCTAGTCTAATGTCTTACTATAATATCATACATCTTAGTTACCTGTAACACCCGTCATTCTTCCTTACTACATATCTTTTCCCTCTCTTATCCCTGCAACATCTGTCTAGCGTTACCCTAGGTCAGTTAGAGCGTATGGGAACCTTGTCTAACGTCTTACAATATCATACACCTATGGGACCTGTAACAACCGCCATTCTTCCTTACTACTTTACTTTTCCCTCTCTTATCCCTGCAACATCTGTCTAGCATTACCCTAGGTCATTTAAAGCTTATAAAAACCTAGTCTAATATCTTATTATAATATCATACATCTTAGTGACCTGTAACAACCGTCATTCTTCCTTACTACTTATCTTTTCCCTCTCTTATCCCTGCAACATCTGTCTAGCATTACCCTAGGTCATTTAAAGCTTATAAAAACCTAGTCTAACGTCTTACTATAATATAATACCTCTGAGTGACCTGTAACAACCGTCATTCTTCCCTACAACTTATCTTTATCCCCTCTTATCCCTGCAACATCTGTCTAGCATTACCCTAGGTCATTTAAAGCTTATAAAAACCTAGTCTAACGTCTTACTATAATATCATACATCTTAGTGACCTGTAACAACCGTCATTCTTCCTTACTACTTATCGTTTCCCTCTCTTACCCCTACAGCTACTGTCTAGCATTACCCTAGGTTATTTAAAGCTTATAAAAACCTAGTCTAACGTCTTACTATAATATCATACCTCTGTGTGACCTGTAACAACCGTCATTCTTCCTGACTACTTATCTTTTCCCTCTCTTATCCCTGCAACATCTATCTAGCATTACCCTAGGTCATTTAAAGCTTATAAAAACCTAGTCTAACGTCTTACTATAATATCATACCTCTGTGTGACCTGTAACAACCGTCATTCTTCCTTACTACTTATCTTTTCCCTCTCTTATCCCTGAAACATCTGTCTAGCATTACCCTAGGTCATTTAAAGCTTATAAAAACCTAGTCTAACGTCTTACTATAATATCATACCTATGTGTGACCTGTAACAACCGTCATTCTTCCTTACTACTTATCTTTTCCCTCTCTTTTCCCTGCAACATCTGTCTAGCATTACCCTAGGTCATTTAAAGCTTATAAAAACCTAGTCTAACGTCTTACTATAATATCATACCTCTGTGTGACCTGTAACGACCGTCATTCGTCCTTACTACTTATCGTTTCCCTCTCTTACCCCTACAGCAACTGTCTAGCATTACCCTAGGTCATTTAAAGCTTATAAAAACCTAGTCTAACGTCTTACTATAATATCATACCTCTGTGTGACCTGTAACAACCGTCATTCTTCCTTACTACTTATCTTTTCCCTCTCTTATCCCTGCAACATCTGTCTAGCATTATCCTAGGTCATTTAAAGCTTATAACAACCTAGTCTAACGTCTTACTATAATATCATACCTCTGTGTGACCTGTAACAACCGTCATTCTTCCTTACTACTTATCTTTTCCCTCTCTTATCCCTGCAACATCTGTCTAGCATTACCCTAGGTCATTTAAAGCTTATAAAAACCTAGTCTAATGTCTTACTATAATATCATACATCTTAGTTACCTGTAACAACCGTCATTCTTCCTTACTACATATCTTTTCCCTCACTTATCCCTGCAACATCTGTCTAGCGTTACCCTAGGTCAGTTAGAGCGTATGGGAACCTTGTCTAACGTCTTACAATATCATACACCTATGGGACCTGTAACAACCGCCATTCTTCCTTACTACTTTACTTTTCCCTCTCTTATCCCTGCAACATCTGTCTAGCATTACCCTAGGTCATTTAAAGCTTATAAAAACCTAGTCTAATATCTTATTATAATATCATACATCTTAGTGACCTGTAACAACCGTCATTCTTCCTTACTACTTATCTTTTCCCTCTCTTATCCCTGCAACATCTGTCTAATATTACCCTAGGTCATTTAAAGCTTATAAAAACCTAGTCTAACGTCTTACTATAATATCATACATCTTAGTGACCTGTAACAACCGTCATTCTTCCTTACTACTTATCGTTTCCCTCTCTTACCCCTACAGCAACTGTCTAGCATTACCCTACGTCATTTAAAGCTTATAAAAACCTAGTCTAACGTCTTACTATAATATCATACCTCTGTGTGACCTGTAACAACCGTCATTCTTCCTTACTACTTATCTTTTCCCTCTCTTATCCCTGCAACATCTGTCTAGCATTACCCTAGGTCATTTAAAACTTATAAAAACCTAGTCTAACGTCTTACTATAATATCATACCTCTGTGTGACCTGTAACAACCGTCATTCTTCCTTACTACTTATCTTTTCCCTCTCTTATCCCTGCAACATCTGTCTAGCATTACCCTAGGTCATTTAAAGCTTATAAAAACCTAGTCTAATGTCTTACTATAATATCATACATCTTAGTGACCTGTAACATCCGTCATTCTTCCTTACTACATATCTTTTCCCTCTCTTATCCCTGCAACATCTGTCTAGCGTTACCCTAGGTCAGTTAGAGCGTCTGGGAACCTTGTCTAACGTCTTACAATATCATACACCTATGGGACCTGTAACAACCGCCATTCTTCCTTACTACTTATCTTTTCCCTCTCTTATCCCTGCGACATCTGTCTAGCATTACCCTAGGTCATTTAAAGCTTATAAAAACCTAGTCTAATATCTTATTATAATATCATACATCTTAGTGACCTGTAACAACCGTCATTCTTCCTTACTACTTATCTTTTCCCTCTCTTATCCCTGCAACATCTGTCTAGCATTACCCTAGGTCATTTAAAGCGTATAAAAACCTAGTCTAATGTCTTACTATAATATCATACATCTTAGTGACCTGTAACAACCGTCATTCTTTCTTACTACTTATCTTTTCCCTCTCTTATCCCTGCAACATCTGTCTAGCATTACCCTAGGTCATTTAAAGCTTATAAAATCCTAGTCTAATGTATTTCTATAATATCATACATCTTAGTGACCTGTAACAACCGTCATTCTTCCTTACTACTTATCTTTTCCCTCTCTTATCCCTGCAACATCTGTCTAGCATTACCCTAGGTCATTTAAAACTTATAAAAACCTAGTCTAACGTCTTACTATAATATCATACCTCTGTGTGACCTGTAACAACCGTCATTCTTCCTTACTACTTATCTTTTCCCTCTCTTATCCCTGCAACATCTGTCTAGCATTACCCTAGGTCATTTAAAGCTTATAAAAACCTAGTCTAATGTCTTACTATAATATCATACATCTTAGTGACCTGTAACATCCGTCATTCTTCCTTACTACATATCTTTTCCCTCTCTTATCCCTGCAACATCTGTCTAGCGTTACCCTAGGTCAGTTAGAGCGTATGGGAACCTTGTCTAACGTCTTACAATATCATACACCTATGGGACCTGTAACAACCGCCATTCTTCCTTACTACTTATCTTTTCCCTCTCTTATCCCTGCAACATCTGTCTAGCATTACCCTAGGTCATTTAAAGCTTATAAAAACCTAGTCTAATATCTTATTATAATATCATACATCTTAGTGACCTGTAACAACCGTCATTCTTCCTTACTACTTATCTTTTCCCTCTCTTATCCCTGCAACATCTGTCTAGCATTACCCTAGGTCATTTAAAGCGTATAAAAACCTAGTCTAATGTCTTACTATAATATCATACATCTTAGTGACCTGTAACAACCGTCATTCTTTCTTACTACTTATCTTTTCCCTCTCTTATCCCTGCAACATCTGTCTAGCATTACCCTAGGTCATTTAAAGCTTATAAAATCCTAGTCTAATGTATTTCTATAATATCATACATCTTAGTGACCTGTAACAACCGTCATTCTTCCTTACTACTTATCTTTTCCCTCTCTTATCCCTGCAACATCTGTCTAGCATTACCCCACGTCATTTAAAGCTTATAAAAACCTAGTCTAACGTCTTACTATAATATCATACATCTTAGTGACCTGTAACAACCGTCATTCTTCCTTACTACTTATCTTTTCCCTCTCTTATCCCTGCAACATCTGTCTAGCATTACCCTAGGTCATTTAAAGCTTATAAAAACCTAGTCTAACGTCTTACTATAATATAATACACCTATGTGTGACCTGTAACAACCGTCATTCTTCCTTACTACTTATCTTTTCCCTCTCTTATCCCTGCAACATCTGTCTAGCATTACCCCACGTCATTTAAAGCTTATAACAACCTAGTCTAACGTCTTACTATAATATCATACATCTTAGTGACCTGTAACAACCGTCATTCTTACTTACTACTTATCTTTTCCCTCTCTTATCCCTGCAACATCAGTCTAGCATTACCCTAGGTCATTTAAAGCTTATAAAAACCTAGTCTAACGTCTTACTATAATATCATACCTCTGTGTGACCTGTAACAACCGTCATTCTTCCTTACACCCTATCTTTTCCCTCTCTTATCCCTGCAACATCTGTCTAGCGTTACCTTTGGTCAGTTAGAGAGTATGGGAACCTTGTCTAACGTCTTACAATATCATACACCTATGGGACCTGTAACAACCGCCATTCTTCCTTACTACTTATCTTTTCCCCCTCTTATCCCTGCAACATCTGTCTAGCATTACCCTAGGTCATTTAAAGCCTATAAAAACCTAGTCTAATGTCTTACTATAATATCATACATCTTAGTGACCTGTAACAACCGTCATTCTTCCTTACTACATATCGTTTCCCTCTCTTATGCCTGCAACATCTGTCTAGCGTTACCCTAGGTCAGTTAGAGCCTATGGGAACCTTGTCTAACGTCTTACAATATCATACACCTATAAGACCTGTAACAACCGTCATTCTTCCTTACTACTTATCTTTTCCCTCTCTTATCCCTGCAACATCTGTCTATCATTACCCTAGGTCATTTAAAGCTTATAAAAACCTAGTCTAATGTCTTACTATAATATCATACATCTTAGTGACCTGTAACAACCGTAATTCTTCCTTACTACTTATCTTCTCCCTCTCTTATCCCTGCAACATCTGTCTAGCATTACCCTAGGTCATTTAAAGCTTATAAAACCCTAGTCTAATGTCTTACTATAATATCATACATCTTAGTGACCTGTAAAAAAAGGTCATTCTTACTTACTACTTATCTTTTCCCTCTCTTATCCCTGCAACATCTGTCTAGCATTACCCTAGGTCATTTAAAGTCTTTAAAAACCTAGTCTAACGTCTTACTATAATATCATACCTCTGTGTGACCTGTAACAAACGTCATTCTTCCTTACTACTTATCTTTTCAGTCTCTTATCCCTGCAACATCTGTCCAGCGTTACCCTAGGTCAGTTAGAGCCTATGGGAACCTTGTCTAACGTCTTACAATATCATACACCTATGGGACCTGTAACAACCGCCATTCTTCCTTACTACTTATCTTTTCCCTCTCTTATCCCTGCAACATCTGTCTAGCATTACCCTAGGTCATTTAAGGCTTATACAAACCTAGTCTAACGTCTTACTATAATATCATACAACTTAGAGACCTGTAAAAACCGTCATTCTTCCTTACTACTTATCTTTTCCCTCTCTTATCCCTGCAACATCAGTCTAGCATTATCCTAGGTCATTTAAAGCTTATAAAAACCTAGTCTAACGTCTTACCATAATATCATACCTCTGTGTGACCTGTAACAACCGTCATTCTTCCTTACTACTTATCGTTTCCCTCTCTTACCCCTACAGCAACTGTCTAGCATTACCCTAGGTTATTTAAAGCTTATAAAAACCTAGCCTAACGTCTTACTATAATATCATACCCCTGTGTGGCCTGTAACAACCGTCATTCTCCCTGACTACTTATCTTTTCCCTCTCTTATCCCTGCAACATCTGTCTAGCATTACCCTAGGTCATTTAAAGCTTATAAAAACCTAGTCTAACGTCTTACTATAAAATCATACCTCTGTGTGACCTGTAACAACCGTCATTCTTCCTTACTACTTATCTTTTCCCTCTCTTATCCCTGCAACATCTGTCTAGCATTACCCTAGGTCATTTAAAGCTTATAAAAACCTAGTCTAACGTCTTACTATAATATCATACCTCTGTGTGACCTGTAATAACCGTCATTCTTCCTGACTACTTATCTTTTCCCTCTCTTATCCCTGCAACATCTGTTTAGCATTACCCTAGGTCATTTAAAGCTTATAAAAACCTAGTCTAACGTCTTACTATAATATCATACCTATGTGTGACCTGTAACAACCGTCATTCTTCCTTACTACTTATCTTTTCCCTCTCTTATCCCTGCAACATCTGTCTAGCGTTACCCTTGGTCAGTTAGAGAGTAAGGGAACCTTGTCTAACGTCTTACAATATCATACACCTATGGGACCTGTAACAACCGCCATTCTTCCTTACTACTTATCTTTTCCCTCTCTTATCCCTGCAACATCTGTCTAGCATTACCCTAGGTCATTTAAAGCTTATAAAAACCTAGTCTAATGTCTTACTATAATATCATACATCTTAGTGACCTGTAACAACCGTCATTCTTCCTTACTACATATCGTTTCCCTCTCTTATCCCTGCAACATCTGTCTAGCGTTACCCTAGGTCAGTTAGAGCCTATGGGAACCTTGTCTAACGTCTTACAATATCATACACCTATAAGACCTGTAACAACCGCCATTCTTCCTTACTACTTATCTTTTCCCTCTCTTATCCCTGCAACATCTGTCTAGCATTACCCTAGGTCATTTAAGGCTTATAAAAACCTAGTCTAACGTCTTACTATAATATCATACATCTTAGTGACCTGTAAAAACCGTCATTCTTCCTTACTACTTATCTTTTCCTTCTCTTATCCCTGAAATATCAGTCTAGCATTACTCTAGGTCATTTAAAGCTTATAAATACCTAGTCTAACGTCTTACTATAATATCATACATCTTAGTGACCTGTAACAACCGTCATTCTTCCTTACTACTTATCTTTTCCCTCTCTTATCCCTGCAACATCTGTCTAGCATTACCCTAGGTCATTTAAAGCTTATAAAATCCTAGTCTAACGTCTTACTATAATATAATACCTCTGTGTGACCTGTAACAACCGTCATTCTTCCTTACTACTTATCTTTTCCCTCTCTTATCCCTGCAACATCTGTCTAGCATTACCCTAGGTCATTTAAAGCTTATAAAAACCGAGTCTAACGTCTTACTATAATATAATACCTCTGTGTGACCTGTAACAACCGTCATTCTTCCTTACAATTTATCTTTGTCCCCTCTTATCCCTGCAACATCTGTCGGGCATTACCCTAGGTCATTTAAAGCTTATAAAAACCTAGTCTAAAGTCTTACTATAATATCATACATCTTAGTGACCTGTAACAACCGTCATTCTTCCTTACTACTTATCGTTTCCCTCTCTTACCCCTACAGCAACTGTCTAGCATTACCCTAGGTTATTTAAACCTTATAAAAACCTAGCCTAACGTCTTACTATAATATCATACCTCTGTGTGACCTGTAACAACCGTCATTCTTCCTGACTACTTATCTTTTCCCTCTCTTATCCCTGCAACATCTGTCTAGCATTACCCTAGGTCATTTAAAGCTTATAAAAACCTACTCTAACGTCTTACTATAATATCATACCTCTGTGTGACCTGTAACAACCGTCATTCTTCCTGACTACTTATCTTTTCCCTCTCTTATCCCTGCAACATCTGTTTAGCATTACCCTAGGTCATTTAAAGCTTATAAAAACCTAGTCTAACGTCTTACTATAATATCATACCTATGTGTGACCTGTAACAACCGTCATTCTTCCTTACTACTTATCTTTTCCCTCTATTATCCCTGCAACATCTGTCTAGCATTACCCTAGGTCATTTAAAGCTTATAAAAACCTAGCCTAACGTCTTACTATAATATCATACCTCTGTGTGACCTGTAACAACCGTATTTCTTCCTGACTACTTATCTTTTCCCTCTCTTATCCCTGCAACATCTGTCTAGCATTACCCTAGGTCATTTAAAGCTTATAAAAACCTAGTCTAATGTCTTACTATAATATCATACATCTTAGTGACCTGTAACAACCGTCATTCTTCCTTACTACATATCGTTTCCCTCTCTTATCCCTGCAACATCTGTCTAGCGTTACCCTAGGTCAGTTAGAGCCTATGGGAACCTTGTATAACGTCTTACAATATCATACACCTATACGACCTGTAACAACCGCCATTCTTCCTTACTACTTATCTTTTCCCTCTCTTATCCCTGCAACATCTGTCTAGCATTACGCTAGGTCATTTAAGGCTTATAAAAACCTAGTCTAACGTCTTACTATAATATCATACATCTTAGTGACCTGTAAAAACCGTCATTCTTCCTTACTACTTATCTTTTCCCTCTCTTATCCCTGAAATATCAGTCTAGCATTACCCTAGGTCATTTAAAGCTTATAAAAACCTAGTCTAACGTCTTACTATAATATCATACATCTTAGTGACCTGTAACAACCGTCATTCTTCCTTACTACTTATCTTTTCCCTCTCTTATCCCTGCAACATCTGTCTAGCATTACCCTAGGTCATTTAAAGCTTATAAAAACCTAGTCTAACGTCTTACTATAATATAATACCTCTGTGTGACCTGTAACAACCGTCATTCTTCCTTACTACTTATCTTTTCCCTCTCTTATCCCTGCAACATCTGTCTAGAATTACCCTAGGTCATTTAAAGCTTATAAAAACCTAGTCTAACGTCTTACTATAATATAATACCTCTGTGTGACCTGTAACAACCGTCATTCTTCCTTACTACTTATCTTTTCCCTCTCTTATCCCTGCAACATCTGTCTAGCATTACCCTAGGTCATTTAAAGCTTATAAAAACCTAGTCTAACGTCTTACTATAATATCATACATCTTAGTGACCTGTAACAACCGTCATTCTTCCTTACTACTTATCTTTATCCCCTCTTATCCCTGCAACATCTGTCTAGCATTACCCTAGGTCATATAAAGCTTATAAAAACCTAGTCTAACGTCTTACTATAATATCATACATCTTAGTGACCTGTAACAACCGTCATTCTTCCTTACTACTTACCTTTTCCCTCTCTTATCCCTGCAACATCTGTCTAGCATTACCCTAGGTCATTTAAAGCTTATAAAAACCTAGTCTAACGTCTTACTATAATATCATACCTATGTGTGACCTGTAACAACCGTCATTCTTCCTTACTACTTATCTTTTCCCTCTCTTATCCCTGCAACATCTGTCTAGCATTACCCTAGGTCATTTAAGGCTTATAAAAACCTAGTCTAACGTCTTACTATAATATCATACATCTTAGTGACCTGTAAAAACCGTCTTTCTTCCTTACTACTTATCTTTTCCCTCTCTTATTGCTGAAATATCAGTCTAGCATTACCCTAGGTCATTTAAAGCTTATAAAAACCTAGTCTAACGTCTTACTATAATATCATACCTCTGTGTGACCTGTAACAACCGTCATTCTTCCTTACTACTTATCTTTTCCCTCTCTTATCCCTGCAACATCTGTCTAGCATTACCCCAGGTCATTTAAAGCTTATAAAAACCTAGTCTAACGTCTTACTATAATATTATACCTCTGAGTGACCTGTAACAACCGTCATTCTTCCTTACAACTTATCTTTATCCCCTCTTATCCCTGCAACATCTGTCTAGCATTACCCTAGGTCATTTAAAGCTTATAAAAACCTAGTCTAACGTCTTACTATAATATCATACATCTTAGTGACCTGTAACAACCGTCATTCTTCCTTACTACTTATCGTTTCCCTCTCTTACCCCTACAGCAACTGTCTAGCATTACCCTAGGTTATTTAAAGCTTATAAAAACCTAGCCTAACGTCTTACTATAATATCATACCTCTGTGTGACCTGTAACAACCGTCATTCTTCCTGACTACTTATCTTTTCCCTCTCTTATCCCTGCAACATCTGTCTAGCATTACCCTAGGTCATTTAAGGCTTATAAAAACCTAGTCTAACGTCTTACTATAATATCATACATCTTAGTGACCTGTAAAAACCGTCATTCTTCCTTACTACTTATCTTTTCCTTCTCTTATCCCTGAAATATCAGTCTAGCATTACCCTAGGTCATTTAAAGCTTATAAAAACCTAGTCTAACGTCTTACTATAATATAATACCTCTGAGTGACCTGTAACAACCGTCATTCTTCCTTACAACTTATCTTTATCCCCGCTTATCCCTGCAACATCTGTCTAGCATTACCCTAGGTCATTTAAAGCTTATAAAAACCTAGTCTAACGTCTTACTATAATATCATACATCTTAGTGACCTGTAACAACCGTCATTCTTCCTTACTACTTATCGTTTCCCTCTCTTACCCCTACAGCAACTGTCTAGCATTACCCTAGGTTATTTAAAGCTTATAAAAACCTAGTCTAACGTCTTACTATAATATCATACCTCTGTGTGACCTGTAACAACCGTCATTCTTCCTGACTACTTATCTTTTCCCTCTCTTATCCCTGCAACATCTATCTAGCATTACCCTAGGTCATTTAAAGCTTATAAAAACCTAGTCTAACGTCTTACTATAATATCATACCTCTGTGTGACCTGTAACAACCGTCATTCTTCCTTACTACTTATCTTTTCCCTCTCTTATCCCTGCAACATCTGTCTAGCATTACCCTAGGTCATTTAAAGCTTATAAAAACCTAGTCTAACGTCTTACTATAATATCATACCTATGTGTGACCTGTAACAACCGTCATTCTTCCTTACTACTTATCTTTTCCCTCTCTTATCCCTGCAACATCTGTCTAGCATTACCCTAGGTCATTTAAAGCTTATAAAAACCTAGTCTAACGTCTTACTATAATATCATACCTCTGTGTGACCTGTAACGACCGTCATTCGTCCTTACTACTTATCGTTCCCTCTCTTACCCCTACAGCAACTGTCTAGCATTACCCTAGGTCATTTAAAGCTTATAAAAACCTAGTCTAACGTCTTACTATAATATCATACCTCTGTGTGACCTGTAACAACCGTCATTCTTCCTTACTACTTATCTTTTCCCTCTCTTATCCCTGCAACATCTGTCTAGCATTATCCTAGGTCATTTAAAGCTTATAACAACCTAGTCTAACGTCTTACTATAATATCATACCTCTGTGTGACCTGTAACAACCGTCATTCTTCCTTACTACTTATCTTTTCCCTCTCTTATCCCTGCAACATCTGTCTAGCATTACCCTAGGTCATTTAAAGCTTATAAAAACCTAGTCTAATGTCTTACTATAATATCATACATCTTAGTTACCTGTAACAACCGTCATTCTTCCTTACTACATATCTTTTCCCTCTCTTATCCCTGCAACATCTGTCTAGCGTTACCCTAGGTCAGTTAGAGCGTATGGGAACCTTGTCTAACGTCTTACAATATCATACACCTATGGGACCTGTAACAACCGCCATTCTTCCTTACTACTTTACTTTTCCCTCTCTTATCCCTGCAACATCTGTCTAGCATTACCCTAGGTCATTTAAAGCTTATAAAAACCTAGTCTAATATCTTATTATAATATCATACATCTTAGTGACCTGTAACAACCGTCATTCTTCCTTACTACTTATCTTTTCCCTCTCTTATCCCTGCAACATCTGTCTAGCATTACCCTAGGTCATTTAAAGCTTATAAAAACCTAGTCTAACGTCTTACTATAATATAATACCTCTGAGTGACCTGTAACAACCGTCATTCTTCCTTACAACTTATCTTTATCCCCTCTTATCCCTGCAACATCTGTCTAGCATTACCCTAGGTCATTTAAAGCTTATAAAAACCTAGTCTAACGTCTTACTATAATATCATACATCTTAGTGACCTGTAACAACCGTCATTCTTCCTTACTACTTATCGTTTCCCTCTCTTACCCCTACAGCAACTGTCTAGCATTACCCTAGGTTATTTAAAGCTTATAAAAACCTAGTCTAACGTCTTACTATAATATCATACCTCTGTGTGACCTGTAACAACCGTCATTCTTCCTGACTACTTATCTTTTCCCTCTCTTATCCCTGCAACATCTATCTAGCATTACCCTAGGTCATTTAAAGCTTATAAAAACCTAGTCTAACGTCTTACTATAATATCATACCTCTGTGTGACCTGTAACAACCGTCATTCTTCCTTACTACTTATCTTTTCCCTCTCTTATCCCTGCAACATCTGTCTAGCATTACCCTAGGTCATTTAAAGCTTATAAAAACCTAGTCTAACGTCTTACTATAATATCATACCTATGTGTGACCTGTAACAACCGTCATTCTTCCTTACTACTTATCTTTTCCCTCTCTTATCCCTGCAACATCTGTCTAGCATTACCCTAGGTCATTTAAAGCTTATAAAAACCTAGTCTAACGTCTTACTATAATATCATACCTCTGTGTGACCTGTAACGACCGTCATTCGTCCTTACTACTTATCGTTTCCCTCTCTTACCCCTACAGCAACTGTCTAGCATTACCCTAGGTCATTTAAAGCTTATAAAAACCTAGTCTAACGTCTTACTATAATATCATACCTCTGTGTGACCTGTAACAACCGTCATTCTTCCTTACTACTTATCTTTTCCCTCTCTTATCCCTGCAACATCTGTCTAGCATTATCCTAGGTCATTTAAAGCTTATAACAACCTAGTCTAACGTCTTACTATAATATCATACCTCTGTGTGACCTGTAACAACCGTCATTCTTCCTTACTACTTATCTTTTCCCTCTCTTATCCCTGCAACATCTGTCTAGCATTACCCTAGGTCATTTAAAGCTTATAAAAACCTAGTCTAATGTCTTACTATAATATCATACATCTTAGTTACCTGTAACACCCGTCATTCTTCCTTACTACATATCTTTTCCCTCTCTTATCCCTGCAACATCTGTCTAGCGTTACCCTAGGTCAGTTAGAGCGTATGGGAACCTTGTCTAACGTCTTACAATATCATACACCTATGGGACCTGTAACAACCGCCATTCTTCCTTACTACTTTACTTTTCCCTCTCTTATCCCTGCAACATCTGTCTAGCATTACCCTAGGTCATTTAAAGCTTATAAAAACCTAGTCTAATATCTTATTATAATATCATACATCTTAGTGACCTGTAACAACCGTCATTCTTCCTTACTACTTATCTTTTCCCTCTCTTATCCCTGCAACATCTGTCTAGCATTACCCTAGGTCATTTAAAGCTTATAAAAACCTAGTCTAACGTCTTACTATAATATAATACCTCTGAGTGACCTGTAACAACCGTCATTCTTCCCTACAACTTATCTTTATCCCCTCTTATCCCTGCAACATCTGTCTAGCATTACCCTAGGTCATTTAAAGCTTATAAAAACCTAGTCTAACGTCTTACTATAATATCATACATCTTAGTGACCTGTAACAACCGTCATTCTTCCTTACTACTTATCGTTTCCCTCTCTTACCCCTACAGCTACTGTCTAGCATTACCCTAGGTTATTTAAAGCTTATAAAAACCTAGTCTAACGTCTTACTATAATATCATACCTCTGTGTGACCTGTAACAACCGTCATTCTTCCTGACTACTTATCTTTTCCCTCTCTTATCCCTGCAACATCTATCTAGCATTACCCTAGGTCATTTAAAGCTTATAAAAACCTAGTCTAACGTCTTACTATAATATCATACCTCTGTGTGACCTGTAACAACCGTCATTCTTCCTTACTACTTATCTTTTCCCTCTCTTATCCCTGAAACATCTGTCTAGCATTACCCTAGGTCATTTAAAGCTTATAAAAACCTAGTCTAACGTCTTACTATAATATCATACCTATGTGTGACCTGTAACAACCGTCATTCTTCCTTACTACTTATCTTTTCCCTCTCTTTTCCCTGCAACATCTGTCTAGCATTACCCTAGGTCATTTAAAGCTTATAAAAACCTAGTCTAACGTCTTACTATAATATCATACCTCTGTGTGACCTGTAACGACCGTCATTCGTCCTTACTACTTATCGTTTCCCTCTCTTACCCCTACAGCAACTGTCTAGCATTACCCTAGGTCATTTAAAGCTTATAAAAACCTAGTCTAACGTCTTACTATAATATCATACCTCTGTGTGACCTGTAACAACCGTCATTCTTCCTTACTACTTATCTTTTCCCTCTCTTATCCCTGCAACATCTGTCTAGCATTATCCTAGGTCATTTAAAGCTTATAACAACCTAGTCTAACGTCTTACTATAATATCATACCTCTGTGTGACCTGTAACAACCGTCATTCTTCCTTACTACTTATCTTTTCCCTCTCTTATCCCTGCAACATCTGTCTAGCATTACCCTAGGTCATTTAAAGCTTATAAAAACCTAGTCTAATGTCTTACTATAATATCATACATCTTAGTTACCTGTAACAACCGTCATTCTTCCTTACTACATATCTTTTCCCTCACTTATCCCTGCAACATCTGTCTAGCGTTACCCTAGGTCAGTTAGAGCGTATGGGAACCTTGTCTAACGTCTTACAATATCATACACCTATGGGACCTGTAACAACCGCCATTCTTCCTTACTACTTTACTTTTCCCTCTCTTATCCCTGCAACATCTGTCTAGCATTACCCTAGGTCATTTAAAGCTTATAAAAACCTAGTCTAATATCTTATTATAATATCATACATCTTAGTGACCTGTAACAACCGTCATTCTTCCTTACTACTTATCTTTTCCCTCTCTTATCCCTGCAACATCTGTCTAATATTACCCTAGGTCATTTAAAGCTTATAAAAACCTAGTCTAACGTCTTACTATAATATCATACATCTTAGTGACCTGTAACAACCGTCATTCTTCCTTACTACTTATCGTTTCCCTCTCTTACCCCTACAGCAACTGTCTAGCATTACCCTACGTCATTTAAAGCTTATAAAAACCTAGTCTAACGTCTTACTATAATATCATACCTCTGTGTGACCTGTAACAACCGTCATTCTTCCTTACTACTTATCTTTTCCCTCTCTTATCCCTGCAACATCTGTCTAGCATTACCCTAGGTCATTTAAAGCTTATAAAAACCTAGTCTAATGTCTTACTATAATATCATACATCTTAGTGACCTGTAACATCCGTCATTCTTCCTTACTACATATCTTTTCCCTCTCTTATCCCTGCAACATCTGTCTAGCGTTACCCTAGGTCAGTTAGAGCGTCTGGGAACCTTGTCTAACGTCTTACAATATCATACACCTATGGGACCTGTAACAACCGCCATTCTTCCTTACTACTTATCTTTTCCCTCTCTTATCCCTGCGACATCTGTCTAGCATTACCCTAGGTCATTTAAAGCTTATAAAAACCTAGTCTAATATCTTATTATAATATCATACATCTTAGTGACCTGTAACAACCGTCATTCTTCCTTACTACTTATCTTTTCCCTCTCTTATCCCTGCAACATCTGTCTAGCATTACCCTAGGTCATTTAAAGCGTATAAAAACCTAGTCTAATGTCTTACTATAATATCATACATCTTAGTGACCTGTAACAACCGTCATTCTTTCTTACTACTTATCTTTTCCCTCTCTTATCCCTGCAACATCTGTCTAGCATTACCCTAGGTCATTTAAAGCTTATAAAATCCTAGTCTAATGTATTTCTATAATATCATACATCTTAGTGACCTGTAACAACCGTCATTCTTCCTTACTACTTATCTTTTCCCTCTCTTATCCCTGCAACATCTGTCTAGCATTACCCTAGGTCATTTAAAACTTATAAAAACCTAGTCTAACGTCTTACTATAATATCATACCTCTGTGTGACCTGTAACAACCGTCATTCTTCCTTACTACTTATCTTTTCCCTCTCTTATCCCTGCAACATCTGTCTAGCATTACCCTAGGTCATTTAAAGCTTATAAAAACCTAGTCTAATGTCTTACTATAATATCATACATCTTAGTGACCTGTAACATCCGTCATTCTTCCTTACTACATATCTTTTCCCTCTCTTATCCCTGCAACATCTGTCTAGCGTTACCCTAGGTCAGTTAGAGCGTATGGGAACCTTGTCTAACGTCTTACAATATCATACACCTATGGGACCTGTAACAACCGCCATTCTTCCTTACTACTTATCTTTTCCCTCTCTTATCCCTGCAACATCTGTCTAGCATTACCCTAGGTCATTTAAAGCTTATAAAAACCTAGTCTAATATCTTATTATAATATCATACATCTTAGTGACCTGTAACAACCGTCATTCTTCCTTACTACTTATCTTTTCCCTCTCTTATCCCTGCAACATCTGTCTAGCATTACCCTAGGTCATTTAAAGCGTATAAAAACCTAGTCTAATGTCTTACTATAATATCATACATCTTAGTGACCTGTAACAACCGTCATTCTTTCTTACTACTTATCTTTTCCCTCTCTTATCCCTGCAACATCTGTCTAGCATTACCCTAGGTCATTTAAAGCTTATAAAATCCTAGTCTAATGTATTTCTATAATATCATACATCTTAGTGACCTGTAACAACCGTCATTCTTCCTTACTACTTATCTTTTCCCTCTCTTATCCCTGCAACATCTGTCTAGCATTACCCCACGTCATTTAAAGCTTATAAAAACCTAGTCTAACGTCTTACTATAATATCATACATCTTAGTGACCTGTAACAACCGTCATTCTTCCTTACTACTTATCTTTTCCCTCTCTTATCCCTGCAACATCTGTCTAGCATTACCCTAGGTCATTTAAAGCTTATAAAAACCTAGTCTAACGTCTTACTATAATATAATACACCTATGTGTGACCTGTAACAACCGTCATTCTTCCTTACTACTTATCTTTTCCCTCTCTTATCCCTGCAACATCTGTCTAGCATTACCCCACGTCATTTAAAGCTTATAACAACCTAGTCTAACGTCTTACTATAATATCATACATCTTAGTGACCTGTAACAACCGTCATTCTTACTTACTACTTATCTTTTCCCTCTCTTATCCCTGCAACATCAGTCTAGCATTACCCTAGGTCATTTAAAGCTTATAAAAACCTAGTCTAACGTCTTACTATAATATCATACCTCTGTGTGACCTGTAACAACCGTCATTCTTCCTTACACCCTATCTTTTCCCTCTCTTATCCCTGCAACATCTGTCTAGCATTACCCTAGGTCATTTAAAGCTTATAAAAACCTAGTCTAACGTCTTACTATAATATCATAGATCTTAGTGACCTGTAACAACCGTCATTCTTCCTTACTACTTATCGTTTCCCTCTCTTACCCCTACAGCAACTGTCTAGCATTACCCTACGTCATTTAAAGCTTATAAAAACCTAGTCTAACGTCTTACTATAATATCATACCTCTGTGTGACCTGTAACAACCGTCATTCTTCCTTACTATCTATCTTTTCCCTCTCTTATCCCTGCAACATCTGTCTAGCATTACCCTAGGTCATTTAAAACTTATAAAAACCTAGTCTAACGTCTTACTATAATATCATACCTCTGTGTGACCTGTAACAACCGTCATTCTTCCTTACTACTTATCTTTTCCCTCTCTTATCCCTGCAACATCTGTCTAGCATTACCCTAGGTCATTTAAAGCTTATAAAAACCTAGTCTAATGTCTTACTATAATATCATACATCTTAGTGACCTGTAACATCCGTCATTCTTCCTTACTACATATCTTTTCCCTCTCTTATCCCTGCAACATCTGTCTAGCGTTACCCTAGGTCAGTTAGAGCGTATGGGAACCTTGTCTAACGTCTTACAATATCATACACCTATGGGACCTGTAACAACCGCCATTCTTCCTTACTACTTATCTTTTCCCTCTCTTATCCCTGCAACATCTGTCTAGCATTACCCTAGGTCATTTAAAGCTTATAAAAACCTAGTCTAATATCTTATTATAATATCATACATCTTAGTGACCTGTAACAACCGTCATTCTTCCTTACTACTTATCCTTTCCCTCTCTTATCCCTGCAACATCTGTCTAGCATTACCCTAGGTCATTTAAAGCGTATAAAAACCTAGTCTAATGTCTTACTATAATATCATACATCTTAGTGACCTGTAACAACCGTCATTCTTTCTTACTACTTATCTTTTCCCTCTCTTATCCCTGCAACATCTGTCTAGCATTACCCTAGGTCATTTAAAGCTTATAAAATCCTAGTCTAATGTATTTCTATAATATCATACATCTTAGTGACCTGTAACAACCGTCATTCTTCCTTACTACTTATCTTTTCCCTCTCTTATCCCTGCAACATCTGTCTAGCATTACCCCACGTCATTTAAAGCTTATAAAAACCTAGTCTAACGTCTTACTATAATATCATACATCTTAGTGACCTGTAACAACCGTCATTCTTCCTTACTACTTATCTTTTCCCTCTCTTATCCCTGCAACATCTGTCTAGCATTACCCTAGGTCATTTAAAGCTTATAAAAACCTAGTCTAACGTCTTACTATAATATCATACACCTATGTGTGACCTGTAACAACCGTCATTCTTCCTTACTACTTATCTTTTCCCTCTCTTATCCCTGCAACATCTGTCTAGCATTACCCCACGTCATTTAAAGCTTATAACAACCTAGTCTAACGTCTTACTATAATATCATACATCTTAGTGACCTGTAACAACCGTCATTCTTACTTACTACTTATCTTTTCCCTCTCTTATCCCTGCAACATCTGTCTAGCATTACCCTAGGTCATTTAAAGCTTATAAAAACCTAGTCTAACGTCTTACTATAATATCATACCTCTGTGTGACCTGTAACAACCGTCATTCTTCCTTACACCCTATCTTTTCCCTCTCTTATCCCTGCAACATCTGTCTAGCATTACCCTAGGTCATTTAAAGCTTATAAAAACCTAGTCTAACGTCTTACTATAATATCATAGATCTTAGTGACCTGTAACAACCGTCATTCTTCCTTACTACCTATCGTTTCCCTCTCTTACCCCTACAGCAACTGTCTAGCATTACCCTACGTCATTTAAAGCTTATAAAAACCTAGTCTAACGTCTTACTATAATATCATACCTCTGTGTGACCTGTAACAACCGTCATTCTTCCTTACTACTTATCTTTTCCCTCTCTTATCCCTGCAACATCTGTCTAGCATTACCCTAGGTCATTTAAAACTTATAAAAACCTAGTCTAACGTCTTACTATAATATCATACCTCTGTGTGACCTGTAACAACCGTCATTCTTCCTTACTACTTATCTTTTCCCTCTCTTATCCCTGCAACATCTGTCTAGCATTACCCTAGGTCATTTAAAGCTTATAAAAACCTAGTCTAATGTCTTACTATAATATCATACATCTTAGTGACCTGTAACATCCGTCATTCTTCCTTACTACATATCTTTTCCCTCTCTTATCCCTGCAACATCTGTCTAGCGTTACCCTAGGTCAGTTAGAGCGTATGGGAACCTTGTCTAACGTCTTACAATATCATACACCTATGGGACCTGTAACAACCGCCATTCTTCCTTACTACTTATCTTTTCCCTCTCTTATCCCTGCAACATCTGTCTAGCATTACCCTAGGTCATTTAAAGCTTATAAAAACCTAGTCTAATATCTTATTATAATATCATACATCTTAGTGACCTGTAACAACCGTCATTCTTCCTTACTACTTATCTTTTCCCTCTCTTATCCCTGCAACATCTGTCTAGCATTACCCTAGGTCATTTAAAGCGTATAAAAACCTAGTCTAATGTCTTACTATAATATCATACATCTTCGTGACCTGTAACAACCGTCATTCTTTCTTACTACTTATCTTTTCCCTCTCTTATCCCTGCAACATCTGTCTAGCATTACCCTAGGTCATTTAAAGCTTATAAAATCCTAGTCTAATGTATTTCTATAATATCATACATCTTAGTGACCTGTAACAACCGTCATTCTTCCTTACTACTTATCTTTTCCCTCTCTTATCCCTGCAACATCTGTCTAGCATTACCCCACGTCATTTAAGGCTTATAAAAACCTAGTCTAACGTCTTACTATAATATCATACATCTTAGTGACCTGTAACAACCGTCATTCTTCCTTACTACTTATCTTTTCCCTCTCTTATCCCTGCAACATCTGTCTAGCATTACCCTAGGTCATTTAAAGCTTATAAAAACCTAGTCTAACGTCTTACTATAATATCATACACCTATGTGTGACCTGTAACAACCGTCATTCTTCCTTACTACTTATCTTTTCCCTCTCTTATCCCTGCAACATCTGTCTAGCATTACCCCACGTCATTTAAAGCTTATAACAACCTAGTCTAACGTCTTACTATAATATCATACATCTTAGTGACCTGTAACAACCGTCATTCTTACTTACTACTTATCTTTTCCCTCTCTTATCCCTGCAACATCAGTCTAGCATTACCCTAGGTCATTTAAAGCTTATAAAAACCTAGTCTAACGTCTTACTATAATATCATACCTCTGTGTGACCTGTAACAACCGTCATTCTTCCTTACACCCTATCTTTTCCCTCTCTTATCCCTGCAACATCTGTCTAGCATTACCCTAGGTCATTTAAAGCTTATAAAATCCTAGTCTAACGTCTTACTATAATATCATACCTCTGTGTGACCTGTAACAACCGTCATTCTTCCTTACTACTTATCTTTTCCCTCTCTTATCCCTGCAACATCTGTCTAGCGTTATCCTTGGTCAGTTAGAGCGTATGGGAACCTTGTCTAACGTCTTACAATATCATACACCTATGGGACCTGTAACAACCGCCATTATTCCTTACTACTTATCTTTTCCCTCTCTAATCCCTGCAACATCTGTCTAGCATTACCCTAGGTCATTTAAAGCTTATAAAAACCTAGTCTAATGTCTTACTATAATATCATACATCTTAGTGACCTGTAACAACCGTCATTCTTCCTTACTACTTATCTTTTCCCTCTCTTATTCCTGCAACATCTGTCTAGCATTACCCTAGGTCATTTAAAGCTTATAAAATCCTAGTCTAATGTCTTACTATAATATCATACATCTTAGTGACCTGTAACAACCGTCATTCTTTCTTACTACTTATCTTTTCCCTCTCTTATCCCTGCAACATCTGTCTAGCAATACCCTAGGTCATTTAAAGCTTATAAAAACCTAGTCTAATGTCTTTCTATAATATCATATATCTTAGTGACCTGTAACAACGGTCATTCTTCCTTACTACTTATCTTTTCCCTCTCTTATCCCTGCAACATCTGTCTAGCATTACCCTAGGTCATTTAAACCTTATACAAACCTAGTCTAATATCTTACGATAATATCATACATCTTAGTGACCTGTAACAACCGTCATTCTTCCTTACTACTTATCTTTTCCCTCTCTTATCCCTGCAACATCTGTCTAACATTACCCTAGGTCATTTAAAGCTTATAAAAACCTAGTCTAATGTCTTACTATATTATCATACATCTTAGTGACCTGTAACAACCGTAATTCTTCCTTGCTACTTATCTTTTCCCTCTCTTATCCCTGCAACATCTGTCTAGCATTACCCTAGGTCATTTAAAGCTTATAAAAACCTAGTCTAATGTCTTACTATAATATCATACATCTTAGTGACCTGTAACAACCGTCATTCTTTCTTACTACTTATCTTTTCCCTCTCTTATCCCTGCAACATCTGTCTAGCAATACCCTAGGTCATTTAAAGCTTATAAAAACCTAGTCTAACGTCTTACTATAATATCATACACCTATGGGACCTGTTACAACCGTCATTCTTCCTTACTACTTATCTTTTCCCTCTCTTATCCCAACAGCAACTGTCTAGAATTACCCTAGGTTATTTAAAGCTTATAAAAACCTGGTCTAACGTCTTACTATAATATCATACCTCTGTGTGACCTGTAACAACCTTCATTCTTCCTTACTACTTATCTTTTCCCTCTCTTATCCCTACAGCAAATGTCTAGCTTTACCCTAGGTCAGTTGAGCCTATAGGAACCTTGTCTAACGTCTTACAATATCATACACCTATGGGACCTGTAACAACCGCCATTCTTCCTTACTATTGCATTACCGTAGATCTGTGTCTATGGGTAACCGTCTTAGCATAGTATGTGGGTTTACATACATAACACAGAATGTAGGCTAACTATATATATATATATATATATATATATATATATATATATATATATATATATATATTACCCAAGCCATGCATTGGATATTATGTGTTAACTTGTATTCAAGCCTCTCATCGGATACTATGTGATAACCCATAGTCAATCTATGTATCGGATACTATGTGTAAGCTCTAGTCAGGCTATGCATCAGATACTATGTGTTAACCATTAGCTAGGCTACGCATCGGATATTATGTGTTACCTTGTAGTCAAGCTAAGAATCGGATAATATGTGTTAACCCTAGTCGGGTTATGCCTTGTATTAAAGCTACACAACGGCTACTATGTGTTAACCATTAGCATAACTATGCAATGGATACTATGACTATGTGTTAGTTTGTATCCACCTTCTCATCGGATACTATGTGATAACCATAGTCAAGCTATGCATTGGATGCTATTTGTTAAAACATACTCAAGCTATGCATCGGATATTTTGTGTTAACCACTAGTCAAGCTAACTATTAGATAACCACTAGAATAGCTATGCATCGGATAATATATGTTGGTCATTAGCCAGCCTATGCAATGGATGTGTTAACCACTAGTCAAGCTACACAGCGGATAATATGTGATAACCCATAGTCAAGCTATTCAGTGGATACTATTTGTTAAAACATACTCAAGCTATGCGTCGGATATTTTGTGTTAACCACTAGTCAAGCTACACATCGGATTTTATGTGTTAACCCATAGTCAAGCTAACTATTAGTTAATCACTAGCCTAGCTATGCATCGGATACTATATGTTGAACATTATTAGCCAAGCTATGCATTGGATATGATGTGTTAACCACTAGTCAGGCTATGCATTGGATATTTTGTGTTAAATTGTATCAAAAAGTCTCATTGGATACGATGTGTTAACCCATAGTCAGACTATGCAATGGATATTATGTGTTGGGCTATAGTCAAGCTACTTATCGGATACTGTATGTTAACCCATAGTCAAACTAACTATTAGTTAACCATTAGCCCTGCTATGCATCGGATACTATATGTTGGTCATTAGCTGGGCTATGCACCGGATGTGTTAATCATTAGTCAGGCTACACATCGGATACTATGTGATAATCCATAGTCAGGCTCAGCATCGGATACTATGTGTTAACCATTAGCGAGGCTATGCACTGGATATTATGTGTGGGGGCATACTCAAGCTACTTATCGGATACTATATGTTAACCCATCGGCAGGCTATGCATCGGATACTAAGTGTTAATGATTAGTCTAGCTATGTATCATTTATTATGTGGGCAAGTTGTAGTCAGGCTACTGTGTGATAACCATTAGCTAAACTATGCATTGGATATAATGTGTTATAATTTGTAGGCCCTTGTCGGCTTAGCATAATATGTGTGCAGGCTTACACACATGTTTGTTTAACGCAGTATGTAAGCCTAACATAGTATATACGCCTATCTATGATAGCATGGATGTTGGCTTAGCGTAGTATTTATGTAGGTTTAAACACATATTTGTTTAACAGCGTATATATGGCTATTTAGAGTATATTGCATGCTGGCTTAACATAGTATATACGCCTGAATGTTGGCTTAGCACTGTATGTATATAGGTTGCGTGACTTTTTTTTAATTATATTGTAGTATTTGTTGACCGTCATCTATGTGGACGTGATAGGTTATGCATTGGTAGCCGCCTTTACACAGCTATGGTGGTATGCAACGGTAGCTATACCATATAGTACTCCCCATATTATACGGCTGCCTGCCTGAGGTTCTACCTGATAGACGAGGTGTAAATGTGTGTCAGGCTCAGATCATATAGGCTTTGGCCAGTGGTTTACCGACATAGTAGGCACATTTAGGGATTCATGTAAGTCGGCTTAGCATAGTATGTATGCAGGTTTACATGCATATTTGTTTAACACATTATGTGAACTATCATGTATGTAGGCTTAACGTGGTATATACGCCTATGTATGATAGCATGCATGTTGGCTTAGCATCGTTTTAGGATCGTTTTATAACATATATTTATTCACGTTTTGTGATAGGCCTCATTATTAGTGTTTCTCCATATATACCTTTATATCTAGATACATTTACAGCTATAGGATATATCCATTGAGGCTATTTGATTATTTAAACTGATTTCTGATTATATATGTATGCCTTGGTATGACGATATTACATAGTAAATTGATACAGTAATCAAAATATAAACACGCGCCTAGATTCACAACGACACAGCCGTGCGGGTTTTAAGCTTGCTATAGTGGTCACCGGCTGTCATTGCGGTTTTAAGATAATGTGTTATCTCTGCATGTTTGCACATGTCAAGCACACGGTCACCGGTTATGTATGCCACGCGTATTCCTACAAACGATAAGGCTTTGTCGCATTGTTTATTAATTTAGTAGCATAGACAAATTTCGAGTTTGGCAATCATAACAATTTGCCCCGCATCAGCCATATCATTTAGGGGTAGAACACTCTAGTTAGGGTGGGCCTAATACCTGCATAGAGTCGCTCGAACGCGGATACGTCATCAAATATATTAAATCTTTACGTGGGCTTGATAGGTTATGCATTGGTAGATGTACCCTATAGTACCTCCCATATTATACGGTTGCCTGCCTGAGGCTCTACCTGATAGAGGAGGTGAAAATAGCTCAGATCATAAGGGGTTTGGCCAGTGGTTTACAGATATAGTAGGCCCATGTATGTTGGCCTAGCATAGTATGTATGTAGGCCTGCATGCGTATTTGTTTAACACATTATGTGGGCTATCATATATATATATATATATATATATATATATATATATATATATATTGGTTTAACACGGTATATAAGCCTTCACGTCTTACAGCGACCGTTTGCGTTGTATTGCGTAGACCTACCGGGCCCCTGCGTTGTAATTGGTCGATTCAGCTTGTTGACTATTTGAACTCTATGTATAATTGTTGGTCGGTTAAAATTAGCGTTTAGTTGGAACGTTGGTCGTTTGATCTAACCGATTATTTTTTGGTAATTTCGTTTGATACCCACCCTCACTTGATGCCTGATTCTAGGGTTACTTTACCTATGGGCAGGCTTCGGGATGGCTTTTACCTGAGGCCTTGCTCCGTGTTAGCTTTACCTAAGGTCTAACTCCATGGTAGCTTTACCTAGGCCCCGACTCCGTGGTAGCTTTATCTAAGGCCTGGTTTCAGGGTTACTTTACCTAGGGCGTGGCTTCAAATTGGCTTTACCTGAGGCCTGGCTCCTAGGTGGCTTTACCTCGGGCACGACTCCGGGGTGACTTTTATCTAACACCCGACTCCACGGTAGCTTTACCTTAGGCCTGGCTCCTAGGTGTCTCTAGGTAAGGCCTGGCTTCGGGATGGTTTTACCTGTGGCCTTGCTCCGTATAGACTATACGTAAGTCCTGGGTGGCATTACCTCAGGCTCGACTCCAGTATGACTTTACCTAAGACCCGACTACAAGGTAGCTTTACCTGAGGCTATGCTACATAGGTGGCTTTACTAAGGCCTGGCTGCTGGGTGGTCTTACCTCAAGCACGACTCCAGGGTGACTTTACCTAAGGCCAGGTTCCAGGGGTTACCTAGGGCAAGGCTTCGGGTTGGCTTTAACCGGGACCGTGCTCCATATTGGCTATACCTGCTCCTTGGCGGGTTTAACTAATGCCTGGTTCCCGGGTGGATTTTACCTAGGACCCCGATTATTTTTGACAATCTGAAATCGGCCGTCAGGTGAACCCGCCCCCCACAACGGTCCATAATGGACTTTATACATACCACATACAGTCATTTGTTCCAACCGATCGATTTTTGGCAATTTCATATTTTATTTAAAAACTACCCCATGGTGAAACCACCCCCGCAGCAGTCCGTACAGGACTCTAGACATATCCCGTACTGTCTGTTGATCCAACCGATCGATTTTTGGCAATTTCATATTTTATTTAAAAACTACGCCTAGGTGAAACCACCCCCAACCGTGGCGATAATACACTCTAAACTCACCCTATCGTCAAGACACGTTTTTCCAAATTTTTTTCGAAAACTACCCCCCACCCCGAATCTACCCCCGGAGCTACCCCCGAGGATGGTCCTGAACGTAGCTGAGGACACCCCCACACGTAGGTTAGGTTAGGTTGGATCCATTTTGGCTAGCTTAGGTGAGTGGGTTAGAATTAATTTTTTTCGAAAAACTACCCCCCGCCCCTCTAAACGTTGTCGAAACCACCCCCAAGGCTACGGTCAAGGCCGCGTCGACCTGGTGCATCATCCAAAACTACTCCTATAGTCCTAGGTTACGTACAGGCCGAGTTAGGGGTAGTTGTGCCAAGGTGGGCCCAGTTCTACTACCGTCATTCTTCCTTACTACTTATCTTTTCCCTCTCTTATCCCTGCAACATCTTTCTAGCATTATCCTAGGTTATTTAAAGCTTATAAAAACCTAGTCTAACGTCTTACTATAATATCATACATCTTAGTGACCTGTAACAACCGTCATTCTTCCTTACTACTTATCGTTTCCCTCTATTATCCCTGCAACATCTTTCTAGCATTATCCTAGGTCATTTAAAGCTTATAAAAACCTAGTATAACGTCTTACTATAATATCATACATCTTAGTGACCTGTAACAACCGTCATTCTTCCTTACTACTTATCTTTTCCCTCTCTTATACCTACAGAAACTGTCTAGCGTTACCCTAGGTCAGTTAGAGCCTATAAAAACATAGTCTAACGTCTTACTATAATATCATACCTCTGTGTGACCTGTAACAACCGTCATTCTTCCTTACTACTTATCTTTTCCCTCTCTTATACCTACAGAAACTGTCTAGCGTTACCCTAGGTCAGTTAGAGCCTATAAAAACATAGTCTAACGTCTTACTATAATATCATACCTCTGTGTGACCTGTAACAACCGTCATTCTTCCTTACTACTTATCTTTTCCCTCTCTTATACCTACAGAAACTGTCTAGCGTTACCCTAGGTCAGTTAGAGCCTATAAAAACATAGTCTAACGTCTTACTATAATATCATACCTCTGTGTGACCTGTAACAACCGTCATTCTTCCTTACTACTTATCTTTTCCCTCTCTTATACCTACAGAAACTGTCTAGCGTTACCCTAGGTCAGTTAGAGCCTATTAAAACATAGTCTAACGTCTTACTATAATATCATACCCCTGTGTGACCTGTAACAACCGTCATTCTTCCTTACTACTTATCTTTTCCCTCTCTTATCCCTGCAACATCTGTCTAGCGTTACCCTAGGTCAGTTAAATCTTATAGGAACCTTGTTTAACGTCTTACAATAATATCATACCTCTATGTGACCTGTAAAAACCGTCATTTTCTTAGCTACTTATCTATTCCCTCTTATCCCTACAGCAACTGTCTAGCGTTAACCTAGGTCAGTTAAAGCTTATACGAACCTTGTCTAACGTGTTACAATAATATCATACATCTTAGTGACCTGTAACAACCGCCATTCTTCCTTACTACTTATCTTTTCCCTCTCTTATCCCTGCAACATCTGTCTAGCATTACCCTAGGCCATTTAGAGCCTATAAAAACCTAGTCAACGTCTACTATAATATCATACAACTCTGGGAATTTTAACATCCGTCATTCTTCTTAACTACTTATCTATTCCCTCCCTTATCCCTACAGTAAATGTCTAGCGTTACCCTAGGTCAGTTAAATCATATAGGAACCTTGTTTAACGTCTTACATTAATATCATACATCTGTGTGACCTGTAACAACCGTCATTCTTCCTTACTACTTATCTTTTCCCTCTCTTATCCCTGCAACATCTGTGTAGCACTACCCTAGGTCATTTAGAGCCTATAAAAACCTAGTCAACGTCTACTATAATATCATACAACTTTGGGAATTTTAACATCCGTCATTCTTCTTAACTACTTATCTATTCCCTCCCTTATCCCTACAGTAAATGTCTAGCGTTACCCTAGGTCAGTTAAATCATATAGGAACCTTGTTTAACGTCTTACATCAATATCATTCACCTGTATGACCTGTAACAACCGTCATTCTTCCTATCTACCTATCTATTTTCCCTCCCATCCTTACAACAACTGTTATCCTAGGTCAGTCAAAGCTTATAGGATACTTGTCTAACGTCTTACAATAATATCATACATCTGTGTGACCTGTAACAACTGTCATTCTTCTTAACTACCTAAGTATTCACTCTCTTATCCCTGCAGCAACTGTCTAGCGTAACCCTAGGTCAGTTAAAGCCCTTAGGAATCTTGCCTTACGTCTTACAATAATATCATACCTCTGTGTGACCTGTAACAACCGTCATTCTTCCTTATTACCTATCTATTTCCTCTCTTGTCCATGCAATAACTGTCTAGCGTTAGCCTAGGGCAGTTAAAGCCCATAGGAAACTTGTCTAACGTCTGACAATAATATAATAAACTTGTGTGACCTGTAAAAACCGTCTTCTTCTTAACTACTTATCTTTTCCCTCTCTTATCCCTGCAACATCTGTTTAGCATTACCCTAGGTCATTTAAAGCTTATAAAAACCTAGTCTAACGTCTTACTATAATATCATACCTATGTGTGACCTGTAACAACCGTCATTCTTCCTTACTACTTATCTTCTCCCTCTCTTATCCCTGCAACATCTGTCTAGCATTACCCTAGGTCATTTAAAGCTTATAAAAACCTAGTCTAATGTCTTACTATAATATCATACATCTTAGTGACCTGTAAAAAAAGGTCATTCTTACTTACTACTTATCTTTTCCCTCTCTTATCCCTGCAACATCTGTCTAGCGTTACCCTTGGTCAGTTAGAGAGTATGGGAACCTTGTCTAACGTCTTACAATATCATACACCTATGGGACCTGTAACATGCTTCATTCTACCTATACCCCACCATGCTTCCAACATGTGTCTACCTTTACCTTAGATCAGTTAAAGCTCAGTAGAACCTTGTCTAACGTCTAGCAATAATATCATACACCTGTGTGACCTGTAACAACCGTCAGTCATCTTAACTACTTATCAATTCCCTCTTATCCCTATAACAACTGCCTAGCGTTACCCTAGGTCAGTTTAAGTTTATAGGAACCTTGTCTAACGTCTTACAATAATATCATACAACTATGGGACCTGTAACATGCTTCATTCTTCTTACTACGTATCTATTCTCCCTCCCATCCCTGCAACAACTGTCTAGCGTTACCCTAGGTCAGTTAAATATCATTGGATACTTGATTTACGTCTTACAATAATATCATACACCTGTGTGACCTGTAACAACCGTCATTCTCCTATCTACCTATCTATTCTCCCTCCCATCCCTGCAACAACTGTCTAGCGTTACCCTAGGTCAGTTTAAGTTTATAGGAACCTTGTCTAACGTTTTACAATAATATCATACAACTATGGGACCTGTAACATGCTTCATTCTTCTTACTACTTATCTATTCCCT
This sequence comes from Prosapia bicincta, assembly GCA_036971475.1. Classification (NCBI taxonomy): domain Eukaryota; kingdom Metazoa; phylum Arthropoda; class Insecta; order Hemiptera; family Cercopidae; genus Prosapia; species Prosapia bicincta. The sequence continues at coordinate 110,676,110 of JBAIZL010000006.1, forward strand.
CGTATCCCTGCAGCAACTGTCTAGCGTTACTCTAGGTCAGTTAAAGATCATTGGATACTTGTTTAACGTCTTATAATAATATCATACACCTGTGTGACCTGTAACAACCGTCATTCTTCCTATCTACCTCTCTATTCTCCCTCCCATCCCTGCAACAACTGTCTAGTGTTACCTTAGGTCAGTTAAAGATCATTGTATACTTGTTTAACGTCTTAAAATAATATCATACATCTTAGTGACCTGTAACAACCGTCATTCTTCCTATCTACCTATCTATTCTCCCTCCCATCCCTGCAACAACTGTCTAGTGTTACCTTAGGTCAGTTAAAGATCATTGGATACTTGTTTAACGTCTTAAAATAATATCATACATCTTAGTGACCTGTAACAACCGTCATTCTTCCTATCTACCTATCTATTCTCCCTCCCATCCCTGCAACAACTGTCTAGTGTTACCTTAGGTCAGTTAAAGATCATTGGATACTTGTTTAACGTCCTAAAATAATATCATACATCTTAGTGACCTGTAACAACCGTCATTCTTCCTATCTACCTATCTATTCTCCCTCCCATCCCTGCAACAACTGTCTAGTGTTACCTTAGGTCAGTTAAAGATCATTGGATACTTGTTTAACGTCCTAAAATAATGTCATACATCTTAGTGACCTGTAACAACCGTCATTCTTCCTATCTACCTATCTATTCTCCCTCCCATCCCTGCAACAACTGTCTAGCTTTACCCTAGGTCAGTTAAAGCTTATAGGAACCTTGCCTAACGTCTTACAATAGTATCATACATCTGTGTGACCTGAAACACCCGATTTCCTTCTTAACTACCTACCTATTCTCCCTCCCAAGCATTTTGAAATAGGACCTGTTAATGATCTTGACATGGTCATATAATAGTACATAAGGATCTTATTTATCTTGTAATATTAGTTATTCTCGTAGTTTTGTGAATATAAACCAATATTTTCATTTAAACAATTTATTGTTGAAAAAACTACCAATTATATTACAACTTCCATGCAACCTTTTTTCCGCGTTTCATAATCTTTAATCATTTGTTAGTTTTGTACTCCATCCATGGTCTTCTCATTTGTTATTTAAAACACATTCTCTGCTGACAACAAGGTATCTTTGGACCATATTTACATTGCTTTGTCCTGCAATAACACTGTTCTGAAGCCCATCTACAATCAAACACCTGCATGATTGACACAAAGCAGGTCGTTAACAAAGTTCTTCTTCAAAAACATCGTATCCATTCTTGTGGCGCCATTATTTATTTCCTTGTTAAATCTCGATTTCGGGATAAAACTGAATCAATATTGTGGGAGAACTGAATAACCATTGTGTCCTTCGTTGTGAGAAAATTTCGTACACTTCCGTAGTAATTTTGGATCACGAGATTTATGAATCTAATTCAGTGTTTCGTATCATTTGTTATCTCGTGTACCAACAATGAGTACGTTTCCCTACAATCCATTTGTATTTACGTCATCGACTAGCAGAAAGCTAGGTCAAATGACTAGTACCTAGTGAAGAAGAATCAATGCTGTTGCAGGTCACACATGTGTAAGATATAAATGTAAGAAGTTAGACAGGGTTTCCATGAGCTTTAGCTGACCTGAGGTAAGGCTAGACACATGTTGAAGCATGGTGGGGAATAGATATGTAGTTAGGAGGTGAAATGGCTGGTACAGGTCACACAGGTGTATGATATGAATGTAAGACGTTAGACAAGGTTCCTATGAGCTTTAACTGATCTAAGGTAAAGGTAGGCACATGTTGGAAGCATGGTGGAGAATAGATATGTAGTTAGGAGGTGTCATGGCTGTTCCAGGTGACACAGGTGTATGATATGAATGTAAGACGTGTTATAGGCTTCCCGTGAGCTTTAGCCGACCTAAGGTAAGGCTAGACACATGTTGCAGCCATGTGATGTGGGAATAGATATGTAGTTAGAAGGACGCATGGCTAGTACAGGTCACACAGGTGTATGATATGAATGTAAGACGTTATATAGGGTTCCCGTGAGCTTTAGCCGACCTAAGGTAAGGCTAGACACATGTTGCAGCCATGTGATGTGGGAATAGATATGTAGTTAGGAGGTGTCATGGCTGGTACAGGTCACACAGGTGTATGATATGAATGTAAGACGTTATATAGGGTTCCCATGAGCTTTAGCCGACCTAAGGTAAGGCTAGACACATGTTGCAGCCATGTGATGTGGGAATAGATATGTAGTTAGAAGGACGCATGGCTAGTACAGGTCACACAGGTGTATGATATGAATGTAAGATGTTATATAGGGTTCCCATGAGCTTTAGCCGACCTAAGGTAAGGCTATACACATGTTGCAGCCATGTGATGTGGGAATAGATATGTAGTTAGAAGGACGCATGGCTAGTACAGGTCACACAGGTGTATGATATGAATGTAAGATGTTATATAGGGTTCCCATGAGCTTTAGCCGACCTAAGGTAAGGCTAGACACATGTTGCAGCCATGTGATGTGGGAATAGATATGTAGTTAGAAGGACGCATGGCTAGTACAGGTCACACAGGTGTATGATATGAATGTAAGATGTTATATAGGGTTCCCATGAGCTTTAGCCGACCTAAGGTAAGGCTATACACATGTTGCAGCCATGTGATGTGGGAATAGATATGTAGTTAGAAGGACGCATGGCTAGTACAGGTCACACAGGTGTATGATATGAATGTAAGACGTTATATAGGGTTCCCGTGAGCTTTAGCCGACCTAAGGTAAGGCTAGACACATGTTGCAGCCATGTGATGTGGGAATAGATATGTAGTTAGAAGGACGCATGGCTAGTACAGGTCACATAGGTGTATGATATGAATGTAAGACGTTATATATTGTTCCCGTGAGCTTCAGCCGACCTAAGGTAAGGCTAGACACATGTTGCAGCCATGTGATGTGGGAATAGATATGTAGTTAGAAGGACGCATGGTTAGTACAGGTCACACAGGTGTATGATATGAATGTAAGACGTTATATATTGTTCCCGTGAGCTTCAGCCGACCTAAGGTAAGGCTAGACACATGTTGCAGCCATGTGATGTGGGAATAGATATGTAGTTAGAAGGACGCATGGTTAGTACAGGTCACACAGGTGTATGATATGAATGTAAGACGTTATATAGGGTTCCCGTGAGCTTTAGCCGACCTAAGGTAGGGCTAGACACATTTTGCAGCCATGTGATGTGGGAATAGATATGTAGTTAGAAGGACGCATGGCTAGTACAGGTCACACAGGTGTATGATATGAATGTAAGACGTTATATAGGGTTCCCGTGAGCTTTAGCCGACCTAAGGTAAGGCTAGACACATGTTGCAGCCATATCATGTGGGAATAGATATGTAGTTAGAAGGACGCATGGCTAGTACAGGTCACACAGGTGTATGATATGAATGTAAGACGTTATATAGGGTTCCCGTGAGCTTTAGCCGACCTAAAGTAAGGCTAGACACATGTTGCAGCCATGTCATGTGGGAATAGATATGTAGTTAGAAGGACGCATGGCTAGTACAGGTCACACAGGTGTATGATATGAATGTAAGACGTTATATAGGGTTCCCGTGAGCTTTAGCCGACCTAAGGTAAGGCTAGACACATGTTGGAGCCATGTCATGTGGGAATAGATATGTAGTTAGAAGGACGCATGGCTAGTACAGGTCACACAGGTGTATGATATGAATGTAAGACGTTATATAGGGTTCCCGTGAGCTTTAGCCGACCTAAGGTAAGGCTAGACACATGTTGCAGCCATGTGATGTGGGAATAGATATGTAGTTAGAAGGACGCATGGCTAGTACAGGTCACATAGGTGTATGATATGAATGTAAGACGTTATATATTGTTCCCGTGAGCTTCAGCCGACCTAAGGTAAGGCTAGACACATGTTGCAGCCATGTGATGTGGGAATAGATATGTAGTTAGAAGGACGCATGGTTAGTACAGGTCACACAGGTGTATGATATGAATGTAAGACGTTATATATTGTTCCCGTGAGCTTCAGCCGACCTAAGGTAAGGCTAGACACATGTTGCAGCCATGTGATGTGGGAATAGATATGTAGTTAGAAGGACGCATGGTTAGTACAGGTCACACAGGTGTATGATATGAATGTAAGACGTTATATAGGGTTCCCGTGAGCTTTAGCCGACCTAAGGTAGGGCTAGACACATTTTGCAGCCATGTGATGTGGGAATAGATATGTAGTTAGAAGGACGCATGGCTAGTACAGGTCACACAGGTGTATGATATGAATGTAAGACGTTATATAGGGTTCCCGTGAGCTTTAGCCGACCTAAGGTAAGGCTAGACACATGTTGCAGCCATATCATGTGGGAATAGATATGTAGTTAGAAGGACGCATGGCTAGTACAGGTCACACAGGTGTATGATATGAATGTAAGACGTTATATAGGGTTCCCGTGAGCTTTAGCCGACCTAAAGTAAGGCTAGACACATGTTGCAGCCATGTCATGTGGGAATAGATATGTAGTTAGAAGGACGCATGGCTAGTACAGGTCACACAGGTGTATGATATGAATGTAAGACGTTATATAGGGTTCCCGTGAGCTTTAGCCGACCTAAGGTAAGGCTAGACACATGTTGGAGCCATGTCATGTGGGAATAGATATGTAGTTAGAAGGACGCATGGCTAGTACAGGTCACACAGGTGTATGATATGAATGTAAGACGTTATATAGGGTTCCCGTGAGCTTTAGCCGACCTAAGGTAAGGCTAGACACATGTTGCAGCCATGTCATGTGGGAATAGATATGTAGTTAGAAGGACGCATGGCTAGTACAGGTCACACAGGTGTATGATATGAATGTAAGACGTTATATAGGGTTCCCGTGAGCTTTAGCCGACCTAAGGTAAGGCTAGACACATGTTGCAGCCATGTGATGTGGGAATAGATATGTAGTTAGAAGGACGCATGGCTAGTACAGGTCACACAGGTGTATGATATGAATGTAAGACGTTATATATTGTTCCCGTGAGCTTCAGCCGACCTAAGGTAAGGCTAGACACATGTTGCAGCCATGTGATGTGGGAATAGATATGTAGTTAGAAGGACGCATGGCTAGTACAGGTCACACAGGTGTATGATATGAATGTAAGACGTTATATAGGGTTCCCGTGAGCTTTAGCCGACCTAAGGTAGGGCTAGACACATTTTGCAGCCATGTGATGTGGGAATAGATATGTAGTTAGAAGGACGCATGGCTAGTACAGGTCACACAGGTGTATGATATGAATGTAAGACGTTATATAGGGTTCCCGTGAGCTTTAGCCGACCTAAGGTAAGGCTAGACACATGTTGCAGCCATATCATGTGGGAATAGATATGTAGTTAGAAGGACGCATGGCTAGTACAGGTCACACAGGTGTATGATATGAATGTAAGACGTTATATAGGGTTCCCGTGAGCTTTAGCCGACCTAAGGTAAGGCTAGACACATGTTGCAGCCATGTCATGTGGGAATAGATATGTAGTTAGAAGGACGCATGGCTAGTACAGGTCACACAGGTGTATGATATGAATGTAAGACGTTATATAGGGTTCCCGTGAGCTTTAGCCGACCTAAGGTAAGGCTAGACACATGTTGGAGCCATGTCATGTGGGAATAGATATGTAGTTAGAAGGACGCATGGCTAGTACAGGTCACACAGGTGTATGATATGAATGTAAGACGTTATATAGGGTTCCCGTGAGCTTTAGCCGACCTAAGGTAAGGCTAGACACATGTTGCAGCCATGTCATGTGGGAATAGATATGTAGTTAGAAGGACGCATGGCTAGTACAGGTCACACAGGTGTATGATATGAATGTAAGACGTTATATAGGGTTCCCGTGAGCTTTAGCCGACCTAAGGTAAGGCTAGACACATGTTGCAGCCATGTGATGTGGGAATAGATATGTAGTTAGAAGGACGCATGGCTAGTACAGGTCACACAGGTGTGATATGAATGTAAGACGTTATATAGGGTTCCCGTGAGCTTTAGCCGACCTAAGGTAGGGCTAGACACATGTTGCAGCCATGTCATGTGGGAATAGATATGTAGTTAGAAGGATGCATGGCTAGTACAGGTCACACAGGTGTATGATATGAATGTAAGACGTTATATAGGCTTCCCGTGAGCTTCAGCCGACCTAAGGTAGAGCTAGACACATGTTGCAGCCATGTGTTGTGGGAATAGATATGTAGTTAGAAGGACGCATGGCTAGTACAGGTCACACAGGTGTATGAGATGAATGTAAAACGTTAGTCAGGGTTCCCACGAGCTTTAGCTGACCAGAGGTAAGGCTAGACACATGTTGCAGCCATGTGATGTGGGAATAGATATGTAGTTAGAAGGACGCATGGCTAGTACAGGTCACACAGGTGTATGAGATGAATGTAAAACGTTAGTCAGGGTTCCCATGAGCTTTAGCTGACCAGAGGTAAGGCTAGACACATGTTGGGGAATAGATATGTAGTTAGGAGGTGTCATGGCTGGTACAGGTCACACAGGTGTATGATATGAATGTAAGACGTTAGACAGGGATCCCACGAGCTTTAGCCGACTTAAGGTAAAGGTAGACACATGTTGGAAGCATGTTGGAGAATAGATATGTAGTTAGGAGTGGTCATGGCTGGTACAGGACACACGGGTGTATGATATGTCTTCTTTTAATTTTTAATTAGACTCCGGCTAACCAGGATTTTCAATAACCCGGATGGGCTACTTTCCCAGTTAGTGCGAATTATCGAGGTCTTACTGTAGCTAGAATATTGTATTAGTGTGTGTTATTAATAATAAAGGCACACTTAGACCAGGTTAGAGTGACAATATGACTTGACAAGTAAGCTGAAGATAACTTATTGAAAAAATTTATATAAATTACTAATTCCGAGATTATTATTTAATTACTGATTGAAAAAACTATTAATTCCAAGATTTAATTATCGATTTACAGGGGTATGAAAGGTAGTTACTTGTAAAATTGAGGTCACACTTGGAGATTAAATTATTACGAACATGATCGATTAGTTCTTAAATGAATTATATCCCACAAGCACGTACTTTCCTAATGGGAATCTAAAAGTCTACGAACCAAATGCTTTCTCGTATCTTCAGATATGTCCTAATTCAGCGAAAGATTTTCAGTAATACTGTTGGGGTAGCTGGTGGATGGGAGAGTCCCCCCGGAAATATGATAGCTATAGTGTAAACTCTAAGGATCTTCTACCCGAGGGAAATAGTTACAGGCCTACTCTGTGACATTACACAATCATTAATTAGCCTTATTTGCCATCAATTTTCAATACAAAACCCCTATTTATTACATTGTGGGAATATTTATTAATGTCTATAGTGCGGTATTATAGCAATTAATATGAGTTTGTAAACATATTCTATTAATTAATGGGTGGATTTATATCAGGTATTGAATGCAAACTTCGGAAATGGAATTTTATTTTATATTAATAGTGTTATTTTATAGTTTAACATTTTTATTTTTCACATTGGGGGTCTTGAGCCCCGTAGCCCCCCTTAAATCCGCCACTCAACTATTAAACACGATTGTTTAATTCAACTGTAATTATCTTGAATACGCTATCATGTTAATTTCGCGTCTTACTGTTAGGTTTTATGTCAGATAGTTGTAATATCTAATCTTAGTGAGTCAGGGGATGAGTCACGTCTCGAGCAAAGATTTCACTTATTTTTTAACCATTATATGTAATTTTTAAAGAAACAATTTTATGAGAAATAAATTTAGATGATCATTAAGTTGTTGGCCTCTCCGAAAGATAGGTTACGGTGAAATATCAAGACATGGTTTTGAAGCAATTTTGATTAGTGAAAATGTAATACGTTGGCAAAATTCCAAAGCCTCGAAACCACCTGTGCGGATAGTTTGTGTTCAAAATATACTGTCGTTTAAAACCTGACTCGATAATTCTCAACATTTTTCTAAATTTTATTAGCTATAATAGATAAAATGAAATAAATAATATTAGGGTAGAGCAATATAATATTATTATTTAACCCTAATATTAAATTATTGTTTAGACAATGAAACTTACAATAATATTGCTCTACAATAAACTCACCCGTCAACTTGATGTTTGCTGAATTCATTAAGAGTTCGTATGTTTGCGTGGCTTTGGTAAACATCTAATTATAAAATCGATTAAAGACATTTCTGCTCCGAAAAGCCACAGTCCTAAAACTCATTACTCGTCCAGCCCTGCGACCACGCTTCATTGTTTGTTGTCTGAAGGACTAATTTGAAATATTGTTTCAGGGAAAGTTTGTTCAGCATTTAACTTAAGGTAAGCCAGTGAATCACACTTACAAGTACTCAAAATGCTCTGAGCATACTAGAAAAATATCCTTACACAGCCTAAAATATATTTATCGAATTGTTACAATTATTTGTTGTGAGAAACTCGTAAATCTGTACCTAATAATATCAAGACCTTTGTAGGTCTACACTGTGCTTCCTACATTGTTTACAATTAAACTCAATGGATGGTTGCCAATGCATTCACAATGGAATATTAAATGATAACCCAGTAAGCTTATTGATATTATGGGCTCAATTACACGTAGTGGGCAGTCTATCAACTGCAGTATAGTTAAGACAAATTCAACACTTGAATTATTAATCTATTTTGAAGTAAAAACAAACAAATAAAAAAGTTATTATGGTCTACTTTCACGCGCTATAGACCAATCACAAATATTTCCTTAAAACACAAACATAAATCCCAGGGTACAAAAATTCAATGTATGAAACTGTCATATTTTGGATCCTGATCATTCGAAGAGTTGCGGCTCCACACGCTTATGACCACATCTATTGTCCGACATCATGAGGCCTCTAAAAACCTTAAATTGTCGATCTGTCTGCTCGCCTTTAGTATCTGGATCATCCGAAGAGTTGAGGCTCCACACGTTTATGACCACATCTATTGTCCGGCATCATGCGACCTCTAAAAACCTTAAATTGTTGATCTGTCTGCTCGCCTCCAGTATCCGGGTCATCCGAAGAGTTGAGGCTCCACACGTTTATGACCAAATCTATAGTCCGGTATCATGAGACCTCTAAAAACCTTAAATTGTTGATCTGTCTGCTCGCCTCCAGTATCCGGGTCATCCGAAGAGTTGAGGCTCCACACGTTTATGACCACATCTATTGTCCGGCATCAAGCGAATTCTAAAAACCTTGAATTGTCGATCTGTCTGCTCGCCTTTAGTATCCGGATCATCCGAAGAGTTGAGGCTCCACACGCTTATGACCACATCTACTGTCCGGCATCATGCGACCTCTAAAAACCTTAAATTGTCGATCTGTCTGCTCGCCTCCAGTATCCGGATCATCCGAAGAGTTAAGGCTCCACACGTTTATGACCACATCTATAGTCCGGTATCATGAGACCTCTAAAACCTTAAATTGTTGATCTGTCTGTTCGCCTCCAGTATCCGGGTCATCCGAAGAGTTGAGGCTCCCCACGTTTATGACCACATCTATAGTCCGGCATCAAGCGAATTCTAAAAACCTTGAATTGTCGATCTGTCTGCTCGCCTTAAGTATCCGGATCATCCGAAGAGTTGAGGCTCCACACGTTTATGACCACATCTATTGTCCGGCATCATGCGGCCTCTAAAAACCTTAAATTGCCGATCTGTCTGCTCGCCTTCAGTTGAAGTTCTGTGTACGACAAAGGTCTTAGCAAACATAGCTTTCTCTATGATGTTCTCTAAATGTTCTTCAAATTTACGTACATTCTAATTCTTAAATAGTAAAACAGGTTTATTATTTCAAAAAATTTAAATTTATTTCATTCTTTCGTAATTTTAAAAAATATGGAATTCTGAAATTCTTGTGAAAGTTATCTAGCGACACGATCCCTGTCAACATTTATACTAACTGCACAGCCCTTGAAGATAATAAAACAGCTACATGGCCCTTTTAGATAATTAACTAACTGCATAACCCTTGTAGAAAATTAATAAACTTCGTGGCCTTTGCAGATAATTAAACCAAATGCATAGCCTTGTAGATAATCAAAACTATTGAAAGTTCTTGTGTATAATTAAACCTGATCCAAACTTTTGTACGTAATTTAATTAACTACATGACCCTTGTAGATAATTAGATAACTGCATGAACCTTGTAGATAATTAACTAGCTTAATGACCCTTGTAGAAAAATAAACCAACTACGTGGCTTTTGTAGACAATTAATCCTACTGTAAACTCGTGTACATAAGTGAACTAACTTCATAGGCTGTATAGATAATTAGGTAATTGCATTGCCCTTCTAGATAATTGGACCAACTGCATGACCCTTGTAGATAATTAACCGACTTCATATCCCTTGTAGATAATTAACTAAACTGTAGATATTATTAAACTGCATAATCCTTGTAGATAATTGTACTAACTACATGGCTCTTGTAAATAATTAACTAACTGCATGGACCTTGTAGAGAATTGAACCAAGTGCATGGTTCTTGTAGATAACTAAATAATTGCATAGCTCCTTGTAGATAATTAAGCTAACTGCATGGATTTTGTTAGAACTAAACTACACACATAACTTTGTTCAATTTGACCTCTTTAACTATCTTAATTTCATAATCTATGTCTCTCTTCCTCCAGCTCCCCCTCTTTCTTTCTCCCCCTCTCACTAAACATCTGTGAATGAAATTTAGATAGCGAAGTAATATGTGTCTCCGGACCATTAGGTTGATAAGGGCCAGCTTTGTAGAACCAGCTCTTTCTCTTCAGGCGCCTACTGGGCGTCCTTGATGGGGATTTGAATTATGTAAATGTATCAGATGGAAACAGCAAGGGGTGCAGACGCTTGGCGAGACAGTTGTAGTGGCGACAGTTTAAAGATTTCATTTAAAAATACTAACAAATGAAAAATAATGAATAGGCCTGGGCACAATAATATTTACAAAGAGTGAAATAGAAGCTCGAATTCAACTAATGTACCGTATCATACGAGTGCCAAAACAAATGGCATTCGGAATTATCCAGGAAGAATATAATCCAATTTACGTGACATTGGATGGGGCAGATGTGTCGGAGCAGAGGAGGTGACAAGTTACTCAGAAAGTGTATTCAAGTTAAAATTGTTGTTGCAATTTCTATATTTTATTAAATAATCTTGTTTTATTTTTGTAAAGTAATGTATCTTATGAGGTAGCGCAAATATTTTGGGATTAATTTTCAATGTCATTTTAGAAACAAGTCAGCGGGCAAGAAACCAATGATTTGCCCAAAGCAAAAAAAAAAAAAATACTTGTAAAATTAAGTCAGGGTTTATTTAGATAAATGATTGGGACTTGCTAATGGATCAGCCCAGGTTACCTACAGCGTAGCATACCTTCATTAGACATCAATGTGCTTACATTTCGCAATGTACTTTTCCAATCAGGCAACACAATAGTACAGTTCTTACGTCATAACATCATGACAGGTAATTATCACCTATTCAGTAGTTTCTAAGTCTTGCAACACTTTCTAAGATAATTTTACAGAAAACAAAAACTTCTTGCAAAGCATCAGTTACGTTATAACTAGCCTTAAAAATGATTTACTCTTACACTTGTAAAATATGAACAGGAAGCACGTGGACTCTCTGTGACTACTTCGCCATGCAAGATGCCCTTAATCTTACCCAAGACCTAGCGCATGGCTTCCCAATGACTACTTCGCCATGCAAGATGTCCTTAACCCTCCCCAAGAAATAGCGCGTGGCTTCCCAATGACTACTTCGCCATGCAAAATGTATTTAATCTTCCCCAAGACCTAGCGCGTGGTCTCCCTGTGACTACTTCACCATGCAAGATGTCCTTAATCCTCCCCAAGACCTATCTCGTGGACTCAAAGTGACTACGTCGCCATGCAAGACGTCCTTAATCCTCCCCACGACCTAGCGCGTGGCTTCCCTGTGACTACTTCGCCATACAAGATGTCCTTAATCCTCCCCAAGACCAAGCGCGAGGCTTCACTGTGACTAGTTCGCCATGCAAGATGTCCTTAATCCTCCCCAAGACATAGCTAATTGCTTGCCTGTGACTACTTCGCCATGCAAGATGTCCTTAAACCTCCCCAAGACCTAGCACGTGGCTTCCCTGTGACTACTTCGCCATGCAAGATGGCCTTAATCCTCCCCAAGACCTAGCACGTGGCTTCCCTGTGACTACTTCGCCATGCAAAATGTCCTTAATCTTCCCCAAGACCTAGCGCGTGGACTCCCAGTGACTAGTTCGCCATGCAAGATGTCCTCAAACCTCCACAAGACCTAGCGCGTGGACTCCCAGTGACTACTTCACCATGCTAGATGTCCTTAATCCTCCCCAAGACCTAGCACGTGGTCTCCCTGTGACTACTTCGCCATGCAATATGTCCTTAATCCTCCCCAAGACCTATCTCGTGGACTCCCTGTGACTACTTCGCCATGCAAGATGTACTTAATCCTTCCCAAGACCTAGCGAGTGGCTTCCCTGTGACTATTTCGCCATGCAAGATGTCCTTAATCCTCCCCAAAACCTAGCACGTGGCTTCTCTGTGACTACTTCACCATGCAAGATGACCTTAATCCTCCCCAAGACCTAGCTAGTTGCTTGCCTGTGACTACTTCGCCATGCAAAATGTCCTTAATCTTCCCCAAGACCTAGCGCGTGGTCTCCCTGTGACTACATCGCCATGCAAGATGTCCTTAATCCTCCCCAAGACATAGCTCGTGGACTCCCTGTGACTAGTTCGCCATGCAAGATGTCCTTAATCCTCCCCAAGACATAGCTCGTGGACTTCCTGTGACTACTTCGCCATGCAAGATGTCCTTAATCCTCCCCAAGACCTAGCGCGTGGCTTCCCTGTGACTAGTTCGCCATGCAAGATGTCCTTAAACCTCCCCAAGACCTAGCGCGTGGACTCTCAGTGACTACTTCGCCATGCTAGATGTCCTTAATCCTCCCCAAGACCTAGCGCGTGGTCTCCCTGTGACTACTTCGCCATGCAAGATGTCCTTAATCCTCCCCAAGACCTAGCGCGTGGACTCCCAGTGACTACTTCGCCATGCTAGATTTCCTTAATCCTCCCCAAGACCTAGCGCGTGGTCTCCCTGTGACTACATCGCCATGCAAGATGTCCTTAATCCTCCCCAAGACATAGCTCGTGGACTCCCTGTGACTACTTCGCCATGCAAGATGTCCTTAATCCTCCCCAAGACCTAGCGCGTGGCTTCCCTGTGACTAGTTCGCCATGCAAGATGTCCTTAAACCTCCCCAAGACCTAGCGCGAGGTCAGTGACTACTTCGCCATGCTAGATGTCCTTAATCCTCCCCAAGACCTAGCGCGTGGTCGCCCTGTGACTATTTCGCCATGCAAGATGTCCTTAATCCTCCCCAAGACCTAGCTCGTGGACTCCCTGTGACTAGTTCGCCATACAAGATGTCCTTAATCCTTCCCAAGACCTAGCTCGTGGACTCCCTGTGACTACTTCGCCATGCAAGATGTACTTAATCCTTCCCAAGACCTAGCGAGTGGCTTCCCTGTGACTATTTCGCCATGCAAAATGTCCTTAAACCTCCCCAAGACCTAGCACGTGGCTTCCCTGTGACTACTTCGCCATGCAAGATGGCCTTAATCCTCCCCAAGACCTAGCACGTGGCATCCCTGTGACTACTTCGCCATGCAAAATGTCCTTAATCTTCCCCAAGACCTAGCGCACGGTCTCCCTGTGACTACATCGCCATGCAAGATGTCCTTAAACCTCCCCAAGACCTAGCGCGTGGACTCCCAGTGACTAGTTCGCCATGCAAGATGTCCTTAAACCTCCCCAAGACCTAGCGCGTGGACTCCCAGTGACTAGTTCGCCATGCAAGATGTCCTTAAACCTCCCCAAGACCTAGCGCGTGGACTCCCAGTGACTACTTCGCCATGCTAGATGTCCTTAATCCTCCCCAAGACCTAGCGCGTGGTCTCCCTGTGACTACATCGCCATGCAAGATGTCCTTAATCCTCCCCAAGACCTAGCGCGTGGTCTCCCTGTGACTACATCGCCATGCAAGATGTCCTTAATCCTCCCCAAGACATAGCTCGTGGACTCCCTGTGACTACTTCGCCATGCAAGATGTCCTTAATCCTCCCCGAGACCTAGCGCGTGGCTTCCCTGTGACTACTTCGCCATACAAGATGTCCTTAATCCTCCCCAAGACCAAGCGCGAGGCTTCACTGTGACTAGTTCGCCATGCAAGATGTCCTTAATCCTCCCCAAGACATAGCTAGTTGCTTGCCTGTGACTACTTCGCCATGCAAGATGTCCTTAAACCTCCCCAAGACCTAGCACGTGGCTTCCCTGTGACTACTTCGCCATGCAAGATGGCCTTAATCCTCCCCAAGACCTAGCACGTGGCTTCCCTGTGACTACTTCGCCATGCAAAATGTCCTTAATCTTCCCCAAGACCTAGCGCGTGGACTCCCAGTGACTAGTTCGCCATGCAAGATGTCCTCAAACCTCCCCAAGACCTAGCGCGTGGACTCCCAGTGACTACTTCACCATGCTAGATGTCCTTAATCCTCCCCAAGACCTAGCACGTGGTCTCCCTGTGACTACTTCGCCATGCAATATGTCCTTAATCCTCCCCAAGACCTATCTCGTGGACTCCCTGTGACTACTTCGCCATGCAAGATGTACTTAATCCTTCCCAAGACCTAGCGAGTGGCTTCCCTGTGACTATTTCGCCATGCAAGATGTCCTTAATCCTCCCCAAAACCTAGCACGTGGCTTCTCTGTGACTACTTCACCATGCAAGATGACCTTAATCCTCCCCAAGACCTAGCTAGTTGCTTGCCTGTGACTACTTCGCCATGCAAAATGTCCTTAATCTTCCCCAAGACCTAGCGCGTGGTCTCCCTGTGACTACATCGCCATGCAAGATGTCCTTAATCCTCCCCAAGACATAGCTCGTGGACTCCCTGTGACTAGTTCGCCATGCAAGATGTCCCTAATCCTCCCCAAGACATAGCTCGTGGACTTCCTGTGACTACTTCGACATGCAAGATGTCCTTAATCCTCCCCAAGACCTAGCGCGTGGCTTCCCTGTGACTAGTTCGCCATGCAAGATGTCCTTAAACCTCCCCAAGACCTAGCGCGTGGACTCCCAGTGACTACTTCGCCATGCTAGATGTCCTTAATCCTCCCCAAGACCTAGCGCGTGGTCTCCCTGTGACTACTTCGCCATGCAAGATGTCCTTAATCCTCCCCAAGACCTAGCGCGTGGACTCCCAGTGACTACTTCGCCATGCTAGATTTCCTTAATCCTCCCCAAGACCTAGCGCGTGGTCTCCCTGTGACTACATCGCCATGCAAGATGTCCTTAATCCTCCCCAAGACATAGCTCGTGGACTCCCTGTGACTACTTCGCCATGCAAGATGTCCTTAATCCTCCCCAAGACCTAGCGCGTGGCTTCCCTGTGACTAGTTCGCCATGCAAGATGTCCTTAAACCTCCCCAAGACCTAGCGCGTGAACTCCCAGTGACTACTTCGCCATGCTAGATGTCCTTAATCCTCCCCAAGACCTAGCGCGTGGTCGCCCTGTGACTACTTCGCCATGCAAGATGTCCTTAATCCTCCCCAAGACCTAGCTCGTGGACTCCCTGTGACTAGTTCGCCATACAAGATGTCCTTAATCCTTCCCAAGACCTAGCTCGTGGACTCCCTGTGACTACTTCGCCATGCAAGATGTACTTAATCCTTCCCAAGACCTAGCGAGTGGCTTCCCTGTGACTATTTCGCCATGCAAAATGTCCTTAAACCTCCCCAAGACCTAGCACGTGGCTTCCCTGTGACTACTTCGCCATGCAAGATGGCCTTAATCCTCCCCAAGACCTAGCACGTGGCATCCCTGTGACTACTTCGCCATGCAAAATGTCCTTAATCTTCCCCAAGACCTAGCGCACGGTCTCCCTGTGACTACATCGCCATGCAAGATGTCCTTAAACCTCCCCAAGACCTAGCGCGTGGACTCCCAGTGACTAGTTCGCCATGCAAGATGTCATTAAACCTCCCCAAGACCTAGCGCGTGGACTCCCAGTGACTAGTTTGCCATGCAAGATGTCCTTAAACCTCCCCAAGACCTAGCGCGTGGACTCCCAGTGACTACTTCGCCATGCTAGATGTCCTTAATCCTCCCCAAGACCTAGCGCGTGGTCTCCCTGTGACTACATCGCCATGCAAGATGTCCTTAATCCTCCCCAAGACCTAGCGCGTGGTCTCCCTGTGACTACATCGCCATGCAAGATGTCCTTAATCCTCCCCAAGACATAGCTCGTGGACTCCCTGTGACTACTTCGCCATGCAAGATGTCCTTAATCCTCCCCGAGACCTAGCGCGTGGCTTCCCTGTGACTAGTTCGCCATGCAAGATGTCCTTAAACCTCCCCAAGACCAAGCACGTGGCTTCCCTGTGACTACTTCGCCATGCAAGATGGACTTAATCCTCCCCAAGACCTAGCACGTTGCTTCCCTGTGACTACTTCGCCATGCAAAAGTCCTTAATCTTCCCCAAGAACTAGCGCGTGGTCTCCCTGTGACTACATCGCCATGCAAGATGTCCTTAATCCTCCCCAAGACATAGCTCGTGGACTCCCTGTGACTAGTTCGCCATGCAAGATGTCCTTAATCCTCCCCAAGACATAGCTCGTGGACTCCCTGTGACTACTTCGCCATGCAAGATGCCCTTAATCCTCCCCAAGACCTAGCGCGTGGCTTCCCTGTGACTAGTTCGCCATGCAAGATGTCCTTAAACCTCCCCAAGACCTAGCGCGTGGACTCCCAGTGACTACTTCGCCATGCTAGATGTCCTTAACCCTCCCCAAGACCTAGCGCGTGGTCTCCCTGTGACTACTTCGCCATGCAAGATGTCCTTAATCCTCCCCAAGACCTAGCTCGTGGACTCCCTGTGACTACTTCGCCATGCAAGATGTACTTAATCCTTCCCAAGACCTAGCGAGTGGCTTCCCTGTGACTATTTCGCCATGCAAGATGTCCTTAATCCTCCCCAAGACCTAGCGCGTGGCTTCTCTGTGACTACTTCACCATGCAAGATGACCTTAATCCTTCCCAAGACCTAGCTAGTTGCTTGCCTGTGACTACTTCGCCATGCAAGATGTCCTTAAACCTCCCCAAGACCTAGCGTGTGGTCTCCCTGTGACTACATCGCCATGCAAGATGTCCTTAATCCTCCCCAAGACATAGCTCGTGGACTCCCTGTGACTACTTCGCCATGCAAGATGTCCTTAATCCTCCCCAAGACCTAGCGCGTGGCTTCCCTGTGACTATGTTGCCATGCAAGATGGCCTTAAACCTCCCCAAGACCTAGCACGTGGCTTCCCTGTGACTACTTCGCCATGCAAGATGGCCTTAATCCTCCCCAAGACACAGCTCGTGGACTCCCTGTGACTACTTCGCCATGCAAGATGTCCTTAATCCTCCCCAAGACCTAGCGCGTGGCTTCCCTGTGACTAGTTCGCCATGCAAGATGTCCTTAAACCTCCCCAAGACCTAGCGCGTGGACTCCCAGTGACTAGTTCGCCATGCAAGATGTCCTTAAACCTCCCCAAGACCTAGCGCGTGGACTCCCAGTGTCTACTTCGCCATGCTAGATGTCCTTAATCCTCCCCAAGACCTAGCGCGTGGTCTCCCTGTGACTACTTCGCCATGCAAGATGTACTTAATCCTTCCCAAGACCTAGCGAGTGCCTTCCGTGTGACTATTTCGCCATGCAAGATGTCCTTAATCCTCCCCAAAACCTAGCACGTGGCTTCTCTGTGACTACGTCACCATGCAAGATGACCTTAATCCTCCCCAAGACCTAGCCCGTGGTCTTCCTGTGACTACTTCACCATGCAAGATGTCCTTAATCCTCCCCAAGACCTAGCTCGTGGCTTCCCTGTGACTACTTCGCCATGCAAGATGCCCCTAATCTTTCCCAAGAACTAGCGCGTGGCTTCCCTATGACTACTTCGCCATGCAAGATATCCTTGATCCTCCCCAAGACCTAGCGCGTGGACTCCCTGTGACTACTTCGCCATAGAAGAAGTCCTTAACCTTTCCCAAGACCTAGCGCGTGGCTTCCCTTTTACTACTTCGCCATGCAAGATTTCCTTAATCCTCCGTAAGACCTAGCGCGTTGCTTCCCTGTGTCTACTTCACCATGCAAGATGTCTTTAATCTTCCCCAAAACCTAGCGTGTGGACTCCCTGTGACTACTTCGCCATGCAAGATGTCCTTAATCCATCCCAAGACCAAGCGCGTGGCTTCCCTGTGACTACTTCGCCATGCAGAATGTCCTTAATCCTCCGCAAGACCTAGCGCGTGGCTTCCCTATGACTACTTTGCCATGCAAGATGTCCTTAATCCTCCCCAAGACCTAGCACGTGGCTTCCCTGTGACTACTTCGCCATGCAAAATGGCCTTAATCCTCCCCAAGACCTAGCACGTGGCTTCCCTGTGACTCCTTCGCCATGCAAAATGTCCTTAATCTTCCCCAAGACCTAGCGCGTGGTCTCGCTGTAACTACATCGCAATGCAAGATGTCCTTAATCCTCCCCAAGACACAGCTCGTGGACTCCCTGTGACTACTTCGCCATGCAAGATGTCCTTAATCCTCCCCAAGACCTAGCGCGTGGCTTCCCTGTGACTAGTTCGCCATGCAAGATGTCCTTAAACCTCCCCAAGACCTAGCGCGTGGACTCCCAGTGACTAGTTCGCCATGCAAGATGTCCTTAAACCTCCCCAAGACCTAGCGCGTGGACTCCCAGTGTCTACTTCGCCATGCTAGATGTCCTTAATCCTCCCCAAGACCTAGCGCGTGGTCTCCCTGTGACTACTTCGCCATGCAAGATGTCCTTAATCCTCCCCAAGACCTAGCTATTGGACTCCCTGTGACTACTTCGCCATGCAAGATGTACTTAATCCTTCCCAAGACCTAGCGAGTGCCTTCCCTGTGACTATTTCGCCATGCAAGATGTCCTTAATCCTTCCCAAGACCTAGCGCGTGGTCTCCCTGTGACTACATCGCCATGCAAGATGTCCTTAATCCTCCCCAAGACCTAGCGCGTGGTCTCCCTGTGACTACATCGCCATGCAAGATGTCCTTAATCCTCCCCAAGACATAGCTCGTGGACTCCCTGTGACTACTTCGCCATGCAAGATGTCCTTAATCCTCCCCGAGACCTAGCGCGTGGCTTCCCTGTGACTACTTCGCCATACAAGATGTCCTTAATCCTCCCCAAGACCAAGCGCGAGGCTTCACTGTGACTAGTTCGCCATGCAAGATGTCCTTAATCCTCCCCAAGACATAGCTAGTTGCTTGCCTGTGACTACTTCGCCATGCAAGATGTCCTTAAACCTCCCCAAGACCTAGCACGTGGCTTCCCTGTGACTACTTCGCCATGCAAGATGGCCTTAATCCTCCCCAAGACCTAGCACGTGGCTTCCCTGTGACTACTTCGCCATGCAAAATGTCCTTAATCTTCCCCAAGACCTAGCGCGTGGACTCCCAGTGACTAGTTCGCCATGCAAGATGTCCTCAAACCTCCCCAAGACCTAGCGCGTGGACTCCCAGTGACTACTTCACCATGCTAGATGTCCTTAATCCTCCCCAAGACCTAGCACGTGGTCTCCCTGTGACTACTTCGCCATGCAATATGTCCTTAATCCTCCCCAAGACCTATCTCGTGGACTCCCTGTGACTACTTCGCCATGCAAGATGTACTTAATCCTTCCCAAGACCTAGCGAGTGGCTTCCCTGTGACTATTTCGCCATGCAAGATGTCCTTAATCCTCCCCAAAACCTAGCACGTGGCTTCTCTGTGACTACTTCACCATGCAAGATGACCTTAATCCTCCCCAAGACCTAGCTAGTTGCTTGCCTGTGACTACTTCGCCATGCAAAATGTCCTTAATCTTCCCCAAGACCTAGCGCGTGGTCTCCCTGTGACTACATCGCCATGCAAGATGTCCTTAATCCTCCCCAAGACATAGCTCGTGGACTCCCTGTGACTAGTTCGCCATGCAAGATGTCCCTAATCCTCCCCAAGACATAGCTCGTGGACTTCCTGTGACTACTTCGACATGCAAGATGTCCTTAATCCTCCCCAAGACCTAGCGCGTGGCTTCCCTGTGACTAGTTCGCCATGCAAGATGTCCTTAAACCTCCCCAAGACCTAGCGCGTGGACTCCCAGTGACTACTTCGCCATGCTAGATGTCCTTAATCCTCCCCAAGACCTAGCGCGTGGTCTCCCTGTGACTACTTCGCCATGCAAGATGTCCTTAATCCTCCCCAAGACCTAGCGCGTGGACTCCCAGTGACTACTTCGCCATGCTAGATTTCCTTAATCCTCCCCAAGACCTAGCGCGTGGTCTCCCTGTGACTACATCGCCATGCAAGATGTCCTTAATCCTCCCCAAGACATAGCTCGTGGACTCCCTGTGACTACTTCGCCATGCAAGATGTCCTTAATCCTCCCCAAGACCTAGCGCGTGGCTTCCCTGTGACTAGTTCGCCATGCAAGATGTCCTTAAACCTCCCCAAGACCTAGCGCGTGAACTCCCAGTGACTACTTCGCCATGCTAGATGTCCTTAATCCTCCCCAAGACCTAGCGCGTGGTCGCCCTGTGACTACTTCGCCATGCAAGATGTCCTTAATCCTCCCCAAGACCTAGCTCGTGGACTCCCTGTGACTAGTTCGCCATACAAGATGTCCTTAATCCTTCCCAAGACCTAGCTCGTGGACTCCCTGTGACTACTTCGCCATGCAAGATGTACTTAATCCTTCCCAAGACCTAGCGAGTGGCTTCCCTGTGACTATTTCGCCATGCAAAATGTCCTTAAACCTCCCCAAGACCTAGCACGTGGCTTCCCTGTGACTACTTCGCCATGCAAGATGGCCTTAATCCTCCCCAAGACCTAGCACGTGGCATCCCTGTGACTACTTCGCCATGCAAAATGTCCTTAATCTTCCCCAAGACCTAGCGCACGGTCTCCCTGTGACTACATCGCCATGCAAGATGTCCTTAAACCTCCCCAAGACCTAGCGCGTGGACTCCCAGTGACTAGTTCGCCATGCAAGATGTCATTAAACCTCCCCAAGACCTAGCGCGTGGACTCCCAGTGACTAGTTTGCCATGCAAGATGTCCTTAAACCTCCCCAAGACCTAGCGCGTGGACTCCCAGTGACTACTTCGCCATGCTAGATGTCCTTAATCCTCCCCAAGACCTAGCGCGTGGTCTCCCTGTGACTACATCGCCATGCAAGATGTCCTTAATCCTCCCCAAGACCTAGCGCGTGGTCTCCCTGTGACTACATCGCCATGCAAGATGTCCTTAATCCTCCCCAAGACATAGCTCGTGGACTCCCTGTGACTACTTCGCCATGCAAGATGTCCTTAATCCTCCCCGAGACCTAGCGCGTGGCTTCCCTGTGACTAGTTCGCCATGCAAGATGTCCTTAAACCTCCCCAAGACCAAGCACGTGGCTTCCCTGTGACTACTTCGCCATGCAAGATGGACTTAATCCTCCCCAAGACCTAGCACGTTGCTTCCCTGTGACTACTTCGCCATGCAAAAGTCCTTAATCTTCCCCAAGAACTAGCGCGTGGTCTCCCTGTGACTACATCGCCATGCAAGATGTCCTTAATCCTCCCCAAGACATAGCTCGTGGACTCCCTGTGACTAGTTCGCCATGCAAGATGTCCTTAATCCTCCCCAAGACATAGCTCGTGGACTCCCTGTGACTACTTCGCCATGCAAGATGCCCTTAATCCTCCCCAAGACCTAGCGCGTGGCTTCCCTGTGACTAGTTCGCCATGCAAGATGTCCTTAAACCTCCCCAAGACCTAGCGCGTGGACTCCCAGTGACTACTTCGCCATGCTAGATGTCCTTAACCCTCCCCAAGACCTAGCGCGTGGTCTCCCTGTGACTACTTCGCCATGCAAGATGTCCTTAATCCTCCCCAAGACCTAGCTCGTGGACTCCCTGTGACTACTTCGCCATGCAAGATGTACTTAATCCTTCCCAAGACCTAGCGAGTGGCTTCCCTGTGACTATTTCGCCATGCAAGATGTCCTTAATCCTCCCCAAGACCTAGCGCGTGGCTTCTCTGTGACTACTTCACCATGCAAGATGACCTTAATCCTTCCCAAGACCTAGCTAGTTGCTTGCCTGTGACTACTTCGCCATGCAAGATGTCCTTAAACCTCCCCAAGACCTAGCGTGTGGTCTCCCTGTGACTACATCGCCATGCAAGATGTCCTTAATCCTCCCCAAGACATAGCTCGTGGACTCCCTGTGACTACTTCGCCATGCAAGATGTCCTTAATCCTCCCCAAGACCTAGCGCGTGGCTTCCCTGTGACTATGTTGCCATGCAAGATGGCCTTAAACCTCCCCAAGACCTAGCACGTGGCTTCCCTGTGACTACTTCGCCATGCAAGATGGCCTTAATCCTCCCCAAGACACAGCTCGTGGACTCCCTGTGACTACTTCGCCATGCAAGATGTCCTTAATCCTCCCCAAGACCTAGCGCGTGGCTTCCCTGTGACTAGTTCGCCATGCAAGATGTCCTTAAACCTCCCCAAGACCTAGCGCGTGGACTCCCAGTGACTAGTTCGCCATGCAAGATGTCCTTAAACCTCCCCAAGACCTAGCGCGTGGACTCCCAGTGTCTACTTCGCCATGCTAGATGTCCTTAATCCTCCCCAAGACCTAGCGCGTGGTCTCCCTGTGACTACTTCGCCATGCAAGATGTACTTAATCCTTCCCAAGACCTAGCGAGTGCCTTCCGTGTGACTATTTCGCCATGCAAGATGTCCTTAATCCTCCCCAAAACCTAGCACGTGGCTTCTCTGTGACTACGTCACCATGCAAGATGACCTTAATCCTCCCCAAGACCTAGCCCGTGGTCTTCCTGTGACTACTTCACCATGCAAGATGTCCTTAATCCTCCCCAAGACCTAGCTCGTGGCTTCCCTGTGACTACTTCGCCATGCAAGATGCCCCTAATCTTTCCCAAGAACTAGCGCGTGGCTTCCCTATGACTACTTCGCCATGCAAGATATCCTTGATCCTCCCCAAGACCTAGCGCGTGGACTCCCTGTGACTACTTCGCCATAGAAGAAGTCCTTAACCTTTCCCAAGACCTAGCGCGTGGCTTCCCTTTTACTACTTCGCCATGCAAGATTTCCTTAATCCTCCGTAAGACCTAGCGCGTTGCTTCCCTGTGTCTACTTCACCATGCAAGATGTCTTTAATCTTCCCCAAAACCTAGCGTGTGGACTCCCTGTGACTACTTCGCCATGCAAGATGTCCTTAATCCATCCCAAGACCAAGCGCGTGGCTTCCCTGTGACTACTTCGCCATGCAGAATGTCCTTAATCCTCCGCAAGACCTAGCGCGTGGCTTCCCTATGACTACTTTGCCATGCAAGATGTCCTTAATCCTCCCCAAGACCTAGCACGTGGCTTCCCTGTGACTACTTCGCCATGCAAAATGGCCTTAATCCTCCCCAAGACCTAGCACGTGGCTTCCCTGTGACTCCTTCGCCATGCAAAATGTCCTTAATCTTCCCCAAGACCTAGCGCGTGGTCTCGCTGTAACTACATCGCAATGCAAGATGTCCTTAATCCTCCCCAAGACACAGCTCGTGGACTCCCTGTGACTACTTCGCCATGCAAGATGTCCTTAATCCTCCCCAAGACCTAGCGCGTGGCTTCCCTGTGACTAGTTCGCCATGCAAGATGTCCTTAAACCTCCCCAAGACCTAGCGCGTGGACTCCCAGTGACTAGTTCGCCATGCAAGATGTCCTTAAACCTCCCCAAGACCTAGCGCGTGGACTCCCAGTGTCTACTTCGCCATGCTAGATGTCCTTAATCCTCCCCAAGACCTAGCGCGTGGTCTCCCTGTGACTACTTCGCCATGCAAGATGTCCTTAATCCTCCCCAAGACCTAGCTATTGGACTCCCTGTGACTACTTCGCCATGCAAGATGTACTTAATCCTTCCCAAGACCTAGCGAGTGCCTTCCCTGTGACTATTTCGCCATGCAAGATGTCCTTAATCCTTCCCAAAACCTAGCACGTGGCTTCTCTGTGACTACGTCACCATGCAAGATGACCTTAATCCTCCCCAAGACCTAGCCCGTGGTCTTCCTGTGACTACTTCACCATGCAAGATGTCCTTAATCCTCCCCAAGACCTAGCTCGTGGCTTCCCTGTGACTACTTCGCCATGCAAGATGCCCCTAATCTTTCCCAAGACCTAGCGCGTGGCTTCCCTATGACTACTTCGCCATGCAAGATATCCTTGATCCTCCCCAAGACCTAGCGCGTGGACTCCCTGTGACTACTTCGCCATAGAAGAAGTCCTTAACCTTTCCCATGACCTAGCGCTTGGCTTCCCTTTTACTACTTCGCCATGCAAGATTTCCTTAATCCTCCGTAAGACCTAGCGCGTTGCTTCCCTGTGTCTACTTCACCATGCAAGATGTCTTTAATCTTCCCCAATACCTAGCGTGTGGACTCCCTGTGACTACTTCGCCATACAAGATGTCCCTAATCCTCCCCAAGACCGAGCGCGTGGCTTCCCTGTGACTACTTAGCCATGCAGAATGTCCTTAATCTTCCGCAAGACCAAGCGCGTGGCTTCCCTATGACTACTTTGCCATGCAAGATGTCCTTAATCCTCCCCAAGACCTAGCGCGTGCTCTCTCTGTGACTACTTCGCCATACAAGATGTCCTTAATCCTCCCCAAGACCAAGCGCGAGGCTTCCCTGTGACTAGTTCGCCATGCAAGATGTCCTTAATCCTCCCCAAGACATAGTTAGTTGCTTGCCTGTGACTACTTCGCCATGCAAGATGTCCTTAAACCTCCCCAAGACCTAGCACGTGGCTTCCCTGTGACTACTTCGCCATGCAAGATGGCCTTAATCCTCCCCAAGACCTAGCACGTGGCTTCCCTGTGACTACTTCGCCATGCAAAATGTCCTTAATCTTCCCCAAGACCTAGCGCGTGGACTCCCAGTGACTAGTTCGCCATGCAAGATGTCCTCAAACCTCCCCAAGACCTAGCGCGTGGACTCCCAGTGACTACTTCACCATGCTAGATGTCCTTAATCCTCCCCAAGACCTAGCACGTGGTCTCCCTGTGACTACTTCGCCATGCAATATGTCCTTAATCCTCCCCAAGACCTATCTCGTGGACTCCCTGTGACTACTTCGCCATGCAAGATGTACTTAATCCTTCCCAAGACCTAGCGAGTGGCTTCCCTGTGACTATTTCGCCATGCAAGATGTCCTTAATCCTCCCCAAAACCTAGCACGTGGCTTCTCTGTGACTACTTCACCATGCAAGATGACCTTAATCCTCCCCAAGACCTAGCTAGTTGCTTGCCTGTGACTACTTCGCCATGCAAGATGTCCTTAAACCTCCCCAAGACCAAGCACGTGACTTCCCTGTGACTACTTCGCCATGCAAGATGGACTTAATCCTCCCCAAGACCTAGCACGTTGCTTCCCTGTGACTACTTCGCCATGCAAAATGTCCTTAATCTTCCCCAAGACCTAGCGCGTGGTCTCCCTGTGACTACATCGCCATGCAAGATGTCCTTAATCCTCCCCAAGACATAGCTCGTGGACTCCCTGTGACTAGTTCGCCATGCAAGATGTCCTTAATCCTCCCCAAGACATAGCTCGTGGACTTCCTGTGACTACTTCGCCATGCAAGATGTCCTTAATCCTCCCCAAGACCTAGCGCGTGGCTTCCCTGTGACTAGTTCGCCATGCAAGATGTCCTTAAACCTCCCCAAGACCTAGCGCTTGGACTCCCAGTGACTACTTCGCCATGCTAGATGTCCCTAATCCTCCCCAAGACCTAGCGCGTGGTCTCCCTGTGACTACTTCGCCATGCAAGATGTCCTTAATCCTCCCCAAGACCTAGCGCGTGGACTCCCAGTGACTACTTCGCCATGCTAGATTTCCTTAATCCTCCCCAAGACCTAGCGCGTGGTCTCCCTGTGACTACATCGCCATGCAAGATGTCCTTAAACCTCCCCAAGACCTAGCGCGTGGACTCCCAGTGACTAGTTCGCCATGCAAGATGTCCTTAAACCTCCCCAAGACCTAGCGCGTGGACTCCCAGTGACTAGTTCGCCATGCAAGATGTCCTTAAACCTCCCCAAGACCTAGCGCGTGGACTCCCAGTGACTACTTCGCCATGCTAGATGTCCTTAATCCTCCCCAAGACCTAGCGCGTGGTCTCCCTGTGACTACATCGCCATGCAAGATGTCCTTAATCCTCCCCAAGACCTAGCGCGTGGTCTCCCTGTGACTACATCGCCATGCAAGATGTCCTTAATCCTCCCCAAGACATAGCTCGTGGACTCCCTGTGACTACTTCGCCATGCAAGATGTCCTTAATCCTCCCCAAGACCTAGCGCGTGGCTTCCCTGTGACTAGTTCGCCATGCAAGATGTCCTTAAACCTCCCCAAGACCAAGCACGTGGCTTCCCTGTGACTACTTCGCCATGCAAGATGGACTTAATCCTCCCCAAGACCTAGCACGTTGCTTCCCTGTGACTACTTCGCCATGCAAAAGTCCTTAATCTTCCCCAAGACCTAGCGCGTGGTCTCCCTGTGACTACATCGCCATGCAAGATGTCCTTAATCCTCCCCAAGACATAGCTCGTGGACTCCCTGTGACTAGTTCGCCATGCAAGATGTCCTTAATCCTCCCCAAGACATAGCTCGTGGACTCCCTGTGACTACTTCGCCATGCAAGATGTCCTTAATCCTCCCTAAGACCTAGCGCGTGGCTTCCCTGTGACTAGTTCGCCATGCAAGATGTCCTTAAACCTCCCCAAGACCTAGCGCGTGGACTCCCAGTGACTACTTCGCCATGCTAGATGTCCTTAATCCTCCCCAAGACCTAGCGCGTGGTCTCCCTGTGACTACTTCGCCATGCAAGATGTCCTTAATCCTCCCCAAGACCTAGCGCGTGGACTCCCAGTGACTACTTCGCCATGCTAGATGTCCTTAATCCTCCCCAAGACCTAGCGCGTGGTCTCCTTGTGACTACATCGCCATGCAAGATGTCCTTAATCCTCCCCAAGACATAGCTCGTGGACTCCCTGTGACTACTTCGCCATGCAAGATGTCCTTAATCCTCCCCAAGACCTAGCGCGTGGCTTCCCTGTGACTAGTTCGCCATGCAAGATGTCCTTAAACCTCCCCAAGACCTAGCGCGTGGACTCCCAGTGACTACTTCGCCATGCTAGATGTCCTTAATCCTCCTTAAGACCTAGCGCGTGGTCGCCCTGTGACTACTTCGCCATGCAAGATGGCCTTAATCCTCCCCAAGACCTAGCACGTGGCTTCCCTGTGACTACTTCGCCATGCAAAATGTCCTTAATCTTCCCCAAGACCTAGCGCGTGGACTCCCAGTGACTAGTTCGCCATGCAAGATGTCCTTAAACCTCCCCAAGACCTAGCGCGTGGACTCCCAGTGACTAGTTCGCCATGCAAGATGTCCTTAAACCTCCCCAAGACCTAGCGCGTGGACTCCCAGTGACTACTTCGCCATGCTAGATGTCCTTAACCCTCCCCAAGACCTAGCGCGTGGTCTCCCTGTGACTACTTCGCCATGCAAGATGTCCTTAATCCTCCCCAAGACCTAGCTCGTGGACTCCCTGTGACTACTTCGCCATGCAAGATGTACTTAATCCTTCCCAAGACCTAGCGAGTGGCTTCCGTGTGACTATTTCGCCATGCAAGATGTCCTTAATCCTCCCCAAGACCTAGCGCGTGGCTTCTCTGTGACTACTTCACCATGCAAGATGACCTTAATCCTTCCCAAGACCTAGCTAGTTGCTTGCCTGTGACTACTTCGCCATGCAAGATGTCCTTAAACCTCCCCAAGACCTAGCGTGTGGTCTCCCTGTGACTACATCGCCATGCAAGATGTCCTTAATCCTCCCCAAGACATAGCTCGTGGACTCCCTGTGACTACTTCGCCATGCAAGATGTCCTTAATCCTCCCCAAGACCTAGCGCGTGGCTTCCCTGTGACTATGTCGCCATGCAAGATGGCCTTAAACCTCCCCAAGACCTAGCACGTGGCTTCCCTGTGACTACTTCGCCATGCAAGATGGCCTTAATCCTCCCCAAGACCTAGCACGTGGCTTCCCTGTGACTACTTCGCCATGCAAAATGTCCTTAATCTTCCCCAAGACCTAGCGCGTGGTCTCCCTGTGACTACATCGCAATGCAAGATGTCCTTAATCCTCCCCAAGACACAGCTCGTGGACTCCCTGTGACTACTTCGCCATGCAAGATATCCTTAATCCTCCCCAAGACCTAGCGCGTGGCTTCCCTGTGACTAGTTCGCCATGCAAGATGTCCTTAAACCTCCCCAAGACCTAGCGCGTGGACTCCCAGTGACTAGTTCGCCATGCAAGATGTCCTAAAACCTCCCCAAGACCTAGCGCGTGGACTCCCAGTGTCTACTTCGCCATGCTAGATGTCCTTAATCCTCCCCAAGACCTAGCGCGTGGTCTCCCTGTGACTACTTCGCCATGCAAGATGTCCTTAATCCTCCCCAAGACCTAGCTCGTGAACTCCCTGTGACTACTTCGCCATGCAAGATGTACTTAATCCTTCCCAAGACCTAGCGAGTGCCTTCCCTGTGACTATTTCGCCATGCAAGATGTCCTTAATCCTCCCCAAATCCTAGCACGTGGCTTCTCTGTGACTACGTCACCATGCAAGATGACCTTAATCCTCCCCAAGACCTAGCCCGTGGTCTTCCTGTGACTACTTCACCATGCAAGATGTCCTTAATCCTCCCCAAGACCTAGCTCGTGGCTTCCATGTGACTACTTCGCCATGCAAGATGCCCCTAATCTTTCCCAAGACCTAGCGCGTGGCTTCCCTATGACTACTTCGCCATGCAAGATTTCCTTAATCCTCCGTAAGACCTAGCGCGTTGCTTCCCTGTGTCTACTTCACCATGCAAGATGTCTTTAATCTTCCCCAATACCTAGCGTGTGGACTCCCCGTGACTACTTCGCCATACAAGATGTCCTTAATCCTCCCCAAGACCGAGCGCGTGGCTTCCCTGTGACTACTTTGCCATGCAAGATGTCCTTAATCCTCCCCAAGACCTAGCGCGTGGTCTCTCTGTGACTACTTCGCCATACAAGATGTCCTTAATCCTCCCCAAGACCAAGCGCGAGGCTTCCCTGTGACTAGTTCGCCATGCAAGATGTCCTTAATCCTCCCCAAGACATAGCTAGTTGCTTGCCTGTGACTACTTCGCCATGCAAGATGTCCTTAAACCTCCCCAAGACCTAGCACGTGGCTTCCCTGTGACTACTTCGCCATGCAAGATGGCCTTAATCCTCCCCAAGACCTAGCACGTGGCTTCCCTGTGACTACTTCGTAATGCAAAATGTCCTTAATCTTCCCCAAGACCTAGCGCGTGGACTCCCAGTGACTAGTTCGCCATGCAAGATGTCCTCAAACCTCCCCAAGACCTAGCGCGTGGACTCCCAGTGACTACTTCACCATGCTAGATGTCCTTAATCCTCCCCAAGACCTAGCACGTGGTCTCCCTGTGACTACTTCGCCATGCAATATGTCCTTAATCCTCCCCAAGACCTATCTCGTGGACTCCCTGTGACTACTTCGCCATGGAAGATGTTCTTAATCCTTCCCAAGACCTAGCGAGTGGCTTCCCTGTGACTATTTCGCCATGCAAGATGTCCTTAATCCTCCCCAAAACCTAGCACGTGGCTTCTCTGTGACTACTTCACCATGCAAGATGACCTTAATCCTCCCCAAGACCTAGCTAGTTGCTTGCCTGTGACTACTTCGCCATGCAAGATGTCCTTAAACCTCCCCAAGACCAAGCACGTGACTTCCCTGTGACTACTTCGCCATGCAAGATGGACTTAATCCTCCCCAAGACCTAGCACGTAGCTTCCCTGTGACTACTTCGCCATGCAAAATGTCCTTAATCTTCCCCAAGACCTAGCGCGTGGTCTCCCTGTGACTACATCGCCATGCAAGATGTCCTTAATCCTCCCCAAGACATAGCTCGTGGACTCCCTGTGACTAGTTCGCCATGCAAGATGTCCTTAATCCTCCCCAAGACATAGCTCGTGGACTTCCTGTGACTACTTCGCCATGCAAGATGTCCTTAATCCTCCCCAAGACCTAGCGCGTGGCTTCCCTGTGACTAGTTCGCCATGCAAGATGTCCTTAAACCTCCCCAAGACCTAGCGCGTGGACTCTCAGTGACTACTTCGCCATGCTAGATGTCCTTAATCCTCCCCAAGACCTAGCGCGTGGTCACCCTGTGACTACTTCGCCATGCAAGATGTCCTTAATCCTCCCCAAGACCTAGCGCGTGGACTCCCAGTGACTACTTCGCCATGCTAGATTTCCTTAATCCTCCCCAAGACCTAGCGCGTGGTCTCCCTGTGACTACATCGCCATGCAAGATGTCCTTAATCCTCCCCAAGACATAGCTCGTGGACTCCCTGTGACTACTTCGCCATGCAAGATGTCCTTAATCCTCCCCAAGACCAAGCGCGTGGCTTCCCTGTGACTAGTTCGCCATGCAAGATGTCCTTAAACCTCCCCAAGACCTAGCGCGTGGACTCCCAGTGACTACTTCGCCATGCTAGATGTCCTTAATCCTCCCCAAGACCTAGCGCGTGGTCGCCCTGTGACTACTTCGCCATGCAAGATGTCCTTAGTCCTCCCCAAGACCTAGCTCGTGGACTCCCTGTGACTAGTTCGCCATACAAGATGTCCTTAATCCTTCCCAAGACCTAGCTCGTGGACTCCCTGTGACTACTTCGCCATGCAAGATGTACTTAATCCTTCCCAAGACCTAGCGAGTGGCTTCCCTGTGACTATTTCGCCATGCAAAATGTCCTTAAACCTCCCCAAGACCTAGCACGTGGCTTCCCTGTGACTACTTCGCCATGCAAGATGGACTTAATCCTCCCCAAGACCTAGCACGTGGCATCCCTGTGACTACTTCGCCATGCAAAATGTCCTTAATCTTCCCCAAGACCTAGCGCACGGTCTCCCTGTGACTACATCGCCATGCAAGATGTCCTTAAACCTCCCCAAGACCTAGCGCGTGGACTCCCAGTGACTAGTTCGCCATGCAAGATGTCCTTAAACCTCCCCAAGACCTAGCGCGTGGACTCCCAGTGACTAGTTCGCCATGCAAGATGTCCTTAAACCTCCCCAAGACCTAGCGCGTGGACTCCCAGTGACTACTTCGCCATGCTAGATGTCCTTAATCCTCCCCAAGACCTAGCGCGTGGTCTCCCTGTGACTACATCGCCATGCAAGATGTCCTTAATCCTCCCCAAGACCTAGCGCGTGGTCTCCCTGTGACTACATCGCCATGCAAGATGTCCTTAATCCTCCCCAAGACATAGCTCGTGGACTCCCTGTGACTACTTCGCCATGCAAGATGTCCTTAATCCTCCCCAAGACCTAGCGCGTGGCTTCCCTGTGACTAGTTCGCCATGCAAGATGTCCTTAAACCTCCCCAAGACCAAGCACGTGGCTTCCCTGTGACTACTTCGCCATGCAAGATGGACTTAATCCTCCCCAAGACCTAGCACGTTGCTTCCCTGTGACTACTTCGCCATGCAAAAGTCCTTAATCTTCCCCAAGACCTAGCGCGTGGTCTCCCTGTGACTACATCGCCATGCAAGATGTCCTTAATCCTCCCCAAGACATAGCTCGTGGACTCCCTGTGACTAGTTCGCCATGCAAGATGTCCTTAATCCTCCCCAAGACATAGCTCGTGGACTCCCTGTGACTACTTCGCCATGCAAGATGTCCTTAATCCTCCCCAAGACCTAGCGCGTGGCTTCCCTGTGACTAGTTCGCCATGCAAGATGTCCTTAAACCTCCCCAAGACCTAGCGCGTGGACTCCCAGTGACTACTTCGTCATGCTAGATGTCCTTAATCCTCCCCAAGACCTAGCGCGTGGTCTCCCTGTGACTACTTCGCCATGCAAGATGTCCTTAATCCTCCCCAAGACCTAGCGCGTGGACTCCCAGTGACTACTTCGCCATGCTAGATGTCCTTAATCCTCCCCAAGACCTAGCGCGTGGTCTCCTTGTGACTACATCGCCATGCAAGATGTCCTTAATCCTCCCCAAGACATAGCTCGTGGACTCCCTGTGACTACTTCGCCATGCAAGATGTCCTTAATCCTCCCCAAGACCTAGCGCGTGGCTTCCCTGTGACTAGTTCGCCATGCAAGATGTCCTTAAACCTCCCCAAGACCTAGCGCGTGGACTCCCAGTGACTACTTCGCCATGCTAGATGTCCTTAATCCTCCTTAAGACCTAGCGCGTGGTCGCCCTGTGACTACTTCGCCATGCAAGATGGCCTTAATCCTCCCCAAGACCTAGCACGTGGCTTCCCTGTGACTACTTCGCCATGCAAAATGTCCTTAATCTTCCCCAAGACCTAGCGCGTGGACTCCCAGTGACTAGTTCGCCATGCAAGATGTCCTTAAACCTCCCCAAGACCTAGCGCGTAGACTCCCAGTGACTAGTTCGCCATGCAAGATGTCCTTAAACCTCCCCAAGACCTAGCGCGTGGTCTCCCTGTGACTACTTCGCCATGCAAGATGTCCTTAATCCTCCCCAAGACCTAGCTCGTGGACTCCCTGTGACTACTTCGCCATGCAAGATGTACTTAATCCTTCCCAAGACCTAGCGAGTGGCTTCCCTGTGACTATTTCGCCATGCAAGATGTCCTTAATCCTCCCCAAGACCTAGCGCGTGGCTTCTCTGTGACTACTTCACCATGCAAGATGACCTTAATCCTTCCCAAGACCTAGCTAGTTGCTTGCCTGTGACTACTTCGCCATGCAAGATGTCCTTAAACCTCCCCAAGACCTAGCGTGTGGTCTCCCTGTGACTACATCGCCATGCAAGATGTCCTTAATCCTCCCCAAGACATAGCTCGTGGACTCCCTGTGACTACTTCGCCATGCAAGATGTCCTTAATCCTCCCCAAGACCTAGCGCGTGGCTTCCCTGTGACTATGTCGCCATGCAAGATGGCCTTAAACCTTTCCAAGACCTAGCACGTGGCTTCCCTGTGACTACTTCGCCATGCAAGATGGCCTTAATCCTCCCCAAGACCTAGCACGTGGCTTCCCTGTGACTACTTCGCCATGCAAAATGTCCTTAATCTTCCCCAAGACCTAGCGCGTGGTCTCCCTGTGACTACATCGCAATGCAAGATGTCCTTAATCCTCCCCAAGACACAGCTCGTGGACTCCCTGTGACTACTTCGCCATGCAAGATGTCCTTAATCCTCCCCAAGACCTAGCGCGTGGCTTCCCTGTGACTAGTTCGCCATGCAAAATGTCCTTAAACCTCCCCAAGACCTAGCGCGTGGACTCCCAGTGACTAGTTCGCCATGCAAGATGTCCTTAAACCTCCCCAAGACCTAGCGCGTGGACTCCCAGTGTCTACTTCGCCATGCTAGATGTCCTTAATCCTCCCCAAGACCTAGCGCGTGGTCTCCCTGTGACTACTTCGCCATGCAAGATGTCCTTAATCCTCCCCAAGACCTAGCTCGTGAACTCCCTGTGACTACTTCGCCATGCAAGATGTACTTAATCCTTCCCAAGACCTAGCGAGTGCCTTCCCTGTGACTATTTCGCCATGCAAGATGTCCTTAATCCTCCCCAAAACATAGCACGTGGGTTCTCTGTGACTACGTCACCATGCAAGATGACCTTAATCCTCCCCAAGACCTAGCCCGTGGTCTTCCTGTGACTACTTCACCATGCAAGATGTCCTTAATCCTCCCCAAGACCTAGCTCGTGGCTTCCCTGTGACTACTTCGCCATGCAAGATGCCCCTAATCTTTCCCAAGACCTAGCGCGTGGCTTCCCTATGACTACTTCGCCATGCAAGATATCCTTGATCCTCCCCAAGACCTAGTGCGTGGACTCCCTGTGACTACTTCGCCATAGAAGAAGTCCTTAACCTTTCCCAAGACCTAGCGCGTGGCTTCCCTTTTACTACTTCGCCATGCAAGATTTCCTTAATCCTCCGTAAGACCTAGCGCGTTGCTTCCCTGTGTCTACTTCACCATGCAAGATGTCTTTAATCTTCCCCAAGACCTAGCGTGTGGACTCCCTGTGACTACTTCGCCATGCAAGATGTCCTTAATCCTCCCCAAGACCAAGCGCGTGGCTTCCCTGTGACTAATTCGCCATGCAGAATGTCCTTAATCCTCCGCAAGACCTAGCGCGTGGCTTCCCTATGACTACTTTGCCATGCAAGATGTCCTTAATCCTCCCCAAGACATAGCGCGTGGTCTCTCTGTGACTACTTCGCCATGCAAGATATCCTTGATCCTCCCCAAGACCTAGCGCGTGGACTCCCTGTGACTACTTCGCCATAGAAGAAGTCCTTAACCTTTCCCAAGACCTAGCGCGTGGCTTCCCTTTTACTACTTCGCCATGCAAGATTTCCTTAATCCTCCGTAAGACCTAGTGCGTTGCTTCCCTGTGTCTACTTCACCATGCAAGATGTCTTTAATCTTCCCCAAGACCTAGTGTGTTGACTCCCTGTGACTACTTCGCCATGCAAGATGTCCTTAATCCTCCCCAAGACCGAGCGCGTGGCTTCCCTGTGACTACTTCGCCATGCAGAATGTCCTTAATCCTCCGCAAGACCTAGCGCGTGGCTTCCTTATGATTACTTTGCCATGCAAGATGTCCTTAATCCTCCCCAAGACCTAGCACGTGGCTTTCCTGTGACAACTTCGCCATGCAAAATGGCCTTAATCCTCCCCAAGACCTAGCACGTGGCTTCCTTGTGACTCCTTCGCCATGCAAAATGTCCTTAATCTTCCCCAAGACCTAGCGCGTGGTCTCCCTGTGACTACATCGCAATGCAAGATGTCCTTAATCCTCCCCAAGACACAGCTCGTGGACTCCCTGTGACTACTTCGCCATGCAAGATGTCCTTAATCCTCCCCAAGACCTAGCGCGTGGCTTCCCTGTGACTAGTTCGCCATGCAAGATGTCCTTAAACCTCCCCAAGACCTAGCGCGTGGACTCCCAGTGACTAGTTCGCCATGCAAGATGTCCTTAAACCTCCCCAAGACCTAGCGCGTGGACTCCCAGTGTCTACTTCGCCATGCTAGATGTCCTTAATCCTCCCCAAGACCTAGCGCGTGGTCTCCCTGTGACTACTTCGCCATGCAAGATGTCCTTAATCCTCCCCAAGACCTAGCTCGTGGACTCCCTGTGACTACTTCGCCATGCAAGATGTACTTAATCCTTCCCAAGACCTAGCGAGTGCCTTCCCTGTGACTATTTCGCCATGCAAGATGTCCTTAATCCTTCCCAAAACCTAGCACGTGGCTTCTCTGTGACTACGTCACCATGCAAGATGACCTTAATCCTCCCCAAGACCTAGCCCGTGGTCTGGCTGTGACTACTTCACCATGCAAGATGTCCTTAATCCTCCCCAAGACCTAGCTCGTGGCTTCCCTGTGACTACTTCGCCATGCAAGATGCCCCTAATCTTTCCCAAGACCTAGCGCGTGGCTTCCCTATGACTACTTCGCCATGCAAGATATCCTTGATCCTCCCCAAGACCTAGCGCGTGGACTCCCTGTGACTACTTCGCCATAGAAGAAGTCCTTAACCTTTCCCATGACCTAGCGCTTGGCTTCCCTTTTACTACTTCGCCATGCAAGATTTCCTTAATCCTCCGTAAGACCTAGCGCGTTGCTTCCCTGTGTCTACTTCACCATGCAAGATGTCTTTAATCTTCCCCAATACCTAGCGTGTGGACTCCCTGTGACTACTTCGCCATACAAGATGTCCCTAATCCTCCCCAAGACCGAGCGCGTGGCTTCCCTGTGACTACTTAGCCATGCAGAATGTCCTTAATCTTCCGCAAGACCTAGCGCGTGGCTTCCCTATGACTACTTTGCCATGCAAGATGTCCTTAATCCTCCCCAAGACCTAGCGCGTGGTCTCTCTGTGACTACTTCGCCATACAAGATGTCCTTAATCCTCCCCAAGACCAAGCGCGAGGCTTCCCTGTGACTAGTTCGCCATGCAAGATGTCCTTAATCCTCCCCAAGACATAGTTAGTTGCTTGCCTGTGACTACTTCGCCATGCAAGATGTCCTTAAACCTCCCCAAGACCTAGCACGTGGCTTCCCTGTGACTACTTCGCCATGCAAGATGGCCTTAATCCTCCCCAAGACCTAGCACGTGGCTTCCCTGTGACTACTTCGCCATGCAAAATGTCCTTAATCTTCCCCAAGACCTAGCGCGTGGACTCCCAGTGACTAGTTCGCCATGCAAGATGTCCTCAAACCTCCCCAAGACCTAGCGCGTGGACTCCCAGTGACTACTTCACCATGCTAGATGTCCTTAATCCTCCCCAAGACCTAGCACGTGGTCTCCCTGTGACTACTTCGCCATGCAATATGTCCTTAATCCTCCCCAAGACCTATCTCGTGGACTCCCTGTGACTACTTCGCCATGCAAGATGTACTTAATCCTTCCCAAGACCTAGCGAGTGGCTTCCCTGTGACTATTTCGCCATGCAAGATGTCCTTAATCCTCCCCAAAACCTAGCACGTGGCTTCTCTGTGACTACTTCACCATGCAAGATGACCTTAATCCTCCCCAAGACCTAGCTAGTTGCTTGCCTGTGACTACTTCGCCATGCAAGATGTCCTTAAACCTCCCCAAGACCAAGCACGTGACTTCCCTGTGACTACTTCGCCATGCAAGATGGACTTAATCCTCCCCAAGACCTAGCACGTTGCTTCCCTGTGACTACTTCGCCATGCAAAATGTCCTTAATCTTCCCCAAGACCTAGCGCGTGGTCTCCCTGTGACTACATCGCCATGCAAGATGTCCTTAATCCTCCCCAAGACATAGCTCGTGGACTCCCTGTGACTAGTTCGCCATGCAAGATGTCCTTAATCCTCCCCAAGACATAGCTCGTGGACTTCCTGTGACTACTTCGCCATGCAAGATGTCCTTAATCCTCCCCAAGACCTAGCGCGTGGCTTCCCTGTGACTAGTTCGCCATGCAAGATGTCCTTAAACCTCCCCAAGACCTAGCGCTTGGACTCCCAGTGACTACTTCGCCATGCTAGATGTCCCTAATCCTCCCCAAGACCTAGCGCGTGGTCTCCCTGTGACTACTTCGCCATGCAAGATGTCCTTAATCCTCCCCAAGACCTAGCGCGTGGACTCCCAGTGACTACTTCGCCATGCTAGATTTCCTTAATCCTCCCCAAGACCTAGCGCGTGGTCTCCCTGTGACTACATCGCCATGCAAGATGTCCTTAAACCTCCCCAAGACCTAGCGCGTGGACTCCCAGTGACTAGTTCGCCATGCAAGATGTCCTTAAACCTCCCCAAGACCTAGCGCGTGGACTCCCAGTGACTAGTTCGCCATGCAAGATGTCCTTAAACCTCCCCAAGACCTAGCGCGTGGACTCCCAGTGACTACTTCGCCATGCTAGATGTCCTTAATCCTCCCCAAGACCTAGCGCGTGGTCTCCCTGTGACTACATCGCCATGCAAGATGTCCTTAATCCTCCCCAAGACCTAGCGCGTGGTCTCCCTGTGACTACATCGCCATGCAAGATGTCCTTAATCCTCCCCAAGACATAGCTCGTGGACTCCCTGTGACTACTTCGCCATGCAAGATGTCCTTAATCCTCCCCAAGACCTAGCGCGTGGCTTCCCTGTGACTAGTTCGCCATGCAAGATGTCCTTAAACCTCCCCAAGACCAAGC
The DNA here is from genome assembly GCA_036971475.1 of Prosapia bicincta. Lineage (NCBI taxonomy): Eukaryota > Metazoa > Arthropoda > Insecta > Hemiptera > Cercopidae > Prosapia > Prosapia bicincta. The sequence goes on from JBAIZL010000006.1 coordinate 110,714,069, forward strand.
ACGTGGCTTCCCTGTGACTACTTCGCCATGCAAGATGGACTTAATCCTCCCCAAGACCTAGCTAGTTGCTTGCCTGTGACTACTTCGCCATGCAAGATGTCCTTAAACCTCCCCAAGACCTAGCGTGTGGTCTCCTTGTGACTACATCGCCATGCAAGATGTCCTTAATCCTCCCCAAGACATAGCTCGTGGACTCCCTGTGACTACTTCGCCATGCAAGATGTCCTTAATCCTCCCCAAGACCTAGCGCGTGGCTTCCCTGTGACTATGTCGCCATGCAAGATGGCCTTAAACCTCCCCAAGACCTAGCACGTGGCTTCCCTGTGACTACTTCGCCATGCAAGATGGCCTTAATCCTCCCCAAGACCTAGCACGTGGCTTCCCTGTGACTACTTCGCCATGCAAAATGTCCTTAATCTTCCCCAAGACCTAGCGCGTGGTCTCCCTGTGACTACATCGCAATGCAAGATGTCCTTAATCCTCCCCAAGACACAGCTCGTGGACTCCCTGTGACTACTTCGCCATGCAAGATATCCTTAATCCTCCCCAAGACCTAGCGCGTGGCTTCCCTGTGACTAGTTCGCCATGCAAGATGTCCTTAAACCTCCCCAAGACCTAGCGCGTGGACTCCCAGTGACTAGTTCGCCATGCAAGATGTCCTAAAACCTCCCCAAGACCTAGCGCGTGGACTCCCAGTGTCTACTTCGCCATGCTAGATGTCCTTAATCCTCCCCAAGACCTAGCGCGTGGTCTCCCTGTGACTACTTCGCCATGCAAGATGTCCTTAATCCTCCCCAAGACCTAGCTCGTGAACTCCCTGTGACTACTTCGCCATGCAAGATGTACTTAATCCTTCCCAAGACCTAGCGAGTGCCTTCCCTGTGACTATTTCGCCATGCAAGATGTCCTTAATCCTCCCCAAATCCTAGCACGTGGCTTCTCTGTGACTACGTCACCATGCAAGATGACCTTAATCCTCCCCAAGACCTAGCCCGTGGTCTTCCTGTGACTACTTCACCATGCAAGATGTCCTTAATCCTCCCCAAGACCTAGCTCGTGGCTTCCATGTGACTACTTCGCCATGCAAGATGCCCCTAATCTTTCCCAAGACCTAGCGCGTGGCTTCCCTATGACTACTTCGCCATGCAAGATTTCCTTAATCCTCCGTAAGACCTAGCGCGTTGCTTCCCTGTGTCTACTTCACCATGCAAGATGTCTTTAATCTTCCCCAATACCTAGCGTGTGGACTCCCTGTGACTACTTCGCCATACAAGATGTCCTTAATCCTCCCCAAGACCGAGCGCGTGGCTTCCCTGTGACTACTTTGCCATGCAAGATGTCCTTAATCCTCCCCAAGACCTAGCGCGTGGTCTCTCTGTGACTACTTCGCCATACAAGATGTCCTTAATCCTCCCCAAGACCAAGCGCGAGGCTTCCCTGTGACTAGTTCGCCATGCAAGATGTCCTTAATCCTCCCCAAGACATAGCTAGTTGCTTGCCTGTGACTACTTCGCCATGCAAGATGTCCTTAAACCTCCCCAAGACCTAGCACGTGGCTTCCCTGTGACTACTTCGCCATGCAAGATGGCCTTAATCCTCCCCAAGACCTAGCACGTGGCTTCCCTGTGACTACTTCGTAATGCAAAATGTCCTTAATCTTCCCCAAGACCTAGCGCGTGGACTCCCAGTGACTAGTTCGCCATGCAAGATGTCCTCAAACCTCCCCAAGACCTAGCGCGTGGACTCCCAGTGACTACTTCACCATGCTAGATGTCCTTAATCCTCCCCAAGACCTAGCACGTGGTCTCCCTGTGACTACTTCGCCATGCAATATGTCCTTAATCCTCCCCAAGACCTATCTCGTGGACTCCCTGTGACTACTTCGCCATGGAAGATGTTCTTAATCCTTCCCAAGACCTAGCGAGTGGCTTCCCTGTGACTATTTCGCCATGCAAGATGTCCTTAATCCTCCCCAAAACCTAGCACGTGGCTTCTCTGTGACTACTTCACCATGCAAGATGACCTTAATCCTCCCCAAGACCTAGCTAGTTGCTTGCCTGTGACTACTTCGCCATGCAAGATGTCCTTAAACCTCCCCAAGACCAAGCACGTGACTTCCCTGTGACTACTTCGCCATGCAAGATGGACTTAATCCTCCCCAAGACCTAGCACGTAGCTTCCCTGTGACTACTTCGCCATGCAAAATGTCCTTAATCTTCCCCAAGACCTAGCGCGTGGTCTCCCTGTGACTACATCGCCATGCAAGATGTCCTTAATCCTCCCCAAGACATAGCTCGTGGACTCCCTGTGACTAGTTCGCCATGCAAGATGTCCTTAATCCTCCCCAAGACATAGCTCGTGGACTTCCTGTGACTACTTCGCCATGCAAGATGTCCTTAATCCTCCCCAAGACCTAGCGCGTGGCTTCCCTGTGACTAGTTCGCCATGCAAGATGTCCTTAAACCTCCCCAAGACCTAGCGCGTGGACTCTCAGTGACTACTTCGCCATGCTAGATGTCCTTAATCCTCCCCAAGACCTAGCGCGTGGTCACCCTGTGACTACTTCGCCATGCAAGATGTCCTTAATCCTCCCCAAGACCTAGCGCGTGGACTCCCAGTGACTACTTCGCCATGCTAGATTTCCTTAATCCTCCCCAAGACCTAGCGCGTGGTCTCCCTGTGACTACATCGCCATGCAAGATGTCCTTAATCCTCCCCAAGACATAGCTCGTGGACTCCCTGTGACTACTTCGCCATGCAAGATGTCCTTAATCCTCCCCAAGACCAAGCGCGTGGCTTCCCTGTGACTAGTTCGCCATGCAAGATGTCCTTAAACCTCCCCAAGACCTAGCGCGTGGACTCCCAGTGACTACTTCGCCATGCTAGATGTCCTTAATCCTCCCCAAGACCTAGCGCGTGGTCGCCCTGTGACTACTTCGCCATGCAAGATGTCCTTAGTCCTCCCCAAGACCTAGCTCGTGGACTCCCTGTGACTAGTTCGCCATACAAGATGTCCTTAATCCTTCCCAAGACCTAGCTCGTGGACTCCCTGTGACTACTTCGCCATGCAAGATGTACTTAATCCTTCCCAAGACCTAGCGAGTGGCTTCCCTGTGACTATTTCGCCATGCAAAATGTCCTTAAACCTCCCCAAGACCTAGCACGTGGCTTCCCTGTGACTACTTCGCCATGCAAGATGGACTTAATCCTCCCCAAGACCTAGCACGTGGCATCCCTGTGACTACTTCGCCATGCAAAATGTCCTTAATCTTCCCCAAGACCTAGCGCACGGTCTCCCTGTGACTACATCGCCATGCAAGATGTCCTTAAACCTCCCCAAGACCTAGCGCGTGGACTCCCAGTGACTAGTTCGCCATGCAAGATGTCCTTAAACCTCCCCAAGACCTAGCGCGTGGACTCCCAGTGACTAGTTCGCCATGCAAGATGTCCTTAAACCTCCCCAAGACCTAGCGCGTGGACTCCCAGTGACTACTTCGCCATGCTAGATGTCCTTAATCCTCCCCAAGACCTAGCGCGTGGTCTCCCTGTGACTACATCGCCATGCAAGATGTCCTTAATCCTCCCCAAGACCTAGCGCGTGGTCTCCCTGTGACTACATCGCCATGCAAGATGTCCTTAATCCTCCCCAAGACATAGCTCGTGGACTCCCTGTGACTACTTCGCCATGCAAGATGTCCTTAATCCTCCCCAAGACCTAGCGCGTGGCTTCCCTGTGACTAGTTCGCCATGCAAGATGTCCTTAAACCTCCCCAAGACCAAGCACGTGGCTTCCCTGTGACTACTTCGCCATGCAAGATGGACTTAATCCTCCCCAAGACCTAGCACGTTGCTTCCCTGTGACTACTTCGCCATGCAAAAGTCCTTAATCTTCCCCAAGACCTAGCGCGTGGTCTCCCTGTGACTACATCGCCATGCAAGATGTCCTTAATCCTCCCCAAGACATAGCTCGTGGACTCCCTGTGACTAGTTCGCCATGCAAGATGTCCTTAATCCTCCCCAAGACATAGCTCGTGGACTCCCTGTGACTACTTCGCCATGCAAGATGTCCTTAATCCTCCCCAAGACCTAGCGCGTGGCTTCCCTGTGACTAGTTCGCCATGCAAGATGTCCTTAAACCTCCCCAAGACCTAGCGCGTGGACTCCCAGTGACTACTTCGCCATGCTAGATGTCCTTAATCCTCCCCAAGACCTAGCGCGTGGTCTCCCTGTGACTACTTCGCCATGCAAGATGTCCTTAATCCTCCCCAAGACCTAGCGCGTGGACTCCCAGTGACTACTTCGCCATGCTAGATGTCCTTAATCCTCCCCAAGACCTAGCGCGTGGTCTCCTTGTGACTACATCGCCATGCAAGATGTCCTTAATCCTCCCCAAGACATAGCTCGTGGACTCCCTGTGACTACTTCGCCATGCAAGATGTCCTTAATCCTCCCCAAGACCTAGCGCGTGGCTTCCCTGTGACTAGTTCGCCATGCAAGATGTCCTTAAACCTCCCCAAGACCTAGCGCGTGGACTCCCAGTGACTACTTCGCCATGCTAGATGTCCTTAATCCTCCTTAAGACCTAGCGCGTGGTCGCCCTGTGACTACTTCGCCATGCAAGATGGCCTTAATCCTCCCCAAGACCTAGCACGTGGCTTCCCTGTGACTACTTCGCCATGCAAAATGTCCTTAATCTTCCCCAAGACCTAGCGCGTGGACTCCCAGTGACTAGTTCGCCATGCAAGATGTCCTTAAACCTCCCCAAGACCTAGCGCGTAGACTCCCAGTGACTAGTTCGCCATGCAAGATGTCCTTAAACCTCCCCAAGACCTAGCGCGTGGTCTCCCTGTGACTACTTCGCCATGCAAGATGTCCTTAATCCTCCCCAAGACCTAGCTCGTGGACTCCCTGTGACTACTTCGCCATGCAAGATGTACTTAATCCTTCCCAAGACCTAGCGAGTGGCTTCCCTGTGACTATTTCGCCATGCAAGATGTCCTTAATCCTCCCCAAGACCTAGCGCGTGGCTTCTCTGTGACTACTTCACCATGCAAGATGACCTTAATCCTTCCCAAGACCTAGCTAGTTGCTTGCCTGTGACTACTTCGCCATGCAAGATGTCCTTAAACCTCCCCAAGACCTAGCGTGTGGTCTCCCTGTGACTACATCGCCATGCAAGATGTCCTTAATCCTCCCCAAGACATAGCTCGTGGACTCCCTGTGACTACTTCGCCATGCAAGATGTCCTTAATCCTCCCCAAGACCTAGCGCGTGGCTTCCCTGTGACTATGTCGCCATGCAAGATGGCCTTAAACCTTTCCAAGACCTAGCACGTGGCTTCCCTGTGACTACTTCGCCATGCAAGATGGCCTTAATCCTCCCCAAGACCTAGCACGTGGCTTCCCTGTGACTACTTCGCCATGCAAAATGTCCTTAATCTTCCCCAAGACCTAGCGCGTGGTCTCCCTGTGACTACATCGCAATGCAAGATGTCCTTAATCCTCCCCAAGACACAGCTCGTGGACTCCCTGTGACTACTTCGCCATGCAAGATGTCCTTAATCCTCCCCAAGACCTAGCGCGTGGCTTCCCTGTGACTAGTTCGCCATGCAAAATGTCCTTAAACCTCCCCAAGACCTAGCGCGTGGACTCCCAGTGACTAGTTCGCCATGCAAGATGTCCTTAAACCTCCCCAAGACCTAGCGCGTGGACTCCCAGTGTCTACTTCGCCATGCTAGATGTCCTTAATCCTCCCCAAGACCTAGCGCGTGGTCTCCCTGTGACTACTTCGCCATGCAAGATGTCCTTAATCCTCCCCAAGACCTAGCTCGTGAACTCCCTGTGACTACTTCGCCATGCAAGATGTACTTAATCCTTCCCAAGACCTAGCGAGTGCCTTCCCTGTGACTATTTCGCCATGCAAGATGTCCTTAATCCTCCCCAAAACATAGCACGTGGGTTCTCTGTGACTACGTCACCATGCAAGATGACCTTAATCCTCCCCAAGACCTAGCCCGTGGTCTTCCTGTGACTACTTCACCATGCAAGATGTCCTTAATCCTCCCCAAGACCTAGCTCGTGGCTTCCCTGTGACTACTTCGCCATGCAAGATGCCCCTAATCTTTCCCAAGACCTAGCGCGTGGCTTCCCTATGACTACTTCGCCATGCAAGATATCCTTGATCCTCCCCAAGACCTAGTGCGTGGACTCCCTGTGACTACTTCGCCATAGAAGAAGTCCTTAACCTTTCCCAAGACCTAGCGCGTGGCTTCCCTTTTACTACTTCGCCATGCAAGATTTCCTTAATCCTCCGTAAGACCTAGCGCGTTGCTTCCCTGTGTCTACTTCACCATGCAAGATGTCTTTAATCTTCCCCAAGACCTAGCGTGTGGACTCCCTGTGACTACTTCGCCATGCAAGATGTCCTTAATCCTCCCCAAGACCAAGCGCGTGGCTTCCCTGTGACTAATTCGCCATGCAGAATGTCCTTAATCCTCCGCAAGACCTAGCGCGTGGCTTCCCTATGACTACTTTGCCATGCAAGATGTCCTTAATCCTCCCCAAGACATAGCGCGTGGTCTCTCTGTGACTACTTCGCCATGCAAGATATCCTTGATCCTCCCCAAGACCTAGCGCGTGGACTCCCTGTGACTACTTCGCCATAGAAGAAGTCCTTAACCTTTCCCAAGACCTAGCGCGTGGCTTCCCTTTTACTACTTCGCCATGCAAGATTTCCTTAATCCTCCGTAAGACCTAGTGCGTTGCTTCCCTGTGTCTACTTCACCATGCAAGATGTCTTTAATCTTCCCCAAGACCTAGTGTGTTGACTCCCTGTGACTACTTCGCCATGCAAGATGTCCTTAATCCTCCCCAAGACCGAGCGCGTGGCTTCCCTGTGACTACTTCGCCATGCAGAATGTCCTTAATCCTCCGCAAGACCTAGCGCGTGGCTTCCTTATGATTACTTTGCCATGCAAGATGTCCTTAATCCTCCCCAAGACCTAGCACGTGGCTTTCCTGTGACAACTTCGCCATGCAAAATGGCCTTAATCCTCCCCAAGACCTAGCACGTGGCTTCCTTGTGACTCCTTCGCCATGCAAAATGTCCTTAATCTTCCCCAAGACCTAGCGCGTGGTCTCCCTGTGACTACATCGCAATGCAAGATGTCCTTAATCCTCCCCAAGACACAGCTCGTGGACTCCCTGTGACTACTTCGCCATGCAAGATGTCCTTAATCCTCCCCAAGACCTAGCGCGTGGCTTCCCTGTGACTAGTTCGCCATGCAAGATGTCCTTAAACCTCCCCAAGACCTAGCGCGTGGACTCCCAGTGACTAGTTCGCCATGCAAGATGTCCTTAAACCTCCCCAAGACCTAGCGCGTGGACTCCCAGTGTCTACTTCGCCATGCTAGATGTCCTTAATCCTCCCCAAGACCTAGCGCGTGGTCTCCCTGTGACTACTTCGCCATGCAAGATGTCCTTAATCCTCCCCAAGACCTAGCTCGTGGACTCCCTGTGACTACTTCGCCATGCAAGATGTACTTAATCCTTCCCAAGACCTAGCGAGTGCCTTCCCTGTGACTATTTCGCCATGCAAGATGTCCTTAATCCTCCCCAAAACCTAGCACGTGGCTTCTCTGTGACTACGTCACCATGCAAGATGACCTTAATCCTCCCCAAGACCTAGCCCGTGGTCTTCCTGTGACTACTTCACCATGCAAGATGTCCTTAATCCTCCCCAAGACCTAGCTCGTGGCTTCCCTGTGACTACTTCGCCATGCAAGATGCCCCTAATCTTTCCCAAGACCTAGCGCGTGGCTTCCCTGTGACTACTTCGCCATACAAGATGTCCTTAATCCTCCCCAAGACCGAGCGCGTGGCTTCCCTGTGACTACTTAGCCATGCAGAATGTCCTTAATCTTCCGCAAGACCTAGCGCGTGGCTTCCCTATGACTACTTTGCCATGCAAGATGTCCTTAATCCTCCCCAAGACCTAGCGCGTGGTCTCTCTGTGACTACTTCGCCATGCAAGATATCCTTGATCCTCCCCAAGACCTAGCGCGTGGACTCCCTGTGACTACTTCGCCATAGAAGAAGTCCTTAACCTTTCCCATGACCTAGCGCGTGGCTTCCCTTTTACTACTTCGCCATGCAAGATTTCCTTAATCCTGCGTAAGACCTAGCGCGTTGCTTCCCTGTGTCTACTTCACCATGCAAGATGTCTTTAACCTTCCCCAAGACCTAGTGTGTGGACTCCCTGTGACTACTTCGCCATGCAAGATGTCCTTAATCCTCCGCAAGACCTAGCGCGTGACTTCCCTATGACTACTTTGCCATGCAAGATGTCCTTAATCCTCCCCAAGACCTAGCGCGTGGTCTCTCTGTGACTACTTCGCCATGCAAGATGTCCTTAATCCTCCCCAAGACCTAGCGCATGGTCTCTCTGTGACTACTTCACCATGTAAGATGTATTTTATTCTCCCCAAGACCTAGCGCGTGACTTCCCTGTGACTACTTCGCCATGCAAGATGTCCTTAATCCTCCCCATGACCTAGCTAGTTGCTTGCCTGTGACTACTTCGCCTTGCAAGATGTCCTTAATCCTCCCCAAGACCTAGCGCGTGGCTTCCCTGTGACTACTTCGCAATGCAAGATGTCCTTAATCATTCTCAAGACCTATTGCGTGAATTCCCTGTGACTACTTCGCTATGCAAGATGTCTTTAATCCTCCCCAATGCCTAGCGCGTGGATTCCCTGTGACTACTTCGCCATGCAAGATATCCTTAAGCTTTCCCGAGACCTAGCGCGTGGCTTCCCTGTGTTCGCTATGCAAGATGTCCTTAATCCTCCCCAAGACCTAGCGCGTGGCTTCCCTGTGACTAATTCTTCATGCAAGATGTCCTTAATCCTCCCCAAGACCTAGCGCGTGGCTTCCCTATGACTAATTCTCCATGCAAGTTGTCCGTAATCCTCCCCAAGACCTAGCGCGTGGACTCCCTGTGACTACTTCGCTATGCAAGATGTTTTTAACATTCCCCAAGACCTAATGTGTGAAACCTCTATTACTACTTTCCAATACCTCCCAGGACCAAGACACTCTGTGACTACTTCGCAATCCTCTCTAGGGCCTTACGTGTGGATCTATATGACTACTTCACAATGCTCGTCAAGACCTAGCGTGTGGCCTCTCTACGACTATGTCGCAGTCCTTACCAGGACCTAGTGTGTGGCCTCTCTATGACTACTTCGCAATCCTCTCTAAAACGTAGCGCATAACCTCTCTGTCACTACTTTACAATCTTCCTCCGGATCTAGCGTATGGCTTCTCTATGACTACTTCGCAATTCTTGCCAATACCTATCGTGTGGCCTCTCTATGACTACTTCTCAATCCTCTCTAAAACGTAGCGTATAACCTCTCTGTCACTACTTCAAAATCCTCCTCCGGATCTAGCATATGTTTTCTCTATGACTACTTCGCAATCCTTCTCATGACCTAAAACGTGATCTCTCTATAACTACTTCGCTTTCCTCCCCAAGACCTAGCGCGTAACCTCTGTGTGACTACTTCGCAATCCTCTCCAAGACTTACCGTCTGGACATTTTCTTTGACTACTTCGCAATTCTCCCCAGGACCCAGTGTGCAGGACCCCAGACTCTATGACTACGTAACTGTATGAGATGACGTTAATCTCCTCACAGATGAAAAACTAACCCTGTCACCCTCTACTTATCCTTTATCATTGTCATCCTCTATCAGCCATATTCTGCCTGGGTGTTTTTGGTTTTCCCAAAACTAAATCAAATGAAATTAAGGAATTCTACAAACCCACATTGACCTTGAAACGTAATAAGCTGATAGTTGGTAGTTGTGTGGTGTCGTTTGTAATTAGGTGGAATAATGTCAATTATGTGTTAAATGACTCGACCTTGTTTTTGCTGATATGGCTGTACGTACAATTTATCTAACATAAACTCGTTTCCGCTGGAGATAGTGAACCAGTGGTACATACTGGTACTGACATTGTAGCAGACGTGTTGTTTAAACAAGTAAATAACGTCCAGTAAGGACCTCACAGCAGGCACAATATGCACAATATTCAACGCACATTAAACAGTTGACATTGTGGTTTTACTACCGCTCTTCATTTTATATAACAGTATAAAATAACTATTTTCAGCGAAATTTTTATTCAGTAATTATAAATAATTACCACTCATAGAAGAAATTTTAAAATATCTAAAAATTCGAATTTCATCATAAAATTAAAAACCTAAAACTAAATGTTATATTAAAAAATTAAATCTTTTCTATTTTTAATAAATTGAGGTCTGTCCAATTTTTAAAGTATTTCTAATGTATTAACTATCAGTAAATTGTTAATATTGTTCCATTATTAATTTCATTCAACTAGTCAATAACTTTAAACTTGAAACTGTAAAGGAAACATTAGGCTCGCTTTGCTGGGGAATATATCCCGTAAGAGTAGCATGATTTCAAATAAATAATTAAAAATAAATAAATAGCATTAGCAGTGTCTAATTAATTTAATTTTCAAATTGATTAAATGCCGCTTCAAGCGGCGCACTAGGTAAGACGGGCAACAATTATTTAGCTTTCCCACCGAAACTGGGTTAAGCTCCAGAGAAGGGGGGGGCGAGGCGTGTGGCAGACAGACAAACAAACCGTCCCCCCTTCGCCAAGTCTATGGATATATGCCAATTTGGAGTTTTAAAAAGGGGAATCTAATCTAAAGCTCGAAACTAAAATTAGTTCTGCCCTACTGCGGCGTGTCTCGGTCGCAGGTTCCTAATACAGTCCAAATAGAAGCCGTATTCCCAAGCGAAGGAGCATTACCTTATACATAACCATGCAATAGTGCTATATTAATTAATTATTAGAAACAAACATTATTTCACACAAACAGTATTAATAAAAAAATAAAGTGAAAATTGGTAGTAAAGTTATATTTAATGAATTTATCTCTTAATATTTAGTGAATTAATGAGGTTTTCACCTGAAGACTATTGAATATCTCGTTTATGGTAAATGAACTCAATCAGATTTTCAGTGTATATATTTTGCCTTATCTCATTACAGTTATGTGACTTTCAAGAAATAAAAAAACCTATTCGTTTTATACTTATTTTTTCTACGTTATTTTATATGTGGTAGAATACTGCATGAAATAAATGCTGTGGTTGTTTATTTTACGTCTTAGTTATTTTATTGTATATAATCCTTATTAAAATATTTTCGTTTCACTCAAGGTTAAAATGAAGTATTACTGTCTCCAAATCACATGGAGGGGATGTAACTATTTTCATTTGTAAATAAAATCACTACGATCGGTTCAATACCTCAAAACTATCGTGGAACAAACATAAAAACAAACAGAACCAGTTAATAAATAAATAACTGCACACGGACTCACTAAACAATATACTTTATCATACGCGTTTCTATGACTTATGTCATCATCATCAGTGACACTACTACAAAATTACAACTGCAACTTGTTTACTATTTATTATTACTTACATACCACATTCGATTATAAATGAAAACAGCAATGCGACTCTTAAATAAATTTATACAACAAAAATTAAAATTATCATTTATAAAATCACTAACAAGTTTCCAACGAGATATTTGCAACGATTAAAAACCGTATCTCTAAAAGCTTTAGATGTAATTGCTTCACTGCCGTAAATACTAAACCAATTGAACTAAAATCTCTCTACACACAAGTTTATTAATAAATACAGGCTAAATAATCACTTTAACATTAGTTTATGACCATACGAACTTTAATGTTGTAAATTTGTGAAAACTTACTGAGACAGAACGTTTTCAATCGCTATGTGGCGATCTTCATCAGTGTATTCCTCGTTCTGTCCTGTAAGTTTTCAAAAATTTATAAAATTTATAAAATTTAAAGTTCGGATAGTCATAAACTAAGTTAAAGTGAATAATTAAGATTCACCTAACGTAACGGACTACAAAATTAAAGAAATACAGGCTAGTTTCGCTTTCATCAGTGATCGCATACTACTAAAAATTTCATTAAACCACAACAATATAGACTAACAATATTCTCCGTATCGTACCACTATAAAACAAATAAGATAATAGATACACAAGTAAAACAATAGAGACATCCTAACCTATAGAACACAAATCCCGTTACTCAGGAGAGTTATCTATTTAACTTTATCATCTCAATTATTAATTTTAATGTATTGTGTATGCAGGGAACATATATTTGTTCTCTCTAGCCAAGATCTGTCAAATGTATTTGCTTGGCGGTTGAACTCAATTGTATTTTGAATGCAGGGAACATATATTTGTTCTCTCTCGCTAAGCTCTGTCAAATGTATTTGCTTGGCGGTTGAACTCAATTGTATTGTGTATGCAGGGAACATATATTTGTTCTCTCTAGCCAAAATCTGTCAAATGTATTTGCTTGGCGGTTGAACTCAATTGTATTTTGAATGCAGGGAACATATATTTGTTCTCTCTCGCTAAGCTCTGTCAAATGTATTTGCTTGGCGGTTGAACTCAATTGTATTGTGTATGCAGGGAACATATATTTGTTCTTTCTAGCTAAGATCTGTCAAATGTATTTGCTTGGCGGTTGAACTCAATTGTATTGTGTATGCAGGGAACATATATTTGTTCTCTCTAGCTAAGCTCTGTCAAATGTATTTGCTTGGCGGTTGAACTCAATTGTATTGTGTATGCAGGGAGCATATATTTGTGCGGTGGAGTTTTATAAAAGGAAGTTACAAAAAATACTCAAATGACATTGAATTTGCACTCAAAGAGCTGAGGGAAAAACACAGTGAAGGCCAAGTTATGTTAATAAACAGTTGTCATTAATTGTTTTCGCAACAACTCGGTCAAATGTTCCCAGTAAAAAGTATTTCAAAATTTTAAAATGTCCAAATATATGACAAAATGCTGCAAAATACGAAGCGTAGCCTGTCTACCCATGCATATTGCTTCCCTCCGACCAGGGCCGTATCCTCAAACATCAAGCGAAAATATTAATATTACTTCGCTATTCCCTAGTGTTGCTACACATCATCGCTTCCCAACCCAACAGCGGGCCTACAGAACATTTTATATTTATTTATCACAATCCTTTTTAACTGTCAATAATTTGAGAAGATTAATGGTATATATCTAAGATAAAAGTAATGCTCATCTTTATTATTATAGTGAAATATAGAATACACCAAGGAACGACAAAATAGCAAATAATCGCCTTTTTGTTTAGCTTATTATATCTATTTGGCCTGAACGTAAAAATGCCCACAAGCACACCATTTAAATTTTAAACAATTTCTGGAGGAGGGCGCTGGAACCCCCCCCCCCCCCCTTGTAGTCACGACTACCCTAAACTGTGTCTACCCAAAAAAAACCTGAAGCCGCTCCTGCCAATCCACTCTTTATAAAAGTAAATTATTTTAACTCGTAAGTAAGAAATAAAAACGAAATACTGTTCGACCCACTGAATAATCTCGAGCCGTGTCGCAAGTTGAAAACATCTCCTTTAAGTTCCGTCAAAATTCTTGAAATATTTGATGCTTATTCCAACATCTATCCTTAACTAAACGCTTGGCATACATAAGCCATATTAATTAGACTTCATTTCATAAACGCTAACTCACACAGCAATTAAAGTAAATAATAAATTATGAATTAAGAAAATTTAGAGCCTTTTTAACTATTTTGTTCACTATAAAAAAATTAAGTAAACATTTGTTTTAGTGTGACATGTTTAAATTTTTTTAAAATAATTATTTATAATATAAACTGTATATTTAGTGCTTTTAAATAATTGGAAATTTAATTATCACTCGTGTTATGGCATATTCTCTCTCTTAGTTTGCACCTTCCTCCACCATCATACCTCCACTAATACTTCAAGTAACTTATTGCCTTGCTCGAACAGTCAGTTTCATTAACTGACACTATTACAGCATTTAAAATTGTTTTTTCAAATTGGATATGTTCGTTGTTTAATGTAAGTCTTAAGTACTTTTTAAACATTTTTTACACCTTTTTACTTTAACTTGTAGCCTATGTGATTTGTCATGATGTTGTTACTTTTATATACTTTATTAAAACCGAAAGTTTTATATAAATTATATAATTATCGGTTTCTTAAAGATATAGAATATTGTATGTGTGTATGTGTGTGTGTGTGTTTATGCGTGCTTTTATGTGTGTGTGTGCGTATGCGTGTACGTGCGGTGTGTGTGTGTTTGTGTGTGTGTGTGTGTGTATGTGTGTGTGTGTGTGTGTGTGTGTGTGCGCGCGCGTGTGTGTGTATGTGTGTGTGCGCGTGCGTGCTTATTTGAAATGATCAGTTGCAGAATTGAACAATTTGTTTGTTGTATTTTGGAAGCTGTAGTTTGATAGTTACTTTAATTTCCAATTTATCTATATTTATGGTTGTATCCATACTTCAGCTTGTTGGATAAGAAAATTGCAAGATTTTTTTCATATCGAATTAGTTAATGATATGTAAATGAGTTATATGCTGAAACTATGTTCCATGGTGGAGTAGCAGGGCCGAGTTTGGGATTATCTACACATTAAAGTCTCTACCAGACATTAATATTTCAAGTTATTGTTGTCTTATTCTTTCATAGAACGATTTGACATTTTTACTTTGAAATGAGCCGTCAAAAATTTAGCGTTTAATGACCACTAAGGGCTGCGTATTAATAATTTAAGTGACCATTTATAGTTTAGATTTCAGGTAGTGATTAGAGATTGTGTTGTGTGTATTTTGTTAACTTGATTCGAATGCTTTCAATTATTTGTTTATATATGATCATCTTCCATGTAGTAAAACATAAATTTATTATTTTGCTATTGTCTAAATCTTTAAATATGGCGGTTTATTATTTTAACTTTGCATTGTGAATTTGTGTTCCTATTTGGTTTAGTGTTGTAACCGACAAATGTTTTTATATTGTCTATGATGGTGAACTATAAAGAGTTTATTGTTTATTTACTTTATAAATATCGTAAAGAGCATTTATTTTGGAAGTATTTAGGCAGTATATTTAAGTGGTTTTCTGTTGCTATGTATTTGTCGTTAGAATAGTTATCTGTATGAATTGATTTCGTTCCTTTTTCAATTTTCCCCTTTTTGATGGTCAAGCCAATACCTATTTTATCTCGGTTGGTTTGACTTGCGGCATTTATTTATAGTTCAATTATAACAATAAGATTTTCTAATATGTTATTTAATTTTAGTTTTAATTTCGATTTCCATTCTTTAATTATTAAGGTATGTTTTAATGAGGGAATTTTCGCGGTAAGTCGGTAAGTCGGGAAGCGCTGAAAGCCCGAAATAACTACTACAATGCGCCGCGTGCCAGCGTTCACGCTTCGCGCAGCTAACCATTATAAACAGCCGTTTTCCTTTAAACATTCAATTTGGGATTCAGGTATAAAAATATACTTATATTACAACTTTAGCTTAACAAACGCTGCGGACAGTCTACGGAGCGAAATAGATCAATTCAAGCTACACACGGTATTTAATGCGTTCGTTCATTGCTTATTTCCAGTATTTCCAGATTAGTTATTCTTTTGCATGCACACAAGAATCGAGGTTTAAGAGATTTAGTGAAAGGGTTATTCCCCCCCCTCCTGTTCATTGGCGCTCATACCATGTGTAAGGGGAGGGCCTTGCTTATACACAACAAGAAAATAAATACCCAAGCTTCGTAAGTAGACAATTTATTTTTATTTTGAGAAAATAATATTAAAAACTGATGAATTGTAGGACATGACTTATGACTAAAATAATTATGTTAAAAAAAATGTGACTTTCCGTGAATATTTACATATTGGTGTTTTTTAATAACAATTACGTGTGATTAGATCAATTTGTTACTATTCTTTATTTATACATCAAGTACCGTGGCCTAGAACTGTGTAAACAGTAATAGGTTAAACAAGTTTAAATTTGAATATGTTTGCTAGTTAATTGTTTAGTATACAATGCCTTTAAATCCAGCTCCCTCAAAAAAACGTCCATATGGGCATCCATACCCCAGCCCAGAGCCTAATAGCACCCTGGTACAGATCCTAATATACCCTGGCTCAGAGCCTATTAAACCCTGGAGCAGAACATAATAATACCCTAGTTCAGAGCCTAATATTACCCTGGTGCTAAACATAATAATACCTTGGTTCAGAGCATAATAGCACCTTGGTTCAGACCCTAATAATACCCCGGTCCAGAAGCTAATAATACTCTGGTTCAGAGCCTAATAGCACCCTGGTACAGAGCCTAATATTACCCCGGTTCAGAGCCTAGTAATATCCCGGTTCAGAGGCTAATATTCAACCCGGTTCAGAACCTAGTAACACCCTAGTGCAAAACATAATAATACCCTGGTTCAGAGCCTAATAGGACCCCGGTACAGAGCCTCATAATACCCCGGTTCAGAAGCTAATAATACCCCGGTTCAGAGCCGGTCCATTTTTGGGAACCGAGCTTCCCAGAACAACCCTTTTTCAAGAGAATGTAACGGCTCACAATAGGGGAATGGTTTACTTCAGGTCCTTCCTATATCCTTCAACCGTGATTCTACCTCCCTATCTAGCAACCTATATCCTCCACCCTGGTCGTACGTCCCTATCCAGCAACCAATATCCTCCACCCCGGTCCTACTTCCCTATCTAGCAATCTATATCCTCCACCTCGGTCCTACTTGCCTATCTAGCAACTTATATCCTCCACCCTGGTCCTACGTCCCTATCTAGCAACCTATATCCTCCACCCCTGTCCTACTTCACTATCTAGCAATCCATATCCTCCAACCTGGTTCTACGCCCCTATCTAGTAACCTATATACTCCACCCCGATCCTATTTCGTTATCTAGCAACTTATATCCTCCACCCTGGTCCTACGTCCCTATCTAGCAACCTATATCCTCCACCCCTGTCCTACTTCCCTATCTAGCAATCCATATCCTCCAACCTGGTTCTACGCCCCTATCTAGTAACCTATATACTCCACCCCGATCCTATTTCGTTATCTAGCAACTTATATCCTCCACCCTGGTCCTACGTCCCTATCTAGTAACCTATATCCTCCACCCCTGTCCTACTTCCCTATCTAGCAATCCATATCCTCCACCCTGGTCCTACGTCCCTATCTAGTAACCTATATCCTCCACCCCTGTCCTACTTCCCTATCTAGCAATCCATATCCTCCACCATGGTTCTACGTCCCTATCTAGCAACCTATATCCTCCACCCCTGTCCTACTTCCCTATCTAGCAATCCATATCCTCCAACCTGGTTCTACGTCCCTATCTAGCAACTTATATCCTCCACCATGGTTCTACGTCCCTATCTAGTAACCTATATCCTCCACCCCTGTCCTACTTCCCTATCTAGCAATCCATATCCTCCACCATGGTTCTACCTCCCTATCTAGCAACCTATATCCTCCACCCCTGTCCTACTTCCCTATCTAGCAATCCATATCCTCCAACCTGGTTCTACGCCCCTATCTAGTAACCTATATCCTCCACCATGGTTCTACGTCCCTATCTAGCAACCTATTTCCTCCACCCTGGTCCTACGTCCTTATCTAGTAACCTATATCCTCCACCCCGATCCTATTTCGTTATCTAGCAACTTATATCCTCCAACCTGGTTCTACGTCCCTATCTAGCAACCTATATCCTCCACCCCTGTCCTACTTCCCTATCTAGCAATCCATATCCTCCAACCTGGTTCTACGCCCCTATCTAGTAACCTATATACTCCACCCTGGTCCTACTTCCCTATCTAGCAATCTATATCCTCCACCTCGGTTCTACTTCCCTATCTAGCAACTTGTATCCTCCACCCTGGTCCTACGTCCCTATCCTTATCCCTAGTCCTACTTGCTAATCTAGCAACCTATATCCCCCAGCCCGGTCCTACTTCCCTATCTAGCAATCTATATCCTCCACCTCGGTTCTACTTCCCTATCTAGCAACTTATATCCTCCACCCTGGCCCTACGTCCCTATCCTTATCCCTGGTCCTACTTGCCAATCTAGCAACTTATATCCTCCACCCTGGTCCTACTTGCCTATCTAGCAACTTATATCCTCCACCCTGGCCCTATGTCCCTATCCTTATCCCTGGTCCTACTTGCCAATCTAGCAACCTATATCCCCCAGCCCGGTCCTACTTCCCTATCTAGCAATATAAATCTACGATAAATAGTAACTGGCTATTTAGTTGAGATATTAAAAAAAAAAAATTTAATATAACTAGTTCATAATTGTCTACTGACCAATTATTTATGTTTTTATCTATAAGAATTTAAAAAAATTAAATTACCCCAATGAAACACATTCTCAAAATAAAATCAAAATAGTAACATAAAGTATTATTAAACACCATTAGAATCTTACAACCCAAGGTAGGGCTCCAGGTTCCTCGGACCGCTTCATGCAATGACATATTTAGGTTCCTCAAAATACAAATTTATTATATTTTCCTAAACAAGTTTAGTCATATTTAAAAAAATAATATAAAATGGACAAAAACTAAACCCAACACGAAAAAATATATTACGAAATCAAGTATATAAGATGTATTATATGTAATATTTTTTTACGTTTATTATATTTCTTAATATTATTATTATTTATTTATTAGGAGATGTCTAATTAAGAGATAATGTGCCTGGAGAATGACGATTTAAGTACGCTATAACAAGTATGAAGTGTATAACTATTTCCAAAATCAACAAAATATATTATAAATAATAATGTTATATTCCTGAGGATGGTTATTATGTTCAGAAACGAGTTTGCACATTTTAGTAAATTCATGATTTATTTCCACTTACAATTTAAAAATTAGGTCTCAGGACATAAGTAGGATTTCGTGTCTTTTAGTAGTCGTGTTACACTGGGGTTCGACTAGTTGGTTCATCTAGTTCAGGGCTCTTAAAAGTCGTGTTACACTAGGGTTTGTCTAGTACAGATTTTGTAGCAGCCATGTCATACTGTGGTTCGTCTAGTTCATGGCTCTTAGTGGTCATGTTATTTCTGGGGTTCGTCTGATTCATGTCTCTTAGTGGTCATAATATACAAGGTCTTCTGTAGTTCATTTGAATTAGTAGTCATGCTAAACTGGAGTTCGTCTAGTTCATGTCTCTAAGCAGTCATGTTATACAGGAGTTCGTCTAGTTCATGTCTCTAAGCAGTCATGTTATACAGGAGTTCGTCTGATTCATGTCTCTTAGTGGTAATGTTATAACGGGGTTCGTCTAGCTCATATCTCTTAGATGTCATGTTAAATTGGGATTTGTCTAGTTCAAGTCTCTTAGTAGTCATGATACACTGTGGTTCGTATAGTTCTGGTTTCTTATGATCATGTTAAACTAGGATTCGTCTTGTTCATGTCTCTTAGTAGTGATGTTATTAGGCTGGTGTTCTGATTACAATCACTACTCAAGCCTGCCTAATATTATTTCATACATGAATATATGTGGGTGCTTACCAGTTTTGTCAAGTGTGATAAGTCTTATCTGCAAATCATTTAGAGAGTCAGTTAATCCCTGAAACAAAAGAAAAATCGCTATTAGAATTACATGGTTTAGAACATTTAGAGGTTATACAATTGCGACAATAACGGGAAAAAACGTATATATCCGACCGTAAGTGTAAAGTATATACGTAGTAAAGTTATAATAAGATAACATTGGATTCTCCCACATACTCTTCACACTAACGGTATAGGCCTATCCGGTGTAAAGTAATAATAAGACAACATGAGATTCTCCTACGTATTCTTTACACTAACGGTATAGGCCAAAACGTAGAAAAGGTATAAAAAAATAACATGGGATTCCCCCACATTATCTTCACACTAGCGGTATAGACATAAACTTAGTAAAGTTAAAATAAGATAACATGACATTTTCCCACATATTCTTCACACTAACGGTATAGGCATATACGTAGTAACGTTACAATAGGATAACATGAGATTCTCCTACATATTCTTTACACTAACGGTATAGGCCAAAACGTAGAAAAGGTATAGGAAAATAACACGGGATTCCCCCACATTATCTTCACACTAGCGGTATAGACATAAACTTAGTAAAGTTAAAATAAGATAACATGACATTTTCCCACATATTCTTCAAACTAACGGTATAGGCCTATACGTAGTAAAGTTATAAAAAAAAAACATGAGATTCTCCCAACATATTCTTCACACTAACGGTATAGGTCTATACGTAATAAAGTTATAATAAGATAACGTTGGATTCTCTAACATATTCTTCTCACTAACGGTATAGGCATATACGTAGTAAAGTTATAATAAGATAACATAAGATTCTTACAAATATTCTTCACACTAACGGTATAGGCCTATACGTAGTAAAGTTATAAAAAGATACCATGACATTCTCCCACATATTCTTCACACTAACGGTATAGGCATATACGTAGTAAAGTTATAATAAGATAACATGTGATTCTTCCACATATTCTTCACACTAACGGTATAGACCTATACGTAGTAAAGTTATAAAACGATAACATGAGATTCTCCCACATATTCTCCACACTAACGGTATAGGCCAACACGGAGAAAAGGTATAGGAAGATAACATGGGATTCTCCCAAATATTCTTCACAATAACGGTATAGGCCTATACGTAGTAAAGTTATAAAAAGATAACATGAGATTCTCCCACATATTCTTCAAACTAACGGTATAGGCATATACGTAGTAAAGTTATAATAAGATAACATAAGATTCTTACAAATATTCTTCACACTAACGGTATAGGCATATACGTAGTAAAGTTATAATAAGATAACATGAGATTCTTCCACATATTCTTCACACTAACGGTATAGGCATATACGTAGTAAAATTATAAAAAGATAACATGAGACCCTCCCACATATTCTTCACAATAACGGTATAGGACTATACGTAGTAAAGTTAAAAAAAGATACCATGACATTTTCCCACATATTCTTCACACTAACGGTATAGGCCTATACGTAGTAAAGTTATAAAAAGATAACATGAGATTCTCCCACATATTCTTCAAACTAACGGTATAGGCATATACGTAGTAAAGTTATAATAAGATAACATAAGATTCTTACAAATATTCTTCACACTAACGGTATAGGCATATACGTAGTAAAGTTATAATAAGATAACATGAGATTCTTCCACATATTCTTCACACTAACGGTATAGGCATATACGTAGTAAAATTATAAAAAGATAACATGAGACCCTCCCACATATTCTTCACAATAACGGTATAGGACTATACGTAGTAAAGTTAAAAAAAGATACCATGACATTTTCCCACATATTCTTCACACTAACGGTATAGGCCTATACGTAGTAAAGTTATAAAAAGATAACATGAGAATCTCCCACATATTCTTCACACTAACGGTATAGGCCAAAACGTAGAAAAGGTATAGGAAGATAACATGGGACTCTCCCACATATTCTTCACATCAACTGTATAGGTCTATACGTAGTAAAGTTATAATAAGATAACATTGGATTCTCTCGCACTTTCTTCTCACTACGGTAGAGGTCTATACGTAGTAAAGATATAATAAGATAACATGGGACTCTCCCACATATTCTTCACATCAACTGTATAGGTCTATACGTAGTAAAGTTATAATGAGATAACATAGGATTCTCCCACATATTCTTCACATTAACGGTATAGGTCTATACGAAGTAAAATTAAAAAAAGATAACATTGGATTCTCTCGAACATTCTTCTCACTACGGTATAGGTCTATACGTAGTAAAGTTATAAAAAGATACCATGACATTCTCCCACATATTCTTCACACTAACGGTATAGGCTTATACGTAGTAAAGTTATAATGAGATAACATGCGATTCTTCCACATATTCTTCACACTAACGGTATAGGCCTATACGTAGTAAAGTTATAAAACGATAACATGAGATTCTCCCACATATTCTCCACACTAAAGGTATAGGCCAACACGTAGAAAAGGTATAGGAAGATAACATGGGATTCTATCACATATTCTTCACACTAACGGTATAGGCCTATACGTAGTAAAGGTATAAAAAGATAACATGAGATTCTCCCACATATTCTTCACACTAACGGTATAGGCCTATACGTAGTAAAGCTATAAAAAGATAACATGAGATTCTCAAACATATTCTTCACACTAACGGTTTAGGCAATATACGTAGTAAAGTTTTAACACGATAACATGAGATTCTTCCACATATTCTTCACAATAAGGGTATAGGTCTATACGTAGTAAAGTTATATTAAGATACCATGAGATTCTTCCACATATTCTTCACACTAACGGTATAGTCCTATACGTAGCAAAGTTAAAAAAAGATACCATGACATTCACCCACATATTCTTCACACTAACTGTATAGGCCAAAACGTAGAAAACGTATAGGAAGATAACATGGGATTCTCCCACCTATTCTTCACATCAACAGTATAGGTCTATACGTTGTAAAGTTATAATAAGATAACATTGGATTCTCTCGCACATTCTTCTCACTACGGTAGAGGTCTATACGTAGTAAAGATGTAATAAGATAACATGGGATTCGCCCACATATTTTTCAGATTAATGGTATAGGTCTATACGTAGTTATGTTAAAATAAGATAACATAGGATTCTCTAGCACATTCTTCTCACTAAAGTATTGGTCAATAAGTAGTAATGTTATAATAAGATAACATGGGATTCTACCACATATTCTTCACACTAACGGTATAGGCCTATACGTAGTAAAGTTATAAAAAGATAACATGAGATTTTCCCACATATTCTTCACAATAACGGAATAGGTCTAAACGTAGTAAGTTATAATAAGATAACATAAGGTTCTTACACATATTCTTCAAACTAACGGTATAGGCTTATACGTAGTAAAGTTATAATAAGATAACATGCGATTCTTACACATATTCTTCACACTAACGGTATAGGCCTATACGTAGTAAAGTTATAAAACGATAACATGAGATTCTCCCACATATTCTCCACACTAAAGGTATAGGCCAACACGTAGAAAAGGTATAGGAAGATAACATGGGATTCACCCACATATTCTTCACACTAACTGTATAGGCCTATACGTAGTAAAGGTATAAAAAGATAACATGAGATTCTCCCACATATTCTTCACACTAACGGTATAGGCCTATACGTAGTAAAGCTATAAAAAGATAACATGAGATTCTCAAACATATTCTTCACACTAACGGTTTAGGCAATATACGTAGTAAAGTTTTAACACGATAACATGAGATTCTTCCACATATTTTTCACACTAACGGTATAGGCCTATACGTAGTATAATTATAAAAAGATAACTTGAGATTCTCCCACATATTCTTCACAATAAGGGTATAGGTCTATACGTAGTAAAGTTATATTAAGATACCATGAGATTCTTCCACATATTCTTCACACTAACGGTATAGTCCTATACGTAGCAAAGTTAAAAAAAGATACCATGACATTCACCCACATATTCTTCACACTAACTGTATAGGCCAAAACGTAGAAAACGTATAGGAAGATAACATGGGATTCTCCCACCTATTCTTCACATCAACAGTATAGGTCTATACGTTGTAAAGTTATAATAAGATACCATTGGATTCTCTTGCACATTCTTCTCACTACGGTAGAGGTCTATACGTAGTAAAGATGTAATAAGATAACATGGGATTCGCCCACATATTTTTCAGATTAATGGTATAGGTCTATACGTAGTTATGTTAAAATAAGATAACATAGGATTCTCTAGCACATTCTTCTCACTAAAGTATTGGTCAATAAGTAGTAATGTTATAATAAGATAACATGGGATTCTACCACATATTCTTCACACTAACGGTATAGGCCTATACGTAGTAAAGTTATAAAAAGATAACATGAGATTTTCCCACATATTCTTCACAATAACGGAATAGGTCTATACGTAGTAAAGTTATAATAAGATAACATAAGGTTCTTACACATATTCTTCACACTAACGGTTTAGGCATACACGTAGTAAAGTTATAAAAAGATACCATGACATTCTCCCACATATTCTTCACACTAACGGTATACGCATATACGTAGCAAAGTTAAAAAAAGATACCATGACATTCACCCACATATTCTTCACACTAACGGTATAGGCCTATACGTAGTAAAGTTATAAAAAGATAACATGAGAATCTCCCACATATTCTTCACACTAACGGTATAGGCCAAAACGTAGAAAAGGTATAGGAAGATAACATGGGATTCTCCCACATATTCTTCACATCAACAGTATAGGTCTATTCGTTTTAAACCTATAATAAGATACTATTGGATTCTCTCGCACATTCTTCTCACTACGGTAGAGGTCTGTACGTAGTAAAGATGTAATAAGATAACATGGGATTCGCCCACTTATTATTCAGATTAATGGTATACGTCTATACGTAGTAATGTTAAAATAAGATAACATGGGATTCTCCCACATATTCTTCACACTAACGGTATAGGCCTATACGTAGTAAAGTTATAAAAAGATAACATGAGATTCTCCCACATATTCTTCACACTAACGGTATAGGCCTATACGTAGTAAAGCTATAAAAAGATAACATGAGATTCTCAAACATATTCTTCAAAATAACGGTATAGGTCTATACGTAGTAAAGTTATAACAAGATAACATTGGATTCTCTCGCACATTGTTCTCACTACGGTATAGGTCTATACGTAATAAACTTAAAATAAGATAACATTGGATTCTCTCGCACATTGTTCTCACTACGGTATAGGTCTATACGTAATAAACTTAAAATAAGATAACATTGGATTCTCTCGCACATTGTTCTCACTACGGTATAGGTCTATACGTAATAAACTTAAAATAAGATAACATTGGATTCTCTCGCACATTGTTCTCACTACGGTATAGGTCTATACGTAATAAACTTAAAATAAGATAACATTGGATTCTCTCGCACATTGTTCTCACTACGGTATAGGTCTATACGTAATAAACTTAAAATAAGATAACATTGGATTCTCTCGCACATTGTTCTCACTACGGTATAGGTCTATACGTAATAAACTTAAAATAAGATAACATTGGATTCTCTCGCACATTGTTCTCACTACGGTATAGGTCTATACGTAATAAACTTAAAATAAGATAACATTGGATTCTCTCGCACATTGTTCTCACTACGGTATAGGTCTATACGTAATAAACTTAAAATAAGATAACATTGGATTCTCTCGCACATTGTTCTCACTACGGTATAGGTCTATACGTAATAAACTTAAAATAAGATAACATTGGATTCTCTCGCACATTCGTCTCACTACGGTATAGGTCTATACGTAGTAAAGTTAAAATAAGATAACATTGGATTCTCTCGCACATTCTTGTCACTACGGTATAGGTCTATGCGTAGTAAAGTTAAAATAAGATAACGTTGGATTCCCTCGCACATTCTTCTCACTTCTGTATAGGTCTATACGTAGTAAAGTTATAACAAGATACCATGGGATTCCCTCACATATTCTTCAGATTAACGGTATAGGTCTATACGTAGTAAAGTTAAAATAGGATACCTTTGGATTCTCTCGCACATTCTTCTCACTACGGTATAGGTCTATACGTAGTAAATTTATAATAGGATAACATTTGATTCTCCCACATATTCTTCACATTAACGGTATAGGTCTATACGAAGTAAAATTAAAAAAAGATAACATGGGATTCTCTCGCTCATTGTTCTCACTACGGTATAGGTCTATAAGTAGTAAATTTATAATAGGATATCATTTGATTCTCCCACATATTACTCACATTAACGGTATAGGTCTATACGTAGTATAGTTATAATAAGATAACATGGCATTCCCCCACATATTCTTCACATTAACGGTATAGGTCTATACGTAGTAAAATAACATCGGATTACATTGGATTCTCTTTCACAATCTTCTCACTACGGTATAGGACTATACGTAGTAAAGTTATAATAAGATAACACAGGATTCTCTCGCACATTCTTCTCACTACGGTATAGCTTTATACGTAGTAAAGTTATAATAAGATAACATGGGATTCCCCTACATATTTCTCAGATAACGGGTATAGGTCTATACGTAGTAAAGTTATAATAAGATAACATTGGATTCTCTCGCACATTCGTCTCACTACGGTATAGGTCTATATGTAGTAAATTTATAATAGGATATCATTTGATTCTTCCACATATTATTCACATTAACGGTATAGGTCTATACGTAGTGGTTAAAATAAGAGAACATTGGATTCTCTCGAACATTCTTCTCACTACGGTATAGGTCTATACGTAGTAAAGTTAGAATAAGATAACATTGGATTCCCTAGAACATTCTTCTCACTTCTGTATAGGTCTATACGTTTTAAAGTTATAATAAGACAACATGGCATTCCCCCACATATTCTTCACATTAACGGTATAGGCCTATACGTAGTAAAGTTAAAATAAGATAACAATTGATTCTCTCGCACATTCTTCTCACTACGGTATAGGTCTAAACATAATAAAGTTAAAAAAAGATAACATGGCATTTCCCCACATATTCTTCACATTAACGGTATAGGCCTATACGTAGTAAAGTTAAAATAAGATAACATTGGATTCCCTCTGACATTCTTCTCACTACGGTATAGGTCTATACGTTTTAAAGATATAATAAGATAACATGGCATTCCCCCACATATTCTTCAGATTAACGGTATAGGTCCATAACTAGTAAAGTTAAAATTAGATAACAATGGATTCTCTCGCACATTCTTCTCACTTCTGTATAGGCCTATACGTAGTAAAGTTATAATAAGATAACA
The DNA here is from genome assembly GCA_036971475.1 of Prosapia bicincta. NCBI lineage: Eukaryota > Metazoa > Arthropoda > Insecta > Hemiptera > Cercopidae > Prosapia > Prosapia bicincta. Next base: position 110,741,025 of record JBAIZL010000006.1, read on the forward strand.
TTGGATTCTCTCGCACATTCGTCTCTCTACGGTATAGGTCTATTCGTAGTAAAGTTATAATAGGATATCATTTGATTCTCCCACATATTACTCACATTAACGGTATAGGTCTATACGTAGTAAAGTTATAATAAGATAACATGGGATTCCCCCACATATTCCTCAGATAACCCGTATAGGTCTAAATGTAGTAAAGTTAAAATAAGATAACATGGGATTCCCCCACATATTCTTCAGATTAACGGTATAGGTCTATAACTAGTAAAGTTAAAATTAGATAACAATGGATTCTCTCGCACATTCTTCTCACTTCTGTATAGGCCTATACGTAGTAAAGTTATAATAAGATAACAATGGATTCTCTCGCACATTCTTCTCACTACGGTATAGGTCTAAACATAATAAAGTTAAAATAAGATAACATAGGATTCCCCCACATATTCTTCAGATTAACGGTATGGGTCTATACGTAGTAAAGTCAAAATAAGATAACATCGGATTCTCTCGCACATTTTCCTCACTTCTGTATAGGTCTATACGTAGTAAAGTCAAAATAAGATAACATCGGATTCTCTCGCACATTCTTCTCACTACGGTATAGGTCTATGCGTAGTAAAGTTATAATAAGATACCATGGAATTACCGTCGATATTCTTCAAGATTACGGTATATGTCTATACGTTTTAAAGTTATAATAAGTTAACATGGGATTCCCGAACATATTCTTCAGATTAGCGGTATAGGTCTTTAAGTAGTAAAGTTAAAATAAGACAACATTGGATTCTCTCGCACATTCTTCTCACTACGGTATAGGTCTATTCGTAGTAAAGTTATAATAAGACAACATTGGATTCTCTCGCACATTCTTCTCACTACGGTATAGGTCTATACGTAGTAAAGTTATATTAAGATAACATGGGATTCACCCACATATTCCTCAGATAACCGGTATAGGTCTATGCGTAGTAAAGTTAAAATAAGATAACATCGGATTCTCTCGCACATTTTCCTCACTTCTGTATAGGTCTATACGTAGTAAAGTCAAAATAAGATAACATCGGATTCTCTCGCACATTCTTCTCACTACGGTATAGGTCTATGCGTAGTAAAGTTATAATAAGATACCATGGAATTACCGTCGATATTCTTCAAGATTACGGTATATGTCTATACGTTTTAAAGTTATAATAAGTTAACATGGGATTCCCGAACATATTCTTCAGATTAGCGGTATAGGTCTTTAAGTAGTAAAGTTAAAATAAGATAACATTGGATTCTCTCGCACATTCTTCTCACTACGGTATAGGTCTATTCGTAGTAAAGTTATAATAAGACAACATTGGATTCTCTCGCACATTCTTCTCACTACGGTATAGGTCTAAACATAATAAAGTTAAAATAAGATAACATAGGATTCCCCCACATATTCTTCAGATTAACGGTATGGGTCTATACGTAGTAAAGTCAAAATAAGATAACATCGGATTCTCTCGCACATTTTCCTCACTTCTGTATAGGTCTATACGTAGTAAAGTCAAAATAAGATAACATCGGATTCTCTCGCACATTCTTCTCACTACGGTATAGGTCTATGCGTAGTAAAGTTATAATAAGATACCATGGAATTACCGTCGATATTCTTCAAGATTACGGTATATGTCTATACGTTTTAAAGTTATAATAAGTTAACATGGGATTCCCGAACATATTCTTCAGATTAGCGGTATAGGTCTTTAAGTAGTAAAGTTAAAATAAGACAACATTGGATTCTCTCGCACATTCTTCTCACTACGGTATAGGTCTATACGTAGTAAAGTTATAATAAGATAACAATGGATTCTCTCGCACATTCTTCTCACTACGGTATAGGTCTATACGTAGTAAAGTTATAATAAGATAACAATGGATTCTCTCGCACATTCTTCTCACTACGGTATAGGTCTAAACATAATAAAGTTAAAATAAGATAACATTGGATTCTCTCGCACATTCTTCTCACTACGGTATAGGTCTAAACATAATAAAGTTATAATAAGATAACAATGGATTCTCTCGCACATTCTTCTCACTACGGTGTAGGTCTATACGTAGTAAAGTTATAATAAGATAACAATGGATTCTCTCGCACATTCTTCTCACTACGGTATAGGTCTAAACATAATAAAGTTATAATAAGATAACAATGGATTCTCTCGCACATTCTTCTCACTACGGTATAGGTCTAAACATAATAAAGTTAAAATAAGATAACATTGGATTCTCTCGCACATTCTTCTCACTACGGTATAGGTCTAAACATAATAAAGTTATAATAAGATAACAATGGATTCTCTCGCACATTCTTCTCACTACGGTATAGGTCTATACGTAGTAAAGTTATAATAAGATAACAATGGATTCTCTCGCACATTCTTCTCACTACGGTATAGGTCTAAACATAATAAAGTTATAATAAGATAACATTGGATTCTCTCGCACATTCTTCTCACTACGGTATAGGTCTAAACATAATAAAGTTATAATAAGATAACAATGGATTCTCTCGCACATTCTTCTCACTACGGTATAGGTCTATACGTAGTAAAGTTATAATAAGATAACAATGGATTCTCTCGCACATTCTTCTCACTACGGTATAGGTCTAAACATAATAAAGTTATAATAAGATAACAATGGATTCTCTCGCACATTCTTCTCACTACGGTATAGGTCTAAACATAATAAAGTTAAAATAAGATAACATTGGATTCTCTCGCACATTCTTCTCACTACGGTATAGGTCTAAACATAATAAAGTTATAATAAGATAACAATGGATTCTCTCGCACATTCTTCTCACTACGGTATAGGTCTATACGTAGTAAAGTTATAATAAGATAACAATGGATTCTCTCGCACATTCTTCTCACTACGGTATAGGTCTAAACATAATAAAGTTATAATAAGATAACATTGGATTCTCTCGCACATTCTTCTCACTACGGTATAGGTCTAAACATAATAAAGTTATAATAAGATAACAATGGATTCTCTCGCACATTCTTCTCACTACGGTATAGGTCTATACGTAGTAAAGTTATAATAAGATAACAATGGATTCTCTCGCACATTCTTCTCACTACGGTATAGGTCTAAACATAATAAAGTTATAATAAGATAACAATGGATTCTCTCGCACATTCTTCTCACTACGGTATAGGTCTAAACATAATAAAGTTAAAATAAGATAACATTGGATTCTCTCGCACATTCTTCTCACTACGGTATAGGTCTAAACATAATAAAGTTATAATAAGATAACAATGGATTCTCTCGCACATTCTTCTCACTACGGTATAGGTCTATACGTAGTAAAGTTATAATAAGATAACAATGGATTCTCTCGCACATTCTTCTCACTACGGTATAGGTCTAAACATAATAAAGTTATAATAAGATAACATTGGATTCTCTCGCACATTCTTCTCACTACGGTATAGGTCTAAACATAATAAAGTTATAATAAGATAACAATGGATTCTCTCGCACATTCTTCTCACTACGGTATAGGTCTAAACATAATAAAGTTATAATAAGATAACAATGGATTCTCTCGCACATTCTTCTCACTACGGTATAGGTCTAAACATAATAAAGTTAAAATAAGATAACATTGGATTCTCTCGCACATTCTTCTCACTACGGTATAGGTCTAAACATAATAAAGTTATAATAAGATAACAATGGATTCTCTCGCACATTCTTCTCACTACGGTGTAGGTCTATACGTAGTAAAGTTATAATAAGATAACAATGGATTCTCTCGCACATTCTTCTCACTACGGTATAGGTCTAAACATAATAAAGTTATAATAAGATAACAATGGATTCTCTCGCACATTCTTCTCACTACGGTATAGGTCTAAACATAATAAAGTTAAAATAAGATAACATTGGATTCTCTCGCACATTCTTCTCACTACGGTATAGGTCTAAACATAATAAAGTTATAATAAGATAACAATGGATTCTCTCGCACATTCTTCTCACTACGGTATAGGTCTATACGTAGTAAAGTTATAATAAGATAACAATGGATTCTCTCGCACATTCTTCTCACTACGGTATAGGTCTATACGTAGTAAAGTTATAATAAGATAACAATGGATTCTCTCGCACATTCTTCTCACTACGGTATAGGTCTTTAAGTAGTAAAGTTAAAATAAGACAACATTGGATTCTCTCGCACATTCTTCTCACTACGGTATAGGTCTATTCGTAGTAAAGTTATAATAAGACAACATTGGATTCTCTCGCACATTCTTCTCACTACGGTATAGGTCTATACGTAGTAAAGTTATATTAAGATAACATGGGATTCACCCACATATTCCTCAGATAACCGGTATAGGTCTATGCGTAGTAAAGTTAAAATAAGATAACATCGGATTCTCTCGCACATTTTCCTCACTTCTGTATAGGTCTATACGTAGTAAAGTCAAAATAAGATAACATCGGATTCTCTCGCACATTCTTCTCACTACGGTATAGGTCTATGCGTAGTAAAGTTATAATAAGATACCATGGAATTACCGTCGATATTCTTCAAGATTACGGTATATGTCTATACGTTTTAAAGTTATAATAAGTTAACATGGGATTCCCGAACATATTCTTCAGATTAGCGGTATAGGTCTTTAAGTAGTAAAGTTAAAATAAGATAACATTGGATTCTCTCGCACATTCTTCTCACTACGGTATAGGTCTATTCGTAGTAAAGTTATAATAAGACAACATTGGATTCTCTCGCACATTCTTCTCACTACGGTATAGGTCTATACGTAGTAAAGTTATATTAAGATAACATGGGATTCACCCACATATTCCTCAGATAACCGGTATAGGTCTATGCGTAGTAAAGTTAAAATAAGATAAATTGGATTCTCTCGCACATTCTTTTCACTTCTGTATAGGTCTATACGTAGTAAAGTTATAATAAGATAACATGAGATTCCCCCACATATACTTCACATTACCGGTATAGGTCTATACCTAGTAAAGTTAAAATAAGATAACATTGTATTCTCTCGCACATTTTTCTCACTTCTGTATAGGTCTATACATAGTAAAGTTATACCAAGATAACATGGGATTTCCAGACATATTCTTCAGATTAGCGGTATAGGTCTATACGTAGTAAAGTTAGAATAGGATAACATTGGATTCTCTCGCACATTCTTCTCACTACGGTATAGGTCTATACATAGTAAAGTCAGAATAGGATAACATTGGATTCTCTCGCACATTCTTTTCACTTCTGTATAGGTCTATACGTAGTAAAGTTAAAATAAGAAAACATTGTATTCTCTCGCACATTTTTCTCACTTCTGTATAGGTCTATACATAGTAAAGTTATACCAAGATAACATGGGATTTCCAGACATATTCTTCAGATTAGCGGTATAGGTCTATACGTAGTAAAGTTAGAATAGGATAACACTGGATTCTCTCGCACATTCTTTTCACTTCTGTATAGGTCTATACGTAGTAAAGTTATAATAAGATAACATGAGATTCCCCCACATATACTTCACATTACCGGTATAGGTCTATACCTAGTAAAGTTAAAATAAGATAACATTGTATTCTCTCGCACATTTTTCTCACTTCTGTATAGGTCTATACATAGTAAAGTTATACCAAGATAACATGGGATTTCCAGACATATTCTTCAGATTAGCGGTATAGGTCTATACGTAGTAAAGTTAGAATAGGATAACATTGGATTCTCTCGCACATTCTTCTCACTACGGTATAGGTCTATACATAGTAAAGTCAGAATAGGATAACATTGGATTCTCTCGCACATTCTTTTCAATTCTGTATAGGTCTATACGTAGTAAAGTTATAATAAGATAACATGAGATTCCCCCACATATACTTCACATTACCGGTATAGGTCTATACCTAGTAAAGTTAAAATAAGATAACATTGTATTCTCTCGCACATTTTTCTCACTTCTGTATAGGTCTATACATAGTAAAGTTATACCAAGATAACATGGGATTTCCAGACATATTCTTCAGATTAGCGGTATAGGTCTATACGTAGTAAAGTTAGAATAGGATAACACTGGATTCTCTCGCACATTCTTTTCACTTCTGTATAGGTCTATACGTAGTAAAGTTATAATAAGATAACATGAGATTCCCCCACATATACTTCACATTACCGGTATAGGTCTATACCTAGTAAAGTTAAAATAAGATAACATTGTATTCTCTCGCACATTTTTCTCACTTCTGTATAGGTCTATACATAGTAAAGTTATACCAAGATAACATGGGATTTCCAGACATATTCTTCAGATTAGCGGTATAGGTCTATACGTAGTAAAGTTAGAATAGGATAACATTGGATTCTCTCGCACATTCTTCTCACTACGGTATAGGTCTATACATAGTAAAGTCAGAATAGGATAACATTGGATTCTCTCGCACATTCTTCTCACTACGGTATAGGTCTATACGTAGTAAAGTTAGAATAGGATAACATTGGATTCTCTCGAACATTCTTCTCACTACGGTATAGGTCTATACGTAGTAAAGATATAATAAGATAACATGGGATTCTCCCACATATTCTTCCCACTATCGGTATAGGCCTATACGTAGTAAAGTTACAATAAGATAACATTATATTCTCCAACATATTCGTTACACTAATGAAAGAGGTCTATACGTATTAAAGTTATAATAAGATAACATGGGATTCTCCCACATATTTTTTATACTATAGATATAGGTCTAAACGTAGTAAAGTTGTAATAAGATAACATTGGATTCTCCCACATAATGTTCTCACTAACGGTATAAGTTTATACACAGTGAAGTTATAATTATATAACATTGGATTCTCCAAAATATTCTTCACATTAACGATATAGGCCATTACGTAGTAAAGTTATAAGATAACATGGGATTCTGCCACATATTCTTTATACTAACGATATAGGTCCATACGTAGTAAAGTTATAACAAGATAACATGGGGTTCTGCCACATATTCTTTATACTAACGATATAGGTCCATACGTAGTAAAGTTATAACAAAATAACATGGGGTTCTCGAACATATTTTTCTCACTTACGGTATAGGCCTTTACGAACTACAGTTGTAATAAGATAACATTGGATTCTCCCACATATTCTTTACACTAACGATATAGGGCTATACGTAGTAAAGGTATGATACAGTAACATATGGTCCTCCCTAATATTGTTCGCAATATCTGTATAGGTCTATACGTCGTACAGTTATAATAAGTTGACATGGGATTCTCCCACATATTCTTTACACTAACGATATAGGGCTATACGTAGTAAAGGTATGATACAGTAACATATGGTCCTCCTTAATATTGTTCGCAATATCTGTATAGGTCTATACGTCGTACAGTTATAATAAGTTGACATGGGATTCTCCCACATATTCTTTACACTAACGATATAGGGCTATACGTAGTAAAGGTATAATACAGTAACATATGGTCCTCCCTAATATTGTTCGCAATATCTGTATAGGTCTATACGTCGTACAGTTATAATAAGTTGACATGGGATTCTCCCACATATTCTTTACACTAATGATATAGGGCTATACGTAGTAATGGTATAATACAGTAACATATGGTCCTCCCTAATATTGTTCGCAATATCTGTATAGGTCTATACGTCGTACAGTTATAATAAGTTGACATGGGATTCTCCCACATATTCTTTACACTAACGATATAGGGCTATACGTAGTAAAGGTATAATACAGTTACATATGGTCCTCCCTAATATTGTTCGCAATATCTGTATAGATCTATACGTCGTACAGTTATAATAAGTTGACATGGGCTTCTCCCACATATTCTTTACACTAACGATATAGGTCTATAAGTAGTATAGTTATAATACAGTAACATAGAATTCTCCCAAATATTCTTTACACTATAGGTATAGGTCTATACGTAGTAAAGTTGTAATAAGATAACATGAGATTCTCCCACATATTCTTCACATTAATGGTATAGGCCTATAAGTAGTAAAGTTATAATAAGATACCATAAGGTTCTTACACATATTCTTCACACTAACGGTATAGGCCTACACATAGTAAAGGTATAAAAAGATACCATGTCATTCACCCACATATTCTTCACACTAACGGTATAGGCCTATACGTAGTAAAGTTATAAAAAGATAACATGAGAATCTCCCACATATTCTTCACACTAACGGTATAGGAATATACGTAGTAAAGTTATAAAAAGATAACATGGGATTTTCCCACATATTCTTCACATCAACAGTATAGGTCTATTCGTTGTAAAATTATAATAAGATAACATTGGATTCTCTCGCACATTCTTCTCACTACGGTAGAGGTTTATACGTAGTAAAGATGTAATAAGATAACATGGGATTCGCCCACATATTATTCAGATTAATGATATAGGTCTATACGTAGTAATGTTAAAATAAGATAACATGGGATTCTCCCACATATTCTTCACACTAACGGTATAGGCCTATACGTAGTAAAGTTATAAAAAGATAACATGAGATTCTCCCACATATTCTTCACACTAACGGTATAGGCCTATACGTAGTAAAGCTATAAAAAGATAACATGAGATTCTCAAACATATTCTTCACACTAACGGTTTAGGCAATATACGTAGTAAAGTTTTAAAACGATAACATGAGATTCTTCCACATATTTTTCACAATAACCGTAAAGGCCTATACGTAGTAAAGTAAAATAAGATACCATAGGATTCTCTCGCACATTCTTCTCACTACGGTATAGGTCTATACGTAATAAACGTAAAATAAGATAACATTGGATTCTCTCGCACATTCTTCTCACTACGGTATAGGTCTATACATAGTAAAGTAAAATAAGATACCATTGGATTCTCTCGCACATTCTTCTCACTACGGTATAGGTCTATACGTAATAAACTTAAAATAAGATAACAATGGATTCTCTCGCACATTCTTCTCACTACGGTATAGGTCTATACGTAATAAACTTAAAATAAGATAACATTGGATTCTCTTGCACATTCTTCTCACTACGGTAGAGGTCTAATCGTAGTAAAGTTATAATATGATAACATGGGATTCCCTAACATATTAGTCAGATAACCGGTATAGGTCTATACGTAGTAAAGTAAAATAAGATACCATTAGATTCTCTCGCACATTCTTCTCACTACGGTATAGGTCTATACGTAATAAACTTAAAATAAGATAACAATGGATTCTCTCGCACATTCTTCTCACTACGGTATAGGACTATACGTAATAAACTTAAAATAAGATAACATTGGATTCTCTCGCACATTCTTCTCACTACGGTATAGGTCTATACGTAGTAAAGTAAAATAAGATACCATTGGATTCTCTCGCACATTCTTCTCACTACGGTATAGGTCTATACGTAATAAACTTAAAATAAGATAACAATGGATTCTCTCGCACATTCTTCTCACTACGGTATAGGTCTATACGTAATAAACTTAAAATAAGATAACATTGGATTCTCTCGCACATTCTTCTCACTACGGTAGAGGTCTAATCGTAGTAAAGTTATAATATGATAACATGGGATTCCCTAACATATTAGTCAGATAACCGGTATAGGTCTATACGTAGTAAAGTAAAATAAGATACCATTGGATTCTCTCGCACATTCTTCTCACTACGGTATAGGTCTATACGTAATAAACTTAAAATAAGATAACATTGGATTCTCTAGCACATTCTTCTCACTACGGTATAGGTCTATACGTAGTAAAGTAAAATAAGATACCATTGGATTCTCTCGCACATTCTTCTCACTACGGTATAGGTCTATACGTAATAAACTTAAAATAAGATAACATTGGATTCTCTCGCACATTCTTCTCACTACGGTATAGGTCTATACGTAGTAAAGTAAAATAAGATACCATTGGATTCTCTCGCACATTCTTCTCACTACGGTATAGGTCTATACGTAATAAACTTAAAATAAGATAACATTGGATTCTCTCGCACATTCTTCTCACTACGGTATAGGTCTATACGTAATAAACTTAAAATAAGATAACAATGGATTCTCTCGCACATTCTTCTCACTACGGTATAGGTCTATACGTAATAAACTTAAAATAAGATAACATTGGATTCTCTCGCACATTCTTCTCACTACGGTAGAGGTCTAATCGTAGTAAAGTTATAATATGATAACATGGGATTCCCTAACATATTAGTCAGATAACCGGTATAGGTCTATACGTAGTAAAGTAAAATAAGATACCATTGGATTCTCTCGCACATTCTTCTCACTACGGTATAGGTCTATACGTAATAAACTTAAAATAAGATAACATTGGATTCTCTCGCACATTCTTCTCACTACGGTATAGGTCTATACGTAGTAAAGTAAAATAAGATACCATTGGATTCTCTCGCACATTCTTCTCACTACGGTATAGGTCTATACGTAATAAACTTAAAATAAGATAACATTGGATTCTCTCGCACATTCTTCTCACTACGGTATAGGTCTATACGTAGTAAAGTAAAATAAGATACCATTGGATTCTCTCGCACATTCTTCTCACTACGGTATAGGTCTATACGTAATAAACTTAAAATAAGATACCATTGGATTCTCTCGCACATTCTTCTCACTACGGTATAGGTCTATACGTAATAAACTTAAAATAAGATAACATTGGATTCTCTCGCACATTCTTCTCACTACGGTATAGGTCTATACGTAGTAAAGTAAAATAAGATACCATTGGATTCTCTCGCACATTCTTCTCACTACGGTATAGGTCTATACGTAATAAACTTAAAATAAGATAACAATGGATTCTCTCGCACATTCTTCTCACTACGGTATAGGTCTATACGTAGTAAAGTAAAATAAGATAACATTGGATTCTCTCGCCCATTCGTCTCACTACGATATAGGTCTATACGTAGTAAAGTTAAAATAGGATACCATGGGATTCCCGCCGATATTCTTCAGATTAACGGTATAGGTCTATACGTAGTAAAGTTATAATAAGATAACTTTAGATTCTCTCGCACATTCTTCTCACTTCAGAATAGGTCTATACGTAGTAAAGTTATAATAGGATAACATGGGATTCTCTCGCACATTCTTCTCACTACGGTATAGGTCTATACGTAGTAAATTTATAATAGGATAACATTTGATTCTCCCACATATTCTTCACATTAACGGTATAGGTCTATACGAAGTAAAATTAAAAAAAGATAACATTGGATTCTCTCGCACGTTCTTCTCACTACGGTATAGGTCTATACGTAATAAACGTAAAATAAGATAACATTGGATTCTCTCGCACATTCTTCTCACTACAGTATAGGTCTATACGTAGTAAAGTTATAATAAGATAACATGGGATTCATCCACATATTCTTCAGATAACCGGTATAGGTCTATACGTAGTAAAGTTACAATAAGATACCATGGGATTTCCGCCGATATTCTTCAGTTTAAAGGTATAGGTCTATACGTAGTAAAGTTATAACAAGATACCATGGGATTCCCTCACATATTCTTCAGATTAACGGTATAGGTCTATACGTAGTAAAGTTAAAATAGGATAACTTTGGATTCTCTCGCACATTCTTCTCACTACGGTATAGGTCTATACGTAGTAAAGTTACAATAAGATAACATGGGACTCCCCCACATATTCTTAAGATAACCGGTGTAGGTCTATACGTAGTAAGGTTAAAATAAGAGAACTTTACATTTCTCGCACATTCTTTTCACTTCAGAATAGGTCTATACGTAGTAAAGTAATAACAGTATAACATGGGATTCTCTCCCACATTCTTCTCACTACGGTATAGGTCTATACGTAGAAAAGTTATAATAAGATAACATTGTATTCTCTCGCACATTTTTCTCACTTCGGTATAGGCCTATACGTAGTAAAGTTAAAATAAGATAACAATTGATTCTCTCGCACATTCTTCTTACTACGGTATAGGTCTAAACATAATAAAGTTAAAAAAAGATAACATGAGATTCCCCCACATATTCTTCAGATTAACGGTATAGGTCTATAACTAGTAATGTTAAAATTAGATAACAATGGATTCTCTCGCACATTCTTCTCACTACGGTATAGGTCTAAACATAATAAAGTTAAAATAAGATAACATAGGATTCCCCCACATATTCTTCAGATTACCGGTATGGGTCTATACGTAGTAAAGTCAAAATAAGATAACATCGGATTTGCTCACACATTCTTCTCACTACAGTATAGGTCTATGCGTAGTAAAGTTATAATAAGATACCATGGAATTACCGTCGATATTCTTCAAGATTACAGTATAGGTCTATACGTTTTAAAGTTATAATAAGTTAATATGGGATTCCCGAACATATTCTTCAGATTAGCGGTATATTTCTTTAAGTAGTAAAGATAAAATAAGACAACATTGGATTCTCTCGCACATTCTTCTCACTACGGTATAGGTCTATTCGTAGTAAAGTTATAATAAGACAACATTGGATTCTCTCGCACATTCTTCTCACTACGGTATAGGTCTATACGTAGTAAAGTTATATTAAGATACCATGGAATTACCGTCGATATTCTTCAAGATTACAGTATAGGTCTATACGTTTTAAAGTTATAATAAGTTAATATGGGATTCCCGAACATATTCTTCAGATTAGCGGTATATTTCTTTAAGTAGTAAAGATAAAATAAGACAACATTGGATTCTCTCGCACATTCTTCTCACTACGGTATAGGTCTATTCGTAGTAAAGTTATAATAAGACAACATTGGATTCTCTCGCACATTCTTCTCACTACGGTATAGGTCTATACGTAGTAAAGTTAGAATAGGATACCATGGGATTCCCCCACATATTCTTCAGGTTAACGGTGTAGGTCTATACGTAGTAAAGTTAAAATAGGATAACACTGGATTCTCTCGCACATTCTTCTCAATACGGTATAGGTCTATACGTAGTAAATTTTAAATAAGATAACATTGGATTCCCCCACATATTCTTTAGATAACCGGTTTGGGTCTATAGGTAGTAAAGTTAAAATAAGATAACTTTGGATTCTCTCGCACATTCTTCTCACTACAGTATAGGTTTATACGTAGTAAAGTTAAAATAAGATAACTTTGGATTCTCTCGCACATTCTTCTCACTACAGTATAGGTTTATACGTAGTAAAATTAAAATAAGATAACATTGGATTCTCTCGCACATTCTTCTCACTTCTGTATAGGTGTATACGCAGAAAGCTTATAATAAGATACCATGGGATTCCCGCCGATATTCTTCAGATTAACGGTTTAGGTCTATACGTAGTAAAGTTAAAATATGATAACGTATTGTTCTCTCGTACATTCTTCTCACTACGGTATAGGTCTATACGTAGTAAAGTTATATTAAGATAACATTGGATTCACCCACATATTCCTCAGATAACCGGTATAGGTCTATGCGTAGTAAAGTTAAAATAAGATAACATGAGATTCCCCCACATATACTTCACATTACCGGTATAGGTCTATACCTAGTAAAGATAAAATAAGATAACATTGTATTCTCTCGCACATTTTTCTCACTTCGGTATAGGTCTATACATAGTAAAGTTATAACAAGATAACATGGGATTCCCAGACATATTCTTCAGATTAACAGTATAGGTCTATGCGTAGTAAAGTTAAAATAAGATAACATGAGATTCCCCCACATATACTTCACATTACCGGTATAGGTCTATACCTAGTAAAGATAAAATAAGATAACATTGTATTCTCTCGCACATTTTTCTCACTTCTGTATAGGTCTATACATAGTAAAGTTATAACAAGATAACATGGGATTCCCAGACATATTCTTCAGATTAACAGTATAGGTCTATACGTAGTAAAGTTAGAATAGGATAACATTGGATTCTCTCGCACATTCTTCTCACTACGGTATAGGTCTATACGTAGTAAAGTTAGAATAGGATAACATTGGATTCTCTCGCACATTCTTCTCACTACGGTATAGGTCTATACGTAGTAAAGTTATAATAAGATAACATGGGATTCTCCCACATATTCTTCCCACTATCGGTATAGGCCTATACGTAGTAAAGTTACAATAAGATAACATTGGATTCTCCAACATATTCGTTACACCAATGAAAGAGGTCTATACGTAATAAAGTTATAATAAGATAACATGGGATTCTCCCACAAATTCTTTATACTATAGATATAGGTCTAAACGTAGTAAAGTTGTAATAAGATAACATTGGATTCTCCCACATAATGTTCTCACTAACGGTATAGGTTTATACACAGTGAAGTTATAATTATATAACATTGGATTCTCCAAAATATTCTTCACATTAACGATATAGGCCATTACGTAGTAAAGTTATAAGATAACATGGGATTCTGCCACATATTCTTTATACTAACGATATAGGTCCATACGTAGTAAAGTTATAACAAGATAACATGGGGTTCTCGAACATATTCCTCTCACTTACGGTATAGGCCTTTACGTACTACAGTTGTAATAAGATAACATTGGATTCTCCCACATATTCTTTACACTAACGATATAGGGCTATACGTAGTAAAGTTATAACAAGATAACATGGGATTCTGCCACATATTCTTTACACTAACGATATAGGGCTATACGTAGTAAAGTTATAAGATAACATGGGATTCTGCCACATATTCTTTATACTAACGATATAGGTCCATACGTAGTAAAGTTATAACAAGATAACATGGGATTCTGCCACATATTCTTTATACTAACGATATAGGTCCATACGTAGTAAAGTTATAACAAGATAACCTGGGGTTCTCGAACATATTCCTCTCACTTACGGTATAGGCCTTTACGTACTACAGTTGTAATAAGATAACATTGGATTCTCCCACATATTCTTTACACTAACGATATAGGGCTATACGTAGTAAAGGTATAATACAGTAACATATGGTCCTCCCTAATATTGTTCGCAATATCTGTATAGGTCTATACGTCGTACAGTTATAATAAGTTGACATGGGATTCTCCCACATATTCTTTACACTAACGATATAGGGCTATACGTAGTAAAGGTATGATACAGTAACATATGGTCCTCCCTAATATTGTTCGCAATATCTGTATAGGTCTATACGTCGTACAGTTATAATAAGTTGACATGGGATTCTCCCATATATTCTTTACACTAACGATATAGGTTTATAAGTAGTATAGTTATAATACAGTAACATAGAATTCTCCCACATATTCTTTACACTATAGGTATAGGTCCATACGTAGTAAAGTTATAACAAGATAACATGGGGTTCTCGAACATATTCCTCTCACTTACGGTATAGGCCTTTACGTACTACAGTAGTAATAAGATAACATTGGATTCTCCCACATATTCTTTACACTAACGATATAGGGCTATACGTAGTAAAGGTATGATACAGTAACATATGGTCCTCCCTAATATTGTTCGCAATATCTGTATAGGTCTATACGTCGTACAGTTATAATAAGTTGACATGGGTTTCTCCCACATATTCTTTACACTAACGATATAGGGCTATACGTAGTAAATGTATAATACAGTAACATATGGTCCTCCCTAATATTGTTCGCAATATCTGTATAGGTCTATACGTCGTACAGTTATAATAAGTTGACATGGGATTCTCCCACATATTCTTTATACTAACGATATAGAGCTATACGTAGTAAAGGTATGATACAGTAACATATGGTCCTCCCTAATATTGTTCGCAATATCTGTATAGGTCTATACGTCGTACAGTTATAATAAGTTGACATGGGATTCTCCCACATATTCTTTACACTAACGATATAGAGCTATACGTAGTAAAGGTATGATACAGTAACATATGGTCCTCCCTAATATTGTTCGCAATATCTGTATAGGTCTATACGTCGTACAGTTATAATACGTTGACATGGGATTCTCCCACATATTCTTTACACTAACGATATAGGGCTATACGTAGTAAAGGTATGATACAGTAACATATGGTCCTCCCTAATATTGTTCGCAACATCTGTATAGGTCTATACGTCGTACAGTTATAATAAGTTGACATGGGATTCTCCCACATATTCTTTACACTAACGATATAGAGCTATACGTAGTAAAGGTATGATACAGTAACATATGGTCCTCCCTAATATTGTTCGCAATATCTGTATAGGTCTATACGTCGTACAGTTATAATACGTTGACATGGGATTCTCCCACATATTCTTTACACTAACGATATAGGGCTATACGTAGTAAAGGTATGATACAGTAACATATGGTCCTCCCTAATATTGTTCGCAACATCTGTATAGGTCTATACGTCGTACAGTTA
Source organism: Prosapia bicincta (assembly GCA_036971475.1). Lineage (NCBI taxonomy): Eukaryota > Metazoa > Arthropoda > Insecta > Hemiptera > Cercopidae > Prosapia > Prosapia bicincta. The sequence goes on from JBAIZL010000006.1 coordinate 110,757,481, forward strand.
TAATAAGTTGACATGGGCTTCTCCCATATATTCTTTACACTAACGATATAGGTCTATAAGTAGTATAGTTATAATACAGTAACATAGAATTCTCCCACATATTCTTTACACTAACGATATAGGGCTATACGTAGTAAAGGTATGATACAGTAACATATGGTCCTCCCTAATATTGTTCGCAATATCTGTATAGGTCTATACGTCGTACAGTTATAATAAGTTGACATGGGATTCTCCCATATATTCTTTACACTAACGATATAGGTCTATAAGTACTACAGTTGTAATAAGATAACATTGGATTCTCCCACATATTCTTTACACTAACGATATAGGGCTATACGTAGTAAAGGTATGATACAGTAACATATGGTCCTCCCTAATATTGTTCGCAATATCTGTATAGGTCTATACGTCGTACAGTTATAATAAGTTGACATGGGATTCTCCCACATATTCTTTACACTAACGATATAGGGCTATACGTAGTAAAGGTATGATACAGTAACATATGGTCCTCCCTAATATTGTTCGCAATATCTGTATAGGTCTATACGTCGTACAGTTATAATAAGTTGACATGGGATTCTCCCACATATTCTTTACACTAACGATATAGGGCTATACGTAGTAAAGGTATGATACAGTAACATATGGTCCTCCCTAATATTGTTCGCAATATCTGTATAGGTCTATACGTCGTACAGTTATAATAAGTTGACATGGGATTCTCCCATATATTCTTTACACTAACGATATAGGTCTATAAGTAGTATAGTTATAATACAGTAACATAGAATTCTCCCACATATTCTTTACACTATAGGTATAGGTCTATACGTAGTAAAGTTGTAATAAGATAACATGGGATTCTCCCACATATTCTTCACATTAATGGTATAAGCCTATAAGTAGTAAAGTTATAATAAGATAACATGGGATTCTCCCACATATCCTTCACATTAACGATATAGGTCTATACGTAGTAAAGTTATAATATGATAACTTTGGATTCTCTCACATATTTTTTACACTAACGATATAGGTCTATACGTAGTAAAGTTATAATACGGTAACATAGGGTTCTCCCACATATTCTTCACACTATCGGTATAGGTCTATACGTAGTAAAGTTATAATACGGTAACACGGGATTCTACCACACCCTACACACTTACGTATGTAGGCCTACTTGTAGTAAAGGTATATTCAATCGAGTTATAAGCAATAAACCTCTATAACAAAGAATTCAAGTACTAAATGTGTGGTATACTTCATATATTAGATGTACAATTAGATCCAATCAAATCTCATTTACAAAATCGAGTTGGCTCATATCGTTGAGGAATATAAAATTGGTTTGCTTTACTTATTTCCAAAGCGTTAAATTTGTCAGATAGCTTACCTTAAATATTTCTGCCTCTGATGTAAAGTCAGCACTGCGTCTTGAGTATTGGATAAAATTAAAATGTTCAATTGTAAGAATTAATGTTATCATTTGCTTCCGCTTAAGTAAGCGCTAGCTTAAGGTGCCGGCAAAAAGTAGTTAAGACCTCATATTATCTGCAATTTAACTTTTTGTTCTTTGCTAGTACTAAGTGTAATAACGTACTTCGGCGTTAAACAATAAAACTATTTAAAAAATCATGAAAAACCTGAAGGTGAAAAAAATCTATGTAGATGATGTTTATTTTAGAACAATCGGACAAAGACAATTCGAAACGAAAACAAACTTTTTGTGGTACCATTTTTAGAGTCATTAGAACAAGAATCCTAACAAAGATTATGATGTAATACCGCCGTATTGGTAAAGTAGCTCGATCTGGTAGCAGCCGCGGTAACTTGAGAAGGAAAACTCAAGTTTGGAACAAGCGAAAACTCTCTCAACTCAACAAAGGTTGGCCGGTAGAGACCTTAAAAGAGGATCTCCGGTGCGGGTGGTCGAAATACTTAGCCTCGTTCTCAGAACTCAAGAGCTACCCTAACTAGTTGGTCAATGTGCACAGGTCGTTAAGTCGAGGCTAAGGTCAAACTAAGCACAAAAATACTTGAAAAGAAAAGCCGTCAATAAAAATTCAAACAAGGTTTTAAAATGGAATTAAATATTTTTAGGCCTAATGCTTTTTTTACAAATTTACGAATAGATATTTGGTAATTTCCAAAGTCATTCTCAAAGAAAGTGTAACATATTCAATGTATGACCTTGACATAATAAAAAGCTTAAACTGTCGACCAATAGTAAACTTGTTATTAACGTGCGAAATAAAACTACTTGCAGACCATATCATTTACAAACTTAACTCCCTTCCCCAGAGTTGCCTATAGTAGGTCTACGCTAAAGGAGCGATCAACCGTACGTGATTGACCTAGTAATTCACCTACTAATTTCTTGAGCACTTGCGCAGTTCCACCAGGTTTGTACAAGGTCAGAGGCGGTATTGTCAATGAATATATTGTTCAATAAATTATTCCTGTAATTGTGTATATTATTTAATCTTAAAAATATTCTAACAGGAAAACATATTTGATATTCTACATATATTTAAGTTGCGTGTTATATTAAGCTGGAAAGGTTTTTTAAAATGATTTTTATTTTTATAAACCTTTATTGAATTTATTAAACAATTAATTTAGAAAACTGTTACATAAATTACTTATTAAACAATTCAATTGATATGCACTCATTTGGAGTGGAAGACGTCTGTTCGATACAGAGGCGAGTTACACACTGTCGGGGATCCGTTCTCACATTCTATATAATACCAAAGCTGCGTCAGCAGGAATTTTCCTAGCACGCGTTTAATTATGAAATGTTCACATAAATCGTTCATATAACTCCTCCATCCCTAAAGAAAACTTCGGGGGTTGGCGAAGTTTCGGCATCGGTTGAAGTCCTCGTCATCTTCTTGATGAGGGCGAAGTATATAAGGCTGCTGAATAGGCCTCCGTAAAGGCCAATTTTCGGCATGGGTTGAAGTCCTTTTCACTGGAGAAGGTCGCCAGGCGAAGGTTGATCTCTGGGATCCAGTTAAATGGGTTGTCTGCGATTTCCAACGCAGTATACTCGTAGTTTGTAGGCGTTATTGTTTTTGATGATGGGCATTTTACAGTCTAATTTTCTGTTCATTATATTTCAACTGAGCAAAAGTATTTGGAATTGATTAATACAATTTATAATGAGTCTTTTCTATCATACGATAGATACAACATGTTTATTACATATACAATTGTTATCAGAATCTAATTTATAATTAACTCTAATCGTGTTTTCTAATTCAACAGTCATCTTCATTATAATTCACAATACTTGACTTCTTTTTTTTTTTAATTCTACAAAATTTACATTGATTACAATAAAAGTTTTATATAATTTTTCATAATTTTTACCATCATTTACATTCAAATTGCCTGTTATATATTTGATAAAGGATCCTAGTCCGTTTATAAGAATTATTTTTTGTTATCTCTTAAGAGTATAGTTTCTAATTTTCATCAATTACATTTTTTTTGTGATTAACATATTTCAAATAATTAACAATATTTATTACCATAATTAGTTACATATCATTTATTTAATTACAAAAGTTTGTAACACATACAATTAATAAAAACAATGTTGTTTAAAATTTAATAAAGTTTCTTGCATAGTATTAGTGGACAAAGGTATGGTAGGGATTTTAATTTGGTTGTGTTGAATATGAACAAGAAGGATTTTGGTCATTAATTACATTTTTTATCTTCTTAGGTCTTTTAATTTTCGACAAATGTATTTTGTTCTTTTGTGTTATGATGTCTAGGCTTTATTCTTCCAGATTTTCTTTCTTTATTTATTGAAGCTATTTGTTCCTTGCTATATTTGTTCTTCGTTTTGCTTTGTTTCTGAACTGTTTTTACATAAACTTCCGGTGGTATTTCTGGAAGTGGTTCTTTGTTTATGTTCCTTTTTTCTAAAACTTTTTCTTTAATTTTTTGATTACTATTCCTAATGTTTTCATAGAGTATTTTTGTTTTTTCTTTATGGTTTAAAACGTAGTCATTTACAATCTGTTTTTCTAAATCCATATCTAATAATGTGTTTGAATTTATGTGTCCAAATAAGACTTCGCACGGCGTTAATTTCGTGACTGAATGTATGCTATTATTATACGCTATTACAGCATATTTAACCTTTTTAATTATACTGTCTTTTTTAAATTCGATTTGATTATTTAACAGCCTTATGTGTTCTATTAAAGTAGAATGAAATCTTTTACATAATCCGTTTGATTGGGGGTTTTGTGTGCTTATAAAATGAATTTTGAACAGGTCTAATATTTCCTTTACGACTTTGTTATTAAACTCCGTTCCATTGTCTGAGACAATAACTGTTGGTAAGCAAAAATGTGTGAAGTAATCTAATAACTTGTCCGCGATCTCTGTAGCTTGAAAGCTTCCCAGGCGATAAACTTGATCGTATCGCGTGAAACTGTCAACAATGCTGATAAAGAAATTCTTCTCTAAAGAGATTGTGTCGACGTGAATTTTTTGCAATGGTCTCTTCGATGTAGGTGTCAGATTCATTTCTAGCTGTAAGGGAATTCTGTCATATTTAGTTCTTTGAGATATATCACACTGATTTATGAAATTTTGAATTAGTGATTTTAAATTAGGCCAATAATATATTCGCCTAATTTGCTCGTATGTTTCTTGTATCCCACGGTGATTAGTTTTGCTAACATGATAATTACTTATCGTTTCTAAGGTATCTTCTTCCGAAGTTAGGTCAAACAGTTTGTTATTACACTTAACTAAATTTAATTCAGTTTGTTTGAAATTTTTGGCTATGCATAATGCAAATTTCTCATAAAAGACGTCTTCAAAATATAGATTATATTTTGTTCTAGGTACCAAATACGATTTTACAAAATTAACTATGTCTTCCTTAAAATTATTCTCTGATATTTCGACTATTAAACGAATTTTTGAAGTTCCAAACAGCTTTATAATTTTTACTTTCTTTGGCTCATATTTTACTAAAGATAAGAATATTTGGTTTTTTCCAAAGTTTACAGGCTCGTCGGAAATTGGTATTTCAATTTGCGTGTTTATCGCTTTCGTGATTGTCCTCTAGGTTGGCGTTATCTTCCGCGTCGAGTTGTACGATCATGGATTCGTTGTCGTCTAGTTCTGGGAAATAGCGTTGTAGTAAGTCAGCTGCAGATAAGTCAAGGTCCGGTTCTACAGTGTGTTGGGTGTTCGTTGACCTTTTATCGGTGGTGTTTAATTGTATTCTTGACAATGCGTCTGCATTTTGGTTTATTTTGCCCTTTTTATAACTTATTTCGTAATCGTATTCCTCTAATTTTAATCTCCATCTTAAAAGTTTGGAATTTGGTTCTTTAACCGAGAATAACCACTGTAAAGGCTTGTGATCTGTATAGATTTTAAATTTTCTTCCAAATAAGTAAGGCCTGAAATGTTTCGTCGCCCATACGATTGCTAGTAGCTCTTTTTCAATCGCAGAGTAATTAGTTTCACTGTCGTTTAAAGTTCTGCTGGCATACGCTATAGGAAGGTCTTTTCCGTTTTTATCTTGGCTTAAAATTGCTCCTAGTGCATAATTTCTAGCGTCTGTCGTTAGAGTAAATTCCTTTTCGAAATCTGGGTATTGTAGAAGTGGCTCATTAGTCAATATATTTTTACATGTTTCAAAGCATTCTATAAAGTCGGGATTTTCGATATTTATTTTCGCATTATTCTTCAAACAATTAGTGAATGGTTTTGTTATTTTGGCGAAGTTTTTAATAAATTTTCGGTAGTAGCCTAATAGTCCTAAAAATCCTTTAATTTGTTTGGTGGTTTTAGGTATTGGGTAGTCCTTGATTGCTAAAATCTTTTCCGGATTGGGTTTTACGCCATTCGGTGTCACAACATGTCCCAAAATCGCTACTTATTTTCTTAAAAATTCTGTTTTATCCAGCTGTACTTTAAAGGCTTGTTCTTGGAGGCTAGTATAATAAATTATAATGTCGTCTAAATAAACTAAACATGTTTCATTTTGGATGCCTCTCAGAATGAGATGCTATTATTCATAATTCTTTGAAATGTAGGGGGGCTATTCTTTAGGCCAAAAGGCATACTTAAAAATTCGTAGTGTCCTGTTTCCGTTGAAAATGCTGTTTTTTCTATGCTATCTCTGTCCATCTCTACTTGGTGAAATCCTGAAGGTTGATCTAAAGTTGTAAAATACTGGGATCGTCCTAACTTGTCTAAGATGTCTGTAATGTTTGGCAAAGGAAATTTATCGTCAATTGTCTTTTTGTTTAATCCTCTAAAATCTATTACTAATCTAAATTTTCTTTTGCCAGAAGCGTCTTGTTTTTTGGGTACAATCCAGACAGGAGAGTTCCATGGAGAATTTGAAGGTCTAATACTTTTTTGTTTAAGCATGTCTTCAGTTTGCTTATTAATTTCGTTCTTGTAGATTTCTGGGTATCTGTAATTCCTAGAGTATACCGGAATTTCGTCAGTAGTCCTAATAACATGTTTTATCTGGTTGGTAAAGGTTAAATTGTTTCCATCAATATGAAATAAATCAGCATATTCTTTTAATAAATTTGTTATGGCGGATTTTTCTTCTAAGTTCATATGTTCCATCCTAAATTTTGATAAATCGAAATTCTTACTTCCTGATTTTGTTTGTTTATAATCGAACATATTGAAATTAGTGTTCCTTTGAATTGCATCGGGTTTGAAAATATTATATTCCTCTAAAGATTTTACTTCTAATGGTTCATTTATTGTTAATTTTACATTTTCTTCGGTATTGTTTATAATAGGGCAATAGGCTTCACCCTTATGCACTGAAACTATACACTGCGGAATTTCTAATCCGTTCACTTGTTTGTGTGGTAAAATACCTTCTCCATTATGAAATTTTGTATTTTTAATTTAACTGTTTGGCTAGTGCGGGCTTGTATAACATAACTAAATTGTTCCTGCTTTATTGACGTGCTGTCCGTTTTATTACAACTTCTTTTTTCTGTGTTAAAATATTGAATAGGGATTTCCTCATCACAAAGTATTAATTTATTATTTATAAAGTCTAAACTTATTCCTAAATCCTTTATATTGTCTAGCCCAAGTAATAGGTCGAAATTCTGGTGAAAGTCAAATAAATAAAACTTAATTGCTTTTTTAGACAACAGAGGTATGGTGCAGCAAAAATTTTCTTTTGAAGTGCCGTGTCCGGTGATTACTTCAAACGGCTCTTTTTTTACGCTTGTTTTAAAATTTTTCCAGCCTAATGATTTTCGCATAAATGATCTAGTACTGCCTGTGTCAATTAATATTCTAGATTTGGTGTCTGTGTCGTATTTAAATGGTAACTCGTTATTTTCGCTCTGTAGATTCATTATTGAAAATCGATTCCGAGGCTTGTATGTCCTAAAAAATCGTCTTGATCGGTTTTAATGGTCTCTTCTTCGTAGTTTTCTGTTAAATTTTGGGATTCCTCGAAGTAATCTTCTTTCCCGAGATCTTCTTCAAAAGCGAATGATTCTTGTCCGTTAGTCTGGTACATAGTGTAGTCGTCTTTTTCGGCTCCTTGTCCGGTCATTTGATACAAATTCGTTTGTCTAGAAGGCCTGTCCGTCTGTCTAGTGGAAATACTCATAGGAAGAGGTTGATAACCCGTATTTCGCTGAGGATACTGAGGTTTAGTAGTGTTGTTGTTTGGTTGTCCCCTTTGAGGCTGACCATGATTAACAAAAGTTGGTGGTCTGTAGGAAGGATTTGGGTGTTGATAAGGTTGTTTAGGTATTTGGTGGTATTTAAACTCAGTATGTATTGGTCTTCTTACGTTATGAGTTTGGCTTTTCTGAAAGACTGGTTGTTTGCTTGGCTGAGTAAACATTTTATTATTCTTAAATTGAAAGTCGTTTGTGAGCATATTAAGTGCTTCACTAAGAGTGTTAGGGTTCTTGGTACGCATTAGTGACCCGATGGGTTCATGCAAACCCCTAAGGAGAACTCTTAAAGCTAGTTTCTGAACGTATTCTATTAAAACATCTTTAGCCATTTGCCTTTGAGGCTCTTTATTCGTAAAAAATAAAATTTGTAAATTTAGTAACTTTTGAATTTTCTCATAGAATTGAAATGGTGATGCATTACTTTCCTGTTTTAATTCTGCCATCTCTAAGTTTAATGTGAAACAATCTCTTTTGTCCGAATAACTAATTAATAATACTTTTCTAATTTCGTGCCAATTGTAAGAATTAGAGTTTACGACCATCTCTAGTGCTTGGCCTTTTAATTTAGAAAGAATAGAGGAGAACAGATATTCGTTTTGAAAATCCTCTGGATTTTCGGTTACATAAAACTTATTTACTACCTTATCGCATATTGAAATAAAGCTGTGGAGCGTAGTGGGCTCTCCACTATACTCGGGTATCATGTCAAGATACTCCTTTTTTTATTGGCGTTGCCATTATTTAATATTATTTTTCAAAATAATAAAAATTAAAAATCAATTATATAACTTAAAAAGTATTTACGCTACTTTTCTTAATTCTATTTCTTACGATCTACTTACAAGTGGATCCAAAACACCTTGCTCATTTGAACAACTTTTACTTTTTCACTTTTCACTTATACGACATTCACTCGTGCTCTTAATAGATATGCACTCTATTACGTTTTTGTAGATATTCACTCTACTAAAGTTTTCTTGATACCGTTACAGATATTCGCTCTGTAATGAATCGAGTTTTTGCAGTATCTCGGTTAACGTTTGAAATCGATAAAAATTATGTTCACTAATTTTCCCGAGATGTCCTACCGACTGCGCCAGTTACGTGTTATATTAAGCTGGAAAGGTTTTTAAAAATGATTTTTATTTTTATAAACCTTTATTGAATTTAGTAAACAATTAATTTAGAAAACTGTTACATAAATTACTTAATAAAACAATTCAATTGATATGCACTCAATTGGAGTGGAAGACGTCTGTTCGATACAGAGGCGAGTTACACACTGTCGGGGATCCGTTCTCACCATCTATATAATACCAAAGCTGCGTAGGCAGGAATTTTCCTAGCACGCATTTAATTATGAAATGTTCACATAAATCGTTCATATAACTTATATATATATATATATATATATATATATATATATATATATATATAATACGTTTTCTTGTTTAATAATTTAAAACAACATAGGTTATTCAAATACAAGAATATTTATTAATTTATATTCAGGGCTTTTCGTTGGTAAACAGTACCAACATCATCGGGAATGAAAATTACAATAATCAAATTATATATATATATATATATATATATATATATATATATATATATATATATATATATATACCTTTTTCAAATTTACAGACGTTATTAAAATATTTTTTTATTGATCCACTCAAGTACAAATTCATTTTCCTAAAACTGGTAGTGGACCACGTTATTACAGTTTTTACAAATATTAATATATTAATTAAATTTATGTTTAATGAATTAATTTTAGTTTTATATGAGAGAAAAGCTTTTCGCAAAAAGGGAAAGGTAAACAATATAGTTGTTACGTCTAATTTGGCATAAAATAAATGATAACATATGATTCCATAAAACAGCTGATTTTATGTTATAGGTTATGTGATAAAACATCTGTTTTAACGCTTAGGTTATCTTACGTTATTTATATTAATTGTAATTATTTAATAAAAAGTAACTATAACAAAATTTGTGTTTGTGGATCTAAGTAGGAATTAACTTTAAAAACGTTTCTTATATTACTTTTTACATCTACCCACGATAGGGTGTATGTATCACTCGGCTCTTATCCTAAGTTATTTGAATTAAAGTATATATATATAAAATGGAGTTGGGATGTTTACTGAAATGGAAATCAAAATTATAGATACACCAAACAAATAAATCTGAGCAAAAACTCTTTTACTCCATGAGTGCTATTAACTAACCCACGAATAGATTAGAAAAAAAAATAAGAATATGAATGTGAGATATTGTATGTAATAACAAATAATCAGGACTCTTGAGTAGTACAACACAGGAATGTGGAAGAAATACAATTCATAATGCTTAGAATATGAAAATTTTATTTTAATAATTAATTTTAGTTACTGTTTCGGCTACAAGTTCGTTGCATCGTCAGGATATTTCTACTACATCATAAATGATTGGAGGTAATCCTGGTGTCCCGAACAGAGAAGATCCTAAATTACAAGAAGTATCTTGGCAAAGCAATAAGAAATTTTGCACACATGTTTATGCCTGCTAAACATTGCGTGCCATTAGATGTAATATAATTAGAAAGATGTTTATAAATATTTATACAAAGCCATACAATTATGATATTATCACAGATACATTTGAAAATTAAAACTAAAAAAAGCGCTATTCAATACACTGATATACATACATATTTGTATATCAAGTTAATAAAATACATACATAAAATTTGTCAATCGTTAATAAAGTACTTTGTAGTCACCTACTCATGTTCAAATACTTTTATTTAAACTTCAAGTGGATAACGCTGGATAATTTTTAAATTTAATATATTAATTTTAACTTTACGTGTCACAAAAACGTTTTACAAAAGGGGCAAGGTATGCAACATAGTTACTTCCTGCCAATGTTTTAACCCTTAAATGCATGATTTTTTTATTTTTAATTGAAAAAATTTGTTCTTATATAGTTAAATGTGTAAGTAACAGGAAAAATACTTGAAAAAATATACAATTAATTTTACAATATTTTTTTTCAAAAAAACCTTGTGTTGCAGAACTACAACAACATGTACACAAATACCTACTTTTTATTATCTGAATCACCAGCTACAATATTGTTAACTTACACTATATCTACAATTATATGTTATTCTTTGATGTAAAATGGTAATTACAATTATTGTAAAGGACCTTACCTAACTTTCTTAATGTTTTTAATATAATTAAATATTAACAAATCAAATTTTGTTAACAAAATCAAATAGCAAATCAAAAAATTTTGTTCCATTTTAAAATAAAAATTACAAATAAATTAATTATTTTAGAAATATGTAGAAAACTTATATTATATTGCAATTATAATCAATTTTATAAAAAATTAAATACATCATCATAAAAATATTACATACATCAATTTTATAAAACTAATAATAGTTTCAATAAACAAAAGTGAATCATTGATAATATATAATTTCATAGAACAGCTAATTTTATGTTGTATTATTTGTGGAAGAACAGCTGTTGTAAGGCATAAGTTACGTTACTATGTTTAAATTATTTGTAATTTTTTATAAAAAGTAACTAAAGACAAATTTTTCTTTGTAGACCTAAGTAGCAATTTATTTTAAACAAGTTTCATTATATTACTTATTTCAAGTAATAGTTTTTCATATGATAGAATATATTAAACTATAATTAAATGATACCTAACTAAGTGAATACGTAAGGGCCTACTTGCTTGCGCGTTTCGAAACAATCGTTCCTTTTACGAAGCAAAGTCTCTACAATGAGAAGTAGAGGCTTTTTATCGTAAAAGGAACGATTGTTTCGAAACTCGTCAGCACGTAGGCCCTTACGTATTCACTTAGTTAAGTATCATTTAATTATATTTAATTCAGTGAATTCAAGATGATTACAACAAGCAACTTCAGTAGAATATATGTTGGAAAAAAACAATTCTCCAGAGATATTGTCTTTAATTCACTGTAGCGGCAATGTTTCGGCTACAAATTCGTTGGCATCATCAGGCATTTGTACTTTTACTAGTTTGTGAAATTTCCACTACATCACAAATGATTGGAGATAATCCAAGTGTCTCCAACAGAGAAGAGCCTAACCCTCAAAAAGCAATCCAGCGAAGCGAGAAGCAATCCTTCACACATGAATAATAATTGGGCCTGCTAAACATCGTGTCCCATTAAAGGTAATATAGTTAGACACATGTTTATAAATATTAATACAAAATCAGACAGTAATCATATCATCACAGCTACATTGGAAAAAATTAACTTCAAAAAATTTGCTATTCAAACTCACTGAACTAGAACATAGAACTTACTGCGTATAGCATTCAACCCATGTCTAAATACTGGTTCAGTTTGTTGGAGTAAGGCAGTGTTTCGCAGCTATTGTTTTCTAATGTGTATGCGATGAAATCATAATTGTATGGTTTTGTATGAATATTTCAAAAAATGTGTCTATTTGTAATACATATAGTGAAAGGTAATGTTTAACTAGAAAAACTAATCAATGCTGAAGAATTGCTTTTTGCTTGGCCAAGATGCTTCTTGTGGGTTAGGATATTCTCTGTTGGGAATACCTGAACTATCTCCCATTACTTGTGACGTAGTGGAATTCTAAGCAATATTTTGCTTTAATTAATATATTGTTTATTTATAAAAGTGATTCGAGTTTTATGCAACAGCATCTTGCTCTGCAAAATGGGTTGTTTTTAATTTTTATTTTAAATGTGTTTTTATTACTACTTCTCTTTAACAAATCTTCACCAAATGATTTCTTCCTACTTTACAGGAAGACCCAATAGCTGGTACTACCGAAGTGATTGCTAAGCAGATATCATGTTATCAAATGGCAAACTGCTGTACATACGTTTTTATAAAACTTAGCGTTATGAAATAGTTTTCATATCGTCGAATGAAATCACAGGTGAAATACATTTTGTATCATAATAATTAATTTATCAACTCCAAGGACAAAATAACCAGCTACCAATGAGGAGCAATCTTCAGTTATGTTACCTTGATCGTAGAAGGTTTAAAGCAAAGCTCTCTCTTGTTCCTTGGATTTAGTAGCATCGTTTATTTGTTTGTTATTTGATAAATAAGCAGGACATTGGATTTTTTATCCAGCAAAGCTACGAAAAGTGTTTATGGGTAGAAATGTTGGCAAAAGAAATAAGCAGTAGCTTCTTCCGACGGCAGATTTCATGCAATCATCTAGACCCTTGAAGGCTAAAGGTTGGTTTTGTATTTTGTACAAATATTCTACTATTTTCTTGTGCATGCCTTTGTATTAAATTGTTCACCTAGTCTGTAGTCTTTTCGTCAGTTTATAAAACATGTTCTATGTTATCCGTCATATTTACTCTTATATATTTATTACGAAATGTCTTTTAATACTAAGAAACTACTACAGATCAATAACAATTTGTAATACAAAAGCATACACAAGAAACTAGTAGAATACGTAAACATGTATACAAAATACAAAACCAACCGATAGTTTTCCTAGAGCTTAGATGCAGCGTTTTTATTCCCCAATTGGAACCAAGCATTCATTGCTTCTGCCAGCATTCCTATTAGAAACACTGCTTTCAGAGTTTTGCCGAAAGTGGACACAAATGACCTGCTTACCATATAACAAACAAACGGCTGATGTTATTAAAACAGAGGGACAAGAAAATAATAGATTTACATGAAAACATACACAACCAGTTAGGCACAGCTGGAGATGGCTTCTCAACGGTTACTGATTACTTTAGGTGTAAATTTTTAATATATGAGAAAAGGTGTTTCAGTTGTGACTTCACTCAAGAATATCAATTCTTTAATAAACTGTTCTTCTTCAGTTTCTAATGAAGGTAATTATAAAATAAAACAAAATGTTAAACAGGAACGGAGAAAAACCTAGTTTCTAACAAAGTAAGTTCTGTAAAAACCACTGTAATTGCCCATTTGATAGCATAATATCTGCTGAACAACCACTTCGATAATCCCTTACTGACGTCATCTGTATATCCATTGGGAAAACATCAGTTTAGTGAAAATTTATTATGCAGAAAAGAAGTTAATAACAAAAAGACATTTGAAATGAAAATTAAATAGGAAAACACTAACCTTTTACGGAAGGAGATGCTGAAGCGTTGAACATAAACATCTTTTATAAGTAATCGTCAATATGTAGGTAAATTAAATACTTATTCTCATAAGAAATATGTTTAAACCAACTTCTATGAAAATTATTTGAAAATAATCTCCGTTGCTAGGCAATGAATTTAAAACCCAATTGTTTAATAAAGAATTTAATTTATATGACTTCTAATTCTAAATATTTTTAAATGTTATAAAACTTACAACGATAAATTTCCAAGCAAAAAATAATCATGTTTTATCCATTTATAATACTTGTGATATATTGCAAAGTTCAATATTAAAAAATATCAAATATAGTCAAATCGCACAAATAGCTTAGCTATAAGTTACACATTTACCATAATGAATTTACTTCCAATATTAAGGGTTCGTTTATGCATTAAACCTTATTCACTTTTATTATTTTTGTAATGATTGCGACGTTTAGTCTAAAAAATAATTTTAAAAATGTGTGAAAGCCTTTAGTTTCAAACAAACTTAAAATTTAAGATATAAACGCTAACAACATAAAAACCACTAAATGAACAACAGTAAATTGTACTATCACGTCAAAGTAACAACAAAATGTTACCCTTAGTTTATTTATTTAAAAAAAAAACAACAAAATTAAATATATTAAAAATACATTATTTAAATAAAAACTTATGACACGCCTAAGGGATTTCCAACTCTGTTCCTATAAAACATTGTCAGAATCATTACGCATAAGAAAACACCGACATTAGAATACAGGTGGAACTGTAGGGATGGGATAGAACTAACCTGATACAGTTAGGGGGGGGGGGGGGAGGACAAGGACCCGTGACATGTATTCCCCTTCTACACAACATTGTCAGGGACACTACGCATAGGGAAACACAGACATAAGAATACAGGTGGAACTGTAGGTATGGCATAGAGCTAACCTGATACAGTTAGGGGGGGGGGAGGACAAGGACCCGTGACATGTATTCCCCTTCTACACAACATTGTCAGGGACACTACGCATAGGGAAACACAGACATAAGAATACAGGTGGAACTGTAGGTATGGCATAGAGCTAACCTGATACAGTTAGGGGGATGGGAGGAAAAGGACCCGTGACATCTATTCCGTTTCTACACAAGGTTGTAAGGGACACTACGTACAGAGAAAAACAGATTTTAGAATACAACTAGAACTGTAGGTATGGCATACAGCTAACAGGATACAGTTAGGGGGGGTAGGACAAGGACCCATGACATCAATCCGTTTCTTCATAACGTTGTAAGGGACACTACACACAGAGAAAGAACGATTTTAGAATACAGGTGGAACTGTAGGTATGGCATAGAGCTAACCTGATACAGTTACGGGATGAGGGGGAGGACAAGGACCCGTGATATCTATTCCGTTAATACACAAAGTTTTAAAAGACACTACACACAGAGAAAGACAGATTTTAGAATACAGGTGGAACTGTAGGTATGGTATAGAGCTAACATGATACAGTTAAGGGGGGGAGGACAAGGACCCGTGACATTTATTCCGTTTCTACACAACGTTGTAAGGGCCACTACGCACAGGGAAAGACAACATTAGAATACAGCTGGAACTGTAGGTATGGCATAGTGCTACCCGGATACAGATAGGGGGGGGAAGACAAGGACCCGTGACATCTATTCCCATTCCTGTACAACGTTGTAAGGGACACTACGCACAGGGAAAGACAGACATTAGAAAATCAGCTGGAACTGTAGGTAAGGCATAGAGCTAAACTGATTAAGTTATGAGGGGGAGGGGAGGAAAATGACCTGTCACATCTATTCCGTTTCTACACAATATTGTAAGGGACACTACGCAGAGGGAAAGACAGACATAAGAATACAGCTGGAACTGTAGGTATGGCATAGTGCTAACCGGATACAGATAGGGGAGGGGAGGACAAGGACCCGTGACATCTATTCCCGTTCCTATAAAACGATGTAAGGGACACTACGCACAGGGAAAGACAGATTTTAGAATACAGGTAGAACTGTAGGTATGGCATATATCTAACCGGATACAGTTAGGGGAGAGAGGACAAGGACCCGTGACATCTATTCCGTTTCTACAAAACGTTCTAAGGGACACTACACACAGAGAAAGACCGATTTTAGAGTACAGGTGGAACTGTAGGTATGGAATAGAGCTAACCTGATAAAGTTACAGGTGGGGGGGGGGAAGGCAAGGACCCGTGACATCTATTCCGTTTCTGCACTACGTTATAAGGGACACTACACACAGAGAATGACAGATTTTTGAATACAGGTGGAACTGTAGCTATAGCATAAGCTAACCGGATACAATTAGGGTGGGAGTACAAGGAGCCGTGACATCTATTTCGTTTCTACAAAAAGTTGTAAAAGACACTACACACAGAGAAAGACAATTTTAGAATAGAGGTGGAACTGTGGGTATGGCATAGAGCTAACCTGATACAGTTGGGGCGGGGGAGTACAAGGACCCGTGACAGACATTTCGTTTCTACACAACGCTGTAAGGGACACTACGCACAGGGAAAGACAGACATTAGATAACAGGTGGAACAGTAGGTATGACATAGGGCTAAACTGATACAGTTGGGGGGGGGGGAGGACAAGGGCACGTGACAGCTATTCCGTTTATACACAACGTTTTAAAGGAAACTACACACAGAGAAAGACAGATTTTAGAATAAAGGTGGAACTGTAGGTATGGCATAGAGATAAAATGATACAGTTAGGGGTTGAGGAAAATTACCCGTGACATCCATTCCGTTTCAACACAACGTTGTATGGGATACTACGCACAGGGAAAGACAGACATTAGAATAAAGCTGGAACTGTAGGTATGGCATAGAGCTAACCTGATACAGTTAAGGGGGTGGGAGGAGGACAAGGACCCGTGACATCTATTCCGTTTCAACACAACGTTGTATGGGATACTACGCACAGGGAAAGACAGACATTAGAATAAAGCTGGAACTGTAGGTATGGCATAGAGCTAACCTGATACAGTTAAGGGGGTGGGAGGAGGACAAGGACCCGTGACATCTATTCCGTTTCAACACAACGTTGTATGGGATACTACGCACAGGGAAAGACAGACATTAGAATAAAGCTGGAACTGTAGGTATGGCATAGAGCTAACCTGATACAGTTAAGGGGGTGGGAGGAGGACAAGGACCCGTGACATCTATTCCGTTTCAACACAACGTTGTATGGGATACTACGCACAGGGAAAGACAGACATTAGAATAAAGCTGGAACTGTAGGTATGGCATAGAGCTAACCTGATACAGTTAAGGGGGTGGGAGGAGGACAAGGACCCGTGACATCTATTCCGTTTCAACACAACGTTGTATGGGATACTACGCACAGGGAAAGACAGACATTAGAATAAAGCTGGAACTGTAGGTATGGCATAGAGCTAACCTGATACAGTTAAGGGGGTGGGAGGAGGACAAGGACCCGTGACATCTATTCCGTTTCAACACAACGTTGTATGGGATACTACGCACAGGGAAAGACAGACATTAGAATAAAGCTGGAACTGTAGGTATGGCATAGAGCTAACCTGATACAGTTAAGGGGGTGGGAGGAGGACAAGGACCCGTGACATCTATTCCGTTTCAACACAACGTTGTATGGGATACTACGCACAGAGAAAGACAGACATTAGAATAAAGCTGGAACTGTAGGTATGGCATAGAGCTAACCTGATACAGATAAGGGGGTGGGAGGAGGACAAGGACCCGTGACATCTATTCCGTTTCAACACAACGTTGTATGGGATACTACGCACAGAGAAAGACAGACATTAGAATAAAGCTGGAACTGTAGGTATGGCATAGAGCTAACCTGATACAGTTAAGGGGGTGGGAGGAGGACAAGGACCCGTGACATCTATTCCGTTTCAACACAACGTTGTATGGGATACTACGCACAGGGAAAGACAGACATTAGAATAAAGCTGGAACTGTAGGTATGGCATAGAGCTAACCTGATACAGTTAAGGGGGTGGGAGGAGGACAAGGACCCGTGACATCTATTCCGTTTCAACACAACGTTGTATGGGATACTACGCACAGGGAAAGACAGACATTAGAATAAAGCTGGAACTGTAGGTATGGCATAGAGCTAACCTGATACAGTTAAGGGGGTGGGAGGAGGACAAGGACCCGTGACATCTATTCCGTTTCAACACAACGTTGTATGGGATACTACGCACAGAGAAAGACAGACATTAGAATAAAGCTGGAACTGTAGGTATGGCATAGAGCTAACCTGATACAGTTAAGGGGGTGGGAGGAGGACAAGGACCCGTGACATCTATTCCGTTTCAACACAACGTTGTATGGGATACTACGCACAGGGAAAGACAGACATTAGAATAAAGCTGGAACTGTAGGTATGGCATAGAGCTAACCTGATACAGTTAAGGGGGTGGGAGGAGGACAAGGACCCGTGACATCTATTCCGTTTCAACACAACGTTGTATGGGATACTACGCACAGAGAAAGACAGACATTAGAATAAAGCTGGAACTGTAGGTATGGCATAGAGCTAACCTGATACAGTTAAGGGGGTGGGAGGAGGACAAGGGCCCGTGACATCTATTCCGTTTCAACACAACGTTGTATGGGATACTACGCACAGGGAAAGACAGACATTAGAATAAAGCTGGAACTGTAGGTATGGCATAGAGCTAACCTGATACAGTTAAGGGGGTGGGAGGAGGACAAGGACCCGTGACATCTATTCCGTTTCAACACAACGTTGTATGGGATACTACGCACAGGGAAAGACAGACATTAGAATAAAGCTGGAACTGTAGGTATGGCATAGAGCTAACCTGATACAGTTAAGGGGGTGGGAGGAGGACAAGGACCCGTGACATCTATTCCGTTTCAACACAACGTTGTATGGGATACTACGCACAGAGAAAGACAGACATTAGAATAAAGCTGGAACTGTAGGTATGGCATAGAGCTAACCTGATACAGTTAAGGGGGTGGGAGGAGGACAAGGACCCGTGACATCTATTCCGTTTCAACACAACGTTGTATGGGATACTACGCACAGGGAAAGACAGACATTAGAATAAAGCTGGAACTGTAGGTATGGCATAGAGCTAACCTGATACAGTTAAGGGGGTGGGAGGAGGACAAGGACCCGTGACATCTATTCCGTTTCAACACAACGTTGTATGGGATACTACGCACAGAGAAAGACAGACATTAGAATAAAGCTGGAACTGTAGGTATGGCATAGAGCTAACCTGATACAGTTAAGGGGGTGGGAGGAGGACAAGGACCCGTGACATCTATTCCGTTTCAACACAACGTTGTATGGGATACTACGCACAGAGAAAGACAGACATTAGAATAAAGCTGGAACTGTAGGTATGGCATAGAGCTAACCTGATACAGTTAAGGGGGTGGGAGGAGGACAAGGACCCGTGACATCTATTCCGTTTCAACACAACGTTGTATGGGATACTACGCACAGAGAAAGACAGACATTAGAATAAAGCTGGAACTGTAGGTATGGCATAGAGCTAACCTGATACAGTTAAGGGGGTGGGAGGAGGACAAGGACCCGTGACATCTATTCCGTTTCAACACAACGTTGTATGGGATACTACGCACAGAGAAAGACAGACATTAGAATAAAGCTGGAACTGTAGGTATGGCATAGAGCTAACCTGATACAGTTAAGGGGGTGGGAGGAGGACAAGGACCCGTGACATCTATTCCGTTTCAACACAACGTTGTATGGGATACTACGCACAGGGAAAGACAGACATTAGAATAAAGCTGGAACTGTAGGTATGGCATAGAGCTAACCTGATACAGTTAGGGGCGGGGGGGAGGAGGACAAGGACCCGTGACATCTATTCCGTTTCTACACAACGTTGTAAGGGACACTGCGCACAGGGAAAGATAACATTAGAACACAGCTGGAACTGTAGGTATAGCATAATGCTAACCGGATACAGTTAGGGGGGGAGGACAACGACCCGTGATATCTATTCCCGTTCCTATAAAACGTTGTAAGGGACACTACGCACATGGAAAGACAACATTAGAACACAGCTGGAACTGTAGGTATAGCATAATGCTAACCGGATACAGTTAAGGGGGGAGGACAACGACCCGTGATATCTATTCCCGTTCCTATAAAACGTTGTAAGGGACACTACGCACATGGAAAGACAACATTAGAACACAGCTGGAACTGTAGGTATAGCATAATGCTAACCGGACACAGTTAGGTGGGGGGGGAGGACAACGACCCGTGACATCTATTCCCGTTCCTATAAAACGTTGTAAGGGGCACTACGCACAGGGAAAGAGAGACATTAGAATACAGCTGGAACTGTAGGTATGGCATACTTCTAAGCGGATACAGTTAGCGGGGACAAGGACTCGTGACATCTATTCCGTTTCTACACAACGTTGTAAAGGACACTACATACAGAGAAAGCCAGACATTATAATACAGCTGGAACTATTGGTATGGCATAGAGCTAACCTGATACAGTTGGGGGGCGGAGAGGACAATGACCCGTGACAATAATTCCGTTTCTATGCAACGTTGCAAGGGACACTACGCACAGAGAATAACAGATTTTAGAATACAGGTAGAACTGTAGGTATGGCATAGAGCTAACCGGATACAGTTAGACAGGGAGGACAAGGACCCGTGAGAGCTATTCCGTTTCTACACTACGTTGTAAGGGACTCTATACACAGAGAAAGACGGATTTTTGAATACAGGTGGCACTGTAGGTATGGCATAGAGCTAAATGGATACAGTTAAGTGGGATGAGGGACAATGACTCGTGATATCTATTCCCGTTCCTATACAATGTTGTAAGGGACACTACGCACAGGGAAAGACAGACATTGGAATACAGGTGGAACTGTAGGTATGGCATAGAGCTAACCTGATAAAGTTACGGGAGGTTGGGAAGGAAGGACCCGTGACATCTATTCCGTTTCTGCATAACGTTGTAAGGGTTACTACACACACAGAAAGACAGATTTCAGAATACAGCTGGAACTGTAGGTATGGCATAATGCAAACCGGATACAGTTAGGGGGGGAGGACAACGACCCGTGACATCGATTCCCGTTCCTATACAATGGAACACTACACAGAGAAAGACCGATTTAAGAATACAGGTGGAACTGTAGGTATGGCATAGAGCTAACCTGATACAGTTAGGGGGGGGGGTGGACAAGGACACGTGACATCTATTCCATTTCTTCACAACGTTGTAAGGGACACTACACACAGAGAAAGACAGATTTTAGAATAGAGGTGGAACTGTATTAATGGCATAGAGCTAACATGATTCAGTTGGGGGGGGGGAGGACAAGGACCCGTGACATCTATTCCGTTTCTGCACAACGTTGTAATGGACACTACGCACAGGGAAAGACAACATTAGAACACAGCTGGAACTGTAGGTATGGCGTAATGCTAAAAGGATACAGGTAGGGGGGGAGGACAACGACCCGTGACATCTATTCCCGTTCCTATAAAACGTTGTAAGGGCACTACGCACAGGGAAAGACAGACATTAGAATACAGCTGGAACTGTAGGTATGGTATACTGCTAACCGGATACAGTTAGGGGGGGAGACAAGGACCAGTGACATCTATTCCCTTTAATATAAAACGTTGTAAGGGACACTACGCACTGGGAAAGACAGACAATAGAATACAGCTGGAACTGTAGGTATGGTATACTGCTAACCGGATACAGTTAGGGGGGGAGACAAGGACCAGTGACATCTATTCCCGTTCCTATAAAACGTTGTAAGGGACACTACGCACGGGGAAAGACAGACATTAGAATACAGGTGGAACTGTAGGTATTGTATACTGCTAACCGGATACAGTTAGGGGGGGAGACAAGGACCAGTGACATCTATTCCCGTTCCTATAAAACGTTGTAAGGGACACTACGCACGGGGAAAGACAGACATTAGAATACAGGTGGAACTGTAGGTATTGTATACTGCTAACCGGATACAGTTAGGGGGGGGGAGACAAGGACCAGTGACATCTATTTCCGTTCCTATAGAACGTTGTAAAGGACACTACACAAAGAGAAAGACAGATTTTAGAATACAGTTGGAACTGTAGGTATGTTATAGAGCTAACGTGATACAGTTAGGAGGGGAGGACAAGGAACCGTGACATCTATTCCGTTTCAACACAACGTTGTAAAGGACACTACATACAGAGAAAGATAGACATTAGAATTCAGTTGGAACTATAGGTTTGGTATAGAGCTAACATGATACAGTTGGGGGGCGGAGAGGACAATGACCCGTGACATTAATTCCGTTTCTATACAACGTTATAAGGGACACAACGCACAGAGAATAACAAATTTTAGAATACAGGTAGAACTGTAGGTATGGTATACTGCTAACCGGATACAGTAAGGGGGGAGGGGGGACAATGACCCGTGACATCTATTCCGTTTCTACACAAAGTTGTAAAGGAAACTACACACAGAGAAAGACAATTTTATAATATAGGTGGAACTGTAGGTATGGCATTATGCTAACATGATACAGTTAGGGGGGGAGAACAAGGAACGTATCATCTATTCCGTTTCTACACAACGTTGTATGGGACACTACGCACAGGGAAGTACTGACATTAGAATAAAGCTGGAACTGTAGGTATGGCATAGAGCTTACCAGATACAGTTGGGGGGGGAGAACAAGGACCCGTGACATCTATTCCTTCTCTACACAACGTTGTAAGGGACACTACGCACAGGGAAAGACAACATTAGAACACAGCTGGAACTGTAGGTTTGGCCTAATGCTAACCGGATACAGTTAGGGGGGGGGAGAACAACGACCCGTGACATCTATTGCCGTTCCTATAAAGCGTTGTAAGGGACACTACGCACAGGGAAAGACAACATTAGAACACAGCTGGATCTATAGGTATAGCATAATGCTTACCGGATACAGTTAGGGGGGGGGGACAACGATCCATGACATCTATTCCCGTTGCTATAAAACGTTGTAAGGACACTACGCACAGAGAATAACAGATTTTAGAATACAGGTAGAACTGTAGGTATGGCATAGAGCTAACCGGATACAGTTAGACATGGAGGACAAGGACCCGTGAGAGCTATTCCGTTTCTACACAACGTTGTAAGGGACTCTATACACAGAGAAAGACGGATTTTTGAATACAGGTGGTACTGTAGGAATGGCATAGAGCTAAATGGATACAGTTAAGGGGGAGGAGGGATAATGACTGGTGACATCTTTTCCCGTTCCTATACAATGTTGTAAGGGACACTACGCACAGGGAAAGACAGACATTTCAATTCAGCTGGAAACGTAGATATGGCATAGAGTTAACCTGATACAGTTAGGGGAGGAGGACAAGGACCCGTGACATCTATTCCGTTTCTACACAACGTTGTATGGGATACTACGCACAGGGACAGACAGACATTAGAATACAGCTGGAACTGTAGGTATGGCATACTGCTAAGCGAATACATGTTGGGGGGGGGGCAAAGACCTGTGACATCTAATCCGTTTCTACACAACGTTGTAAGCAACAGTACATTCAGAGAAATCCAGACATTAGAATACAGCTGGAACTATAGGTATGGCATACTGCTAAGCGGATACTTGTTGGGCGGGGGGCAAAGACCTGTGACATCTAATCCGTTTCTACACAACGTTGTAAGCAACAGTACATTCAGAAAAATCCAGACATTAGAATACAGCTGGAACTGTAGGTATGGCATACTGCTAAGCGGATACTTGTTGGGTGGGGGGGCAAAGACCTGTGACATCTAATCCGTTTCTACACAACGTTGTAAGCAACAGTACATTCAGAGAAATCCAGACATTAGAATACAGCTGGAACTATAGGTATGGCATAGAGCTAACCTGATACAGTTGGGGGGGGGGGGCGGAGAGGACAAGGACCGTGACATTAATTCCGTATCTATACAACGTTGTAAGGGACACTACGCACAGATTTTAGATTACACGTGGAACGGTAGGTATGGCAGAGAGTTAACCTGATACAGTTAGGGGGACACTACGCACGGGGAAAGACAGACATTAGAATACAGCTGGAACTGTAGGTATGCCATAGACCTAACCAGATACAGTTAGAGGGCGGGACAATGACCCGTGACATCTATTACGTTTCTACACAACGTTGTAAGGGACACTACACACAGAGAAAGACAGATTTTAGAATACAGTTGGAACTGTAGGTATGGCATAGAGCTATCCGGATACAGTTAGACTGGGTCGACAAGGACCCGTGACAACTATTCCGTTTCAACAAAACGTTGTAAAGGACACTACATACAGAGAAAGGCAGACATTAGAATTCAGTTGGAACTATAGGTTTGGTATAGAGCTAACATGATACAGTTGGGTGGCGGAGAGGACAATGTCCCGTGACATTAATTCCGTTTCTATACAACGTTATAAGGGACACAACGCACAGAGAATAACAAATTTTAGAATACAGGTAGAAATGTAGGTATGGTATACTGCTAACCGGATACAGTAAGGGGGGGGGGAGACAAGGACCAGTGACATCTATTCCCTTTCCTATAAAACGTTGTAAGGGACACTACGCACAGGGAAAGACAGACATTAGAATACAGCTGGAACTGTAGGTATATATATACTGCTAACCGGATACAGTTAGGGGGGGAGACAAGGACCAGTGACATCTATTCCCTTTCCTATAAAACGTTGTAAGGGACACTACGCACGGGGAAAGACAGACATTAGAATACAGCTGGAACTGTAGGTATATACATACTGCTAACCGGATACAGTTAGGGGGGGGAGACAAGGAACAGTGACATCTATTCCCTTTCCTATAAAACGTTGTAAGGGACACTACGCACGGGAAAAGACATACATTAGAATACAGCTGGAACTGTAGGTATGCCATAGACCTAACCGGATACTGTTAGGGAGGGAGGACAATGACCCGTGACATCTATTCCGTTTCTACACAACGTTGTAAGGGTACCTACAAACAGGGAAAAACAGCCATTAGAATACAGCTGGAACTGAAGGTATGGCATAGAGCTAACCGGATACAGTTAAGGGGGGGGGAGGACATTGACCCGTGACATCTATTCCGTTTCTACACAACGTTTTAAGGGACACTACACACAGAGAAAGACAGATTTTAGAATACAGGTGGAACTGAAGGTATGGCATAGATCTTACCTGATACCATTAGGGAGGGGGGAGGTGACACGTGACATCAATTCCGATTCTACACAACGTTGTAAGGGACACTACACACAGAGAAAGACATATTTTAGAATACAGGTGGAGCTGTAGGTATGTCATATAGTTTACCTGATACAGATAGGGGGGGAGGACTAGGACCCGTGTTATCCATTCCGTTTATACACAACGTTGTAAGGGACACTACGCACAGGGAAAGACAGACATTAGAATACAGCAGGAACTGTAGATATGACATAGATCTAAACTGATACAGTTACGGGGGGGGACAAGGACCCGTGACATCTATTCCTTTTTTACACAACGTTGTAAAGGACACGACACACAGAGAAAGACAGATTTTAGAACAGAGGTGGAACTGTAGGTATGGCATAGAGCTAACATAATACAGTTAGGGGGGGAGGAGAAGGAACCGTGACATCTATTCCGTTTCTACACAACGTTTTAAGGGACACTACACACAGAGAAAGACAGATTTTAGAATACAGGTGGAGCTGTAGTTATGTCATATAGTTTATCTGATACAGTTAGGGGGGGAGGACTAGGACCCGTGACAGCTATTCCGTTTATACACAACGTTGTATGGGACACTACGCACAGGGAATGACCGACATTAGAATACAGCAGGACCTGTACGTATGGCATAGAGCTAACGTGATTCAGTTAAGGGGGGGAGGACAAGGACCCGTTACATCTATTCCGTTTCTATACAACGTTGTAAGGGACACTACGCACAGGGAAAGACAACATTAGAACACAGCTGGAACTGTAGGTATGGCATAATGCTAACCGGATACAGTTAGGGTGTGGGAGGACAACGACCCGTAACATCTATTCCCGTTCCTATAAAACGTTGTAAGGGACACTACGCACAGGGAAAGAGAGACATTAGAATACAGCTGGAACTGTAGGTATGGCATACTGTTAAGCAAATACAGTTAGGGGGGGGCAAGGACCCGTGACATCTACTCCGTTTCTACTTAAAGTTGTAAGGGACACTACATACAGAGAAAGTCAGACAGTAAAATACAGCTGGATCTATAGGTATGGCATAGAGCTATCCTGATACAGTTGGGGGGGGGGGCGGAGAGGACAAGGACCCGTAACACTAATTCCGTTTCTATACAACGTTGTAAGGGACACTACGCACAGAGAATAAAAGATTTTAGAATACAGGTAGAACTGTAGGTATGGCATAGAGCTAACCGGATACAGTTAGAGGGGGAGGAAAAGGACTCGTGACAGCTATTCCGTTTCTACACATCGTTGTAAGGGACTCTACACACAGAGAAAGACAGATTTTAGAATACAGGTGGCACTGTAGGTATGGCATAGAGCTAACCTGATACAGTTAGGGGGATGGGAGTACAAGGACCCGTGACAGCTATTCAGTTTCAACACAACGTTGTAAGGGACTCTACACACAGAGAAAGACAGATTTTAGAATACAGGTGGCACTGTAGGTATGGCATAGAGCTAACCTGATACAGTTAGGGGGATGGGAGTACAAGGACCCGTGACAGCTATTCAGTTTCAACACAACGTTGTAAGGGACACTACGCACAGAGAATAAAAGATTTTAGAATACAGGTGGAACTGGAGGTATGGCATAGAGCTAACCGGATACAGTTAGAGGGGGGGGGCAAGGACCCGTGACAGCTATTCAGTTTCAACACAACGTTGTAAGGGACACTACGCACAGAGAATAAAAGATTTTAGAATACAGGTAGAACTGTAGGTATGGCATAGAGCTAACCGGATACAGTTAGAGGGGGAGGACAAGGACTCGAGACAGCTATTCCGTTTCTACACAACGTTGTAAGGGACACTACGCACAGAGAATAAAAGATTTTAGAATACAGGTGGCACTGTAGGTATGGCTGAGAGCTAACCTGATACAGTTGGGGAGGAGGGATTACAAGGACCCGTGACAGCTATTCAGTTTCAACACAACGTTGTAAGGGACACTACACACAGAGAAAGACAGATTTTAGAATACAGGTGGCACTGTAGGTATGGCTGAGAGCTAACCTGATACAGTTGGGGAGGAGGGATTACAAGGACCCGTGACAGCTAATCAGTTTCAACACAACGTTGTAAGGGACACTACACACAGAGAAAGACGGATTTTAGAATACAGGTGGCACTGTAGGTATGGCTGAGAGCTAACCTGATACAGTTGGGGTGGAGGGATTACAAGGACCCGTGACAGCTATTCAGTTTCAACACAACGTTGTAAGGGACACTACACACAGAGAAAGACAGATTTTAGAATACAGGTGGCACTGTAGGTATGGCTGAGAGCTAACCTGATACAGTTGGGGAGGAGGGATTACAGGACCCGTGACAGCTAATCAGTTTCAACACAACGTTGTAAGGGACACTACACACAGAGAAAGACAGATTTTAGAATACAGGTGGCACTGTAGGTATGGCTGAGAGCTAACCTGATACAGTTGGGGAGGAGGGATTACAAGGACCCGTGAAAGCTATTCAGTTTCAACACAACGTTGTAAGGGACACTACAAACAGAGAAAGACAGATTTTAGAATACAGGTGGCACTGTAGGTATGGCTGAGAGCTAACCTGATACAGTTGGGGAGGAGGGATTACAAGGACCCGTGACCGCTATTCAGTTTCAACACAACGTTGTAAGGGACACTACGCACAGAGAAAGACAGATTTTAGAATACAGGTGGAACTGTAGGTATGGCATAGAGCTAACCTGATACAGTTAGAGGGGGAGGACAAGGACTCGTGACAGCTATTCCGTTTCTATACAACGTTGTAAGTTACACTACGCACAGAGAATAAAAGATTTTAGAATACAGGTGGAACTATAGGTATGGCATAGAGCTAAACGGATACAGTTAGAAGGGAGGGAGGCAATGACCTGTGACATCTATTAGCGTTCCTATACAACGTTGTAAGGGACACTACACACAGAGAATACAAGATTTTAGAATACAGGTGGAACTGTAGGTATGGCATAGAGCTAAACGGATACAGTTAGAAGGGAGGGAGGCAATGACCCGTGACATCTATTAGCGTTCCTATACAATGTTGTAAGGGACACTACACACAGAGAATAAAAGATTTTAGAATACAGGTGGAACTGTAGGTATGGCATAGAGCTAACCTGATACAGTTAGAGGGGGAGGACAAGGACTCGTGACAGCTATTCCGTTTCTATACAACGTTGTAAGGGACACTACGCACAGAGAATAAAAGATTTTAGAATACAGGTGGAACTGTAGGTATGGCATAGAGCTAACCTGATACAGTTAGCGGGGGGTAGGTGACCCGTGATATCTATTAGCGTTCCTATACAATGTTGTAAGGGACACTACGCACAGAGAATAAAAGATTTTAGAATACAGGTGGAACTGTAGGTATGGCATAGAGCTAAACGGATACAGTTAGAAGGGAGGGAGGCAATGACCCGTGACATCTATTAGCGTTCCTATACAATGTTGTAAGGGACACTACACACAGAGAAAGACAGATTTTAGAATACAGGTGGAACTGTAGGTATGGCATAGAGCTAAACGGATACAGTTAGAAGGGAGGGAGGCAATGACCCGTGACATCTATTAGCGTTCCTATACAATGTTGTAAGGGACACTACACACAGAGAAAGACAGATTTTAGAATACAGGTGGAACTGTAGGTATGGCATAGAGCTAAACGGATACAGTTAGAAGGGAGGGAGGCAATGACCCGTGACATCTATTAGCGTTCCTATACAATGTTGTAAGGGACACTACACACAGGGAAAGACAGATTTTAGAATACAGGTGGAACTGTAGGTATGGCATAGAGCTAAACGGATACAGTTAGAAGGGAGGGAGGCAATGACCCGTGACATCTATTAGCGTTCCTATACAATGTTGTAAGGGACACTACACACAGGGAAAGACAGATTTTAGAATACAGGTGGAACTGTAGGTATGGCATAGAGCTAAACGGATACAGTTAGAAGGGAGGGAGGCAATGACCCGTGACATCTATTAGCGTTCCTATACAATGTTGTAAGGGACACTACACACAGAGAAAGACAGATTTTAGAATACAGGTGGAACTGTAGGTATGGCATAGAGCTAACCTGATACATTTAGAGGGGGAGGACAAGGACTCGTGACAGCTATTCCGTTTCTATACAACGTTGTAAGGGACACTACGCACAGAGAATAAAAGATTTTAGAATACAGGTGGAACTGTAGGTATGGCATAGAGCTAAACGGATACAGTTAGAAGGGAGGGAGGCAATGACCCGTGACATCTATTAGCGTTCCTATACAACGTTGTAAGGGACACTACACACAGAGAATACAAGATTTTAGAATACAGGTGGAACTGTAGGTATGGCATAGAGCTAAACGGATACACTTAGAAGGGAGGGAGGCAATGTCCCGTGACATCTATTAGCGTTCCTATACAATGTTGTAAGGGACACTACGCACAGAGAATAAAAGATTTTAGAATACAGGTGGAACTGTAGGTATGGCATAGAGCTAAACGGATACAGTTAGAAGGGAGGGAGGCAATGACCCGTGACATCTATTAGCGTTCCTATACAATGTTGTAAGGGACACTACACACAGAGAAAGACAGATTTTAGAATACAGAAGGAACTGTAGGTATGGCATAGAGCTAAACGGATACAGTTAGAAGGGAGGGAGGCAATGACCCGTGACATCTAATAGCGTTCCTATACAATGTTGTAAGGGACACTACACACAGAGAAAGACAGATTTTAGAATACAGGTGGAACTGTAGGTATGGCATAGAGCTAAACGGATACAGTTAGAAGGGAGGGAGGCAATGACCCGTGACATCTAATAGCGTTCCTATACAATGTTGTAAGGGACACTACACACAGAGAAAGACAGATTTTAGAATACAGAAGGAACTGTAGGTATGGCATAGAGCTAAACGGATACAGTTAGAAGGGAGGGAGGCAATGACCCGTGACATCTAATAGCGTTCCTATACAATGTTGTAAGGGACACTACACACAGAGAAAGACAGATTTTAGAATACAGGTGGAACTGTAGGTATGGCATAGAGCTAAACGGATACAGTTAGAAGGGAGGGAGGCAATGACCCGTGACATCTATTAGCGTTCCTATACAATGTTGAAGGGACACTACACACAGAGAATAAAAGATTTTAGAATACAGGTGGAACTCTAGGTATGGCATAGAGCTAACCTGATACAGTTAGAGGGGGAGGACAAGGACTCGTGACAGCTATTCCGTTTCTATACAACGTTGTAAGGGACACTACGACCAGAGAATAAAAGATTTTAGAATACAGGTGGAACTGTAGGTATGGCATAGAGCTAAACGGATACAGTTAGAAGGGAGGGAGGCAATGACCCGTGACATCTATTAGCGTTCCTATACAATGTTGTAAGGGACACTACACACAGAGAAAGACAGATTTTAGAATACAGGTGGAACTGTAGGTATGACATAGAGCTAAACGGATACAGTTAGAAGGGAGGGAGGCAATGACTCGTGACATCTATTAGCGTTCCTATACAATGTTGTAAGGGACACTACACACAGAGAAAGACAGACATTAGAATACAGGTGGAACTGCAGGTATGGAATGGAGTTTACCTGATACATTTAGGGGAGGAAGACAAGGACCAGTCACATCTATTCCGTTTCTACACAACGTTGTAATAGGCACTACACACAGAGAAAGATATATTTTAGAATACAGGTGGCACTGTAGGTATGGCATAGAGCTAAACGGATACAGTTAGAAGGGAGGGAGGCAATGACCCGTGACATCTATTAGCGTTCCTATACAATGTTGTAAGGGACACTACACACAGAGAAAGACAGATTTTAGAATACAGGTGGAACTGTAGGTATGGCATAGAGCTAAACGGATACAGTTAGAAGGGAGGGAGGCAATGACCCGTGACATCTATTAGCGTTCCTATACAATGTTGTAAGGGACACTACACACAGAGAAAGACAGATTTTAGAATACAGGTGGAACTGTAGGTATGGCATAGAGCTAAACGGATAAAGTTAGAAGGGAGGGAGGCAATGACCCGTGACATCTATTAGCGTTCCTATACAATGTTGTAAGGGACACTACACACAGAGAAAGACAGATTTTAGAATACAGGTGGAACTGTAGGTATGGCATAGAGCTAAACGGATACAGTTAGAAGGGAGGGAGGCAATGACCCGTGACATCTATTAGCGTTCCTATACAATGTTGTAAGGGACACTACACACAGAGAAAGACAGATTTTAGAATACAGGTGGAACTGTAGGTATGGCATAGAGCTAAACGGATACAGTTAGAAGGGAGGGAGGCAATGACCCGTGACATCTATTAGCGTTCCTATACAATGTTGTAAGGGACACTACACACAGAGAAAGACAGATTTTAGAATACAGGTGGAACTGTAGGTATGGCATAGAGCTAAACGGATACAGTTAGAAGGGAGGGAGGCAATGACCCGTGACATCTATTAGCGTTCCTATACAATGTTGTAAGGGACACTACACACAGAGAAAGACAGATTTTAGAATACAGGTGGAACTGTAGGTATGGCATAGAGCTAAACGGATAAAGTTAGAAGGGAGGGAGGCAATGACCCGTGACATCTATTAGCGTTCCTATACAATGTTGTAAGGGACACTACACACAGAGAAAGACAGATTTTAGAATACAGGTGGAACTGTAGGTATGGCATAGAGCTAAACGGATAAAGTTAGAAGGGAGGGAGGCAATGACCCGTGACATCTATTAGCGTTCCTATACAATGTTGTAAGGGACACTACACACAGAGAAAGACAGATTTTAGAATACAGGTGGAACTGTAGGTATGGCATAGAGCTAAACGGATACAGTTAGAAGGGAGGGAGGCAATGACCCGTGACATCTATTAGCGTTCCTATACAATGTTGTAAGGGACACTACACACAGAGAAAGACAGATTTTAGAATACAGTTGGAACTGTAGGTATGGCATAGAGCTAAACGGATACAGTTAGAAGGGAGGGAGGCAATGACCCGTGACATCTATTAGCGTTCCTATACAATGTTGTAAGGGACACTACACACAGAGAAAGACAGATTTTAGAATACAGGTGGAACTGTAGATATGGCATAGAGCTAAACGGATACAGTTAGAAGGGAGGGAGGCAATGACCCGTGACATCTATTAGCGTTCCTATACAATGTTGTAAGGGACACTACACACAGAGAAAGACAGACATTAGAATACAGGTGGAAGTGCAGGTATGGAATGGAGCTTACCTGATACAGTTAGGGGAGGAGGACAAGGACCAGTCACATCTATTCCGTTTCTACACAACGTTGTAATAGGCACTACACACAGAGAAAGATATATTTTAGAACACAGTTGAACTGTAGGTATGGCTTATTGCTAACCTGATACAGTTAGGTTGGGGGAGGACAATGCCCCGTGACATCTATTCCGTTTCTACACAACGTTTTAAGGGACACTACACACAGAGAAAGACAGATTTTGGAATGCAGGTGTAGCTGTAGGAATGTCATATAGTTTACCTGACACAGTTAGGGGGTGGGAGGACTAGGACCCGTGACATCCATTCCGTTTATACACAACGTTGTAAGGGACACTACGCACAGGGAAAGACAGACATTAGAATACAGCAGGAACTGTAGGTATGACATAGAGCTAAACTGATCAGTTACGGGGGGAGGGGAGGACAAGGACTCGTGACATCTATTACACAACGTTGTAAAGGACACTACACACATAGAAAGACAGATTTTATAATAGAGGTGGAACTGTAGGTATGGCATAGAGCTAACATAATACAGTTAGTGGTGGAGGACAAGGACCAGTGACTTCTATTCCGTTTCTACACAACGTTGTAAGGGACACTACATACAGAGGAAGACAGATTTTAGAAAACAGGTGGATCTGAAGGTATGGCATAGAATTAACCTGATACAGTCAGGGGGGGACCATGACCCGTGACATCTATTCCGTTTATACACAACGTTGTATGGGACACTACGCACAGGGAATGACCGACATTAGAATACAGCAGGAACTGTAGGTATGGCAAAGAGCTATCACGATTCAGTTAAGGGGGGGGGGAGGACAAGGACCCGTTACATCTATTCCGTTTCTACACAACGTTGTAAGGGACACTACGCACAGGGAAAGACAACATTAGAACACAGCTGGAGCTGTAGGTATGGCATAATGCTAACCGGATACAGTTAGGAGGGGGAGGACAACGACCCGTGACATCTATCCCCGTTCCTATAAAACGTTGTAAGGGACACTACGCACAGGAAAAAAGAGAGACATTAGAATACAGCTGGAACTGTAGGTATAGCATACTGTTAAGCAAATACAGTTAGGGGGGGGCAAGGACCCGTGACATCTACTCCGTTTCTACTTAACGTTGTAAGGGACTCTACACACAGATTAAGACGGATTTTAGAATACAGGTGGAACTATAGGTATGGCATAGAGCTAACCTGATACAGTTAGGGGGGGCGGTGGACAAGGACAAGTGACATCTATTCCTTTTCTTCACAACGTAGTAAGGGAAACTACGCACAGTGAAAGACATACATTTGAACACAGCTGGATTTGTAGGTATGGCATAGAGTTAACCTGATACAGTTAGACAGGGAGGACAATGACCCGTGACATCTATTACGTTTCTACACAACGTTGTAAGGGACACTACACACAGAGAAAGAAAGATTTTAGAATAAATTTGGAACTGTAGTTATGGCATAGAGCTTACCTGATACAGTTAGGGGGGGGAGGACAAGGACCAGTGACTTCTATTCCGTTTCTACACAACGTTGTAAGGTACACTACGCACAGGGATAGACAGACATTAGAATACAGCTGGAACTGTAGGTATGGCATAGAGCTAACCTGATGCAGTTAGGGGGGGGTGGAAAAGGACACGTGACATCTATTCCGTTTCTACACAACGTTGTAAGGTACACTACGCACAGGGATAGACAGACATTAGAATGCATTTGGAACTGTGGTTATGGCAAAGAGCTTACCTGATACAGTTAGGGGGGGTGGAGGACAATGACCAGTGACTTCTATTCCGTTTCTACACAACGTTTAAGGGACAATACACACAGAGAAAGACAGATTTTAGAATACAGGTGGAACTGTATATATGGCATAGAGCAAAGGGACACTACGCACAGGAGAGAGACATAGAATACAGCTGGAACTGTAGGTATGGCATACTGTTAAGCAAATACATTTAGGGGGGGCAAGGACCCGTGACATCTACTCCGTTTCTACATAACGTTGTAAGGGATACTACATACAGAGAAAGCCAGACAGTAAAATACAGCAGGAACTATAGGTATGGCACAGAGCTAAACTGATACAGTTGGGAGGGAGGACAAGGACCCGTGAAACTATTCCGTTTCTACACAACGTTGTAAGGGACTCTACACACAGAGGAAGACGGATTTTATATTACAGGTGGAACTGTAGGTATGGCATAGAGCTAACCTGATACAGTTAGACAGGGAGGACAATGACCCGTGACATCCATTCCATTTCTCCACAACCTTGTAAGGGAAACTCACACAGAGAAAGACAGATTTTAGAATACAGGTGGAGCTGTAGGTATGGCATAGAGCTAACCTGATACAGTTACACAAGGAGGACAAAGACCCGCGACATCTATTCCATTTCTACACAACGTTGTAAGGGACACTACGCACAGGGATAGTCAGACATTAGAATACAGGTGGAACTGTAGGTATGGCATAGAGCTAAACGGTAACAGTTAGGGGGGAGGGGGGCAATGACCCGTGACATCTATTCCCGTTCCTACACAACGTTGTAAGGGACACTACGCACAGGGAAAGACAGACATTTTAATACAGCTGGAACTATAGGTATGGCATAGAGCTAACCTGATACAGTTATGGGGGGGGGGGAGGACAAGGAACCGTGACAATTATTTCGTTTCTACACAACGTTGTTAAGGCCACTACACATAGAGAAAGAAAGATTTTAGAATACAGGTGGAACTGTAGGTATGGCATAGAGCTAACCTGATACAGTTAGGGAGGGGGAGGACAAGGACCCGTGACATCTATTCCGTTTCTACACAACGTTGTAAGGGATACTACGCACAGGGAAAGGCAGACATTAGAATACAGCTGGAACTGTAGGTATGGCATAGAGCTAACCCGATACAGTTAGGGGGGGAGGACCATGACCCGTGACATCTATTCCGTTTCTACACAACGTTGTAAGGGATACTACACACAGAGAAAGACCGATTTTAGAATACAGGTGGAATTGTAGGTATTGCATAGAGCTATCCGGATACAGTTATTGGGGGAGGACAGGGACCTGTAACATCTATTCCGTTTTTACACAACGTTGTAAGACACACTACGCACAGGGATAGTCAGACATTAGAATACAGGTGGAACTGTAGGTATGGCATAGAGCTAACCGGATACAGTTAGGGGGGGAGGACAATGACCAGTGACATCTATTCCGTTTCTACACAACGTTGTAAGGGATACTACGCACAGGGAAAGGCAGACATTAGAATACAGCTGGAACTGTAGGTATGGCATAGAGCTAACCCGATACAGTTAGGGGGGGAGGACAATGACCAGTGACATCTATTCCGTTTCTACACAACGTTGTAAGAGATACTACGCACAGGGAAAGGCAGACATTAGAATACAGCTGGAACTGTAGGTATGGCATAGAGCTAACCCAATACAGTTAGGGGGGGAGGACCATGACCCGTGACATCTATTCCGTTTCTACACAACGTCGTAAGGGACACTACACACTGGGAAAGGCAGCATTAGAATACAGCTGGAACTGTAGGTATGGCATAGAGCTAACCCGATACAGTTAGGGGGGGGAGGACCATGACCCGTGACATCTATTCCGTTTCTACACAACGTCGTAAGGGACACTACACACAGAGAAAGACAGATTTTAGAATACAGGTGGAACTGGATATACGGCATAGATCTCACTTGATACAGTTAGGGGGGGAGGACAAGGACCCGTGACATCTATTCCCGTTCCTTAAAACCGTTTTAAGGGACACTGGGAGAAATAGACATTAGAATACAGCTGGAACTGTAGGTATGGAATAGAGCTAACCTGATACAGTTATGGGCGGGGGTGACAACAAGGAACAGTGACATCTATTCCGTTTCTACACAACGTTGTAAGAGACATTACACACAGACAAAGAAAGATTTTAGAATACAGGTGGAACTGGATATACGGCATAGATCTCACTTGATACAGTTAGGGGGGGAGGACAAGGACCCGTGACATCTATTCCCGTTAATATACAACGTTGTAAGGGACTACGCACAGGGAAAGACAGACATTAGAATACAGCTGAAACTGTAGGTATGGCTTAGAGCTAACCTGATACAGTTTGGGGGGGGGAAGGACCAGGACCGGTGACACGATTCCGTTTCTACACAACGTTGTAAGGGATACTACGCACAGAGAATGAAATATTTTAGAATACAGGTAGAACTGTAGGTATGGCATAGAGCTAACCGGATACAGTTAGACAGGGAGGAAAAGGACCCGTGACAGCTATTCCGTTTCTACACAACGTTGTAAGGGCCTCTACACACAGAGAAAGACAGATTTTAGAATACAGGTTGAACTGTAGGTATGGCATAGAGCTAACCTGATACAGTTAGGGGCGGGGAGGACAAGGACCTGTGACATCTATTCCGTTTCTATACAACGTTGTATGGGACACTACACACAGGGAGAGACATACATTAGAATACAGCTGGATTTGTAGGTATGGCATTGAGCTAACCTGATACATTTAGGGGGGTGAGGACAAGGACCCGTGACATCTATTCCGTTTCTACACAACGTTGTAAGGGACACTACGCACAGAGAAAGACAGATATTAGAATACAGGTGGAACTGCAGGTATGGATAAGAGCTTACCTGATACAGTTTGGGGAGGAGTACAAGTACCCATGACATCTATTCCCGTTCCTATACAACGTTGTAAGGGACACTACGCACTGGGAAAGACAGACATTGGAATATAGCTGGAACTGTAGGTATGGCATAGAGCTAACCGGATACAGTTAGACAGGGAGGAAAAGGACCCGTGACAGCTATTCCGTTTCTACACAACGTTGTAAGGGCCTCTACACACAGAGAAAGACAGATTTTAGAATACAGGTTGAACTGTAGGTATGGCATAGACCTAACCGGATACAGTTAAGGGCGGGGAGGACAAGGACCCGTGACATCTATTCCGTTTCTACACAACGTTGTAAGGGACACTACAAACAGGGAAAGACAGACATTAGAATACAGCTGGAACTGTAGATATGGCATAGAGCTAACCGGATACAGTTAGACAGGGAGGAAAAGGACCCGTGACAGCTATTCCGTTTCTACACAACGTTGTAAGGGCCTCTACACACCGAGAAAGACAGATTTTAGAATACAGGTTGAACTGTAGGTATGGCATAGACCTAACCGGATACAGTTAAGGGCGGGGAGGACAAGGACCCGTGACATCTATTCCGTTTCTACACAACGTTGTAAGGGACACTACAAACAGGGAAAGACAGACATTAGAATACAGCTGGAACTGTAGGTATGGCATAGAGCTAACCGGATACAGTTAAGGGCGGGGAGGACAAGGACCAGTGACATCTATTCCGTTTCTACACAACGTTGTAAGGGACACTACAAACAGGGAAAGACAGACATTAGAATACAGCTGGAACTGTAGGTATGGCATAGAGCTAACCGGATACAGTTAAGGGCGGGGAGGACAAGGACCCGTGACATCTATTCCGTTTCTACACAACGTCGTAAGGGACACTACACACAGAGAAAGACAGATTTTAGAATACAGGTGGAACTGGATATACGGCATAGATCTCACTTGATACAGTTAGGGGGGGAGGACAAGGACCCGTGACATCTATTCCCGTTCCTTAAAACCGTTTTAAGGGACACTGGGAGAAATAGACATTAGAATACAGCTGGAACTGTAGGTATGGAATAGAGCTAACCTGATACAGTTATGGGCGGGGGTGACAACAAGGAACAGTGACATCTATTCCGTTTCTACACAACGTTGTAAGAGACATTACACACAGGAAAAGAAAGATTTTAGAATACAGGTGGAACTGGATATACGGCTTAGATCTCACTTGATACAGTTAGGGGGGGAGGACAAGGACCCGTGACATCTATTCCCGTTAATATACAACGTTGTAAGGGACTACGCACAGGGAAAGACAGACATTAGAATACAGCTGAAACTGTAGGTATGGCTTAGAGCTAACCTGATACAGTTTGGGGGGGGGGGAAGGACCAGGACCGGTGACACGATTCCGTTTCTACACAACGCTGTAAGGGACACTACGCACAGGGAATGACATATTTTAGAATACAGCTGAAACTGTAGGTATGGCTTAGAGCTAACCTGATACAGTTTGGGGGGGGGGAAGGACCAGGACCGGTGACACGATTCCGTTTCTACACAACGCTGTAAGGGACACTACGCACAGAGAATGACATATTTTAGAATACAGGTAGAACTGTAGGTATGGCTTAGAGCTAACCTGATACAGTTATGGGCGGGGGTGACAACAAGGAACAGTGACATCTATTCCGTTTCTACACAACGTTGTAAGAGACATTACACACAGGAAAAGAAAGATTTTAGAATACAGGTGGAACTGGATATACGGCATAGATCTCACTTGATACAGTTAGGGGGGGAGGACAAGGACCCGTGACATCTATTCCCGTTAATATACAACGTTGTAAGGGACTACGCACAGGGAAAGACAGACATTAGAATACAGCTGAAACTGTAGGTATGGCTTAGAGCTAACCTGATACAGTTTGGGGGGGGAAGGACCAGGACCGGTGACACGATTCCGTTTCTACACAACGCTGTAAGGGACACTACGCACAGGGAATGACATATTTTAGAATACAGCTGAAACTGTAGGTATGGCTTAGAGCTAACCTGATACAGTTTGGGGGGGGAAGGACCAGGACCGGTGACACGATTCCGTTTCTACACAACGCTGTAAGGGACACTACGCACAGGGAATGACATATTTTAGAATACAGCTGAAACTGTAGGTATGGCTTAGAGCTAACCTGATACAGTTTGGGGGGGGGGAAGGACCAGGACCGGTGACACGATTCCGTTTCTACACAACGCTGTAAGGGACACTACGCACAGGGAATGACATATTTTAGAATACAGCTGGAACTGTAGGTATGGCATAGAGCTAACCGGATACAGTTAGACAGGGAGGAAAAGGACCCGTGACAGCTATTCCGTTTCTACACAACGTTGTAAGGGCCTCTACACACAGAGAAAGACAGATTTTAGAATACAGGTTGAACTGTAGGTATGGCATAGAGCTAACCTGATACAGTTTGGGGGGGGAAGGACCAGGACCGGTGACACGATTCCGTTTCTACACAACGCTGTAAGGGACACTACGCACAGGGAATGACATATTTTAGAATACAGCTGAAACTGTAGGTATGGCATAGAGCTAACCTGATACAGTTTGGGGGGGGAAGGACCAGGACCGGTGACACGATTCCGTTTCTACACAACGTTGTAAGGGACACTACGCACAGGGAATGACATATTTTAGAATACAGCTGGAACTGTAGGTATGGCTTAGAGCTAACCTGATACAGTTAGACAGGGAGGAAAAGGACCCGTGACAGCTATTCCGTTTCTACACAACGTTGTAAGGGACACTACAAACAGGGAAAGACAGACATTAGAATACAGCTGGAACTGTAGATATGGCATAGAGCTAACCGGATACAGTTAGACAGGGAGGAAAAGGACCCGTGACAGCTATTCCGTTTCTACACAACGTTGTAAGGGCCTCTACACACAGAGAAAGACAGATTTTAGAATACAGGTTGAACTGTAGGTATGGCATAGACCTAACCGGATACAGTTAAGGGCGGGGAGGACAAGGACCCGTGACATCTATTCCGTTTCTACACAACGTTGTAAGGGACACTACAAACAGGGAAAGACAGACATTAGAATACAGCTGGAACTGTAGGTATGGCATAGAGCTAACCGGATACAGTTAAGGGCGGGGAGGACAAGGACCCGTGACATCTATTCCGTTTCTACACAACGTTGTAAGGGACACTACAAACAGGGAAAGACAGACATTTGAATACAGCTGGAACTGTAGGTATGG
This sequence comes from Prosapia bicincta, assembly GCA_036971475.1. Lineage (NCBI taxonomy): Eukaryota > Metazoa > Arthropoda > Insecta > Hemiptera > Cercopidae > Prosapia > Prosapia bicincta. The sequence continues at coordinate 110,797,939 of JBAIZL010000006.1, forward strand.
CATAGAGCTAACCGGATACAGTTAAGGGCGGGGAGGACAAGGACCCGTGACATCTATTCCGTTTCTACACAACGTCGTAAGGGACACTACACACAGAGAAAGACAGATTTTAGAATACAGGTGGAACTGGATATACGGCATAGATCTCACTTGATACAGTTAGGGGGGGAGGACAAGGACCCGTGACATCTATTCCCGTTCCTTAAAACCGTTTTAAGGGACACTGGGAGAAATAGACATTAGAATACAGCTGGAACTGTAGGTATGGAATAGAGCTAACCTGATACAGATATGGGCGGGGGTGACAACATGGAACAGTGACATCTATTCCGTTTCTACACAACGTTGTAAGAGACATTACACACAGGAAAAGAAAGATTTTAGAATACAGGTGGAACTGGATATACGGCATAGATCTCACTTGATACAGTTAGGGGGGGAGGACAAGGACCCGTGACATCTATTCCCGTTAATATACAACGTTGTAAGGGACTACGCACAGGGAAAGACAGACATTAGAATACAGCTGAAACTGTAGGTATGGCTTAGAGCTAACCTGATACAGTTTGGGGGGGGGAAGGACCAGGACCGGTGACACGATTCCGTTTCTACACAACGTTGTAAGGGACACTACGCACAGAGAATGAAATATTTTAGAATACAGGTAGAACTGTAGGTATGGCATAGAGCTAACCGGATACAGTTAGACAGGGAGGAAAAGGACCCGTGACAGCTATTCCGTTTCTACACAACGTTGTAAGGGCCTCTACACACAGAGAAAGACAGATTTTAGAATACAGGTTGAACTGTAGGTATGGCATAGAGCTAACCTGATACAGTTAGGGGCGGGGAGGACAAGGACCTGTGACATCTATTCCGTTTCTATACAACGTTGTATGGGACACTACACACAGGGAGAGACATACATTAGAATACAGCTGGATTTGTAGGTATGGCATTGAGCTAACCTGATACATTTAGGGGGGTGAGGACAAGGACCCGTGACATCTATTCCGTTTCTACACAACGTTGTAAGGGACACTACGCACAGAGAAAGACAGATATTAGAATACAGGTGGAACTGCAGGTATGGATAAGAGCTTACCTGATACAGTTTGGGGAGGAGTACAAGTACCCATGACATCTATTCCCGTTCCTATACAACGTTGTAAGGGACACTACGCACTGGGAAAGACAGACATTGGAATATAGCTGGAACTGTAGGTATGGCATAGAGCTAACCGGATACAGTTAGACAGGGAGGAAAAGGACCCGTGACAGCTATTCCGTTTCTACACAACGTTGTAAGGGCCTCTACACACAGAGAAAGACAGATTTTAGAATACAGGTTGAACTGTAGGTATGGCATAGACCTAACCGGATACAGTTAAGGGCGGGGAGGACAAGGACCCGTGACATCTATTCCGTTTCTACACAACGTTGTAAGGGACACTACAAACAGGGAAAGACAGACATTAGAATACAGCTGGAACTGTAGATATGGCATAGAGCTAACCGGATACAGTTAGACAGGGAGGAAAAGGACCCGTGACAGCTATTCCGTTTCTACACAACGTTGTAAGGGCCTCTACACACAGAGAAAGACAGATTTTAGAATACAGGTTGAACTGTAGGTATGGCATAGACCTAACCGGATACAGTTAAGGGCGGGGAGGACAAGGACCCGTGACATCTATTCCGTTTCTACACAACGTTGTAAGGGACACTACAAACAGGGAAAGACAGACATTAGAATACAGCTGGAACTGTAGGTATGGCATAGAGCTAACCGGATACAGTTAAGGGCGGGGAGGACAAGGACCCGTGACATCTATTCCGTTTCTACACAACGTTGTAAGGGACACTACAAACAGGGAAAGACAGACATTAGAATACAGCTGGAACTGTAGGTATGGCATAGACCTAACCGGATACAGTTAAGGGCGGGGAGGAAAAGGACCCGTGACATCTATTCCGTTTCTACACAACGTTTTAAGGGACACTACACACAGAAAAAAAAACAGATTTTAGAATACAGGTGGAACTGAAGGTATGGCATAGATCTAACCTGATACAGTTAGGGGGGGTAGGACAAGGACCCGTGACATCTATTCCCGTTCCTAAACAACATTGTAAGGGACACTAGACACAGAAAAAGACAGATTTTAGAATACAGGTGGACCTGTAGGTATGGCATAGAGCTAACCTGATACAGTTAGGGGGATGGGAGTACAAGGAACCGTGACATTTATTTCGTTTCTACACAACGTTGTAAGGGACACTACACACAGAGAAAGATAGATTTTAGAATACAGGTGGAACTGTAGGTATGACATAGAGCTAACCGGATACAGTTAGGTGGGGGGAGGAAAAGGACCAGTGATATCTATTCCCGTTCCTATACAACGTTGTAAGGGACACTACACACAGAGAAAGACAGATTTTAGAATACAGGTGGAACTGTAGGTATGGCATAGAGCTATCCTGATACAGTAAGGGGGGAGGACAAGGACCAGTTACATCTATTCCCGTTCCTGTACAACGTTGTAAGGGATACAACGCACAGGGAAAGGCAGACATTAGAATAGAGCTGGAACTGTAGGTATGGCATAGAGCTAACCCGATACAGTTAGGGGGAGGAGGACATGGACCCGTGACATCTTTTCCCGTTTCTACACAACGTTGTATGGGACACTACACACATAGAAAGACAGATTTTAGAAAACAGTTGGAACTGTAGGTATGGCATAGAGCTTACCTAATACAGATAGGGGGGGGGGTTAGGTATGGCATAGAGCTAACCCGATACAGTTAGGGGGAGGAGGACAAGGACACGTGACATCTATTCCCGTTCCCAAAAACATTGTAAGGGACACTAGACACGGAGAAAGACAGATTTTAGAATACAGGTGGAACTGTAGGTATGGCATAGAGCTAACCTGATACAGTTAGGGGGATGTGAGTACAAGGAACCGTGACATTTATTTCGTTTCTACACAACGTTGTAAGGGATACTACACACAGAGAAAGACAGATTTTAGAATACAGGTGGAACTGTAGGTATGGCATAGAGCTAACCTGATACAGTTAGGGGGATGGGAGTACAAGGAACCGTGACTTTTATTTCGTTTCTACACAACGTTGTAAGGGACATTACACACAGAGAAAGACAGATTTTAGAATACAGGTGGAACTGTAGGTATGGCATAGAGTTAACCTGATACAGTTAGGGGGATGGGAGTACAAGGAACCGTGACTTTTATTTCGTTTCTACACAACGTTGTAAGGGACACTACACACAGAGAAAGACAGATTTTAGAATACAGATGGAACTGTAGGTATGGCATAGAGCTAACCTGATACAGTTAGGGGGATGGGAGTACAAGGAACCGTGACTTTTATTCCGTTTCTACACAACGTTGTAAGGGACACAACACAGAGAGAAAGACAGATAGAATACAGGTGGAACTGTAGGTATGGTATAGAGCTAACCGGATACAGTTAGGGGGATGGGAGTACAAGGAACCGTGACTTTTATTCCGTTTCTACACAACGTTGTAAGGGACACAACACAGAGAGAAAGACAGATTTTAGAATACATGTGGAACTGTAGGTATGGCATAGAGCTAACCTGATACAGTTAGGGGGATGAGAGTACAAGGAACCGTGACTTTTATTTCGTTTCTACACAACGTTGTAAGGGACACAACACAGAGAGAAAGACAGATTTTAGAATACAGGTAGAACTGTAGGTATGGCATAGAGCTAACCTGATACAGTTAGGGGGATGGGAGTACAAGGACCAGTGACATTTATTTCTTTTCTACACAACGTTGTAAGGGACACAACACAGAGAGAAAGACAGATTTTAGAATACAGGTAGAACTGTAGGTATGGCATAGAGCTAACCTCATACAGTAAGGGGGATGGGAGTACAAGGACCAGTGTCATCTATTCCCGTTCCTATACAACGTTGTAAGGGACACTACACACAGAGAAAGACAGATTTTAGAATACAGGTGGAACTGTAGGTATGGCATAGAGCTAACCGGATACAGTTAGGGGGATGGGAGTACAAGGACCAGTGTCATCTATTCCCGTTCCTATACAACGTTGTAAGGGACACTACACACAGAGAAAGACAGATTTTAAAATACAGGTAGAACTGTAGGTATGGCATAGAGCTAACCTCATACAGTTAGGGGGATGGGAGTACAAGGACCAGTGTCATCTATTCCCGTTCCTATACAACGTTGTAAGGGACACAACACAGAGAGAAAGACAGATTTTAGAATACAGGTAGAACTGTAGGTATGGCATAGAGCTAACCTCATACAGTTGGGGGAATGGGAGTACAAGGACCAATGTCATCTATTCCCGTTCCTATACAACGTTGTAAGGGACACTACACACAGAGAAAGACAGATTTTAGATTACAGGTGGAACTGTAGGTATGGCATAGAGCTAACCGGATACAATTAGCGGGGAGGGAGGACAAGGAACCGTGACTTTTATTTCGTTTCTACACAACGTTGTAAGGGATACTACACACAGAGAAAGACAAATTATAGAATACAGTTGGAACTGTAGGTATGGCATAGAGCTAACCGGATACAGTTAGGGGGAGGGGAGGACAAGGACCAGTGTCATCTATTCCCGTTCCTATACAACGTTGTAAGGGACACTACACACAGAGAAAGACAGATTTTAGAATACAGGTGGAACTGTAGGTATGGCATAGAGCTAACCTGATACAGTTAGGGGGATGGGAGTACAAGGAACCGTGACATTTATTTCGTTTCTACAGAACGTTGTAAGGGACACTACACACAGAGAAAGATAGATTTTAGAATACAGGTGGAACTGTAGGTATGGCATAGAGCTAACCTGATACAGTTAGGGGGATGGGAGTACAAGGAACCGTGACTTTTATTTCGTTTCTACACAACGTTGTAAGGGACACTACACACAGAGAAAGACAGATTTTAGAATTCTGGTGGAACTGAAGGTATGGCATAGAGCTAACCTGATACAGTTAGGGGGATGGGAGTACAAGGAACCGTGACATTTATTTCGTTTCTACAGAACGTTGTAAGGGACACTACACACAGAGAAAGATATATTTTAGAATACAGGTGGAACTGTAGGTATGGCATAGAGCTAACCTGATACAGTTAGGGGGATGGGAGTACAAGGAACCGTGACATTTATTTCGTTTCTACAGAACGTTGTAAGGTACACTACACACAGAGAAAGACAGATTTTAGAATACAGGTGGAACTGTAGGTATGGCATAGAGCTAACCTGATACAGTTAGGGGGATGGGAGTACAAGGAACCGTGACATTTATTTCGTTTCTACAGAACGTTGTAAGGGACACTACACACAGAGAAAGATAGATTTTAGAATACAGGTGGAACTGTAGGTATGGCATAGAGCTAACCTGATACAGTTAGGGGGATGGGAGTACAAGGAACCGTGACTTTTATTTCGTTTCTACACAACGTTGTAAGGGACACTACACACAGAGAAAGACAGATTTTAGAATTCTGGTGGAACTGAAGGTATGGCATAGAGCTAACCTGATACAGTTAGGGGGATGGGAGTACAAGGAACCGTGACTTTTATTTCGTTTCTACACATCGTTGTAAGGGACACAACACAGAGAGAAAGACAGATTTTAGAATACATGTGGAACTGTAGGTATGGCATAGAGCTAACCTGATACAGTTAGGGGGATGAGAGTACAAGGAACCGTGACTTTTATTTCGTTTCTACACAACGTTGTAAGGGAGACAACACAGTGAGAAACACAGATTTTAGAATACAGGTGGAACTGTAGGTATGGCATAGAGCTAACCTGATACAGTTAGAGGAATAGGAGTACAAGGACCAGTGACATTTATTTCTTTTCTAAACAACGTTGTAAGGGACACAATACACAGAGAAAGACAGATTATAGAATACAGGTGGAACTGTAGGTATGGCATAGAGCTAACCTGATACAGTTAGGGGATGTGAGTACAAGGAACCTTGACTTTTATTTCGTTTCTACACAACGTTTTAAGGGACACAACACAGAGAGAAAGACAGATTTTAGAATACAGGTGGAACTGTAGGTATGGCATAGAGCTAACCTCATACAGTTAGGGGGTGGGAGTACAAGGAACCGTGACTTTTATTTCGTTTCTACACAACGTTGTAAGGGACACTACACACAGAGAAAGACAGATTTTAGAATACAGGTGGAACTGTAGGTATGGCATAGAGCTAACCTCATACAGTAAGGGGGATGGGAGTACAAGGAACCGTGACTTTTATTTCGTTTCTACACAACGTTGTAAGGGACACTACACACAGAGAAAGACAGATTTTAGAATACAGGTGGAACTGTAGGTATGGCATAGAGCTAACCTCATACAGTTAGGGGGATGGGAGTACAAGGAACCGTGACTTTTATTTCGTTTCTACACAACGTTGTAAGGGACACAACACAGAGAGAAAGACAGATTTTAGAATACAGGTGGAACTGTAGGTATGGCATAGAGCTAACCGGATACAATTAGCGGGGAGGGAGGACAAGGAACCGTGACATTTATTTCGTTTCTACACAACGTTTTAAGGGACACTACACACAGAGAAAGACAGATTATAGAATACAGTTGGAACTGTAGGTATGGCATAGAGCTAACCGGATACAGTTAGGGGGAGGGGAGGACAAGGACCAGTGACATCTATTACCGTTCCTATACAACGTTGTAAGGGACACTACACACAGAGAAAGACAGATTTTAGAATACAGGTGGAACTGTAGGTATGGCATAGAGCTAACCTGATACAGTTAGGGGGATGGGAGTACAAGGAACCGTGACATTTATTTCGTTTCTACACAACGTTGTAAGGAACACTACACACAGAGAAAGACAGATTTTAGAATACAGGTGGAACTGTAGGTATGGCATAGAGCTAACCTGATACAGTAAGGGGGGAGGACAAGGACCAGTTACATCTATTCCCGTTCCTGTACAACGTTGTAAGGGATACAACGCACAGGGAAAGGCAGACATTAGAATACAGCTGGAACTGTAGATATGGCATAGAGCTAACCGATACAGTTAGGGGGAGGAGGACATGGACCCGTGACATCTATTCCCGTTCCTAAACAACATTGTAAGGGACACTAGACACAGAGAAAGACAGATTTTAGAATACAGGTGGAACTGTAGGTATGGCATAGAGCTAACCTGATACAGTTAGGGGGATAGGAGTACAAGGAACCGTGACATTTATTTCGTTTCTAAACAACGTTGTAAGGGACACTACACACAGAGAAAGACAGATTTTAGAATACAGGAGGAACTGTGGGTATGACATAGAGCTAACCTGATACAGTTAAGGGGATGTGAGTACAAGGAACCGTGACATTTATTTCGTTTCTACACAACGTTGTAAGGGATACTACACACAGAGAAAGACAGATTTTAGAATACAGGTGGAACTGTAGGTATGGCATAGAGCTAACCTGATACAGTTAGGGGGATGTGAGTACAAGGAACCGTGACATTTATTTCGTTTCTAAACAACGTTGTAAAGGACACTACACACAGAGAAAGACAGATTTTAGAATACAGGAGGAACTGTGGGTATGACAGAGAGCTAACCTGATACAGTTAAGGGGATGTGAGTACAAGGAACCGTGACATTTATTTCGTTTCTACACAACGTTGTAAGGGATACTACACACAGAGAAAGACAGATTTTAGAATACAGGTGGAACTGTAGGTATGGCATAGAGCTAACCTGATATAGTTAGGGGGATAGGAGTACAAGGAACCGTGACTTTTATTTCGTTTCTACACAACGTTGTAAGGGACACTACACACAGAGAAAGACAGATTTTAGAATTCTGGTGGAACTGAAGGTATGGCATAGAGCTAACCTGATACAGTTAGGGGGATAGGAGTACAAGGAACCGTGACTTTTATTTCGTTTCTACACAAGGTTGTAAGGGACACTACACACAGAGAAAGACAGATTTTAGAATTCTGGTGGAACTGAAGGTATGGCATAGAGCTAACCTGATACAGTTAGGGGGATGGGAGTACAAGGAACCGTGACTTTTATTTCGTTTCTACACAACGTTGTAAGGGACACAACACAGAGAGAAAGACAGATTTTAGAATACAGGTAGAACTGTAGGTATGGCATAGAGCTAACCTGATACAGTAAGGGGGATGGGAGTACAAGGACCAGTGACATTTATTTCTTTTCTACACAACGTTGTAAGGGACACAACACAGAGAGAAAGACAGATTTTAGAATACAGATAGAACTGTAGGTATGGCATAGAGCTAACCGGATACAGTTAGGGGGATGGGAGTACAAGGACCAGTGTCATCTATTCCCGTTCCTATACAACGTTGTAAGCGACACAACACAGAGAGAAAGACAGATTTTAGAATACAGGTAGAACTGTAGGCATGGCATAGAGCTAACCTCATACAGTTAGGGGGATGGGAGTACAAGGACCAGTGTCATCTATTCCCGTTCCTATACAACGTTGTAAGGGACACTACACACAGAGAAAGACAGATTTTAGAATACAGGTGGAACTGTAGGTATGGCATAGAGCTAACGGGATACAATTAGCGGGGAGGGAGGACAAGGAACCGTGACATTTATTTCGTTTCTACACAACGTTGTAAGGGACACTACACACAGAGAAAGACAGATTATAGAATACAGTTGGAACTGTAGGTATGGCATAGAGCTAACCGGATACATTTAGGGGGAGGGGAGGACAAGGACCAGTGTCATCTATTCCCGTTCCTATACAACGTTGTAAGGGACACTACACACAGAGAAAGACAGATTTTAGAATACAGGTGGAACTGTAGGTATGGCATAGAGCTAACCTCATACAGTTAGGGGGATGGGAGTACAAGGAACGGTGACTTTTATTTCGTTTTTACACAACGTTGTAAGGGACACTACACACAGAGAAAGACAGATTTTAGAATACAGGTGGAACTGTAGGTATGGCATAGAGCTAACCGGATACAATTAGCGGGGAGGGAGGACGAGGAACCGTGACTTTTATTTCGTTTCTACACAACGTTGTAAGGGATACTACACACAGAGAAAGACAGATTATAGAATACAGTTGGAACTGTAGGTATGGCATAGAGCTAACCGGATACAGTTAGGGGGAGGGGAGGACAAGGACCAGTGTCATCTATTCCCGTTCCTATACAACGTTGTAAGGGACACTACACACAGAGAAAGACAGATTTTAGAATACAGGTGGAACTGTAGGTATGGCATAGAGCTAACCTGATACAGTTAGGGGGATGGGAGTACAAGGAACCGTGACATTTATTTCGTTTCTACAGTACGTTGTAAGGGACACTACACACAGAGAAAGATAGATTTTAGAATTCTGGTGGAACTGAAGGTATGGCATAGAGCTAACCTGATACAGTTAGGGGGATGGGAGTACAAGGAACCGTGACATTTATTTCGTTTCTACAGAACGTTGTAAGGGACACTACACACAGAGAAAGATAGATTTTAGAATACAGGTGGAACTGTAGGTATGGCATAGAGCTAACCTGATACAGTTAGGGGGATGGGAGTACAAGGAACCGTGACTTTTATTTCGTTTCTACACAACGTTGTAAGGGACACTACACACAGAGAAAGACAGATTTTAGAATTCTGGTGGAACTGAAGGTATGGCATAGAGCTAACCTGATACAGTTAGGGGGATGGGAGTACAAGGAACCGTGACTTTTATTTCGTTTCTACACAACGTTGTAAGGGAGACAACACAGTGAGAAACACAGATTTTAGAATACAGGTGGAACTGTAGGTATGGCATAGAGCTAACCTGATACAGTTAGGGGGATGGGAGTACAAGGACCAGTGACATTTATTTCTTTTCTACACAACGTTGTAAGGGACACAATACACAGAGAAAGACAGATTATAGAATACAGGTGGAACTGTAGGTATGGCATAGAGGTAACCTGATACAGTTAGGGGATGTGAGTACAAGGAACCTTGACTTTTATTTCGTTTCTACACAACGTTTTAAGGGACACAACACAGAGAGAAAGACAGATTTTAGAATACAGGTGGAACTGTAGGTATGGCATAGAGCTAACCTCATACAGTTAGGGGGTGGGAGTACAAGGAACCGTGACTTTTATTTCGTTTCTACACAACGTTGTAAGGGACACTACACACAGAGAAAGACAGATTTTAGAATACAGGTGGAACTGTAGGTATGGCATAGAGCTAACCTCATACAGTAAGGGGGATGGGAGTACAAGGAACCGTGACTTTTATTTCGTTTCTACACAACGTTGTAAGGGACACTACACACAGAGAAAGACAGATTTTAGAATACAGGTGGAACTGTAGGTATGGCATAGAGCTAACCTCATACAGTTAGGGGGATGGGAGTACAAGGAACCGTGACTTTTATTTCGTTTCTACACAACGTTGTAAGGGACACAACACAGAGAGAAAGACGGATTTTAGAATACAGGTGGAACTGTAGGTATGGCATAGAGCTAACCGGATACAATTAGCGGGGAGGGAGGACAAGGAACCGTGACATTTATTTCGTTTCTACTCAACGTTTTAAGGGACACTACACACAGAGAAAGACAGATTATAGAATACAGTTGGAACTGTAGGTATGGCATAGAGCTAACCGGATACAGTTAGGGGGAGGGGAGGACAAGGACCAGTGACATCTATTCCCGTTCCTATACAACGTTGTAAGGGACACTACACACAGAGAAAGACAGATTTTAGAATACAGGTGGAACTGTAGGTATGGCATAGAGCTAACCTGATACAGTTAGGGGGATGGGAGTACAAGGAACCGTGACATTTATTTCGTTTCTACACAACGTTGTAAGGAACACTACACTCAGAGAAAGATAGATTTTAGAATACAGGTGGAACTGTAGGTATGGCATAGAGCTAACCTGATACAGTAAGGGGGGAGGACAAGGACCAGGTACATCTATTCCCGTTCCTGTACAACGTTGTAAGGGATACAACGCACAGGGAAAGGCAGACATTAGAATACAGCTGGAACTGTAGGTATGGCATAGAGCTAACCCGATACAGTTAGGGGGAGGAGGACATGGACCCGTGACATCTTTTCCCGCTTCTACACAACGTTGTATGGGACACTACACACATAGAAAGACAGATTTTAGAATACAGGTGGAACTGAAGGAATGGCATAGAGCTAACCTGATACAGTTAAGGGGATGTGAGTACAAGGAACCGTGACATTTATTTCGTTTCTAAACAACGTTGTAAGCGACACTAGACACAGAGAAAGACAGATTTTAGAATACAGGTGGAACTGTAGGTATGGCATAGAGCTAACCTGATACAGTTAGGGGGATGGGAGTACAAGGAACCGTGACATTTATTTCGTTTCTACACAACGTTGTAAGGAACACTACACACAGAGAAAGATAGATTTTAGAATACAGGTGGAACTGTAGGTATAGCATAGAGCTAACCTGATACAGTAAGGGGGGAGGACAAGGACCAGTTACATCTATTCCCGTTCCTGTACAACGTTGTAAGGGATACAACGCACAGGGAAAGGCAGACATTAGAATACAGCTGGAACTGTAGGTATGGCATAGAGCTAACCCGATACAGTTAGGGGGAGGAGGACTTGGACCCGTGACATCTTTTCCCGCTTCTACACAACGTTGTATGGGACACTACACACATAGAAAGACAGATTTTAGAAAACAGTTGGAACTGTAGGTATGGCATAGAGCTAACCTGATACAGTTAGGGGGGGGGAGTAGGACAAGGACCCGTGACATCTATTCCCGTTCCTAAACAACATTGTAAGGGACACTAGACACAGAGAAAGACAGATTTTAGAATACAGGTGGAACTGTAGGTATGGCATAGAGCTAACCTGATACAGTTAGGGGGATAGGAGTACAAGGAACCGTGACATCTATTTCGTTTCTAAACAACGTTGTAAGGGACACTACACACAGAGAAAGACAGATTTTAGAATACAGGAGGAACTGTGGGTATGACATAGAGCTAACCTGATACAGTTAAGGGGATGTGAGTACAAGGAACCGTGACATTTATTTCGTTTCTACACAACGTTGTAAGGGATACTACACACAGAGAAAGACAGATTTTAGAATACAGGTGGAACTGTAGGTATGGCATAGAGCTAACCTGATACAGTTAGCGGGATGTGAGTACAAGGAACCGTGACATTTATTTCGTTTCTAAACAACGTTGTAAGGGACACTACACACAGAGAAAGACAGATTTTAGAATACAGGAGGAACTGTGGGTATGACATAGAGCTAACCTGATACAGTTAGGGGGATAGGAGTACAAGGAACCGTGACATTTATTTCGTTTCTAAACAACGTTGTAAGGGACACTACACACAGAGAAAGACAGATTTTAGAATACAGGAGGAACTGTAGGTATGGCATAGAGCTAACCTGATACAGTTAAGGGGATAGGAGTACAAGGAACCGTGACATTTATTTCGTTTCTAAACAACGTTGTAAGGGACACTACACACAGACAAAGACAGATTTTAGAATACAGGAGGAACTGTGTTTATGACATAGAGCTAACCTGATACAGTTAAGGGGATGTGAGTACAAGGAACCGTGACATTTATTTCGTTTCTACACAACGTTGTAAGGGATACTACACACAGAGAAAGACAGATTTTAGAATACAGGTGGAACTGTAGGTATGGCATAGAGCTAACCTGATATAGTTAGGGGGATAGGAGTACAAGGAACCGTGACTTTTATTTCGTTTCTACACAACGTTGTAAGGGACACTACACACAGAGAAAGACAGATTTTAGAATTCTGGTGGAACTGAAGGTATGGCATAGAGCTAACCTGATACAGTTAGGGGGATAGGAGTACAAGGAACCGTGACTTTTATTTCGTTTCTACACAACGTTGTAAGGGACACTACACACAGAGAAAGACAGATTTTAGAATTCTGGTGGAACTGAAGGTATGGCATAGAGCTAACCTGATACAGTTAGGGGGATGGGAGTACAAGGAACCGTGACTTTTATTTCGTTTCTACACAACGTTGTAAGGGACACAACACAGAGAAAAAGACAGATTTTAGAATACATGTGGAACTGTAGGTATGGCATAGAGCTAACCTGATACAGTTAGGGGGATGGGAGTACAAGGACCAGTGACATTTATTTCTTTTCTACACAACGTTGTAAGGGACACAACACACAGAGAACGACAGATTTTAGATTACAGGTGGAACTGTAGGTATGGCATAGAGCTAACCTGATACAGTTAGGGGATGGGAGTACAAGGAACCGTTACATCTATTCCCGTTCCTGTACAACGTTGTAAGGGATACAACGCACAGGGAAAGGCAGACATTAGTATACAGGTGGAACTGTAGGTATGGCATAGAGCTAACCCGATACAGTTAGGGGGAGGAGGACATGGACCCGTGACATCTTTTCCCGCTTCTACACAACGTTGTATGGGACACTACACACATAGAAAGACAGATTTTAGAATACAGGTGGAACTGTAGGTATGGCATAGAGCTAACCTGATATAGTTAGGGGGATGGGAGTACAAGGAACCGTGACATTTATTTCGTTTCTAAACAACGTTGTAAGGGACACTACACACAGAGAAAGACAGATTTTAGAATACAGGAGGAACTGTGGGTATGACATAGATCTAACCTGATACAGTTAAGGGGATGTGAGTACAAGGAACCGTGACATTTATTTCGTTTCTACACAACGTTGTAAGGGACACTACACACATAGAAAGACAGATTTTAGAATACAGGAGGAACTGTAGGTATAGCATAGAGCTAACCTGATACAGTTAGGGGGATGGGAGTACAAGGAACCGTGACTTTTATTTCGTTTCTACACAACGTTGTAAGGGACACAACACAGAGAGAAAGACAGATTTTAGAATACATGTGGAACTGTAGGTATGGCATAGAGCTAACCTGATACAGTTAGGGGGGGTAGGACAAGGACCCGTGACATCTATTCCCGTTCCTAAACAACATTGTAAGGGACACTAGACACAGAAAAAGACAGATTTTAGAATACAGGTGGACCTGTAGGTATGGCATAGAGCTAACCTGATACAGTTAGGGGGATGGGAGTACAAGGAACCGTGACATTTATTTCGTTTCTACACAACGTTGTAAGGGACACTACACACAGAGAAAGATAGATTTTAGAATACAGGTGGAACTGTAGGTATGGCATAGAGCTAACCGGATACAGTTAGGGGGATGAGAGTACAAGGAACCGTGACATTTATTTCGTTTCTACACAACGTTGTAAGGGATACTACACACAGAGAAAGACAGATTTTAGAATACAGGTGGAACTGTAGGTATGGCATAGAGCTATCCTTATACAGTAAGGGGGGAGGACAAGGACCAGCTACATCTATTCCCGTTCCTGTACAACGTTGTAAGGGATACAACGCACAGGGAAAGGCAGACATTAGAATACAGCTGGAACTGTAGGTATGGCATAGAACTAACCCGATACAGTTAGGGGGTGGAGGACATGGACCCGTGACATCTTTTCACGTTTCTACACAACGTTCTATGGGACACTACACACATAGAAAGACAGATTTTAGAAAACAGTTGGAACTGTAGGTATGGCATAGAGCTTACCTAATACAGATAGGGGGGGTAGGTATGGCATAGAGCTAACCCGATACAGTTAGGGGGAGGAGGACAAGGACACGTGACATCTATTCCCGTTCCTAAAAACATTGTAAGGGACACTAGACACGGAGAAAGACAGATTTTAGAATACAGGTGGAACTATAGGTATGGCATAGAGCTAACCTGATACAGTTAGGGGGATGTGAGTACAAGGAACCGTGACATTTATTTCGTTTCTACACAACGTTGTAAGGGATACTACACACAGAGAAAGACAGATTTTAGAATACAGGTGGAACTGTAGGTATGGCATAGAGCTAACCTGTTACAGTTAGGGGGATGGGAGTACATGGAACCGTGACTTTTATTTCGTTTCTACACAACGTTGTAAGGGACACTACACACAGAGAAAGACAGATTTTAGAATACAGGTGGAACTGTAGGTATGGCATAGAGCTAACCTGATACAGTTAGGTGGATGGGAGTACAAGGAACCGTGACTTTTATTTCGTTTCTACACAACGTTGTAAGGGACACAACACAGAGAGAAAGACAGATAGAAAACAGGTGGAACTGTAGGTATGGTATAGAGCTAACCGGATACAGTTAGGGGGATGGGAGTACAAGGAACCGTGACTTTTATTCCGTTTCTACACAACGTTGTAAGGGACACAACACAGAGAGAAAGACAGATTTTAGATTACATGTGGAACTGTAGGTATGGCATAGAGCTAACCTGATACAGTTAGGGGGATGAGAGTACAAGGACCAGTGACATTTATTTCTTTTCTACACAACGTTGTAAGGGACACAACACAGAGAGAAAGACAGATTTTAGAATACAGGTGGAACTGTAGGTATGGCATAGAGCTAACCTCATACAGTTAGGGGGATGGGAGTACAAGGACCAGTGTCATCTATTCCCGTTGCTATACAACGTTGTAAGGGACACTACACACAGAGAAAGACAGATTTTAGAATACAGGTGGAACTGTAGGTATGGCATAGAGCTAACCTCATACAGTTAGGGGGATGGGAGTACAAGGACCAGTGTCATCTATTCCCGTTCCTATACAACGTTGTAAGGGACACTACACACAGAGAAAGACAGATTTTAGAATACAGGTGGAACTGTAGGTATGGCATAGAGCTAACCTGATACAGTTAGGGGGATGGGAGTACAAGGACCACTGTCATCTATTCCCGTTCCTATACAACGTTGTAAGGGACACTACACACAGAGAAAGACAGATTTTAGAATACAGGTGGAACTGTAGGTATGGCATAGAGCTAACCTCATACAGTTAGGGGGATGGGAGTACAAGGAACCGTGACTTTTATTTCGTTTCTACACAACGTTGTAAGGGACACTACACACAGAGAAAGACAATTTTAGAATACAGGTGGAACTGTAGGTATGGCATAGAGCTAACCGGATACAATTAGCGGGGAGGGAGGACAAGGAACCGTGACTTTTATTTCGTTTCTACACAACGTTGTAAGGGATACTACACACAGAGAAAGACAGCTTATAGAATACAGTTGGAACTGTAGGTATGGCATAGAGCTAACCGGATACAGTTAGGGGGAGGGGAGGACAAGGACCAGTGTCATCTATTCCCGTTCCTATACAACGTTGTAAGGGACACTACACACAGAGAAAGACAGATTATAGATTACAGGTGGAACTGTAGGTATGGCATAGAGCTAACCTCATACAGTTAGGGGGATGGGAGTACAAGGAACCGTGACTTTTATTTCGTTTCTACACAACGTTGTAAGGGACACTACACACAGAGAAAGACAGATTTTAGAATACAGGTGGAACTGTAGGTATGGCATAGAGCTAACCGGATACAATTAGCGGGGAGGGAGGACAAGGAACCGTGACTTTTATTTCGTTTCTACACAACGTTGTAAGGGATCCTACACACAGAGAAAGACAGATTATAGAATACAGTTGGAACTGTAGGTAGGGCATAGAGCTAACCGGATACAGTTAGGGGGAGGGGAGGACAAGGACCAGTGTCATCTATTCCCGTTCCTATACAACGTTGTAAGGGACACTACACACAGAGAAAGACAGATTTTAGAATACAGGTGGAACTGTAGGTATGGCATAGAGCTAACCTCATACAGTTAGGGGGATGGGAGTACAAGGAACCGTGACTTTTATTTCGTTTCTACACAACGTTGTAAGGGACACTACACACAGAGAAAGACAGATTTTAGAATACAGGTGGAACTGTAGGTATGGCATAGAGCTAACCGAATACAATTAGCGGGGAGGGAGGACAAGGAACCGTGACTTTTATTTCATTTCTACACAACGTTGTAAGGGATACTACACACAGAGAAAGACAGATTATAGAATACAGTTGGAACTGTATGTATGGCATAGAGCTAACCTGTTACAGTTAGGGGGATGGGAGTACAAGGAACCGTGACTTTTATTTCGTTTCTACACAACGTTGTAAGGGACACTACACACAGAGAAAGACAGATTTTAGAATACAGGTGGAACTGTAGGTATGGCATAGAGCTAACCTGATACAGTTAGGTGGATGGGAGTACAAGGAACCGTGACTTTTATTTCGTTTCTACACAACGTTGTAAGGGACACAACACAGAGAGAAAGACAGATAGAAAACAGGTGGAACTGTAGGTATGGTATAGAGCTAACCGGATACAGTTAGGGGGATGGGAGTACAAGGAACCGTGACTTTTATTCCGTTTCTACACAACGTTGTAAGGGACACAACACAGAGAGAAAGACAGATTTTAGAATACATGTGGAACTGTAGGTATGGCATAGAGCTAACCTGATACAGTTAGGGGGATGAGAGTACAAGGACCAGTGACATTTATTTCTTTTCTACACAACGTTGTAAGGGACACAACACAGAGAGAAAGACAGATTTTAGAATACAGGTGGAACTGTAGGTATGGCATAGAGCTAACCTCACACAGTTAGGGGGATGGGAGTACAAGGACCAGTGTCATCTATTCCCGTTCCTATACAACGTTGTAAGGGACACTACACACAGAGAAAGGCAGATTTTAGAATACAGGTGGAACTGTAGGTATGGCATAGAGCTAACCTCATACAGTTAGGGGGATGGGAGTACAAGGACCAGTGTCATCTATTCCCGTTCCTATACAACGTTGTAAGGGACACTACACACAGAGAAAGACAGATTTTAGAATACAGGTGGAACTGTAGGTATGGCATAGAGCTAACCTGATACAGTTAGGGGGATGGGAGTACAAGTTACCAGTGTCATCTATTCCCGTTCCTATACAACGTTGTAAGGGACACTACACACAGAGAAAGACAGATTTTAGAATACAGGTGGAACTGTAGGTATGGCATAGAGCTAACCTCATACAGTTAGGGGGATGGGAGTACAAGGAACCGTGACTTTTATTTCGTTTCTACACAACGTTGTAAGGGACACTACACACAGAGAAAGACAGATTTTAGAATACAGGTGGAACTGTAGGTATGGCATAGAGCTAACCGGATACAATTAGCGGGGAGGGAGGACAAGGAACCGTGACTTTTATTTCGTTTCTACACAACGTTGTAAGGGATACTACACACAGAGAAAGACAGCTTATAGAATACAGTTGGAACTGTAGGTATGGCATAGAGCTAACCGGATACAGTTAGGGGGAGGGGAGGACAAGGACCAGTGTCATCTATTCCCGTTCCTATACAACGTTGTAAGGGACACTACACACAGAGAAAGACAGATTATAGAATACAGGTGGAACTGTAGGTATGGCATAGAGCTAACCTCATACAGTTAGGGGAATGGGAGTACAAGGAACCGTGACTTTTATTTCGTTTCTACACAACGTTGTAAGGGACACTACACACAGAGAAAGACAGATTTTAGAATACAGGTGGAACTGTAGGTATGGCATAGAGCTAACCGGATACAATTAGCGGGGAGGGAGGACAAGGAACCGTGACTTTTATTTCATTTCTACACAACGTTGTAAGGGATACTACACACAGAGAAAGACAGATTATAGAATACAGTTGGAACTGTATGTATGGCATAGAGCTAACCGGATACAGTTAGGGGGAGGGGAGGACAAGGACCAGTGTCATCTATTCCCATTCCTATACAACGTTGTAAGGGACACTACACACAGAGAAAGACAGATTTTAGAATACAGGTGGAACTGTAGGTATGGAATAGAGCTAACCTGATACAGTTAGGGGGATGGGAGTACAAGGAACCGTGACATTTATTTCGTTTCTACAGAACGTTGTAAGGGACACTACACACAGAGAAAGATAGATTTTAGAATACAGGTGGAACTGTAGGTATGGCATAGAGCTAACCTGATACAGTTAGGGGGATGGGAGTACAAGGAACCGTGACTTTTATTTCGTTTCTACACAACGTTGTAAGGGATACTACACACAGAGAAAGACAGATTTTAGAATTCTGGTGGAACTGAAGGTATGGCATATAGCTAACCTGATACAGTTATGGGGATGGGAGTACAAGGAACCGTGACTTTTATTTCGTTTCTACACAACGTTGTAAGGGACACAACACAGAGAGAAAGACAGATTTTAGAATACATGTGGAACTGTAGGTATGGCATAGAGCTAACCTGATACATTTAGGGGGATGAGAGTACAAGGAACCATGACTTTTATTTCGTTTCTACACAACGTTGTAAGGGAGACAACACAGTGAGAAACACAGATTTTAGAATACAGGTGGATCTGTAGGTATGGCATAGAGCTAACCTGATACAGTTAGGGGGATGGGAGTACAAGGACCAGTGACATTTATTTCTTTTCTACACAACGTTGTAAGGGACACAACACACAGAGAAAGACAGATTATAGAATACAGGTGGAACTGTAGGTATGGCATAGAGCTAACCTGATACAGTTAGGGGATGTGAGTACAAGGAACCTTGACTTTTATTTCGTTTCTACACAACGTTGTAAGGGACACAACACAGAGAGAAAGACAGATTTTAGAATACAGGTGGAACTGTAGGTATGGCATAGAGCTAACCTCATACAGTTAGGGGGTGGGAGTACAAGGAACCGTGACTTTTATTTCGTTTCTACACAACGTTGTAAGGGACACAACACACAGAGAAAGACAGATTTTAGAATACAGTTGGAATTGTAGGTATGGCATAGAGCTAACCTGATACAGTTAGGGGGATGGGAGTACAAGGACCAGTGACATTTATTTCTTTTTTACACAACGTTGTAAGGGACACAACACACAGAGAAAGACAGATTATAGAATACAGGTGGAACTGTAGGTATGGCATAGAGCTAACCTGATACAGTTAGGGGATGTGAGTACAAGGAACCTTGACTTTTATTTCGTTTCTACACAACGTTGTAAGGGACACAACACAGAGAGAAAGACAGATTTTAGAATACAGGTGGAACTGTAGGTATGGCATAGAGCTAACCTCATACAGTTAGGGGGTGGGAGTACAAGGAACCGTGACTTTTATTTCGTTTCTACACAACGTTGTAAGGGACACTACACACACAGAAAGACAGATTTAAGAATACAGGTGGAACTGTAGGTATGGCATAGAGCTAACCTCATACAGTTAGGGGGATGGGAGTACAAGGAACCGTGACTTTTATTTCGTTTCTACACAACGTTGTAAGGGACACTACACACAGAGAAAGACAGATTTTAGAATACAGGTGGAACTGTAGGTATGGCATAGAGCTAACCGGATGCAATTAGCGGGGAGGGAGGACAAGGAACCGTGACATTTATTTCGTTTCTACACAACGTTTTAAGGGACACTACACACAGAGAGAGACAGATTATAGAATACAGTTGGAACTGTAGGTATGGCATAGAGCTAACCGGATACAGTTAGGGGGAGGGGAGGACAAGGACCAGTGACATCTATTCCCGTTCCTATACAACGTTGTAAGGGACACTACACACAGAGAAAGACAGATTTTAGAATACAGGTGGAACTGTAGGTATGGCATAGAGCTAACCTGATACAGTTAGGGGGATGGGAGTACAAGGAACCGTGACATTTATTTCGTTTCTACACAACGTTGTAAGGGACACTACACACAGAGAAAGATAGATTTTAGAATACAGGTGGAACTGTAGGTATGGCATAGAGCTAACCTGATACAGTAAGGGGGGAGGACAAGGACCAGTTACACCTATTCCCGTTCCTGTACAACGTTGTAAGGGATACAACGCACAGGGAAAGGCAGACATTAGAATACAGCTGGAACTGTAGGTATGGCATAGAGCTAACCCGATACAGTTAGGGGCAGGAGGACATGGACCCGTGACATCTTTTCCCGCTTCTACACAACGTTGTATGGGACACTACACACATAGAAAGACAGATTTTAGAAAACAGTTGGAACTGTAGGTATGGCATAGAGCTAACCTGATACAGTTAGGGGGGGGGAGTAGGACAAGGACCCGTGACATCTATTCCCGTTCCTAAACAACATTGTAAGGGACACTAGACACAGAGAAAGACAGATTTTAGAATACAGGTGGAACTGTAGGTATGGCATAGAGCTAACCTGATACAGTTAGGGGGATAGGAGTACAAGGAACCGTGACATTTATTTCGTTTCTAAACAACGTTGTAAGGGACACTACACACAGAGAAAGACAGATTTTAGAATACAGGAGGAACTGTGGGTATGACATAGAGCTAACCTGATACAGTTAAGGGGATGTGAGTACAAGGAACCGTGACATTTATTTCGTTTCTACACAACGTTGTAAGGGATACTACACACAGAGAACGACAGATTTTAGAATACAGGTGGAACTGTAGGTATGGCATAGAGCTAACCTGATACAGTTAGGGGGATGGGAGTACAAGGACCAGTGACATTTATTTCTTTTCTACACAACGTTGTAAGGGACACAACACACAGAGAACGACAGATTTTAGAATACAGGTGGAATTGTAGGTATGGCATAGAGCTAACCTGATACAGTTAGGGGATGGGAGTACAAGGAACCGTGACTTTTATTTCGTTTCTACACAACGTTGTAAGGGACACAACACAGAGAGAAAGACAGATTTTAGAATACAGGTGGAACTGTAGGTATGGCATAGAGCTAACCGGATACAGTTAGGTGGGTTGAGGAAAGGGACCAGTGACATCTATTCCCGTTCCTATACAACGTTGTAAGGGACACTACACACAGAGAAAGACAGATTTTAGAATACAGGTGGAACTGTAGGTATGGCATAGAGCTAACCTGATACAGTAAGGGGGGGAGGACAAGGACCAGTTACATCTATTCCCGTTCCTGTACAACGTTGTAAGGGATACAACGCACAGGGAAAGGCAGACATTAGAATACAGCTGGAACTGTAGGTATGGCATAGAGCTAACCCGATACAGTTAGGGGGAGGAGGACATGGACCCGTGACATCTTTTCCCGCTTCTACACAACGTTGAATGGGACACTACACACATAGAAAGACAGATTTTAGAATACAGGTGGAACTGTAGGTATGGCATAGAGCTAACCTGATATAGTTAGGGGGATGGGAGTACAAGGAACCGTGACAATTATTTCGTTTCTAAACAACGTTGTAAGGGATACTACACACAGAGAAAGACAGATTTTAGAATACAGGTGGAACTGTAGGTATGGCATAGAGCTAACCTGATACAGTTAGGGGGATGGGAGTTCAAAGTACCGTGACTTTTATTTCGTTTCTACACAACGTTGTAAGGGACACTACACAGAGAAAGACAGATTTTAGAATTCTGGTGGAACTGTAGGTATGGCATAGAGCTAACCTGATACAGTTAGGGGGATGGGAGTACAAGGAACCGGGACTTTTATTTCGTTTCTACACAACGTTGTAAGGGACACAACACAGAGAGAAAGACAGATTTTAGAATACATGTGGAACTGTAGGTATGGCATAGAGCTAACCTGATACAGTTTGGGGGATGGGAGTACAAGGAACCGTGACTTTTATTTCGTTTCTACACAACGTTGTAAGGGACACAACACAGAGAGAAAGACAGATTTTAGAATACATGTGGAACTGTAGGTATGGCATAGAGCTAACCTGATACAGTTAGGGGGATGGGAGTACAAGGACCAGTGACATTTATTTCTTTTCTACACAACGTTGTAAGGGACACAACACACAGAGAAAGACAGATTTTAGAATACAGTTGGAATTGTAGGTATGGCATAGAGCTAACCTGATACAGTTAGGGGGATGGGAGTACAAGGAACCGTGACTTTTATTTCGTTTCTACACAACGTTGTAAGGGACACAACACAGAGAGAAAGACAGATTTTAGAATACAGGTGGAACTGTAGGTATGGCATAGAGCTAACCTGATACAGTTAGGGGGATGGGAGTACAAGGAACCGTGACTTTTATTTCGTTTCTACACAACGTTGTAAGGGACACAACACACAGAGAAAGACAGATTTTAGAATACAGTTGGAATTGTAGGTATGGCATAGAGCTAACTTGATACAGTTAGGGGGATGGGAGTACAAGGAACCGTGACTTTTATTTCGTTTCTACACAACGTTGTAAGGGACACAACACAGAGAGAAAGACAGATTTTAGAATACATGTGGAACTGTAGGTATGGCATAGAGCTAACCTGATACAGTTAGGGGGATGGGAGTACAAGGAACCGTGACTTTTATTTCGTTTCTACACAACGTTGTAAGGGACACAACACAGAGAGAAAGACAGATAGAATACAGGTGGAACTGTAGGTATGGCATAGAGCTAACCTCATACAGTAAGGGTGATGGGATTACAAGGAACCGTGACTTTTATTTCGTTTCTACACAACGTTGTAAGGGACACAACACAGAGAGAAAGACAGATTTTAGAATACATGTGGAACTGTAGGTATGGCATAGAGCTAACCTCATACAGTAAGGGTGATGGGATTACAAGGAACCGTGACTTTTATTTCGTTTCTACACAACGTTGTAAGGGACACAACACAGAGAGAAAGACAGATTTTAGAATACAGGTGGAACTGTAGGTATGGCATAGAGCTAACCGGATACAATTAGCGGGGAGGGAGGACAAGGAACCGTGACATTTATTTCGTTTCTACACAACGTTGTAAGGGACACTACACACTGAGAAAGACAGATTATAGAATACAGTTGGAACTGTAGGTATGGCATAGAGCTAACCGGATACAGTTAGGGGGAGGGGAGGACAAGGACCAGTGACATCTTTTCCCCTTCCTATACAACGTTGTAAGGGACACTACACACAGAGAAAGACAGATTTTAGAATACAGGTGGAACTGTAGGTATGGCATAGAGCTAACCTGATACAGTAAGGGGGATGGGAGTACAAGGAACCGTGACATTTATTTCGTTTCTACACAACGTTGTAAGGGACACTACACACAGAGAAAGATAGATTTTAGAATACAGGTGGAACTGTAGGTATGGCATAGAGCTAACCGGATACTGTTAGGTGGGGGGAGGATAAGGACCAGTGACATCTATTCCCGTTCCTATACAACGTTGTAAAGGACACTACACACAGAGAAAGACAGATTTTAGAATACAGGTGGATCTGTAGGTATGGCATAGAGCTAACCTGATACAGTTAGGGGGATGGGAGTACAAGGACCAGTGACATTTATTTCTTTTCTACACAACGTTGTAAGGGACACAACACACAGAGAAAGACAGATTATAGAATACAGGTGGAACTGTAGGTATGGCATAGAGCTAACCTGATACAGTTAGGGGATGTGAGTACAAGGAACCTTGACTTTTATTTCGTTTCTACACAACGTTGTAAGGGACACAACACAGAGAGAAAGACAGATTTTAGAATACAGGTGGAACTGTAGGTATGGCATAGAGCTAACCTCATACAGTTAGGGGGTGGGAGTACAAGGAACCGTGACTTTTATTTCGTTTCTACACAACGTTGTAAGGGACACAACACAGAGAGAAAGACAGATTTTAGAATACATGTGGAACTGTAGGTATGGCATAGAGCTAACCTGATACAGTTAGGGGGATGGGAGTACAAGGACCAGTGACATTTATTTCTTTTCTACACAACGTTGTAAGGGACACAACACACAGAGAAAGACAGATTTTAGAATACAGTTGGAATTGTAGGTATGGCATAGAGCTAACCTGATACAGTTAGGGGGATGGGAGTACAAGGAACCGTGACTTTTATTTCGTTTCTACACAACGTTGTAAGGGACACAACACAGAGAGAAAGACAGATTTTAGAATACAGGTGGAACTGTAGGTATGGCATAGAGCTAACCTGATACAGTTAGGGGGATGGGAGTACAAGGAACCGTGACTTTTATTTCGTTTCTACACAACGTTGTAAGGGACACAACACACAGAGAAAGACAGATTTTAGAATACAGTTGGAATTGTAGGTATGGCATAGAGCTAACTTGATACAGTTAGGGGGATGGGAGTACAAGGAACCGTGACTTTTATTTCGTTTCTACACAACGTTGTAAGGGACACAACACAGAGAGAAAGACAGATTTTAGAATACATGTGGAACTGTAGGTATGGCATAGAGCTAACCTGATACAGTTAGGGGGAAGGGAGTACAAGGAACCGTGACTTTTATTTCGTTTCTACACAACGTTGTAAGGGACACAACACAGAGAGAAAGACAGATAGAATACAGGTGGAACTGTAGGTATGGCATAGAGCTAACCTCATACAGTAAGGGTGATGGGATTACAAGGAACCGTGACTTTTATTTCGTTTCTACACAACGTTGTAAGGGACACAACACAGAGAGAAAGACAGATTTTAGAATACATGTGGAACTGTAGGTATGGCATAGAGCTAACCTCATACAGTAAGGGTGATGGGATTACAAGGAACCGTGACTTTTATTTCGTTTCTACACAACGTTGTAAGGGACACAACACAGAGAGAAAGACAGATTTTAGAATACAGGTGGAACTGTAGGTATGGCATAGAGCTAACCGGATACAATTAGCGGGGAGGGAGGACAAGGAACCGTGACATTTATTTCGTTTCTACACAACGTTGTAAGGGACACTACACACTGAGAAAGACAGATTATAGAATACAGTTGGAACTGTAGGTATGGCATAGAGCTAACCGGATACAGTTAGGGGGAGGGGAGGACAAGGAATAGTGACATCTTTTCCCCTTCCTATACAACGTTGTAAGGGACACTACACACAGAGAAAGACAGATTTTAGAATACAGGTGGAACTGTAGGTATGGCATAGAGCTAACCTGATACAGTAAGGGGGATGGGAGTACAAGGAACCGTGACATTTATTTCGTTTCTACACAACGTTGTAAGGGACACTACACACAGAGAAAGATAGATTTTAGAATACAGGTGGAACTGTAGGTATGGCATAGAGCTAACCGGATACTGTTAGGTGGGGGGAGGAAAAGGACCAGTGACATCTATTCCCGTTCCTATACAACGTTGTAAAGGACACTACACACAGAGAAAGACAGATTTTAGAATACAGGTGGAACTGTAGGTATGGCATAGAGCTAACCTGATACAGTAAGGGGGGGAGGACAAGGACCAGTTACATCTATTCCCGTTCCTGTACAACGTTGTAAGGGATACAACGCACAGGGAATGGCAGACATTAGAATACAGCTGGAACTGTAGGTATGGCATAGAGCTAACCCGATACAGTTAGGGGGAGGAGGACATGGACCCGTGACATCTTTTCCCGCTTCTACACAACGTTGTATGGGACAGTACACAAATAGAAAGACAGATTTTAGAAAACAGTTGGAACTGTAGGTATGGCATAGAGCTACTCGATACAGTTAGGGGGGGGGAGTAGGACAAGGACCCGTGACATCTATTCCCGTTCCTAAACAACATTGTAAGGGACACTAGACACAGAGAAAGACAGATTTTAGAATACAGGTGGAACTGTAGGTATGGCATAGAGCTAACCTGATACAGTAAGGGGGGAGGACAAGGACCAGTTACACCTATTCCCGTTCCTGTACAACGTTGTAAGGGATACAACGCACAGGGAAAGGCAGACATTAGAATACAGCTGGAACTGTAGGTATGGCATAGAGCTAACCCGATACAGTTAGGGGCAGGAGGACATGGACCCGTGACATCTTTTCCCGCTTCTACACAACGTTGTATGGGACACTACACACATAGAAAGACAGATTTTAGAAAACAGTTGGAACTGTAGGTATGGCATAGAGCTAACCTGATACAGTTAGGGGGGGGGAGTAGGACAAGGACCCGTGACATCTATTCCCGTTCCTAAACAACATTGTAAGGGACACTAGACACAGAGAAAGACAGATTTTAGAATACAGGTGGAACTGTAGGTATGGCATAGAGCTAACCTGATACAGTTAGGGGGATAGGAGTACAAGGAACCGTGACATTTATTTCGTTTCTAAACAACGTTGTAAGGGACACTACACACAGAGAAAGACAGATTTTAGAATACAGGAGGAACTGTGGGTATGACATAGAGCTAACCTGATACAGTTAAGGGGATGTGAGTACAAGGAACCGTGACATTTATTTCGTTTCTACACAACGTTGTAAGGGATACTACACACAGAGAACGACAGATTTTAGAATACAGGTGGAACTGTAGGTATGGCATAGAGCTAACCTGATACAGTTAGGGGGATGGGAGTACAAGGACCAGTGACATTTATTTCTTTTCTACTCAACGTTGTAAGGGACACAACACACAGAGAACGACAGATTTTAGAATACAGGTGGAACTGTAGGTATGGCATAGAGCTAACCTGATACAGTTAGGGGATGGGAGTACAAGGAACCGTGACTTTTATTTCGTTTCTACACAACGTTGTAAGGGACACAACACAGAGAGAAAGACAGATTTTAGAATACAGGTGGAACTGTAGGTATGGCATAGAGCTAACCGGATACAGTTAGGTGGGTTGAGGAAAGGGACCAGTGACATCTATTCCCGTTCCTATACAACGTTGTAAGGGACACTACACACAGAGAAAGACAGATTTTTGAATACAGGTGGAACTGTAGGTATGGCATAGAGCTAACCTGATACAGTAAGGGGGGGAGGACAAGGACCAGTTACATCTATTCCCGTTCCTGTACAACGTTGTAAGGGATACAACGCACAGGGAAAGGCAGACATTAGAATACAGCTGGAACTGTAGGTATGGCATAGAGCTAACCCGATACAGTTAGGGGGAGGAGGACATGGACCCGTGACATCTTTTCCCGCTTCTACACAACGTTGTATGGGACACTACACACATAGAAAGACAGATTTTAGAATACAGGTGGAACTGTAGGTATGGCATAGAGCTAACCTGATATAGTTAGGGGGATGGGAGTACAAGGAACCGTGACAATTATTTCGTTTCTAAACAACGTTGTAAGGGACACTACACACAGAGAAAGACAGATTTTAGAATACAGGAGGAACTGTGGGTATGGCATAGAGCTAACCTGATACAGTTAAGGGGATGTGAGTACAAGGAACCGTGACATTTATTTCGTTTCTACACAACGTTGTAAGGGATACTACACACAGAGAAAGACAGATTTTAGAATACAGGTGGAACTGTAGGTATGGCATAGAGCTAACCTGATACAGTTAGGGGGATGGGAGTACAAAGTACCGTGACTTTTATTTCGTTTCTACACAACGTTGTAAGGGACACTACACAGAGAAAGACAGATTTTAGAATTCTGGTGGAACTGTAGGTATGGCATAGAGCTAACCTGATACAGTTAGGGGGATGGGAGTACAAGGAACCGGGACTTTTATTTCGTTTCTACACAACGTTGTAAGGGACACAACACAGAGAGAAAGACAGATTTTAGAATACATGTGGAACTGTAGGTATGGCATAGAGCTAACCTGATACAGTTAGGGGGATGGGAGTACAAGGAACCGTGACTTTTATTTCGTTTCTACACAACGTTGTAAGGGACACAACACAGAGAGAAAGACAGATTTTAGAATACAGGTGGAACTGTAGGTATGGCATAGAGCTAACCTGATACAGTTAGGGGGATGGGAGTACAAGGAACCGTGACTTTTATTTCGTTTCTACACAACGTTGTAAGGGACACAACACACAGAGAAAGACAGATTTTAGAATACAGTTGGAATTGTAGGTATGGCATAGAGCTAACTTGATACAGTTAGGGGGATGGGAGTACAAGGAACCGTGACTTTTATTTCGTTTCTACACAACGTTGTAAGGGACACAACACAGAGAGAAAGACAGATTTTAGAATACATGTGGAACTGTAGGTATGGCATAGAGCTAACCTGATACAGTTAGGGGGATGGGAGTACAAGGAACCGTGACTTTTATTTCGTTTCTACACAACGTTGTAAGGGACACAACACAGAGAGAAAGACAGATAGAATACAGGTGGAACTGTAGGTATGGCATAGAGCTAACCTCATACAGTAAGGGTGATGGGATTACAAGGAACCGTGACTTTTATTTCGTTTCTACACAACGTTGTAAGGGACACAACACAGAGAGAAAGACAGATTTTAGAATACATGTGGAACTGTAGGTATGGCATAGAGCTAACCTCATACAGTAAGGGTGATGGGATTACAAGGAACCGTGACTTTTATTTCGTTTCTACACAACGTTGTAAGGGACACAACACAGAGAGAAAGACAGATTTTAGAATACAGGTGGAACTGTAGGTATGGCATAGAGCTAACCGGATACAATTAGCGGGGAGGGAGGACAAGGAACCGTGACATTTATTTCGTTTCTACACAACGTTGTAAGGGACACTACACACTGAGAAAGACAGATTATAGAATACAGTTGGAACTGTAGGTATGGCATAGAGCTAACCGGATACTGTTAGGTGGGGGGAGGAAAAGGACCAGTGACATCTATTCCCGTTCCTATACAACGTTGTAAAGGACACTACACACAGAGAAAGACAGATTTTAGAATACAGGTGGAACTGTAGGTATGGCATAGAGCTAACCTGATACAGTAAGGGGGGGAGGACAAGGACCAGTTACATCTATTCCCGTTCCTGTACAACGTTGTAAGGGATACAACGCACAGGGAAAGGCAGACATTAGAATACAGCTGGAACTGTAGGTATGGCATAGAGCTAACCCGATACAGTTAGGGGGAGGAGGACATGGACCCGTGACATCTTTTCCCGCTTCTACACAACGTTGTATGGGACAGTACACAAATAGAAAGACAGATTTTAGAAAACAGTTGGAACTGTAGGTATGGCATAGAGCTACTCGATACAGTTAGGGGGGGGAGTAGGACAAGGACCCGTGACATCTATTCCCGTTCCTAAACAACATTGTAAGGGACACTAGACACAGAGAAAGACAGATTTTAGAATACAGGTGGAACTGTAGGTATGGCATAGAGCTAACCTGATACAGTTAGGGGGATGGGAGTACAAGGAACCGTGACATTTATTTCGTTTCTAAACAACGTTGTAAGGGACACTACAAACAGAGAAAGACAGATTTCAGAATACAGGAGGAACTGTGGGTATGGCATAGAGCTAACCTGATACAGTTAAGGGGATGTGAGTACAAGGAACCGTGAAATTTATTTCGTTTCTACACAACGTTGTAAGGGACACTACACACAGAGAAAGACAGATGTTAGAATACAGGTGGAACTGTAGGTATGGCATAGAGCTAACCTGATACAGTTAGGGGGATGGGAGTACAAGGAACCGTGACTTTTATTTCGTTTCTACACAACGTTGTAAGGGACACTACACACAGAGAAGGACAGATTTTAGAATTCTGGTGGAACTGAAGGTATGGCATAGAGCTAACCTGATACAGTTAGGGGGATGTGAGTACAATGAACCGTGACTTTTATTTCGTTTCTACACAACGTTGTAAGGGACACTACACACAGAGAAAGACAGATTTTAGAATACAGGAGGAACTGTGGGTATGACATAGAGCTAACCTGATACAGTTAGGGGGATGGGAGTACAAGGAACCGTGACTTTTATTTCGTTTCTACACAACGTTGTAAGGGATACTACACACAGAGAAAGACAGATTTTAGAATACAGGTGGAACTGTAGGTATGGCATAGAGCTAACCTGATACATTTAGGGGGATGGGAGTACAAGGAACCGTGACTTTTATTTCGTTTCTACACAACGTTGTAAGGGACACTACACACAGAGAAAGACAGATATTAGAATTCTGGTGGAACTGAAGGTATGGCATAGAGCTAACCTGATACAGTTAGGGGGATGTGAGTACAAGGAACCGTGACTTTTATTTCGTTTCTACACAACGTTGTAAGGGACACTACACACAGAGAAAGACAGATTTTAGAATACAGGAGGAACTGTGGGTATGACATAGAGCTAACCTGATACAGTTAGGGGGATGGGAGTACAAGGAACCGTGACTTTTATTTCTTTTCTACACAACGTTGTAAGGGATACTACACACAGAGAAAGACAGATTTTAGAATACAGGTATAACTGTAGGTATGGCATAGAGCTAACCTGATACAGTTAGGGGGATTGGAGTACAAGGAACCGTGACTTTTATTTCGTTTCTACACAACGTTGTAAGGGACACTACACACAGAGAAAGACAGATTTTAGAATTCTGGTGGAACTGAAGGTATGGCATAGAGCTAACCTGATACAGTTAGGGGGATGGGAGTACAAGGAACCGTGACTTTTATTTCGTTTCTACACAACGTTGTAAGGGACACAATACAGAGAGAAAGACAGATTTTAGAATACAGGTGGAACTGTAGGTATGGCATAGAGCTAACCTGATACAGTTAGGGGGATGGGAGTACAAGGAACCGTGACTTTTATTTCGTTTATACACAACGTTGTAAGGGACACTACACACAGAGAAAGACAGATTTTAGAATTCTGGTGGAACTGAAGGTATGGCATAGAGCTAACCTGATACAGTTAGGGGGATGGGAGTACAAGGAACCGTGACTTTTATTTCGTTTCTACACAACGTTGTAAGGGACACAACACAGAGAGAAAGACAGATTATAGAATACAGGTGGAACTGTAGGTATGGCATAGAGCTAACCTGATACAGTTAGGGGGATGGGAGTACAAGGAACCGTGACTTTTATTTCGTTTCTACACAACGTTGTAAGGGACACAACACAGAGAGAAAGACAGATTTTAGAATACAGGTGGAACTGTAGGTATGGCATAGAGCTAACCGGATACAGTTAAGGGGATGGGAGTACAAAGGACCGTCATATTTATTTCGTTTCTAAACAACGTTATAAGGGACACTACACACAGAGAAAGAAAGATTTTAGAATACAGGTGGAACTGTGGGTATGGCATAGAGCTAACCAGATACAGGTAGCGGGGAGGGAGGACAAGGACCAGTGACATTTATTTCGTTTCTACACAACGTTGTAAGGGACACTACACACAGAGAAAGACAGATTTTACAATACAGGTGGAACTGTAGGTATGGCATAGAGCTAACCTGATACAGTTAAGGGGATGTGAGTACAAGGAACCGTGACATTTATTTCGTTTCTACACAACGTTGTAAGGGACACTACACACAGAGAAAGACAGATTTTAGAAAACATGTGGAACTGTAGGTATGGCATAGAGGTAAAAGGGAATACTTAGATAGGCAGGTCAAGTATCGGTGAGTTTTATTCTCTTTCCTATACAACATTGTAAGGGACAATACGCATAAAGAAAGACAGAAATTAGAATACAGGTGGAACTGTAGGTATGACATAGAGGTAAAAGGGAATACTTAGATAGGTAGGTCAAGTATCTGTGAATTATATTCTCTTTCCTATACAACATTTTAAGGGACAATACGCATAAAGAAAGATAGAAATTAGAATACAGGTGGAACTGTAGGTATGACATAGAGGTAAAAGGGAATACTTAGATAGGTAGGTCAATTATCAGTGAATTTTATTCTCTTTCCTATACAACGTTGTAAGGGACAATACGCATAAAGAAAGACAGAAATTAGAATACAGGTGGAACTGTTGGTATGACATAGAGGTAAAAGGGAATACTTAGATAGGTAGGTTAAGTATCGGTGAATTTTATTCTCTATCCTATACAACATTGTAAGGGACAATACGCATAAAGAAAGACAGAAATTGGAATACAGGTGGAACTGTAGGTATGACATAGAGGTAAAAGGGAATACTTAGATAGGTAGGTCAAGTATCTTTGAATTTTATTCTTTTTTCTATACAACATTGTAAGGGACAATACACATAATGAAAGACAGAAATTAGAATACAGGTGGAACTGTAGGTATGACATAGAGGTAAAAGGGAATACTTAGATAGGTAGGTCAAGTATCGGTGAATTTTATTCTCTTTCCTATACAACGTTGTAAGGAACAATACGCATAAAGAAAGACAGAAATTAGAATACAGGTGGAACTGTAGGTATGACATAGAGGTAAAAGGGAATACTTAGATAGGTAGGTCAAGTATCGGTGAATGTTATTCTCTTTCCTATACAACGTTGTAAGGGACAATACGCATAAAGAAAGACAGAAATTAGAATACAGCTGGAACTGTAGGTATGACATAGAGGTAAAAGGGAATACTTAGATAGGTAGGTCAAGTATCGGTGAATTTTATTCTCTTTCCTATACAACATTGTAATGGACAATACGCATAAAGAATGACAGAAATTACAATATAGGTGGAAACGTAGGTATGACATAGAGGTAAAAGGGAATACATAGATAGGTAGGTCAAGTATCGGTGAATTTTATTCTCTTTCCTATACAACATTGTAAGGGACAATACGCATAAAGAAAGACAGAAATTAGAATATAGGTGGAACTGTAGGTATGACATAGAGGTAAAAGGGAATACTTAGATAGGTAGGTCAAGTATCGGTGAATTTTATTCTCTTTCCTATACAACATTGTAAGGGACAATACGCATAATGAAACACAGAAATTAGAATACAGGTGGAACTGTAGGTATGACATAGAGGTAAAAAGGAATACCTAGATAGGTAGGTCAAGTACCGGTTAATTTTATTCTCTTTCCTATACCACATTGTACGGGACAATACGCATAAAGAAAGACAGAAATTAGAATACAGGTGGAACTGTAGGTATGACATAGATGTAAAAGGGAATACTTAGATAGGTAGGTCAAGTATCGGTGAATTTTATTCTCTTTCCTATACAACATTGTAAAGGACAATACGCATAAAAAAAGACAGAAATTAGAATACAGGTGGAACTGTAGGTATGACATAGAGGTAAAAGGGAATACTTAGTTAGGTAGGTCAAGTATCGGTGAATTTTATTCTCTTTCCTACACAGCATTGTAAGGGACAATACGCATACAGAAAGACAGAAATTAGAATACAGGTGGAACTTTAGGTATGACATAGAGGTAAAAGGGAATACTTAGATAGGTAGGTCAAGTATCGGTGAATTTTATTCTCTTTCCTATACAACATTGTAAGGGACAATACGCATAAAGGAAGACAGAAATTAGAATACAGGTGGAACTGTAGGTATGACATAGAGGTAAAAGGGAATACTTAGATAGGCAGGTCAAGTATCGGTGAATTTTATTCTCTTTCCTATACAACATTGTAAGGGACAATACGCATAAAGAAAGACAGAAATTAGAATACAGGTGGAACTGTAGGTATGACATAGAGGTAAAAGGGAATACTTAGATAGGTAGGTCAAGTATCGGTGAATTATATTCTCTTTCCTATACAACGTTGTAAGGGACAATACGCATAAAGAAAGACAGAAGTTGGAATACAGGTGGAACTGTAGGTATGACATAGAGGTAAAAGGGAATACTTAGATAGGTAGGTCAAGTATCGGTGAATTTTATTCTCTTTCCTATACAACATTGTAAGGGACAATACGCATAAAGGAAGACAGAAATTAGAATACAGGTGGAACTGTAGGTATGACATAGAGGTAAAAGGGAATACTTAGATAGGCAGGTCAAGTATCGGTGAATTTTATTCTCTTTCCTATACAACATTGTAAGGGACAATACGCATAAAGAAAGACAGAAATTAGAATACAGGTGGAACTGTAGGTATGACATAGAGGTAAAAGGGAATACTTAGATAGGTAGGTCAAGTATCGGTGAATTATATTCTCTTTCCTATACAACGTTGTAAGGGACAATACGCATAAAGAAAGACAGAAGTTGGAATACAGGTGGAACTGTAGGTATGACATAGAGGTAAAAGGGAATACTTAGATAGGTAGGTCAAGTATCGGTGAATTTTATTCTCTTTCCTATACAACGTTGTAAGGAACAATACGCATAAAGAAAGACAGAAATTAGAATACAGGTGGAACTGTAGGTATGACATAGAGGTAAAAGGGAATACTTAGATAGGTAGGT
Source organism: Prosapia bicincta (assembly GCA_036971475.1). Classification (NCBI taxonomy): domain Eukaryota; kingdom Metazoa; phylum Arthropoda; class Insecta; order Hemiptera; family Cercopidae; genus Prosapia; species Prosapia bicincta. Next base: position 110,833,110 of record JBAIZL010000006.1, read on the forward strand.
CAAGTATCGGTGAATTTTATTCTCTTTCCTATACAACATTGTAAGGGACAATACGCATAATGAAACACAGAAATTAGAATACAGGTGGAACTGTAGGTATGACATAGAGGTAAAAAGGAATACCTAGATAGGTAGGTCAAGTACCGGTGAATTTTATTCTCTTTCCTATACCACATTGTACGGGACAATACGCATAAAGAAAGACAGAAATTAGAATACAGGTGGAACTGTAGGTATGACATAGATGTAAAAGGGAATACTTAGATAGGTAGGTCAAGTATCGGTGAATTTTATTCTCTTTCCTATACAACATTGTAAAGGACAATACGCATAAAGAAAGACAGAAATTAGAATACAGGTGGAACTGTAGGTATGACATAGAGGTAAAAGGGAATACTTAGTTAGGTAGGTCAAGTATCGGTGAATTTTATTCTCTTTCCTACACAACATTGTAAGGGACAATACGCATACAGAAAGACAGAAATTAGAATACAGGTTTAACTTTAGGTATGACATAGAGGTAAAAGGGAATACTTAGATAGGGAGGTCAAGTATCGGTGAATTTTATTCTCTTTCCTATACAACATTGTAAGGGACAATACGCATAAAGGAAGACAGAAATTAGAATACAGGTGGAACTGTAGGTATGACATAGAGGTAAAAGGGAATACTTAGATAGGCAGGTCAAGTATCGGTGAATTTTATTCTCTTTCCTATACAACATTGTAAGGGACAATACGCATAAAGAAAGACAGAAATTAGAATACAGGTGGAACTGTAGGTATGACATAGAGGTAAAAGGGAATACTTAGATAGGTAGGTCAAGTATCGGTGAATTATATTCTCTTTCCTATACAACGTTGTAAGGGACAATACGCATAAAGAAAGACAGAAGTTGGAATACAGGTGGAACTGTAGGTATGACATAGAGGTAAAAGGGAATACTTAGATAGGTAGGTCAAGTATCGGTGAATTTTATTCTCTTTCCTATACAACGTTGTAAGGAACAATACGCATAAAGAAAGACAGAAATTAGAATACAGGTGGAACTGTAGGTATGACATAGAGGTAAAAGGGAATACTTAGATAGGTAGGTCAAGTATCGGTGAATTTTTTTCTCTTTCCTATACAACGTTGTAAGGGACAATACGCATAAAGAAAGACAGAAATTGGAATACAGCTGGAACTGTAGGTATGACATAGAGGTAAAAGGGAATACTTAGATAGGTAGGTCAAGTATCGGTGAATTTTATTCTCTTTCCTATACAACATTGTAAGGGAAAATACGCATAAAGAATGACAGAAATTACAATATAGGTGGAAACGTAGGTATGACATAGAGGTAAAAGGGAATACTTAGATAGGTAGGTCAAGTATCGGTGAATTTTATTCTCTTTCCTATACAACATTGTAAGGGACAATACGCATAAAGAAAGACAGAAATTAGAATATAGGTGGAACTGTAGGTATGACATAGAGGTAAAAGGGAATACTTAGATAGGTAGGTCAAGTATCGGTGAATTTTATTCTCTTTCCTAAACCACATTGTACGGGACAATACGCATAAAGAAAGACAGAAATTAGAATACAGGTGGAACTGTAGGTATGACATAGATGTAAAAGGGAATACTTAGATAGGTAGGTAAAGTATCGGTGAATTTTATTCTCTTTCCTATACAACATTGTAAGGGACAATACGCATAAAGAAAGACAGAAATTAGAATACAGGTGGAACTGTAGGTATGACATAGAGGTAAAAGGGAATACTTAGATAGGCAGGTCAAGTATCGGTGAATTTTATTCTCTTTCCTATACAACATTGTAAGGGACAATACGCATAAAGAAAGACAGAAATTAGAATACAGGTGGAACTGTAGGTATGACATAGAGGTAAAAGGGAATACTTAGAAAGGTAGGTCAAGTATCGGTGATTTTTATTCTCTATCCTATACAACATTGTAAGGGACAATACGCATAAAGAATGACAGAAATTACAATATAGGTGGAAACGTAGGTATGACATAGAGGTAAAAGGGAATACTTAGATAGGTAGTCAAGTATCGGTGAATTTTATTCTCTTTCCTATACAACATTGTAAGGGACAATACGCAAAAAGAAAGACAGAAATTAGAATACAGGTGGAACTGTAGGTATGACATAGAGGGAAAAGGGAATACTTAGATAGGTAGGTCAAGTATCGGTGAATTTTATTCTCTTTCCTATACAACATTGTAAGGGACAATACGCATAAAGAAAGATAGAAATTAGAATACAGGTGGAACTGTAGGTATGACACAGAGATAAAAGGGAATACCTAGATAGGTAGGTCATGTATCGGTGAATTTTATTCTCTTTCCTATACAACATTGTAAGGGACAATACGCATAAAGAAATACAGAAATTAGAATACAGGTGGAACTGTAGGTATGACATAGAGGTAAAAGGGAATACTTAGATAGGTAGGTCAAGTATCGGTGAATTTTATTCTCTTTCCTATACAACATTGTAAGGGACAATACGCATAAAGAAAGACAGAAATTAGAATACAGGTGGAACTGTAGGTGTGACAGAGAGGTAAAAGGGAATACTTTAATAGGTAGGTCAAGTATCGGTGAATTTTATTCTCTTTCCTATACAACATTGTGAGGGACAATACGCATAAAGAAAGACTGAAATTAGAATACAGGTGGAACTGTAGGTATGACATAGAGGTAAAAGGGAATACTTAGATAGGTAGGTCAAGTATCGGTGAATTTTATTCTCTTTCCTATACAACATTGTAAGGGACAATACGCATAAAGAAATACAGAAATTAGAATACAGGTGGAACTGTAGGTATGACATAGAGGGAAAAGGGAATACTTAGATAGGTAGGTCAAGTATCGGTGAATTTTATTCTCTTTCCTATACAACATTGTAAGGGACAATACGCATAAAGAAAGATAGAAATTAGAATACAGGTGGAACTGTAGGTATGACACAGAGATAAAAGGGAATACCTAGATAGGTAGGTCAAGTATCGGTGAATTTTATTCTCTTTCCTATACAACATTGTAAGGGACAATACGCATAAAGAAATACAGAAATTAGAATACAGGTGGAACTGTAGGTATGACATAGAGGTAAAAGGGAATACTTAGATAGGTAGGTCAAGTATCGGTGAATTTTATTCTCTTTCCTATACAACGTTGAAAGGGACAATACGCATAAAGAAAGACAGAAATTAGAATACAGGTGGAACTGTAGGTATGACATAGAGGTAAAAGGGAATACTTTGATAGGTAGGTCAAGTATCGGTGAATTTTATTCTCTTTCCTATACAACATTGTGAGGGACAATACGCATAAAGAAAGACTGAAATTAGAATACAGGTGGAACTGTAGGTATGACATAGAGGTAAAAGGGAATACTTAGATAGGTAGGTCAAGTATCGGTGAATTTTATTCTCTTTCCTATACAACATTGTAAGGGTCAATACGCATAAGGAAAGACAGATATTAGAATACAGGTGAAACTGTAGGTATGACATAGAGGTAAAAGGGAATACTTAGATAGGTAGGTCAAATATCGGTGAATTTTATTCTCTTTCTTATACAACTTTGTATGGGACAATACGCATAAAGAAAGACAGAAATTAGAATACAGGTGGAACTGTAGATATGACATAGAGGTAAAAGGGAATACTTAGATAGGTAGGTCAAGTATCGGTGAATTTTATTCTCTTTCCTATACAACATTGTAAGGGACAATACGCATAAAGAAAGACAGAAATTAGAATACAGGTGGAACTGTAGGTATGACATAGAGGTAAAAGGGAATACTTAGGTAGGTCAAGTATCGGTGAATTTTATTCTCTTTCCTATACAACATTTTAAGGGACAATACGCATAAAGAAAGACAGAAATTAGAATACAGATAGAAATGTAGGTATGACACAGAGATAAAAGGGAATACTTAGATAGGTAGGTCAAGTATCGGTGAATTTTATTCTCTTTCCTATACAACATTGTAAGGGACAATACGCATAAAGAAAGACAGAAATTAAAATACAGGTGGAACTGTAGGTATGACATAGAGGTAAAAGGGAATACTTAGATAGGTAGATCAAGTATCGGTGAATTTTATTCTCTTACCTATACAACATTGTAAGGGGCAATACGCATAAAGAGAGACAGAAATTAGAATACAGGTGGAACTGTAGGTATGACATAGAGGTAAAAGGGAATACTTAGATAGGTAGGTCAAGTATCGGTGAATTTTATTCTCTTTCCTATACAACGTTGTAAGGGACAATACGCATAAAGAAAGATAGAAATTAGAATACAGATAGAAATGTAGGTATGAGACAGAGATAAAAGGGAATACTTAGATAGGTAGGTCAAGTATCGGTGAATTTTATTTTCTTTCCTATACAACATTGTAAGGGACAATACGCATAAAGAAAGATAGAAATTAGAATACAGATAGAAATGTAGGTATGACACAGAGATAAAAGGGAATACTTAGATAGGTAGGTCAAGTATCGGTGAATTTTATTCTCTTTCCTATACAACATTGTAAGGGACAATACGCATAAAGAAAGATAGAAATTAGAATACAGATAGAAATGTAGGTATGACACAGAGATAAAAGGGAATACTTAGATAGGTAGGTCAAGTATCGGTGAATTTTATTCTCTTTCCTATACAACATTGTAAGGGACAATACGCATAAAGAAATACAGAAATTAGAATACAGGTGGAACTGTAGGTATGACATAGAGGGAAAAGGGAATACTTAGATAGGTAGGTCAAGTATCGGTGAATTTTATTCTCTTTCCTATACAACATTGTAAGGGACAATACGCATAAAGAAAGATAGAAATTAGAATACAGGTGGAACTGTAGGTATGACACAGAGATAAAAAGGAATACCTAGATAGGTAGGTCAAGTATCGGTGAATTTTATTCTCTTTCCTATACAACATTGTAAGGGACAATACGCATAAAGAAATACAGAAATTAGAATACAGGTGGAACTGTAGGTATGACATAGAGGTAAAAGGGAATACTTAGATAGGTAGGGCAAGTATCGGTGAATTTTATTCTCTTTCCTATACAACATTGTAAGGGACAATACGCATAAAGAAAGACAGAAATTAGAATACAGGTGGAACTGTAGGTGTGACAGAGAGGTAAAAGGGAATACTTTGATAGGTAGGTCAAGTATCGGTGAATTTTATTCTCTTTCCTATACAACATTGTGAGGGACAATACGCATAAAGAAAGACTGAAATTAGAATACAGGTGGAACTGTAGGTATGACATAGAGGTAAAAGGGAATACTTAGATAGGTAGGTCAAGTATCGGTGAATTTTTTTCTCTTTCCTATACAACATTGTAAGGGACAATACGCATAAAGAAATACAGAAATTAGAATACAGGTGGAACTGTAGGTATGACATAGAGGGAAAAGGGAATACTTAGATAGGTAGGTCAAGTATCGGTGAATTTTATTCTCTTTCCTATACAACATTGTAAGGGACAATACGCATAAAGAAAGATAGAAATTAGAATACATTTGGAATTGTAGGTATGACATAGAGGGAAAAGGGAATACTTAGATAGGTAGGGCAAGTATCGGTGAATTTTATTCTCTTTCCTATACAACATTGTAAAGGACAATACGCATAAAGAAATACAGAAATTAGAATACAGGTGGAACTGTAGGTATGACATAGAGGGAAAAGGGAATACTTAGATAGGTAGGTCAAGTATCGGTGAATTTTATTCTCTTTCCTATACAACATTGTAAGGGACAATACGCATAAAGAAAGACAGCAATTAGAATACAGGTGGAACTGTAGGTATGACACAGAGATAAAAGGGAATACCTAGATAGGTAGGTCAAGTATCGGTGAATTTTATTCTCTTTCCTATACAACATTGTAAGGGACAATACGCATAAAGAAATATAGAAATTAGAATACAGGTGGAACTGTAGGTATGACATAGAGGTAAAAGGGAATACTTAGATAGGTAGGTCAAGTATCGGTGAATTTTATTCTCTTTCCTATACAACGTTGAAAGGGACAATACGCATAAAGAAAGACAGAAATTAGAATACAGGTGGAACTGTAGGTATGACATAGAGGTAAAAGGGAATACTTAGATAGGTAGGTCAAGTATCGGTGAATTTTATTCTCTTTCCTATACAACATTGTAAGGGGCAATACGCATAAAGAAAGATAGAAATTAGAATACAGATAGAAATGTAGGTATGACACAGAGATAAAAGGGAATACTTAGATAGGTAGGTCAAGTATCGGTGAATTTTATTCTCTTTCCTATACAACATTGTAAGGGACAATACGCATAAAGAAAGATAGAAATTAGAATACAGGTGGAACTGTAGGTATGACACAGAGATAAAAGGGAATACCTAGATAGGTAGGTCAAGTATCGGTGAATTTTATTCTCTTTCCTATACAACATTGTAAGGGACAATACGCATAAAGAAATACAGAAATTAGAATACAGGTGGAACTGTAGGTATGACATAGAGGTAAAAGTGAATACTTAGATAGGTAGGTCAAGTATCGGTGAATTTTATTCTTTTTCCTATACAACATTGTAAGGGACAATACGCATAAAGAAAGACAGAAATTAGAATACAGGTGGAACTGTAGGTGTGACAGAGAGGTAAAAGGGAATACTTTGATAGGTAGGTCAAGTATCGGTGAATTTTATTCTCTTTCCTATACAACATTGTGAGGGACAATACGCATAAAGAAAGACTGAAATTAGAATACAGGTGGAACTGTAGGTATGACATAGAGGTAAAAAGGAATACTTAGATAGGTAGGTCAAGTATCGGTGAATTTTATTCTCTTTCCTATACAACATTGTAAGGGACAATACGCATAAAGAAATACAGAAATTAGAATACAGGTGGAACTGTAGGTATGACATAGAGGGAAAAGGGAATACTTAGATAGGTAGGTCAAGTATCGGTGAATTTTATTCTCTTTCCTATACAACATTGTAAGGGACAATACGCATAAAGAAAGATAGAAATTAGAATACAGGTGGAATTGTAGGTATGACATAGAGGTAAAAGGGAATACTTAGATAGGTAGGTCAAGTATCGGTGAATTTTATTCTCTTTCCTATACAACATTGTAAAGGACAATACGCATAAAGAAATACAGAAATTAGAATACAGGTGGAACTGTAGGTATGACATAGAGGGAAAAGGGAATACTTAGATAGGTAGGTCAAGTATCGGTGAATTTTATTCTCTTTCCTATACAACATTGTAAGGGACAATACGCATAAAGAAAGACAGCAATTAGAATACAGGTGGAACTGTAGGTATAACACAGAGATAAAAAGGAATACCTAGATAGGTAGGTCAAGTATCGGTGAATTTTATTCTCTTTCCTATACAACATTGTAAGGGACAATACGCATAAAGAAATACAGAAATTAGAATACAGGTGGAACTGTAGGTATGACATAGAGGTAAAAGGGAATACTTAGATAGGTAGGTCAAGTATCGGTGAATTTTATTCTCTTTCCTATACAACGTTGAAAGGGACAATACGCATAAAGAAAGACAGAAATTAGAATACAGGTGGAACTGTAGGTATGACATAGAGGTAAAAGGGAATACTTAGATAGGTAGGTTAAGTATCGGTGAATTTTATTCTCTATCCTATACAACATTGTAAGGGACAATACGCATAAAGAAAGACAGAAATTGGAATACAGGTGGAACTGTAGATATGACATAGAGGTAAAAGGGAATACTTAGATAGGTAGGTCAAGTATCTTTGAATTTTATTCTTTTTTCTATACAACATTGTAAGGGACAATACACATAATGAGAGACAGAAATTAGAATACAGGTGGAACTGTAGGTATGACATAGAGGTAAAAGGGAATACTTAGATAGGTAGGTCAAGTATCGGTGAATTTTATTCTCTTTCCTATACAACGTTGTAAGGAACAATACGCATAAAGAAAGACAGAAATTAGAATACAGGTGGAACTGTAGGTATGACATAGAGGTAAAAGGGAATACTTAGATAGGTAGGTCAAGTATCGGTGAATTTTATTCTCTTTCCTATACAACGTTGTAAGGGACAATACGCATAAAGAAAGACAGAAATTAGAATACAGCTGGAACTGTAGGTATGACATAGATGTAAAAGGGAATACTTAGATAGGTAGGTCAAGTATCGGTGAATTTTATTCTCTTTCCTATACAACATTGTAATGGACAATACGCATAAAGAATGACAGAAATTACAATATAGGTGGAAACGTAGGTATGACATAGAGGTAAAAGGGAATACATAGATAGGTAGGTCAGGTATCGGTGAATTTTATTCTCTTTCCTATACAACATTGTAAGGGACAATACGCATAAAGAAAGACAGAAATTAGAATATAGGTGGAACTGTAGGTATGACATAGAGGTAAAAGGGAATACTTAGATAGGTAGGTCAAGTATCGGTGAATTTTATTCTCTTTCCTATACAACATTGTAAGGGACAATACGCATAATGAAACACAGAAATTAGAATACAGGTGGAACTGTAGGTATGACATAGAGGTAAAAAGGAATACCTAGATAGGTAGGTCAAGTATCGGTGAATTTTATTCTCTTTCCTATACCACATTGTAAGGGACAATACGCATAAAGAAAGACAGAAATTAGAATACAGGTGGAACTGTAGGTATGACATAGATGTAAAAGGGAATACTTAGATAGGTAGGTCAAGTATCGGTGAATTTTATTCTCTTTCCTATACAACATTGTAAAGGACAATACGCATAAAGAAAGACAGAAATTAGAATACAGGTGGAACTGTAGGTATGACATAGAGGTAAAAGGGAATACTTAGTTAGGTAGATCAAGTATCGGTGAATTTTATTCTCTTTCCTATACAACATTGTAAGGGACAATACGCATACAGAAAGACAGAAATTAGAATACAGGTGGAACTTTAGGTATGACATAGAGGTAAAAGGGAATACTTAGATAGGTAGGTCAAGTATCGGTGAATTTTATTCTCTTTCCTATACAACATTGTAAGGGACAATACGCATAAAGAAATACAGAAATTAGAATACAGGTGGAACTGTAGGTATGACATAGAGGTAAAAGGGAATACTTAGATAGGTAGGTCAAGTATCGGTGAATTTTATTCTCTTTCCTATACAACGTTGTAAGGAACAATACGCATAAAGAAAGACAGAAATTAGAATACAGGTTGAACTGTAGGTATGACATAGAGGTAAAAGGGAATACTTAGATAGGTAGGTCAAGTATCGTCGAATTTTATTCTCTTTCCTATACAACGTTGTAAGGGACAATACGCATAAAGAAAGACAGAAATTGGAATACAGCTGGAACTGTAGGTATGACATAGAGGTAAAAGGGAATACTTAGATAGGTAGGTCAAGTATCGGTGAATTTTATTCTCTTTCCTATACAACATTGTAAGGGACAATACGCATAAAGAATGACAGAAATTACAATATAGGTGGAAACGTAGGTATGACAGAGGTAAAAGGGAATACTTAGATAGGTAGGTCAAGTATCGGTGAATTTTATTCTCTTTCCTATACAACATTGTAAGGGACAATACGCATAAAGAAAGACAGAAATTAGAATATAGGTGGAACTGTAGGTATGACATAGAGGTAAAAGGGAATACTTAGATAGGTAGGTCAAGTATCGGTGAATTTTATTCTCTTTCCTATACAACATTGTAAGGGACAATACGCATAATGAAACACAGAAATTAGAATACAGGTGGAACTGTAGGAATGACATAGAGGTAAAAAGGAATACCTAGATAGGTAGGTCAAGTATCGGTGAATTTTATTCTCTTTCCTATACCACATTGTACGGGACAATACGCATAAAGAAAGACAGAAATTAGAATACAGGTGGAACTGTAGGTATGACATAGAGGTAAAAGGGAATACTTAGATAGGTAGGTCAAGTATCGGTGAATTTTATTCTCTTTCCTATACCACATTGTACGGGACAATAAGCATAAAGAAAGACAGAAATTAGAATACAGGTGGAACTGTAGGTATGACATAGATGTAAAAGGGAATACTTAGATAGGTAGGTAAAGTATCGGTGAATTTTATTCTCTTTCCTATACAACATTGTAAGGGACAATACGCATAAAGAAAGACAGAAATTAGAATACAGGTGGAACTGTAGGTATGACATAGAGGTAAAAGGGAATACTTAGATAGGCAGGTCAAGTATCGGTGAATTTTATTCTCTTTCCTATACAACATTGTAAGGGACAATACGCATAAAGAAAGACAGAAATTACAATACAGGTGGAACTGTAGGTATGACATAGAGGTAAAAGGGAATACTTAGAAAGGTAGGTCAAGTATCGGTGATTTTTATTCTCTATCCTATACAACATTGTAAGGGACAATACGCATAAAGAATGACAGAAATTACAATATAGGTGGAAACGTAGGTATGACATAGAGGTAAAAGGGAATACTTAGATAGGTAGTCAAGTATCGGTGAATTTTATTCTCTTTCCTATACAACATTGTAAGGGACAATACGCAAAAAGATAGACAGAAATTAGAATATAGGTGGAACTGTAGGTATGACATAGAGGTAAAAGGGAATACTTAGATAGGTAGGTCAAGTATCGGTGAATTTTATTCTCTTTCCTATACAACATTGTAAGGGACAATACGCATAAAGAAATACAGAAATTAGAATACAGGTGGAACTGTAGGTATGACATAGAGGGAAAAGGGAATACTTAGATAGGTAGGTCAAGTATCGGTGAATTTTTTTCTCTTTCCTATACAACATTGTAAGGGACAATACGCATAAAGAAAGATAGAAATTAGAATACAGGTGGAACTGTAGGTATGACACAGAGATAAAAGGGAATACCTAGATAGGTAGGTCATGTATCGGTGAATTTTATTCTCTTTCCTATACAACATTGTAAGGGACAATACGCATAAAGAAATACAGAAATTAGAATACAGGTGGAACTGTAGGTATGACATAGAGGTAAAAGGGAATACTTAGATAGGTAGGTCAAGTATCGGTGAATTTTATTCTCTTTCCTATACAACATTGTAAGGGACAATACGCATAAAGAAAGATAGAAATTAGAATAGAGGTGGAACTGTAGGTATGACACAGAGATAAAAGGGAATACTTAGATAGGTAGGTCAAGTATCGGTGAATTTTATTCTCTTTCCTATACAACATTGTGAGGGACAATACGCATAAAGAAAGACTGAAATTAGAATACAGGTGGAACTGTAGGTATGACATAGAGGTAAAAGGGAATACTTAGATAGGTAGGTCAAGTATCGGTGAATTTTATTCTCTTTCCTATACAACATTGTGAGGGACAATACGCATAAAGAAAGACTGAAATTAGAATACAGGTGGAACTGTAGGTATGACATAGAGGTAAAAGGGAATACTTAGATAGGTAGGTCAATTATCGGTGAATTTTATTCTCTTTCCTATACAACATTGTAAGGGTCAATACGCATAAGGAAAGACAGAAATTAGAATACAGGTGAAACTGTAGGTATGACATAGAGGTAAAAGGGAATACTTAGATAGGTAGGTCAAATATCGGTGAATTTTATTCTCTTTCTTATACAACTTTGTATGGGACAATACGCATAAAGAAAGACAGAAATTAGAATACAGGTGGAACTGTAGGTATGACATAGAGGTAAAAGGGAATACTTAGATAGGTAGGTCAAGTATCGGTGAATTTTATTCTCTTTCCTATACAACATTGTAAGGGACAATACGCATAAAGAAAGACAGAAATTAGAATACAGGTGGAACTGTAGATATGACATAGAGGTAAAAGGGAATACTTAGATAGGTAGGTCAAGTATCGGTGAATTTTATTCTCTTTCCTATACAACATTGTAAGGGACAATACGCATAAAGAAAGACAGAAATTAGAATACAGGTGGAACTGTAGGTATGACATAGAGGTAAAAGGGAATACTTAGATAGGTAGGTCAAGTATCGGTGAATTTTATTCTCTTTCCTATACAACGTTGAAAGGGACAATACGCATAAAGAAAGACAGAAATTAGAATACAGGTGGAACTGTAGGTATGACATAGAGGTAAAAGGGAATACTTAGATAGGTAGGTCAAGTATCGGTGAATTTTATTCTCTTTCCTATACAACATTGTAAGGGGCAATACGCATAAAGAAAGATAGAAATTAGAATACAGATAGAAATGTAGGTATGACACAGAGATAAAAGGGAATACTTAGATAGGTAGGTCAAGTATCGGTGAATTTTATTCTCTTTCCTATACAACATTGTAAGGGACAATACGCATAAAGAAAGATAGAAATTAGAATACAGGTGGAACTGTAGGTATGACACAGAGATAAAAGGGAATACCTAGATAGGTAGGTCAAGTATCGGTGAATTTTATTCTCTTTCCTATACAACATTGTAAGGGACAATACGCATAAAGAAATACAGAAATTAGAATACAGGTGGAACTGTAGGTATGACATAGAGGTAAAAGGGAATACTTAGATAGGTAGGTCAAGTATCGGTGAATTTTATTCTCTTTCCTATACAACATTGTAAGGGACAATACGCATAAAGAAAGACAGAAATTAGAATACAGGTGGAACTGTAGGTGTGACAGAGAGGTAAAAGGGAATACTTTGATAGGTAGGTCAAGTATCGGTGAATTTTATTCTCTTTCCTATACAACATTGTGAGGGACAATACGCATAAAGAAAGACTGAAATTAGAATACAGGTGGAACTGTAGGTATGACATAGAGGTAAAAAGGAATACTTAGATAGGTAGGTCAAGTATCGGTGAATTTTATTCTCTTTCCTATACAACATTGTAAGGGACAATACGCATAAAGAAATACAGAAATTAGAATACAGGTGGAACTGTAGGTATGACATAGAGGGAAAAGGGAATACTTAGATAGGTAGGTCAAGTATCGGTGAATTTTATTCTCTTTCCTATACAACATTGTAAGGGACAATACGCATAAAGAAAGATAGAAATTAGAATACAGGTGGAATTGTAGGTATGACATAGAGGTAAAAGGGAATACTTAGATAGGTAGGTCAAGTATCGGTGAATTTTATTCTCTTTCCTATACAACATTGTAAAGGACAATACGCATAAAGAAATACAGAAATTAGAATACAGGTGGAACTGTAGGTATGACATAGAGGGAAAAGGGAATACTTAGATAGGTAGGTCAAGTATCGGTGAATTTTATTCTCTTTCCTATACAACATTGTAAGGGACAATACGCATAAAGAAAGACAGCAATTAGAATACAGGTGGAACTGTAGGTATAACACAGAGATAAAAAGGAATACCTAGATAGGTAGGTCAAGTATCGGTGAATTTTATTCTCTTTCCTATACAACATTGTAAGGGACAATACGCATAAAGAAATACAGAAATTAGAATACAGGTGGAACTGTAGGTATGACATAGAGGTAAAAGGGAATACTTAGATAGGTAGGTCAAGTATCGGTGAATTTTATTCTCTTTCCTATACAACGTTGAAAGGGACAATACGCATAAAGAAAGACAGAAATTAGAATACAGGTGGAACTGTAGGTATGACATAGAGGTAAAAGGGAATACTTAGATAGGTAGGTTAAGTATCGGTGAATTTTATTCTCTATCCTATACAACATTGTAAGGGACAATACGCATAAAGAAAGACAGAAATTGGAATACAGGTGGAACTGTAGATATGACATAGAGGTAAAAGGGAATACTTAGATAGGTAGGTCAAGTATCTTTGAATTTTATTCTTTTTTCTATACAACATTGTAAGGGACAATACACATAATGAGAGACAGAAATTAGAATACAGGTGGAACTGTAGGTATGACATAGAGGTAAAAGGGAATACTTAGATAGGTAGGTCAAGTATCGGTGAATTTTATTCTCTTTCCTATACAACGTTGTAAGGAACAATACGCATAAAGAAAGACAGAAATTAGAATACAGGTGGAACTGTAGGTATGACATAGAGGTAAAAGGGAATACTTAGATAGGTAGGTCAAGTATCGGTGAATTTTATTCTCTTTCCTATACAACGTTGTAAGGGACAATACGCATAAAGAAAGACAGAAATTAGAATACAGCTGGAACTGTAGGTATGACATAGATGTAAAAGGGAATACTTAGATAGGTAGGTCAAGTATCGGTGAATTTTATTCTCTTTCCTATACAACATTGTAATGGACAATACGCATAAAGAATGACAGAAATTACAATATAGGTGGAAACGTAGGTATGACATAGAGGTAAAAGGGAATACATAGATAGGTAGGTCAGGTATCGGTGAATTTTATTCTCTTTCCTATACAACATTGTAAGGGACAATACGCATAAAGAAAGACAGAAATTAGAATATAGGTGGAACTGTAGGTATGACATAGAGGTAAAAGGGAATACTTAGATAGGTAGGTCAAGTATCGGTGAATTTTATTCTCTTTCCTATACAACATTGTAAGGGACAATACGCATAATGAAACACAGAAATTAGAATACAGGTGGAACTGTAGGTATGACATAGAGGTAAAAAGGAATACCTAGATAGGTAGGTCAAGTATCGGTGAATTTTATTCTCTTTCCTATACCACATTGTAAGGGACAATACGCATAAAGAAAGACAGAAATTAGAATACAGTTGGAACTGTAGGTATGACATAGATGTAAAAGGGAATACTTAGATAGGTAGGTCAAGTATCGGTGAATTTTATTCTCTTTCCTATACAACATTGTAAAGGACAATACGCATAAAGAAAGACAGAAATTAGAATACAGGTGGAACTGTAGGTATGACATAGAGGTAAAAGGGAATACTTAGTTAGGTAGATCAAGTATCGGTGAATTTTATTCTCTTTCCTATACAACATTGTAAGGGACAATACGCATACAGAAAGACAGAAATTAGAATACAGGTGGAACTTTAGGTATGACATAGAGGTAAAAGGGAATACTTAGATAGGAAGGTCAAGTATCGGTGAATTTTATTCTCTTTCCTATACAACATTGTAAGGGACAATACGCATAAAGAAATACAGAAATTAGAATACAGGTGGAACTGTAGGTATGACATAGAGGTAAAAGGGAATACTTAGATAGGTAGGTCAAGTATCGGTGAATTTTATTCTCTTTCCTATACAACGTTGTAAGGAACAATACGCATAAAGAAAGACAGAAATTAGAATACAGGTTGAACTGTAGGTATGACATAGAGGTAAAAGGGAATACTTAGATAGGTAGGTCAAGTATCGGTGAATTTTATTCTCTTTCCTATACAACGTTGTAAGGGACAATACGCATAAAGAAAGACAGAAATTGGAATACAGCTGGAACTGTAGGTATGACATAGAGGTAAAAGGGAATACTTAGATAGGTAGGTCAAGTATCGGTGAATTTTATTCTCTTTCCTATACAACATTGTAAGGGACAATACGCATAAAGAATGACAGAAATTACAATATAGGTGGAAACGTAGGTATGACAGAGGTAAAAGGGAATACTTAGATAGGTAGGTCAAGTATCGGTGAATTTTATTCTCTTTCCTATACAACATTGTAAGGGACAATACGCATAAAGAAAGACAGAAATTAGAATATAGGTGGAACTGTAGGTATGACATAGAGGTAAAAGGGAATACTTAGATAGGTAGGTCAAGTATCGGTGAATTTTATTCTCTTTCCTATACAACATTGTAAGGGACAATACGCATAATGAAACACAGAAATTAGAATACAGGTGGAACTGTAGGAATGACATAGAGGTAAAAAGGAATACCTAGATAGGTAGGTCAAGTATCGGTGAATTTTATTCTCTTTCCTATACCACATTGTACGGGACAATACGCATAAAGAAAGACAGAAATTAGAATACAGGTGGAACTGTAGGTATGACATAGAGGTAAAAGGGAATACTTAGATAGGTAGGTCAAGTATCGGTGAATTTTATTCTCTTTCCTATACCACATTGTACGGGACAATAAGCATAAAGAAAGACAGAAATTAGAATACAGGTGGAACTGTAGGTATGACATAGATGTAAAAGGGAATACTTAGATAGGTAGGTAAAGTATCGGTGAATTTTATTCTCTTTCCTATACAACATTGTAAGGGACAATACGCATAAAGAAAGACAGAAATTAGAATACAGGTGGAACTGTAGGTATGACATAGAGGTAAAAGGGAATACTTAGATAGGCAGGTCAAGTATCGGTGAATTTTATTCTCTTTCCTATACAACATTGTAAGGGACAATACGCATAAAGAAAGACAGAAATTACAATACAGGTGGAACTGTAGGTATGACATAGAGGTAAAAGGGAATACTTAGAAAGGTAGGTCAAGTATCGGTGATTTTTATTCTCTATCCTATACAACATTGTAAGGGACAATACGCATAAAGAATGACAGAAATTACAATATAGGTGGAAACGTAGGTATGACATAGAGGTAAAAGGGAATACTTAGATAGGTAGTCAAGTATCGGTGAATTTTATTCTCTTTCCTATACAACATTGTAAGGGACAATACGCAAAAAGATAGACAGAAATTAGAATATAGGTGGAACTGTAGGTATGACATAGAGGTAAAAGGGAATACTTAGATAGGTAGGTCAAGTATCGGTGAATTTTATTCTCTTTCCTATACAACATTGTAAGGGACAATACGCATAAAGAAATACAGAAATTAGAATACAGGTGGAACTGTAGGTATGACATAGAGGGAAAAGGGAATACTTAGATAGGTAGGTCAAGTATCGGTGAATTTTTTTCTCTTTCCTATACAACATTGTAAGGGACAATACGCATAAAGAAAGATAGAAATTAGAATACAGGTGGAACTGTAGGTATGACACAGAGATAAAAGGGAATACCTAGATAGGTAGGTCATGTATCGGTGAATTTTATTCTCTTTCCTATACAACATTGTAAGGGACAATACGCATAAAGAAATACAGAAATTAGAATACAGGTGGAACTGTAGGTATGACATAGAGGTAAAAGGGAATACTTAGATAGGTAGGTCAAGTATCGGTGAATTTTATTCTCTTTCCTATACAACATTGTAAGGGACAATACGCATAAAGAAAGATAGAAATTAGAATAGAGGTGGAACTGTAGGTATGACACAGAGATAAAAGGGAATACTTAGATAGGTAGGTCAATTATCGGTGAATTTTATTCTCTTTCCTATACAACATTGTAAGGGTCAATACGCATAAGGAAAGACAGAAATTAGAATACAGGTGAAACTGTAGGTATGACATAGAGGTAAAAGGGAATACTTAGATAGGTAGGTCAAATATCGGTGAATTTTATTCTCTTTCTTATACAACTTTGTATGGGACAATACGCATAAAGAAAGACAGAAATTAGAATACAGGTGGAACTGTAGGTATGACATAGAGGTAAAAGGGAATACTTAGATAGGTAGGTCAAGTATCGGTGAATTTTATTCTCTTTCCTATACAACATTGTAAGGGACAATACGCATAAAGAAAGACAGAAATTAGAATACAGGTGGAACTGTAGATATGACATAGAGGTAAAAGGGAATACTTAGATAGGTAGGTCAAGTATCGGTGAATTTTATTCTCTTTCCTATACAACATTGTAAGGGACAATACGCATAAAGAAAGACAGAAATTAGAATACAGGTGGAACTGTAGGTATGACATAGAGGTAAAAGGGAATACTTAGGTAGGTCAAGTATCGGTGAATTTTATTCTCTTTCCTATACAACATTTTAAGGGACAATACGCATAAAGAAAGACAGAAATTAGAATACAGATAGAAATGTAGGTATGACACAGAGATAAAAGGGAATACTTAGATAGGTAGGTCAAGTATCGGTGAATTTTATTCTCTTTCCTATACAACATTGTAAGGGACAATACGCATAAAGACAGACAGAAATTAGAATACAGGTGGAACTGTAGGTATGACATAGAGGTAAAAGGGAATACTTAGATAGGTAGGTCAAGTATCGGTGAATTTTATTCTCCTTCCTATACAACATTGTAAGGGACAATACGCATAAAGAAAGACAGAAATTAGAATACAGGTGGAACTGTAGGTATAACATAGAGGTAAAAGGGAATACTTAGATAGGTAGGTCAAGTATCGGTGAATTTTATTCTCTTTCCTATACAACATTGTAAGGGACAATACGCATAAAGAAAGACAGAAATTAAAATACAGGTGGAACTGTAGGTATGACATAGAGGTAAAAGGGAATACTTAGATAGGTAGATCAAGTATCGGTAAATTTTATTCTCTTACCTATACAACATTGTAAGGGGCAATACGCATAAAGAAAGATAGAAATTAGAATACAGATAAAAATGTAGGTATGACACAGAGATAAAAGGGAATACTTAGATAGGTAGGTCAAGTATCGGTGAATTTTATTCTCTTTCCTATACAACATTGTAAGGGACAATACGCATAAAGAAATACAGAAATTAGAATACAGGTGGAACTGTAGGTATGACATAGAGGGAAAAGGGAATACTTAGATAGGTAGGTCAAGTATCGGTGAATTTTATTCTCATTCCTATACAACATTGTAAGGGACAATACGCATAAAGAAAGATAGAAATTAGAATACAGGTGGAACTGTAGGTATGACACAGAGATAAAAGGGAATACCTAGATAGGTAGGTCAAGTATCGGTGAATTTTATTCTCTTTCCTATACAACATTGTAAGGGACAATACGCATAAAGAAATACAGAAATTAGAATACAGGTGGAACTGTAGGTATGACATAGAGGTAAAAGGGAATACTTAGATAGGTAGGTCAAGTATCGGTGAATTTTATTCTCTTTCCTATACAACATTGTAAGGGACAATACGCATAAAGAAAGACAGAAATTAGAATACAGGTGGAACTGTAGGTGTGACAGAGAGGTAAAAGGGAATACTTTGATAGGTAGGTCAAGTATCGGTGAATTTTATTCTCTTTCCTATACAACATTGTGAGGGACAATACGCATAAAGAAAGACTGAAATTAGAATACAGGTGGAACTGTAGGTATGAAAAGAGGTAAAAGGGAATACTTAGATAGGTAGGTCAAGTATCGGTGAATTTTATTCTCTTTCCTATACAACATTGTAAGGGACAATACGCATAAAGAAATACAGAAATTAGAATACAGGTGGAACTGTAGGTATGACATAGAGGGAAAAGGGAATACTTAGATAGGTAGGTCAAGTATCGGTGAATTTTATTCTCTTTCCTATACAACATTGTAAGGGACAATACGCATAAAGAAAGATAGAAATTAGAATACAGGTGGAATTGTAGGTATGACATAGAGGGAAAAGGGAATACTTAGATAGGTAGGTCAAGTATCGGTGAATTTTATTCTCTTTCCTATACAACATTGTAAAGGACAATACGCATAAAGAAATACAGAAATTAGAATACAGGTGGAACTGTAGGTATGACATAGAGGGAAAAGGGAATACTTAGATAGGTAGGTCAAGTATCGGTGAATTTTATTCTCTTTCCTATACAACATTGTAAGGGACAATACGCATAAAGAAAGACAGCAATTAGAATACAGGTGGAACTGTAGGTATGACACAGAGATATAAGGGAATGCCTAGATAGGTAGGTCAAGTATCGGTGAATTTTATTCTCTTTCCTATACAACATTGTAAGGGACAATACGCATAAAGAAATACAGAAATTAGAATACAGGTGGAACTGGTGGTATGACATAGAGGTAAAAGGGAATACTTAGATAGGTAGGTCAAGTATCGGTGAATTTTATTCTCTTTCCTATACAACATTGTAAGGGACAATACGCATAAAGAAAGACAGAAATTAGAATACAGGTGGAACTGTAGATATGACATAGAGGTAAAAGGGAATACTTAGATAGGTAGGTCAAGTATCGGTGAATTTTATTCTCTTTCCTATACAACATTGTAAGGGACAATACGCATAAAGAAAGACAGAAATTAGAATACAGGTGGAACTGTAGGTATGACATAGAGGTAAAAGGGAATACTTAGGTAGGTCAAGTATCGGTGAATTTTATTCTCTTTCCTATACAACATTTTAAGGGACAATACGCATAAAGAAAGACAGAAATTAGAATACAGGTGGAACTGTTGGTATGACATAGAGGTAAAAGGGAATACTTAGATAGGTAGGTCAAGTATCGGTGAATTTTATTCTCTTTCCTATACAACGTTGTAAGGGACAATACGCATAAAGAAAGACAGAAATTAGAATACAGGTGGAAATGTAGGTATGACATAGAGGTAAAAGGGAATACTTAGATAGGTAGGTCAAGTATCGGTGAATTTATTCTCTTTCTTATACAACATTGTAAGGGACAATACGCATAAAGAAAGACAGAAATTAGAATACAGATGGAACTGTAGGTATGACATAGAGGTAAAAGGGAATACTTAGATAGGTAGGTCAAGTATCGGTGAATTTTATTCTCCTTCCTATACAACATTGTAAGGGACAATACGCATAAAGAAAGACAGAAATTAGAATACAGGTGGAACTGTAGGTATGACATAGAGGTAAAAGGGAATACTTAGATAGGTAGGTCAAGTATCGGTGAATTTTATTCTCTTTCCTATACAACATTGTAAGGGACAATACGCATAAAGAAAGACAGAAATTAAAATACAGGTGGAACTGTAGGTATGACATAGAGGTAAAAGGGAATACTTAGATAGGTAGATCAAGTATCGGTGAATTTTATTCTCTTACCTATACAACATTGTAAGGGGCAATACGCATAAAGAAAGATAGAAATTAGAATACAGATAGAAATGTAGGTATGACACAGAGATAAAAGGGAATACTTAGATAGGTAGGTCAAGTATCGGTGAATTTTATTCTCTTTCCTATACAACATTGTAAGGGACAATACGCATAAAGACAGACAGAAATTAGAATACAGGTGGAACTGTAGGTATGACATAGAGGTAAAAGGGAATACTTAGATAGGTAGGTCAAGTATCGGTGAATTTTATTCTCCTTCCTATACAACATTGTAAGGGACAATACGCATAAAGAAAGACAGAAATTAGAATACAGGTGGAACTGTAGGTATGACATAGAGGTAAAAGGGAATACTTAGATAGGTAGGTCAAGTATCGGTGAATTTTATTCTCTTTCCTATACAACATTGTAAGGGACAATACGCATAAAGAAAGACAGAAATTAAAATACAGGTGGAACTGTAGGTATGACATAGAGGTAAAAGGGAATACTTAGATAGGTAGATCAAGTATCGGTGAATTTATTCTCTTACCTATACAACGTTGTAAAGGACAATAGGCATAAAGAAAGACAGAAATTAGAATACAGGTGGAACTGTAGGTATGACATAGAGGTAAAAGGGAATACTTAGATAGGTAGGTCAAGTATCGGTGAATTTTATTCTCTTTCCTATACAACATTGTAAGGGACAATACGCATAAAGAAAGACAGAAATTAAAATACAGGTGGAATTGTAGGTATGACATAGAGGTAAAAGGGAATACTTAGATAGGTAGGTCAAGTATCGGTGAATTTTATTCTCTTTCCTATACAACATTGTAAGGAACAATACGCATAAAGAAACACAGAAATTAGAATACAGGTGGAACTGTAGGAATGACATAGAGGTAAAAGGGAATACTTAGATAGGTAGGTCAAGTATCGGTGAATTTTATTCTCTTTCCTATACAACATTGTAAGGGACAATACGCATAAAGAAAGACAGAAATTAAAATACAGGTGGAATTGTAGGTATGGCATAGAGGTAAAAGGGAATACTTAGATAGGCAGGTCAAGTATCGGTGAATTTTATTTTCTTTCCTATACAACATTGTAAGGGACAATACGAGTAAAGAAAGACAGAAATTAGAATACAGGTGGAACTGTAGGTATGACATAGAGGTAAAAGGGAATACTTAGATAGGTAGGTCAAGTATCGGTGAATTTTATTCTCTTTCCTATACAACATTGTAAGGGACAATACGCATAAAGAAAGACAGAAATTAGAATACAGGTGGAACTGTAGATATGACATAGAGATAAAAGGGAATACTTAGATAGGTAGGTCAAGTATCGGTGAATTTTATTCTCTTTCCTATACAACATTGTAAGGGACAATACGCATAAAGAAAGACAGAAATTAGAATACAGGTGGAACTGTAGGTATGACATAGAGGTAAAAGGGAATACTTAGATAGGTAGGTCAAGTATCGGTGAATTTTATTCTCTTTCCTATACAACATTGTAAGGGACAATACGCATAAAGAAAGACAGAAATTAGAATACAGGTGGAACTGTAGATATGACACAGAGATAAAAGGGAATACTTAGATAGGTAGGTCAAGTATCGGTGAATGTTATTCTCTTTCCTATACAACATTGTAAGGGACAATACGCATAAAGAAAGACAGAAATTAGAATACAGGTGGAACTGTAGGTATGACATAGAGGTAAACGGGAATACTTAGATAGGTAGGTCAAGTATCGGTGAATTTTATTCTCTTTCCTATACAACGTTGTAAGGGACAATACGCATAAAGAAAGACAGAAATTAGAATACAGGTGGAACTGTAGGTATGACATAGAGGTAAAAGGGAATACTTAGATAGGTAGGTCAAGTATCGGTGAATTTTATTCTCTTTCCTATACAACGTTGTAAGGGACAATACGCATAAAGAAAGACAGCAATTAGAATACAGGTGGAACTGTAGGTATGACATAGAGGTAAAAGGTAATATTTAGATGGGTAGGTCAAGTAACGGTGATTTTTATTCTCTTTCCTATACAACGTTGTAAGGGACATTACGCATAAAGAAAGATAGCAATTAGAATACAGGTGGAACTGTAGGTACGACATAGAGGTAAAAGGGAATACTTAGATAGGCAGGTCAAGTATCGGTGAATTTTATTTTCTTTCCTATACAACATTGTAAGGGACAATACGCATAAAAAAAGACAGAAATTAGAATACAGGTGGAACTGTAGGTATGACATAGAGGTAAAAGGGAATACTTAGGTAGGTAGGTCAAGTATCGGTGAATATTATTCTCTTTCCTATACAACATTGTAAGGGACAATACGCATAAAGAAAGACAGAAATTAGAATACAGGTGGAACTGTAGGTATGACATAGAAGTAAAAGGGAATACTTAGATAGGTAGGTCAAGTATCGGTGAATTTTATTCTCTTACCTATACAACATTGTAAGGGGCAATACGCATAAAGAAAGATAGAAATTAGAATACAGGTGGAACTGTAGGTATGACACAGAGATAAAAGGGAATACTTAGATAGGTAGGTCAAGTATCGGTGAATATTATTCTCTTTCCTATACAACATTGTAAGGGACAATACGCATAAAGAAAGACAGAAATTAGAATACAGGTGGAACTGTAGGTATGACATAGAAGTAAAAGGGAATACTTAGATAGGTAGGTCAAGTATCGGTGAATTTTATTCTCTTTCCTATACAACGTTGTAAGGGACAATACACATAAAAAAAGACAGAAATTAGAATACAGGTGGAATTGTAGGTATGACATAGAGGTAAAAGGGAATACTTAGATAGGCAGGTCAAGAATCGGTGAATTTTATTTTCTTTCCTATACAACATTGTAAGGGACAATACGAATAAAGAAAGACAGAAATTAGAATACAGGTGGAACTGTAGGTATGACATAGAGGTAAAAGGGAATACTTAGATAGGTAGGTCAAGTATCGGTGAATTTTATTCTCTTTCCTATACAACGTTGTAAGGGACAATACGCATAAAGAAAGACAGAAATTAGAATACAGGTGGGACTGTAGGTATGACATAGAGGTAAAAGGGAATACTTAGATAGGTAGGTCAAGTATCGGTGAATTTTATTCTCTTTCCTATACAACGTTGTAAAGGACAATACGCATAAAGAAAGACAGCAATTAGAATACAGGTGGAACTGTAGGTATGACATAGAGGTAAAAGGTAATATTTAGATGGGTAGGTCAAGTAACGGTGATTTTTATTCTCTTTCCTATACAACGTTGTAAGGGACAATACGCATAAAGAAAGACAGCAATTAGAATACAGGTGGAACTGTAGGTATGACATAGAGGTAAAAGGGAATACTTAGATAGGCAGGTCAAGTATCGGTGAATTTTCTTTTCTTTCCTATACAACATTGTAAGGGACAATACGCATAAAAAAAGACAGAAATTAGAATACAGGTGGAAATGTAGGTATGACATAGAGGTAAAAGGGAATACTTAGATAGGTAGGTCAAGTATCGGTGAATTTTATTCTCTTTCCTATACAACATTGTAAGGGACAATACGCATAAAAAAAGACAGAAATTAGAATACAGGTGGAACTGTAGGTATGACATAGAGGTAAAAGAGAATACTTAGGTATGTAGGTCAAGTATCGGTGAATATTATTCTCTTTCCTATACAACATTGTAAGGGACAATACGCATAAAGAAAGACAGAAATTAGAATACAGGTGGAACTGTAGGTATGACATAGAAGTAAAAGGGAATACTTAGATAGGTAGGTCAAGTATCGGTGAATTTTATTTTCTTTCCTATACAACATTGTAAGGGACAATACGCATAAAGAAAGACAGCAATTAGAATACAGGTGGAACTGTAGGTATGACATAGAGGTAAAAGGGAATACTTAGATAGGTAGGTCAAGTATCGGTGAATTTTATTTTCTTTCCTATACAACATTGTAAGGGACAATACGCATAAAAAAAGACAGAAATTAGAATATAGGTGGAAATGTAGGTATGACATAGAGGTAAAAGGGAATACTTAGATAGGTAGGTCAAGTATCGGTGAATTTTATTCTCTTTCCTATACAACATTGTAAGGGACAATACGCATAAAGAAAGACAGAAATTAGAATATAGGTGGAAATGTAGGTATGACATAGAGGTAAAAGGGAATACTTAGATAGGTAGGTCAAGTATCGGTGAATTTTATTCTCTTTCCTATACAACATTGTAAGAGACAATACGCATAAAAAAAGACAGAAATTAGAATATAGGTGGAAATGTAGGTATGACATAGAGGTAAAAGGGAATACTTAGATAGGTAGGTCAAGTATCGGTGAATTTTATTCTCTTTCCTATACAACATTGTAAGGGACAATACGCATAAAGAAAGACAGCAATTAGAATACAGGTGGAACTGTAGGTATGACATAGAGGTAAAAGGGAATACTTAGATAGGCAGGTCAAGTATCGGTGAATTTTATTTTCTTTCCTATACAACATTGTAAGGGACAATACGCATAAAAAAAGACAGAAATTAGAATATAGGTGGAAATGTAGGTATGACATAGAGGTAAAAGGGAATACTTAGATAGGTAGGTCAAGTATCGGTGAATTTTATTCTCTTTCCTATACAACATTGTAAGGGACAATACGCATAAAAAAAGACAGAAATTAGAATATAGGTGGAAATGTAGGTATGACATAGAGGTAAAAGGGAATACTTAGATAGGTAGGTCAAGTATCGGTGAATTTTATTCTCTTTCCTATACAACATTGTAAGGGACAATACGCATAAAGAAAGACAGAAATTAGAATACAGGTGGAACTGTAGGTATGACATAGAGGTAAAAGGGAATACTTAGATAGGCAGGTCAAGTATCGGTGAATTTTATTTTCTTTCCTATACAACATTGTAAGGGACAATACGCATAAAAAAAGACAGAAATTAGAATATAGGTGGAAATGTAGGTATGACATAGAGGTAAAAGGGAATACTTAGATAGGTAGGTCAAGTATCGGTGAATTTTATTCTCTTTCCTATACAACATTGTAAGGGACAATACGCATAAAGAAAGACAGAAATTAGAATACAGGTGGAACTGTAGGTATGACATAGAGGTAAAAGGGAATACTTAGGTAGGTAGGTCAAGTATCGGTGAATATTATTCTCTTTCCTATACAACATTGTAAGGGACAATACGCATAAAGAAAGACAGAAATTAGAATACAGGTGGAACTGTAGGTATGACATAGAAGTAAAAGGGAATACTTAGATAGGTAGGTCAAGTATCGGTGAATTTTATTCTCTTACCTATACAACATTGTAAGGGGCAATACGCATAAAGAAAGATAGAAATTAGAATACAGGTGGAACTGTAGGTATGACATAGAAGTAAAAGGGAATACTTAGATAGGTAGGTCAAGTATCGGTGAATTTTATTCTCTTACCTATACAACATTGTAAGGGACAATACGCATAAAGAAAGACAGAAATTAGAATACAAGTGGAACTGCAGGTATGACAAAAAGTAAAAGGGAATACTTAGAAAGGTAGGTCAAGTATCGGTGAATTTTATTCTCTTTCCTATACAACGTTGTAAGGGACAATACACATAAAGAAAGACAGAAATTAGAATACAGGTGGAATTGTAGGTATGACATAGAGGTAAAAGGGAATACTTAGATAGGCAGGTCAAGTATCGGTGAATTTTATTTTCTTTCCTATACAACATTGTAAGGGACAATACGAATAAAGAAAGACAGAAATTAGAATACAGGTGGAACTGTAGGTATGACATAGAGGTAAAAGGGAATACTTAGATAGGTAGGTCAAGTATCGGTGAATTTTATTGTCTTACCTATAGAACATTGTAAGGGGCAATACGCATAAAGAAAGATAGAAATTAGAATAGAGGTGGAACTGTAGGTATGACACAGAGATAAAAGGGAATACTTAGATAGGTAGGTCAAGTATCGGTGAATTTTATTCTTTTTCCTATACAACATTGTAAGGGACAATACGCATAAAGAAAGACAGAAATTAGAATACAGGTGGAACTGTAGGTATGACACAGAGATAAAAGGGAATGCTTAGATAGGCAGGTCAAGTATCGGTGAATTTTATTCTCTTTCCTATACAACATTTTAAGGGACAATACGCATAAAGAAAGACAGAAATTAAAATACAGGTGGAACTGTAGGTATGACATAGAGGTAAAAGGGAATACTTAGATAGGTAGGTCAAGTATCGGTGAATTTTATTCTCTTACCTATACAACATTGTAAGGGGCAATACGCATAAAGAAAGATAGAAATTAGAATAGAGGTGGAACTGTAGGTATGACACAGAGATAAAAGGGAATACTTAGATAGGTAGGTCAAGTATCGGTGAATGTTATTCTCTTTCCTATACAACATTGTAAGGGACAATACGCATAAAGAAAGACAGAAATTAGAATACAGGTGGAACTGTAGGTATGACATAGAGGTAAAAGGGAATACTTAGATAGGCAGGTCAAGTATCGGTGAATTTTATTCTCTATCCTATACAACGTTGTGAGGGACAATACGCATAAAGAAAGACAGAAATTAGAATACAGGTGGAACTGTAGGTATGACATAGAGGTAAAAGGGAATACTTAGATAGGTAGGTCAAGTATCGGTGAATTTTATTCTCTTACCTATACAACATTGTAAGGGGCAATACGCATAAAGAAAGATAGAAATTAGAATAGAGGTGGAACTGTAGGTATGACACAGAGATAAAAGGGAATACTTAGATAGGTAGGTCAAGTATCGGTGAATTTTATTCTCTTACCTATACAACATTGTAAGGGGCAATACGCATAAAGAAAGATAGAAATTAGAATAGAGGTGGAACTGTAGGTATGACATAGAGGTAAAAGGGAATACTTAGATAGGTAGGTCAAGTATCGGTGAATGTTATTCTCTTTCCTATACAACATTGTAAGGGACAATACGCATAAAGAAAGACAGAAATTAGAATACAGGTGGAACTGTAGGTATGACATAGAGGTAAAAGGGAATACTTAGATAGGTAGGTCAAGTATCGGTGAATTTTATTCTCTTTCCTATACAACGTTGTAAGGGACAATACGCATAAAGAAAGACAGAAATTAGAATACAGGTGGAACTGTAGGTATGACATAGAGGTAAAAGGGAATACTTAGATAGGTAGGTCAAGTATCGGTGAATTTTATTCTCTTTCCTATACAACGTTGTAAGGGACAATACGCATAAAGAAAGACAGCAATTAGAATACAGGTGGAACTGTAGGTATGACATAGAGGTAAAAGGTAATATTTAGATGGGTAGGTCAAGTAACGGTGATTTTTATTCTCTTTCCTATACAACGTTGTAAGGGACAATACGCATAAAGAAAGACAGAAATTAGAATACAGGTGGAACTGTAGATATGACATAGAGGTAAAAGGGAATACTTAGATAGGTAGGTCAAGTATCGGTGAATTTTATTCTCTTTCCTATACAACATTGTAAGGGACAATACGCATAAAGAAAGACAGAAATTAAAATACAGGTGGAACTGTAGGTATGACATAGAGGTAAAAGGGAATACTTAGATAGGTAGGTCAAGTATCGGTGAATTTTATTCTCTTACCTATACAACATTGTAAGGGGCAATACGCATAAAGAAAGATAGAAATTAGAATAGAGGTGGAACTGTAGGTATGACACAGAGATAAAAGGGAATACTTAGATAGGTAGGTCAAGTATCGGTGAATTTTATTCTCTTACCTATACAACATTGTAAGGGGCAATACGCATAAAGAAAGATAGAAATTAGAATAGAGGTGGAACTGTAGGTATGACACAGAGATAAAAGGGAATACTTAGATAGGTAGGTCAAGTATCGGTGAATTTTATTCTTTTTCCTATACAACATTGTAAGGGACAATACGCATAAAGAAAGACAGAAATTAGAATACAGGTGGAACTGTAGGTATGACACAGAGATAAAAGGGAATGCTTAGATAGGCAGGTCAAGTATCGGTGAATTTTATTCTCTTTCCTATACAACATTTTAAGGGACAATACGCATAAAGAAAGACAGAAATTAAAATACAGGTGGAACTGTAGGTATGACATAGAGGTAAAAGGGAATACTTAGATAGGTAGGTCAAGTATCGGTGAATTTAATTCTCTTTCCTATACAACATTGTAAGGGGCAATACGCATAAAGAAAGATAGAAATTAGAATAGAGGTGGAACTGTAGGTATGACACAGAGATAAAAGGGAATACTTAGATAGGTAGGTCAAGTATCGGTGAATTTTATTCTCTTTCCTATACAACATTGTAAGGGACAATACGCATAAAGAAAGACAGAAATTAGAATACAGGTGGAACTGTAGGTATGACATAGAGGTAAAAGGGAATACTTTGATAGGTAGGTCAAGTATCGGTGAATTTTATTCTCTTTCCATTACAACGTTGTGAGGGACAATACGCATAAAGAAAGACAGAAATTAGAATACAGGTGGAACTGTAGGTATGACATAGAGGTAAAAGGGAATACTTAGGTAGGTCAAGTATCGGTGAATTATATTCTCTTTCCTATACAACGTTGTAAGGGACAATACGCATAAAGAAAGACAGAAATTAGAATACAGGTGGAACTGTAGGTATGACATAGAGGTAAAAGGGAATACTTAGATAGGTAGGTCAAGTATCGGTGAATTTTATTCTCTTTCCTATACAACGTTGTAAGGGACAATACGCATAAAGAAAGACAGCAATTAGAATACAGGTGGAACTGTAGGTATGACATAGAGGTAAAAGGTAATATTTAGATGGGTAGGTCAGGTAACGGTGATTTTTATTCTCTTTCCTATACAACGTTGTAAGGGACAATACGCATAAAGAAAGACAGAAATTAGAATACAGGTGGAATTGTAGGTATGACATAGAGGTAAAAGGGAATACTTAGATAGGCAGGTCAAGTATCGGTGAATTTTATTTTCTTTGCTATACAACATTGTAAGGGACAATACGAATAAAGAAAGACAGAAATTAGAATACAGGTGGAACTGTAGGTATGACATAGAGGTAAAAGGGAATACTTAGATAGGTAGGTCAAGTATCGGTGAATTTTATTCTCTTACCTATACAACATTGTAAGGGGCAATACGCATAAAGAAAGATAGAAATTAGAATAGAGGTGGAACTGTAGGTATGACACAGAGATAAAAGGGAATACTTAGATAGGTAGGTCAAGTATCGGTGAATTTTATTCTTTTTCCTATACAACATTGTAAGGGACAATACGCATAAAGAAAGACAGAAATTAGAATACAGGTGGAACTGTAGGTATGACACAGAGATAAAAGGGAATGCTTAGATAGGCAGGTCAAGTATCGGTGAATTTTATTCTCTTTCCTATACAACATTTTAAGGGACAATACGCATAAAGAAAGACAGAAATTAAAATACAGGTGGAACTGTAGGTATGACATAGAGGTAAAAGGGAATACTTAGATAGGTAGGTCAAGTATCGGTGAATTTAATTCTCTTTCCTATACAACATTGTAAGGGGCAATACGCATAAAGAAAGATAGAAATTAGAATAGAGGTGGAACTGTAGGTATGACACAGAGATAAAAGGGAATACTTAGATAGGTAGGTCAAGTATCGGTGAATTTTATTCTCTTTCCTATACAACATTGTAAGGGACAATACGCATAAAGAAAGACAGAAATTAGAATACAGGTGGAACTGTAGGTATGACATAGAGGTAAAAGGGAATACTTTGATAGGTAGGTCAAGTATCGGTGAATTTTATTCTCTTTCCTATACAACGTTGTGAGGGACAATACGCATAAAGAAAGACAGAAATTAGAATACAGGTGGAACTGTAGGTATGACATAGAGGTAAAAGGGAATACTTAGGTAGGTCAAGTATCGGTGAATTTTATTCTCTTTCCTATACAACGTTGTAAGGGACAATACGCATAAAGAAAGACAGAAATTAGAATACAGGTGGAACTGTAGGTATGACATAGAGGTAAAAGGGAATACTTAGATAGGTAGGTCAAGTATCGGTGAATTTTATTCTCTTTCCTATACAACGTTGTAAGGGACAATACGCATAAAGAAAGACAGCAATTAGAATACTGGTGGAACTGTTGGTATGACATAGAGGTAAAAGGTATTATTTAGATGGGTAGGTCAAGTAACGGTGATTTTTATTCTCTTTCCTATACAACGTTTTAAGGGACAATACGCATAAAGAAAGACAGCAATTAGAATACAGGTGGAACTGTAGGTATGACATAGAGGTAAAAGGGAATACTTAGATAGGCAGGTCAAGTATCGGTGAATTTTAATTTCTTTCCTATACAACATTGTAAGGGACAATACGCATAAAAAAAGACAGAAATTAGAATACAGGTGGAAATGTAGGTATGACATAGAGGTAAAAGGGAATACTTAGATAGGTAGGTCAAGTATCGGTGAATTTTATTCTCTTACCTATACAACATTGTAAGGGGCAATACGCATAAAGAAAGATAGAAATTAGAATAGAGGTGGAACTGTAGGTATGACATAGAGGTAAAAGGGAATACTTAGATAGGTAGGTCAAGTATCGGTGAATTTTATTTTCTTTCCTATACAACATTGTAAGGGACAATACAAATAAAGAAAGACAGAAATTAGAATACAGGTGGAACTGTAGGTATGACATAGAGGTAAAAGGGAATACTTAGATAGGTTGGTCAAGTATCGGTGAATTTTATTCTCTTACCTATACAACATTGTAAGGGGCAATACGCATAAAGAAAGATAGAAATTAGAATAGAGGTGGAACTGTAGGTATGACATAGAGGTAAAAGGGAATACTTAGATAGGTAGGTCAAGTATCGGTGAATTTTATTCTCTTTCCTATACAACATTGTAAGGGACAATACGCATAAAGAAAGACAGAAATTAGAATACAGGTGGAACTGTAGGTATGACACAGAGATAAAAGGGAATACTTAGATAGGTAGGTCAAGTATCGGTGAATTTTATTCTTTTTCCTATACAATATTGTAAGGGACAATACGCATAAAGAAAGACAGAAATTAGAATACAGGTGGAACTGTAGGTATGACACAGAGATAAAAGGGAATACTTAGATAGGCAGGTCAAGTATCGGTGAATTTTATTCTTTTTCCTATACAACATTGTAAGGAGCAATACGCATAAAGAAAGATAGAAATTAGAATAGAGGTGGAACTGTAGGTATGACATAGAGGTAAAAGGGAATACTTAGATAGGCAGGTCAAGTATCGGTGAATTTTATTCTCTTACCTATACAACATTGTAAGGGGCAATACGCATAAAGAAAGATAGAAATTAGAATACAGGTGGAACTGTAGGTATGACATAGAGGTAAAAGGGAATACTTAGATAGGTAGGTCAAGTATCGTTGAATTTTATTCTCTTTCCTATACAACGTTGTAAGGGACAATACGCATAAAGAAAGACAGCAATTAGAATACAGGTGGAACTGTAGGTATGACATAGAGGTAAAAGGGAATACTTAGATAGGCAGGTCAAGTAACGGTGATTTTTATTCTCTTTCCTATACAACATTGTAAGGGACAATACGCATAAAGAAGGACAGAAATTAGAATACAGGTGGAACTGTAGGTATGACATAGAGGTAAAAGGGAATACTTAGATAGGCAGGTCAAGTAACGGTGATTTTTATTCTCTTTCCTATACAACATTGTAAGGGGCAATACGCATAAAGAAAGATAGAAATTAGAATACAGGTGGAACTGTAGGTATGACATAGAGGTAAAAGGGAATACTTAGATAGGTAGGTCAAGTATCGGTGAATTTTATTCTCTTTCCTATACAACGTTGTAAGGGACAATACGCATAAAGAAAGACAGCAATTAGAATACAGGTGGAACTGTAGGTATGACATAGAGGTAAAAGGGAATACTTAGATAGGCAGGTCAAGTATCGGTGAATTTTATTTTCTTTCCTATACAACATTGTAAGGGACAATACGCATAAAAAAAGACAGAAATTAGAATACAGGTGGAAATGTAGGTATGACTTAGAGGTAAAAGGGAATACTTAGATAGGTAGGTCAAGTATCGGTGAATTTTATTCTCTTTCCTATACAACATTGTAAGGGACAATACGCATAAAGAAAGACAGAAATTAGAATACAGGTGGAACTGTAGGTATGACATAGAGGTAAAAGGGAATACTTAGGTAGTTAGGTCAAGTATCGGTGAATATTATTCTCTTTCCTATACAACATTGTAAGGGACAATACGCATAAAGAAAGACAGAAATTAGAATACAGGTGGAATTGTAGGTATGACATAGAGGTAAAAGGGAATACTTAGATAGGCAGGTCAAGTATCGGTGAATTTTATTTTCTTTCCTATACAACATTGTAAGGGACAATACGAATAAAGAAAGACAGAAATTAGAATACAGGTGGAACTGTAGGTATGACATAGAGGTAAAAGGGAATACTTAGATAGGTTGGTCAAGTATCGGTGAATTTTATTCTCTTACCTATACAACATTGTAAGGGGCAATACGCATAAAGAAAGATAGAAATTAGAATAGAGGTGGAACTGTAGGTATGACACAGAGATAAAAGGGAATACTTAGATAGGTAGGTCAAGTATCGGTGAATTTTATTCTTTTTCCTATACAACATTGTAAGGGATAATACGCATAAAGAAAGACAGAAATTAGAATACAGGTGGAACTGTAGGTATGACACAGAGATAAAAGGGAATACTTAGATAGGCAGGTCAAGTATCGGTGAATTTTATTCTCTTACCTATACAACATTGTAAGGGGCAATACGCATAAAGAAAGATAGAAATTAGAATAGAGGTGGAACTGTAGGTATGACATAGAGGTAAAAGGGAATACTTAGATAGGTAGGTCAAGTATCGGTGAATTTTATTCTCTTTCCTATACAACGTTGTAAGGGACAATACGCATAAAGAAAGACAGCAATTAGAATACAGGTGGAACTGTAGGTATGACATAGAGGTAAAAGGGAATACTTAGATAGGTAGGTCAAGTAACAGTGATTTTTATTCTCTTTCCTATACAACGTTGTAAGGGACAATACGCCTAAAGAAAGACAGCAATTATAATACAGGTGGAACTGTAGGTATGACATAGAGGTAAAAGGGAATACTTAGATAGGCAGGTCAAGTATCGGTGAATTTTATTTTCTTTCCTATACAACATTGTAAGGGACAATACGCATAAAGAAAGACAGAAATTAGAATACAGGTGGAATTGTAGGTATGACATAGAGGTAAAAGGGAATACTTAGATAGGCAGGTCAAGTATCGGTGAATTTTATTTTCTTTCCTATACAACATTGTAAGGGACAATACGAATAAAGAAAGACAGAAATTAGAATACAGGTGGAACTGTAGGTATGACATAGAGGTAAAAGGGAATACTTAGATAGTTAGGTCAAGTATCGGTGAATATTATTCTCTTTCCTATACAACATTGTAAGGGACAATACGCATAAAGAAAGACAGAAATTAGAATACAGGTGGAATTGTAGGTATGACATAGAGGTAAAAGGGAATACTTAGATAGGCAGGTCAAGTATCGGTGATTTTTATTTTCTTTCCTATACAACATTGTAAGGGACAATACGAATAAAGAAAGACAGAAATTAGAATACAGGTGGAACTGTAGGTATGACATAGAGGTAAAAGGGAATACTTAGATAGGTTGGTCAAGTATCGGTGAATTTTATTCTCTTACCTATACAACATTGTAAGGGGCAATACGCATAAAGAAAGATAGAAATTAGAATAGAGGTGGAACTGTAGGTATGACACAGAGATAAAAGGGAATACTTAGATAGGTAGGTCAAGTATCGGTGAATTTTATTCTTTTTCCTATACAACATTGTAAGGGATAATACGCATAAAGAAAGACAGAAATTAGAATACAGGTGGAACTGTAGGTATGACACAGAGATAAAAGGGAATACTTAGATAGGCAGGTCAAGTATCGGTGAATTTTATTATCTTACCTATACAACATTGTAAGGGGCAATACGCATAAAGAAAGATAGAAATTAGAATAGAGGTGGAACTGTAGGTATGACATAGAGGTAAAAGGGAATACTTAGATAGGTAGGTCAAGTATCGGTGAATTTTATTCTCTTTCCTATACAACGTTGTAAGGGACAATACGCATAAAGAAAGACAGCAATTAGAATACAGGTGGAACTGTAGGTATGACATAGAGGTAAAAGGGAATACTTAGATAGGTAGGTCAAGTAACGGTGATTTTTTTCTCTTTCCTATACAACGTTGTAAGGGACAATACGCCTAAAGAAAGACAGCAATTAGAATACAGGTGGAACTGTAGGTATGACATAGAGGTAAAAGGGAATACTTAGATAGGCAGGTCAAGTATCGGTGAATTTTATTTTCTTTCCTATACAACATTGTAAGGGACAATACGCATAAAGAAAGACAGAAATTAGAATACAGGTGGGAATGTAGGTATGACATAGAGGTAAAAGGGAATACTTAGATAGGTAGGTCAAGTATCGGTGAATTTTTTTCTCTTTCCTATACAACATTGTAAGGGACAATACGCATAAAGAAAGACAGAAATTAGAATACAGGTGGAACTGTAGGTATGACATAGAGGTAAAAGGGAATACTTAGGTAGGTCAAGTATCGATGAATTTTATGCTCTTTCCTATGAAACATTGTAAGGGACAATACGCATAAAGAAAGACAGAAATTAGAATAAAGGTGGAACTGTAGGTATGACATAGAGGTAAAAGGGAATACTTAGGTAGGTCAAGTATCGGTGAATTTTATTCTCTTTCCTATACAACATTGTAAGGGACAATACGCATAAAGAAAGACAGAAATTAGAATACAGGTGAAACTGTAGGTATGACATAGAGGTAAAAGGGAATACTTAAATAGGTAGGTCAAGTATCGGTGAATTTTATTCTCTTTCCTATACAACATTGTAAGGGACAATACGCATAAAGAAAGACAGAAATTAGAATACAGGTGAAACTGTAGGTATGACATAGAGGTAAAATTGAATACTTAGATAGGTAGGTCAAGTATCGGTGAATTTCATTCTCTTTCCTATACAACATTGTAAGGGACAATACGCATAAAGAAAGACAGAAATTAGAATACAGGTGGAACTGTAGGTATGACACAGAGGTAAAAAGGAATACTTAGATAGGTAGGTCAAGTATCGGTGAATTTTATTCTCTTTCCTATACAACATTGTAAGGGACAATACGCATAAAGAAAGACAGAAATTAGAAAACAGGTGAAACTGTAGGTATGACATAGAGGTAAAAGGGAATACTTAAATAGGTAGGTCAAGTATCGGTGAATTTTATTGTCTTTCCTATACAACATTGTAAGGGACAATGCGCATAAAGAAAGACAGAAATTAGAATACAGGTGGAACTGTAGGTATGACACAGAGGTAAAAGGGAATACTTAGATAGGTAGGTCAAGTATCGGTGAATTTTATTCTCTTTCCTATACAACATTGTAAGGGACAATACGCATAAAGAAAGACAGAAATTAGAATACAGGTGAAACTGTAGGTATGACATAGAGGTAAAAGGGAATACTTAGATAGGTAGGTCAAGTATCGGGCAATTTTATTCTCTTTCCTATACAACGTTGTAAAGGACAATACGCATAAAGAAAGACAGAAATTAGAATACAGGTGGAACTTTAGGTATGACATAGAGGTAAAAGGGAATACTTAGATAGGCAGGTCAAGTATCGGTGAATTTTATTCTCTTTCCTATACAACATTGTAAGGGACTATACGCATAAAGAAAGACAGAAATTAGAATACAGGTGGAACTGTAGGTATGACATAGAGGTAAAAGGGAATACTTAGATAGGTAGGTCAAGTATCGGTGAATTTTATTCTCTTTCCTATACAACGTTGTAAGGGACAATACGCATAAAGAAAGACAGAAATTAGAATACAGGTGGAACTGTAGGTATGACATAGAGGTAAAAGGGAATACTTAGATAGGTAGGCCAAGTATCGGTGAATTTTATTCTCTTTCCTATACAACGTTGTAAGGGACAATACGCATAAAGAAAGACAGCAATTAGAATACAGGTGGAACTGTAGGTATGACATAGAGGTAAAAGGTAATATTTAGATGGGTAGGTCAAGTATCGATGAATTTTATTCTCTTTCCTATACAACATTGTAAGGGACAATACGCATAAAGAAAGACAGAAATTAAAATACAGGTGGAACTGTAGGTATGACATAGAGGTAAAAGGGAATACTTAGATAGGTAGGTCAAGTATCGGTGAATTTTATTCTCTTACCTATACAACATTGTAAGGGGCAATACGCATAAAGAAAGATAGAAATTAGAATACAGGTGGAACTGTAGGTATGACACAGAGATAAAAGGGAATACTTAGATAGGTAGGTCAAGTATCGGTGAATTTTATTCTCTTTCCTATACAACATTGTAAGGGACTATGCGCATAAAGGAAGACAGAAATTAAAATACAGGTGGAACTGTAGGTATGACATAGAGGTAAAAGGGAATACTTAGATAGGTAGGTCAAGTATCGGTGAATTTGATTCTCTTTCCTATACAATGTTGTAAGGGACAATACGCATAAAGAAAGACAGAAATTAGAATACAGGTGGAACTGTAGGTATGACATAGAAGTAAAAGGGAATACGTAGATAGGTAGGCCAAGTATCGGTGAATTTTATTTTCTTTCCTATACAACATTGTAAGGGACAATACGCATAAAGAAAGACAGAAATTAGAATACAGGTGGAAATGTAGGTATGACATAGAGGTAAAAGGGAATACTTAGATAGGTAGGTCAAGTATCGGTGAATTTTATTTTCTTTCCTATACAACATTGTAAGGGACAATACGCATAAAGAAAGACAGAAATTAGTATACAGGTGGAAATGTAGGTATGACATAGAGGTAAAAGGGAATACTTAGATAGGTAGGTCAAGTATCGGTGAATTTTATGCTCTTTCCTATACAACATTGTAAGGGTCAATACGCATAAAGAAAGAAAGAAATTAGAATACAGGTGGAACTGTAGGTATGACATAGAGGTAAAAGGGAATACTTAGATAGGCAGGTCAAGTATCGGTGAATTTTATTTTCTTTCCTATACAACATTGTAAGGGACAATACGCATAAAGAAAGACAGAAATTAGAAAACAGGTGAAACTGTAGGTATGACATAGAGGTAAAAGGGAATACTTAAATAGGTAGGTCAAGTATCGGTGAATTTTATTGTCTTTCCTATACAACATTGTAAGGGACAATGCGCATAAAGAAAGACAGAAATTAGAATACAGGTGGAACTGTAGGTATGACACAGAGGTAAAAGGGAATACTTAGATAGGTAGGTCAAGTATCGGTGAATTTTATTCTCTTTCCTATACAACATTGTAAGGGACAATACGCATAAAGAAAGACAGAAATTAGAATACAGGTGAAACTGTAGGTATGACATAGAGGTAAAAGGGAATACTTAGATAGGTAGGTCAAGTATCGGTCAATTTTATTCTCTTTCCTATACAACGTTGTAAAGGACAATACGCATAAAGAAAGACAGAAATTAGAATACAGGTGGAACTTTAGGTATGACATAGAGGTAAAAGGGAATACTTAGATAGGCAGGTCAAGTATCGGTGAATTTTATTCTCTTTCCTATACAACATTGTAAGGGACTATACGCATAAAGAAAGACAGAAATTAGAATACAGGTGGAACTGTAGGTATGACATAGAGGTAAAAGGGAATACTTAGATAGGTAGGTCAAGTATCGGTGAATTTTATTCTCTTTCCTATACAACGTTGTAAGGGACAATACGCATAAAGAAAGACAGAAATTAGAATACAGGTGGAACTGTAGGTATGACATAGAGGTAAAAGGGAATACTTAGATAGGTAGGCCAAGTATCGGTGAATTTTATTCTCTTTCCTATAAAACGTTGTAAGGGACAATACGCATAAAGAAAGACAGCAATTAGAATACAGGTGGAACTGTAGGTATGACATAGAGGTAAAAGGTAATATTTAGATGGGTAGGTCAAGTATCGATGAATTTTATTCTCTTTCCTATACAACATTGTAAGGGACAATACGCATAAAGAAAGACAGAAATTAAAATACAGGTGGAACTGTAGGTATGACATAGAGGTAAAAGGGAATACTTAGATAGGTAGGTCAAGTATCGGTGAATTTTATTCTCTTACCTATACAACATTGTAAGGGGCAATACGCATAAAGAAAGATAGAAATTAGAATACAGGTGGAACTGTAGGTATGACACAGAGATAAAAGGGAATACTTAGATAGGTAGGTCAAGTATCGGTGAATTTTATTCTCTTTCCTATACAACATTGTAAGGGACTATGCGCATAAAGGAAGACAGAAATTAAAATACAGGTGGAACTGTAGGTATGACATAGAGGTAAAAGGGAATACTTAGATAGGTAGGTCAAGTATCGGTGAATTTGATTCTCTTTCCTATACAATGTTGTAAGGGACAATACGCATAAAGAAAGACAGAAATTAGAATACAGGTGGAACTGTAGGTATGACATAGAAGTAAAAGGGAATACTTAGATAGGTAGGCCAAGTATCGGTGAATTTTATTTTCTTTCCTATACAACATTGTAAGGGACAATACGCATAAAGAAAGACAGAAATTAGAATACAGGTGGAAATGTAGGTATGACATAGAGGTAAAAGGGAATACTTAGATAGGTAGGTCAAGTATCGGTGAATTTTATTTTCTTTCCTATACAACATTGTAAGGGACAATACGCATAAAGAAAGACAGAAATTAGTATACAGGTGGAAATGTAGGTATGACATAGAGGTAAAAGGGAATACTTAGATAGGTAGGTCAAGTATCGGTGAATTTTATGCTCTTTCCTATACAACATTGTAAGGGTCAATACGCATAAAGAAAGAAAGAAATTAGAATACAGGTGGAACTGTAGGTATGACATAGAGGTAAAAGGGAATACTTAGATAGGCAGGTCAAGTATCGGTGAATTTTATTTTCTTTCCTATACAACATTGTAAGGGACAATACGCATAAAGAAAGACAGAAATTAGAATACAGGTGGAAATGTAGGTATGACATAGAGGTAAAAGGGAATACTTAGATAGGTAGGTCAAGTATCGGTGAATTTTATTCTCTTTCCTATACAACATTGTAAGGGACAATACGCATAAAGAAAGACAGAAATTAGAATACAGGTGGAACTGTAGGTATGACATAGAGGTAAAAGGGAATACTTAGGTAGGTCAAGTATCGATGAATTTTATGCTCTTTCCTATGAAACATTGTAAGGGACAATACGCATAAAGAAAGACAGAAATTAGAATAAAGGTGGAACTGTAGGTATGACATAGAGGTAAAAGGGAATACTTAGGTAGGTCAAGTATCGGTGAATTTTATTCTCTTTCCTATACAACATTGTAAGGGACAATACGCATAAAGAAAGACAGAAATTAGAATACAGGTGAAACTGTAGGTATGACATAGAGGTAAAAGGGAATACTTAAATAGGTAGGTCAAGTATCGGTGAATTTTATTCTCTTTCCTATACAACGTTGTAAGGGACAATACGCATAAAGAAAGACAGAAATTAGAATACAGGTGGAACTGTAGATATGACATAGAGGTAAAAGGGAATACTTAGATAGGTAGGTCAAGTATCGGTGAATTTTATTCTCTTTCCTATACAACATTGTAAGGGGCAATACGCATAAAGAAAGATAGAAATTAGAATAGAGGTGGAACTGTAGGTATGACACAGAGATAAAAGGGAATACTTAGATAGGTAGGTCAAGTATCGGTGAATTTTATTCTCTTACCTATACAACATTGTAAGGGGCAATACGCATAAAGAAAGATAGAAATTAGAATAGAGGTGGAACTGTAGGTATGACATAGAGGTAAAAGGGAATACTTAGATAGGTAGGTCAACTATCGGTGAATGTTATTCTCTTTCCTATACAACATTGTAAGGGACAATACGCATAAAGAAAGACAGAAATTAGAATACAGG
Organism: Prosapia bicincta; assembly: GCA_036971475.1. Lineage (NCBI taxonomy): Eukaryota > Metazoa > Arthropoda > Insecta > Hemiptera > Cercopidae > Prosapia > Prosapia bicincta. Next base: position 110,874,110 of record JBAIZL010000006.1, read on the forward strand.
TGGAACTGTAGGTATGACATAGAGGTAAAAGGGAATACTTAGATAGGTAGGTCAAGTATCGGTGAATTTTATTCTCTTTCCTATACAACGCTGTAAGGGACAATACGCATAAAGAAAGACAGAAATTAGAATACAGGTGGAACTGTAGGTATGACATAGAGGTAAAAGGGAATACTTAGATAGGTAGGTCAAGTATCGGTGAATTTGATTCTCTTTCCTATACAACGTTGTAAGGGACAATACGCATAAAGAAAGACAGCAATTAGAATACTGGTGGAACTGTAGGTATGACATAGAGGTAAAAGGTATTATTTAGATGGGTAGGTCAAGTAACGGTGATTTTTATTCTCTTTCCTATACAACGTTTTAAGGGACAATACGCATAAAGAAAGACAGCAATTAGAATACAGGTGGAACTGTAGGTATGACATAGAGGTAAAAGGGAATACTTAGATAGGCAGGTCAAGTATCGGTGAATTTTAATTTCTTTCCTATACAACATTGTAAGGGACAATACGCATAAAAAAAGACAGAAATTAGAATACAGGTGGAAATGTAGGTATGACATAGAGGTAAAAGGGAATACTTAGATAGGTAGGTCAAGTATCGGTGAATTTTATTCTCTTTCCTATACAACATTGTAAGGGACAATACGCATAAAGAAAGACAGAAATTAGAATACAGGTGGAACTGTAGGTATGACATAGAGGTAAAAGGGAATACTTAGGTAGTTAGGTCAAGTATCGTTGAATATTATTCTCTTTCCTATACAACATTGTAAGGGACAATACGCATAAAGAAAGACAGAAATTAGAATACAGGTGGAACTGTAGGTATGACATAGAAGTAAAAGGGAATACTTAGATAGGTAGGTCAAGTATCGGTGAATTTTATTCTTTTTCCTATACAACATTGTAAGGGACAATACGCATAAAGAAAGACAGAAATTAGAATACAGGTGGAACTGTAGGTATGACACAGAGATAAAAGGGAATACTTAGATAGGCAGGTCAAGTATCGGTGAATTTTATTCTTTTTCCTATACAACATTGTAAGGGGCAATACGCATAAAGAAAGATAGAAATTAGAATAGAGGTGGAACTGTAGGTATGACATAGAGGTAAAAGGGAATACTTAGATAGGCAGGTCAAGTATCGGTGAATTTTATTCTCTTACCTATACAACATTGTAAGGGGCAATACGCATAAAGAAAGATAGAAATTAGAATACAGGTGGAACTGTAGGTATGACATAGAGGTAAAAGGGAATACTTAGATAGGTAGGTCAAGTATCGGTGAATTTTATTCTCTTTCCTATACAACGTTGTAAGGGACAATACGCATAAAGAAAGACAGCAATTAGAATACAGGTGGAACTGTAGGTATGACATAGAGGTAAAAGGGAATACTTAGATAGGCAGGTCAAGTAACGGTGATTTTTATTCTCTTTCCTATACAACGTTGTAAGGGACAATACTCATAAAGAAAGACAGCAATTAGAATACAAGTGGAACTGTAGGTATGACATAGAGGTAAAAGGGAATACTTAGATAGGCAGGTCAAGTATCGGTGAATTTTATTTTCTTTCCTATACAACATTGTAAGGGACAATACGCATAAAAAAAGACAGAAATTAGAATACAAGTGGAAATGTAGGTATGACTTAGAGGTAAAAGGGAATACTTAGATAGGTAGGTCAAGTATCGGTGAATTTTATTCTCTTTCCTATACAACATTGTAAGGGACAATACGCATAAAGAAAGACAGAAATTAGAATACAGGTGGAACTGTAGATATGACATAGAGGTAAAAGGGAATACTTAGGTAGTTAGGTCAAGTATCGGTGAATATTATTCTCTTTCCTATACAACGTTGTAAGGGACAATACACATAAAGAAAGACAGAAATTAGAATACAGGTGGAATTGTAGGTATGACATAGAGGTAAAAGGGAATACTTAGATAGGCAGGTCAAGTATCGGTGAATTTTATTTTCTTTCCTATACAACATTGTAAGGGACAATACGAATAAAGAAAGACAGAAATTAGAATACAGGTGGAACTGTAGGTATGACATAGAGGTAAAAGGGAATACTTAGATAGGTTGGTCAAGTATCGGTGAATTTTATTCTCTTACCTATACAACATTGTAAGGGGCAATACGCATAAAGAAAGATAGAAATTAGAATAGAGGTGGAACTGTAGGTATGACACAGAGATAAAAGGGAATACTTAGATAGGTAGGTCAAGTATCGGTGAATTTTATTCTTTTTCCTATTCAACATTGTAAGGGATAATACGCATAATGAAAGACAGAAATTAGAATACAGGTGGAACTGTAGGTATGACACAGAGATAAAAGGGAATACTTAGATAGGCAGGTCAAGTATCGGTGAATTTTATTCTCTTACCTATACAACATTGTAAGGGGCAATACGCATAAAGAAAGATAGAAATTAGAATAGAGGTGGAACTGTAGGTATGACATAGAGGTAAAAGGGAATACTTAGATAGGTAGGTCAAGTATCGGTGAATTTTATTCTCTTTCCTATACAACGTTGTAAGGGACAATACGCATAAAGAAAGACAGCAATTAGAATACAGGTGGAACTGTAGGTATGACATAGAGGTAAAAGGGAATACTTAGATAGGTAGGTCAAGTAACGGTGATTTTTATTCTCTTTCCTATACAACGTTGTAAGGGACAATACGCCTAAAGAAAGACAGCAATTAGAATACAGGTGGAACTGTAGGTATGACATAGAGGTAAAAGGGAATACTTAGATAGGCAGGTCAAGTATCGGTGAATTTTATTTTCTTTCCTATACAACATTGTAAGGGACAATACGCATAAAAAAAGACAGAAATTAGAATACAGGTGGAAATGTAGGTATGACATAGAGGTAAAAGGGAATACTTAGATAGGTAGGTCAAGTATCGGTGAATTTTATTCACTTTCCTATACAACATTGTAAGGGACAATACGCATAAAGAAAGACAGAAATTAGAATACAGGTGGAACTGTAGGTATGACATAGAGGTAAAAGGGAATACTTAGGTAGGTCAAGTATCGATGAATTTTATGCTCTTTCCTATGAAACATTGTAAGGGACAATACGCATAAAGAAAGACAGAAATTAGAATAAAGGTGGAACTGTAGGTATGACATAGAGGTAAAAGGGAATACTTAGGTAGGTCAAGTATCGGTGAATTTTATTCTCTTTCCTATACAACATTGTAAGGGACAATACGCATAAAGAAAGACAGAAATTAGAATACAGGTGAAACTGTAGGTATGACATAGAGGTAAAAGGGAATACTTAAATAGGTAGGTCAAGTATCGGTGAATTTTATTCTCTTTCCTATACAACATTGTAAGGGACAATGCGCATAAAGAAAGACAGAAATTAGAATACAGGTGGAACTGTAGGTATGACACAGAGGTAAAAGGGAATACTTAGATAGGTAGGTCAAGTATCGGTGAATTTTATTCTCTTTCCTATACAACATTGTAAGGGACAATACGCATAAAGAAAGACAGAAATTAGAATACAGGTGAAACTGTAGGTATGACATAGAGGTAAAAGGGAATACTTAGATAGGTAGGTCAAGTATCGGTCAATTTTATTCTCTTTCCTATACAACGTTGTAAAGGACAATACGCATAAAGAAAGACAGAAATTAGAATACAGGTGGAACTTTAGGTATGACATAGAGGTAAAAGGGAATACTTAGATAGGCAGGTCAAGTATCGGTGAATTTTATTCTCTTTCCTATACAACATTGTAAGGGACTATACGCATAAAGAAAGACAGAAATTAGAATACAGGTGGAACTGTAGGTATGACATAGAGGTAAAAGGGAATACTTAGATAGGTAGGTCAAGTATCGGTGAATTTTATTCTCTTTCCTATACAACGTTGTAAGGGACAATACGCATAAAGAAAGACAGAAATTAGAATACAGGTGGAACTGTAGGTATGACATAGAGGTAAAAGGGAATACTTAGATAGGTAGGCCAAGTATCGGTGAATTTTATTCTCTTTCCTATACAACGTTGTAAGGGACAATACGCATAAAGAAAGACAGCAATTAGAATACAGGTGGAACTGTAGGTATGACATAGAGGTAAAAGGTAATATTTAGATGGGTAGGTCAAGTATCGATGAATTTTATTCTCTTTCCTATACAACATTGTAAGGGACAATACGCATAAAGAAAGACAGAAATTAAAATACAGGTGGAACTGTAGGTATGACATAGAGGTAAAAGGGAATACTTAGATAGGTAGGTCAAGTATCGGTGAATTTTATTCTCTTACCTATACAACATTGTAAGGGGCAATACGCATAAAGAAAGATAGAAATTAGAATACAGGTGGAACTGTAGGTATGACACAGAGATAAAAGGGAATACTTAGATAGGTAGGTCAAGTATCGGTGAATTTTATTCTCTTTCCTATACAACATTGTAAGGGACTATGCGCATAAAGAAAGACAGAAATTAAAATACAGGTGGAACTGTAGGTATGACATAGAGGTAAAAGGGAATACTTAGATAGGTAGGTCAAGTATCGGTGAATTTGATTCTCTTTCCTATACAATGTTGTAAGGGACAATACGCATAAAGAAAGACAGAAATTAGAATACAGGTGGAACTGTAGGTATGACATAGAAGTAAAAGGGAATACTTAGATAGGTAGGCCAAGTATCGGTGAATTTTATTTTCTTTCCTATACAACATTGTAAGGGACAATACGCATAAAGAAAGACAGAAATTAGAATACAGGTGGAAATGTAGGTATGACATAGAGGTAAAAGGGAATACTTAGATAGGTAGGTCAAGTATCGGTGAATTTTATTTTCTTTCCTATACAACATTGTAAGGGACAATACGCATAAAGAAAGACAGAAATTAGTATACAGGTGGAAATGTAGGTATGACATAGAGGTAAAAGGGAATACTTAGATAGGTAGGTCAAGTATCGGTGAATTTTATGCTCTTTCCTATACAACATTGTAAGGGTCAATACGCATAAAGAAAGAAAGAAATTAGAATACAGGTGGAACTGTAGGTATGACATAGAGGTAAAAGGGAATACTTAGATAGGCAGGTCAAGTATCGGTGAATTTTATTTTCTTTCCTATACAACATTGTAAGGGACAATACGCATAAAGAAAGACAGAAATTAGAATACAGGTGGAAATGTAGGTATGACATAGAGGTAAAAGGGAATACTTAGATAGGTAGGTCAAGTATCGGTGAATTTTATTCTCTTTCCTATACAACATTGTAAGGGACAATACGCATAAAGAAAGACAGAAATTAGAATACAGGTGGAACTGTAGGTATGACATAGAGGTAAAAGGGAATACTTAGGTAGGTCAAGTATCGATGAATTTTATGCTCTTTCCTATGAAACATTGTAAGGGACAATACGCATAAAGAAAGACAGAAATTAGAATAAAGGTGGAACTGTAGGTATGACATAGAGGTAAAAGGGAATACTTAGGTAGGTCAAGTATCGGTGAATTTTATTCTCTTTCCTATACAACATTGTAAGGGACAATACGCATAAAGAAAGACAGAAATTAGAATACAGGTGAAACTGTAGGTATGACATAGAGGTAAAAGGGAATACTTAAATAGGTAGGTCAAGTATCGGTGAATTTTATTCTCTTTCCTATACAACATTGTAAGGGACAATACGCATAAAGAAAGACAGAAATTAGAATACAGGCGAAACTGTAGGTATGACATAGAGGTAAAATTGAATACTTAGATAGGTAGGTCAAGTATCGGTGAATTTCATTCTCTTTCCTATACAACATTGTAAGGGACAATACGCATAAAGAAAGACAGAAATTAGAATACAGGTGGAACTGTAGGTTTGACACAGAGGTAAAAAGGAATACTTAGATAGGTAGGTCAAGTATCGGTGAATTTTATTCTCTTTCCTATACAACATTGTAAGGGACAATACGCATAAAGAAAGACAGAAATTAGAATACAGGTGAAACTGTAGGTATGACATAGAGGTAAAAGGGAATACTTAAATAGGTAGGTCAAGTATCGGTGAATTTTATTGTCTTTCCTATACAACATTGTAAGGGACAATGCGCATAAAGAAAGACAGAAATTAGAATACAGGTGGAACTGTAGGTATGACACAGAGGTAAAAGGGAATACTTAGATAGGTAGGTCAAGTATCGGTGAATTTTATTCTCTTTCCTATACAACATTGTAAGGGACAATACGCATAAAGAAAGACAGAAATTAGAATACAGGTGAAACTGTAGGTATGACATAGAGGTAAAAGGGAATACTTAGATAGGTAGGTCAAGTATCGGTCAATTTTATTCTCTTTCCTATACAACGTTGTAAAGGACAATACGCACAAAGAAAGACAGAAATTAGAATACAGGTGGAACTTTAGGTATGACATAGAGGTAAAAGAGAATACTTAGATAGGCAGGTCAAGTATCGGTGAATTTTATTCTCTTTCCTATACAACATTGTAAGGGACTATACGCTTAAAGAAAGACAGAAATTAGAATACAGGTGGAACTGTAGGTATGACATAGAGGTAAAAGGGAATACTTAGATAGGTAGGTCAAATATCGGTGAATTGTATTCTCTTTCCTATACAACGTTGTAAGGGACAATACGCATAAAGAAAGACAGAAATTAGAATACAGGTGGAACTGTAGGTATGACATAGAGGTAAAAGGGAATACTTAGATAGGTAGGCCAAGTATCGGTGAATTTTATTCTCTTTCCTATACAACGTTGTAAGGGACAATACGCATAAAGAAAGACAGCAATTAGAATACAGGTGGAACTGTAGGTATGACATAGAGGTAAAAGGTAATATTTAGATGGGTAGGTCAAGTATCGATGAATTTTATTCTCTTTCCTATACAACATTGTAAGGGACAATACGCATAAAGAAAGACAGAAATTAAAATACAGGTTGAACTGTAGGTATGACATAGAGGTAAAAGGGAATACTTAGATAGGTAGGTCAAGTATCGGTGAATTTTATTCTCTTACCTATACAACATTGTAAGGGGCAATACGCATAAAGAAAGATAGAAATTAGAATACAGGTGGAACTGTAGGTATGACACAGAGATAAAAGGGAATACTTAGATAGGTAGGTCAAGTATCGGTGAATTTTATTCTCTTTCCTATACAACATTGTAAGGGACTATGCGCATAAAGAAAGACAGAAATTAAAATACAGGTGGAACTGTAGGTATGACATAGAGGTAAAAGGGAATACTTAGATAGGTAGGTCAAGTATCGGTGAATTTGATTCTCTTTCCTATACAATGTTGTAAGGGACAATACGCATAAAGAAAGACAGAAATTAGAATACAGGTGGAACTGTAGGTATGACATAAAAGTAAAAGGGAATACTTAGATAGGTAGGCCAAGTATCGGTGAATTTTATTTTCTTTCCTATACAACATTGTAAGGGACAATACGCATAAAGAAAGACAGAAATTAGAATACAGGTGGAAATGTAGGTATGACATAGAGGTAAAAGGGAATACTTAGATAGGTAGGTCAAGTATCGGTGAATTTTATTTTCTTTCCTATACAACATTGTAAGGGACAATACGCATAAAGAAAGACAGAAATTAGTATACAGGTGGAAATGTAGGTATGACATAGAGGTAAAAGGGAATACTTAGATAGGTAGGTCAAGTATCGGTGAATTTTATGCTCTTTCCTAGACAACATTGTAAGGGTCAATACGCATAAAGAAAGAAAGAAATTAGAATACAGGTGGAACTGTAGGTATGACATAGAGGTAAAAGGGAATACTTAGATAGGCAGGTCAAGTATCGGTGAATTTTATTTTCTTTCCTATACAACATTGTAAGGGACAATACGCATAAAGAAAGACAGAAATTAGAATACAGGTGGAAATGTAGGTATGACATAGAGGTAAAAGGGAATACTTAGATAGGTAGGTCAAGTATCGGTGAATTTTATTCTCTTTCCTATACAACATTGTAAGGGACAATACGCATAAAGAAAGACAGAAATTAGAATACAGGTGGAACTGTAGGTATGACATAGAGGTAAAAGGGAATACTTAGGTAGGTCAAGTATCGATGAATTTTATGCTCTTTCCTATGAAACATTGTAAGGGACAATACGCATAAAGAAAGACAGAAATTAGAATAAAGGTGGAACTGTAGGTATGACATAGAGGTAAAAGGGAATACTTAGGTAGGTCAAGTATCGGTGAATTTTATTCTCTTTCCTATACAACATTGTAAGGGACAATACGCATAAAGAAAGACAGAAATTCGAATACAGGTGAAACTGTAGGTATGACATAGAGGTAAAAGGGAATACTTAAATAGGTAGGTCAAGTATCGGTGAATTTTATTCTCTTTCCTATACAACATTGTAAGGGACAATACGCATAAAGAAAGACAGAAATTAGAATACAGGTGAAACTGTAGGTATGACATAGAGGTAAAATTGAATACTTAGATAGGTAGGTCAAGTATCGGTGAATTTCATTCTCTTTCCTATACAACATTGTAAGGGACAATACGCATAAAGAAAGACAGAAATTAGAATACAGGTGGAACTGTAGGTATGACACAGAGGTAAAAAGGAATACTTAGATAGGTAGGTCAAGTATCGGTGAATTTTATTCTCTTTCCTATACAACATTGTAAGGGACAATACGCATAAAGAAAGACAGAAATTAGAATACAGGTGAAACTGTAGGTATGACATAGAGGTAAAAGGGAATACTTAGATAGGTAGGTCAAGTATCGGTCAATTTTATTCTCTTTCCTATACAACGTTGTAAAGGACAATACGCATAAAGAAAGACAGAAATTAGAATACAGGTGGAACTTTAGGTATGACATAGAGGTAAAAGGGAATACTTAGATAGGCAGGTCAAGTATCGGTGAATTTTATTCTCTTTCCTATACAACATTGTAAGGGACTATACGCATAAAGAAAGACAGAAATTAGAATACAGGTGGAACTGTAGGTATGACATAGAGGTAAAAGGGAATACTTAGATAGGTAGGTCAAGTATCGGTGAATTTTATTCTCTTTCCTATACAACGTTGTAAGGGACAATACGCATAAAGAAAGACAGAAATTAGAATACAGGTGGAACTGTAGGTATGACATAGAGGTAAAAGGGAATACTTAGATAGGTAGGCCAAGTATCGGTGAATTTTATTCTCTTTCCTATACAACGTTGTAAGGGACAATACGCATAAAGAAAGACAGCAATTAGAATACAGGTGGAACTGTAGGTATGACATAGAGGTAAAAGGTAATATTTAGATGGGTAGGTCAAGTATCGATGAATTTTATTCTCTTTCCTATACAACATTGTAAGGGACAATACGCATAAAGAAAGACAGAAATTAAAATACAGGTGGAACTGTAGGTATGACATAGAGGTAAAAGGGAATACTTAGATAGGTAGGTCAAGTATCGGTGAATTTTATTCTCTTACCTATACAACATTGTAAGGGGCAATACGCATAAAGAAAGATAGAAATTAGAATACAGGTGGAACTGTAGGTATGACACAGAGATAAAAGGGAATACTTAGATAGGTAGGTCAAGTATCGGTGAATTTTATTCTCTTTCCTATACAACATTGTAAGGGACTATGCGCATAAAGAAAGACAGAAATTAAAATACAGGTGGAACTGTAGGTATGACATAGAGGTAAAAGGGAATACTTAGATAGGTAGGTCAAGTATCGGTGAATTTGATTCTCTTTCCTATACAATGTTGTAAGGGACAATACGCATAAAGAAAGACAGAAATTAGAATACAGGTGGAACTGTAGGTATGACATAGAAGTAAAAGGGAATACTTAGATAGGTAGGCCAAGTATCGGTGAATTTTATTTTCTTTCCTATACAACATTGTAAGGGACAATACGCATAAAGAAAGACAGAAATTAGAATACAGGTGGAAATGTAGGTATGACATAGAGGTAAAAGGGAATACTTAGATAGGTAGGTCAAGTATCGGTGAATTTTATTTTCTTTCCTATACAACATTGTAAGGGACAATACGCATAAAGAAAGACAGAAATTAGTATACAGGTGGAAATGTAGGTATGACATAGAGGTAAAAGGGAATACTTAGATAGGTAGGTCAAGTATCGGTGAATTTTATGCTCTTTCCTATACAACATTGTAAGGGTCAATACGCATAAAGAAAGAAAGAAATTAGAATACAGGTGGAACTGTAGGTATGACATAGAGGTAAAAGGGAATACTTAGATAGGCAGGTCAAGTATCGGTGAATTTTATTTTCTTTCCTATACAACATTGTAAGGGACAATACGCATAAAGAAAGACAGAAATTAGAATACAGGTGGAAATGTAGGTATGACATAGAGGTAAAAGGGAATACTTAGATAGGTAGGTCAAGTATCGGTGAATTTTATTCTCTTTCCTATACAACATTGTAAGGGACAACACGCATAAAGAAAGACAGAAATTAGAATACAGGTGGAACTGTAGGTATGACATAGAGGTAAAAGGGAATACTTAGGTAGGTCAAGTATCGATGAATTTTATGCTCTTTCCTATGAAACATTGTAAGGGACAATACGCATAAAGAAAGACAGAAATTAGAATAAAGGTGGAACTGTAGGTATGACATAGAGGTAAAAGGGAATACTTAGGTAGGTCAAGTATCGGTGAATTTTATTCTCTTTCCTATACAACATTGTAAGGGACAATACGCATAAAGAAAGACAGAAATTAGAATACAGGTGAAACTGTAGGTATGACATAGAGGTAAAAGGGAATACTTAAATAGGTAGGTCAAGTATCGGTGAATTTTATTCTCTTTCCTATACAACATTGTAAGGGACAATACGCATAAAGAAAGACAGAAATTAGAATACAGGTGAAACTGTAGGTATGACATAGAGGTAAAATTGAATACTTAGATAGGTAGGTCAAGTATCGGTGAATTTCATTCTCTTTCCTATACAACATTGTAAGGGACAATACGCATAAAGAAAGACAGAAATTAGAATACAGGTGGAACTGTAGGTATGACACAGAGGTAAAAAGGAATACTTAGATAGGTAGGTCAAGTATCGGTGAATTTTATTCTCTTTCCTATACAACATTGTAAGGGACAATACGCATAAAGAAAGACAGAAATTAGAATACAGGTGAAACTGTAGGTATGACATAGAGGTAAAAGGGAATACTTAAATAGGTAGGTCAAGTATCGGTGAATTTTATTGTCTTTCCTATACAACATTGTAAGGGACAATGCGCATAAAGAAAGACAGAAATTAGAATACAGGTGGAACTGTAGGTATGACACAGAGGTAAAAGGGAATACTTAGATAGGTAGGTCAAGTATCGGTGAATTTTATTCTCTTTCCTATACAACATTGTAAGGGACAATACGCATAAAGAAAGACAGAAATTAGAATACAGGTGAAACTGTAGGTATGACATAGAGGTAAAAGGGAATACTTAGATAGGTAGGTCAAGTATCGGTCAATTTTATTCTCTTTCCTATACAACGTTGTAAAGGACAATACGCATAAAGAAAGACAGAAATTAGAATACAGGTGGAACTTTAGGTATGACATAGAGGTAAAAGGGAATACTTAGATAGGCAGGTCAAGTATCGGTGAATTTTATTCTCTTTCCTATACAACATTGTAAGGGACTATACGCATAAAGAAAGACAGAAATTAGAATACAGGTGGAACTGTAGGTATGACATAGAGGTAAAAGGGAATACTTAGATAGGTAGGTCAAGTATCGGTGAATTTTATTCTCTTTCCTATACAACGTTGTAAGGGACAATACGCATAAAGAAAGACAGAAATTAGAATACAGGTGGAACTGTAGGTATGACATAGAGGTAAAAGGGAATACTTAGATAGGTAGGCCAAGTATCGGTGAATTTTATTCTCTTTCCTATACAACGTTGTAAGGGACAATACGCATAAAGAAAGACAGCAATTAGAATACAGGTGGAACTGTAGGTATGACATAGAGGTAAAAGGTAATATTTAGATGGGTAGGTCAAGTATCGATGAATTTTATTCTCTTTCCTATACAACATTGTAAGGGACAATACGCATAAAGAAAGACAGAAATTAAAATACAGGTGGAACTGTAGGTATGACATAGAGGTAAAAGGGAATACTTAGATAGGTAGGTCAAGTATCGGTGAATTTTATTCTCTTACCTATACAACATTGTAAGGGGCAATACGCATAAAGAAAGATAGAAATTAGAATACAGGTGGAACTGTAGGTATGACACAGAGATAAAAGGGAATACTTAGATAGGTAGGTCAAGTATCGGTGAATTTTATTCTCTTTCCTATACAACATTGTAAGGGACTATGCGCATAAAGAAATACAGAAATTAAAATACAGGTGGAACTGTAGGTATGACATAGAGGTAAAAGGGAATACTTAGATAGGTAGGTCAAGTATCGGTGAATTTGATTCTCTTTCCTATACAATGTTGTAAGGGACAATACGCATAAAGAAAGACAGAAATTAGAATACAGGTGGAACTGTAGGTATGACATAAAAGTAAAAGGGAATACTTAGATAGGTAGGCCAAGTATCGGTGAATTTTATTTTCTTTCCTATACAACATTGTAAGGGACAATACGCATAAAGAAAGACAGAAATTAGAATACAGGTGGAAATGTAGGTATGACATAGAGGTAAAAGGGAATACTTAGATAGGTAGGTCAAGTATCGGTGAATTTTATTTTCTTTCCTATACAACATTGTAAGGGACAATACGCATAAAGAAAGACAGAAATTAGTATACAGGTGGAAATGTAGGTATGACATAGAGGTAAAAGGGAATACTTAGATAGGTAGGTCAAGTATCGGTGAATTTTATGCTCTTTCCTAGACAACATTGTAAGGGTCAATACGCATAAAGAAAGAAAGAAATTAGAATACAGGTGGAACTGTAGGTATGACATAGAGGTAAAAGGGAATACTTAGATAGGCAGGTCAAGTATCGGTGAATTTTATTTTCTTTCCTATACAACATTGTAAGGGACAATACGCATAAAGAAAGACAGAAATTAGAATACAGGTGGAAATGTAGGTATGACATAGAGGTAAAAGGGAATACTTAGATAGGTAGGTCAAGTATCGGTGAATTTTATTCTCTTTCCTATACAACATTGTAAGGGACAATACGCATAAAGAAAGACAGAAATTAGAATACAGGTGGAACTGTAGGTATGACATAGAGGTAAAAGGGAATACTTAGGTAGGTCAAGTATCGATGAATTTTATGCTCTTTCCTATGAAACATTGTAAGGGACAATACGCATAAAGAAAGACAGAAATTAGAATAAAGGTGGAACTGTAGGTATGACATAGAGGTAAAAGGGAATACTTAGGTAGGTCAAGTATCGGTGAATTTTATTCTCTTTCCTATACAACATTGTAAGGGACAATACGCATAAAGAAAGACAGAAATTAGAATACAGGTGAAACTGTAGGTATGACATAGAGGTAAAAGGGAATACTTAAATAGGTAGGTCAAGTATCGGTGAATTTTATTCTCTTTCCTATACAACATTGTAAGGGACAATACGCATAAAGAAAGACAGAAATTAGAATACAGGTGAAACTGTAGGTATGACATAGAGGTAAAATTGAATACTTAGATAGGTAGGTCAAGTATCGGTGAATTTCATTCTCTTTCCTATACAACATTGTAAGGGACAATACGCATAAAGAAAGACAGAAATTAGAATACAGGTGGAACTGTAGGTATGACACAGAGGTAAAAAGGAATACTTAGATAGGTAGGTCAAGTATCGGTGAATTTTATTCTCTTTCCTATACAACATTGTAAGGGACAATACGCATAAAGAAAGACAGAAATTAGAATACAGGTGAAACTGTAGGTATGACATAGAGGTAAAAGGGAATACTTAAATAGGTAGGTCAAGTATCGGTGAATTTTATTGTCTTTCCTATACAACATTGTAAGGGACAATGCGCATAAAGAAAGACAGAAATTAGAATACAGGTGGAACTGTAGGTATGACACAGAGGTTAAAGGGAATACTTAGATAGGTAGGTCAAGTATCGGTGAATTTTATTCTCTTTCCTATACAACATTGTAAGGGACAATACGCATAAAGAAAGACAGAAATTAGAATACAGGTGAAACTGTAGGTATGACATAGAGGTAAAAGGGAATACTTAGATAGGTAGGTCAAGTATCGGTCAATTTTATTCTCTTTCCTATACAACGTTGTAAAGGACAATACGCATAAAGAAAGACAGAAATTAGAATACAGGTGGAACTTTAGGTATGACATAGAGGTAAAAGGGAATACTTAGATAGGCAGGTCAAGTATCGGTGAATTTTATTCTCTTTCCTATACAACATTGTAAGGGACTATACGCATAAAGAAAGACAGAAATTAGAATACAGGTGGAACTGTAGGTATGACATAGAGGTAAAAGGGAATACTTAGATAGGTAGGTCAAGTAACGGTGAATTTTATTCTCTTTCCTATACAACGTTGTAAGGGACAATACGCATAAAGAAAGACAGAAATTAGAATACAGGTGGAACTGTAGGTATGACATAGAGGTAAAAGGGAATACTTAGATAGGTAGGCCAGGTATCGGTGAATTTTATTCTCTTTCCTATACAACGTTGTAAGGGACAATACGCATAAAGAAAGACAGCAATTAGAATACAGGTGGAACTGTAGGTATGACATAGAGGTAAAAGGTAATATTTAGATGGGTAGGTCAAGTATCGATGAATTTTATTCTCTTTCCTATACAACATTGTAAGGGACAATGCGCATAAAGAAAGACAGAAATTAGAATACAGGTGGAACTGTAGGTATGACACAGAGGTAAAAGGGAATACTTAGATAGGTAGGTCAAGTATCGGTGAATTTTATTCTCTTTCCTATACAACATTGTAAGGGACAATACGCATAAAGAAAGACAGAAATTAGAATACAGGTGGAACTGTAGGTATGACATAGAGGTAAAAGGGAATACTTAGATAGGTAGGCCAAGTATCGGTGAATTTTATTCTCTTTCCTATACAACGTTGTAAGGGACAATACGCATAAAGAAAGACAGCAATTAGAATACAGGTGGAACTGTAGGTATGACATAGAGGTAAAAGGTAATATTTAGATGGGTAGGTCAAGTATCGATGAATTTTATTCTCTTTCCTATACAACATTGTAAGGGACAATACGCATAAAGAAAGACAGAAATTAAAATACAGGTGGAACTGTAGGTATGACATAGAGGTAAAAGGGAATACTTAGATAGGTAGGTCAAGTATCGGTGAATTTTATTCTCTTACCTATACAACATTGTAAGGGGCAATACGCATAAAGAAAGATAGAAATTAGAATACAGGTGGAACTGTAGGTATGACACAGAGATAAAAGGGAATACTTAGATAGGTAGGTCAAGTATCGGTGAATTTTATTCTCTTTCCTATACAACATTGTAAGGGACTATGCGCATAAAGAAAGACAGAAATTAAAATACAGGTGGAACTGTAGGTATGACATAGAGGTAAAAGGGAATACTTAGATAGGTAGGTCAAGTATCGGTGAATTTGATTCTCTTTCCTATACAATGTTGTAAGGGACAATACGCATAAAGAAAGACAGAAATTAGAATACATGTGGAACTGTAGGTATGACATAGAAGTAAAAGGGAATACTTAGATAGGTAGGCCAAGTATCGGTGAATTTTATTTTCTTTCCTATACAACATTGTAAGGGACAATACGCATAAAGAAAGACAGAAATTAGAATACAGGTGGAAATGTAGGTATGACATAGAGGTAAAAGGGAATACTTAGATAGGTAGGTCAAGTATCGGTGAATTTTATTTTCTTTCCTATACAACATTGTAAGGGACAATACGCATAAAGAAAGACAGAAATTAGAATACAGGTGGAAATGTAGGTATGACATAGAGGTAAAAGGGAATACTTAGATAGGTAGGTCAAGTATCGGTGAATTTTATGCTCTTTCCTATACAACATTGTAAGGGTCAATACGCATAAAGAAAGAAAGAAATTAGAATACAGGTGGAACTGTAGGTATGACATAGAGGTAAAAGGGAATACTTAGATAGGCAGGTCAAGTATCGGTGAATTTTATTTTCTTTCCTATACAACATTGTAAGGGACAATACGCATAAAGAAAGACAGAAATTAGAATACAGGTGGAAATGTAGGTATGACATAGAGGTAAAAGGGAATACTTAGATAGGTAGGTCAAGTATCGGTGAATTTTATTTTCTTTCCTATACAACATTGTAAGGGACAATACGCATAAAGAAAGACAGAAATTAGTATACAGGTGGAAATGTAGGTATGACATAGAGGTAAAAGGGAATACTTAGATAGGTAGGTCAAGTATCGGTGAATTTTATGCTCTTTCCTAGACAACATTGTAAGGGTCAATACGCATAAAGAAAGAAAGAAATTAGAATACAGGTGGAACTGTAGGTATGACATAGAGGTAAAAGGGAATACTTAGATAGGCAGGTCAAGTATCGGTGAATTTTATTTTCTTTCCTATACAACATTGTAAGGGACAATACGCATAAAGAAAGACAGAAATTAGAATACAGGTGGAAATGTAGGTATGACATAGAGGTAAAAGGGAATACTTAGATAGGTAGGTCAAGTATCGGTGAATTTTATTCTCTTTCCTATACAACATTGTAAGGGACAATACGCATAAAGAAAGACAGAAATTAGAATACAGGTGGAACTGTAGGTATGACATAGAGGTAAAAGGGAATACTTAGGTAGGTCAAGTATCGATGAATTTTATGCTCTTTCCTATGAAACATTGTAAGGGACAATACGCATAAAGAAAGACAGAAATTAGAATAAAGGTGGAACTGTAGGTATGACATAGAGGTAAAAGGGAATACTTAGGTAGGTCAAGTATCGGTGAATTTTATTCTCTTTCCTATACAACATTGTAAGGGACAATACGCATAAAGAAAGACAGAAATTAGAATACAGGTGAAACTGTAGGTATGACATAGAGGTAAAAGGGAATACTTAAATAGGTAGGTCAAGTATCGGTGAATTTTATTCTCTTTCCTATACAACATTGTAAGGGACAATACGCATAAAGAAAGACAGAAATTAGAATACAGGTGAAACTGTAGGTATGACATAGAGGTAAAATTGAATACTTAGATAGGTAGGTCAAGTATCGGTGAATTTCATTCTCTTTCCTATACAACATTG
Source organism: Prosapia bicincta (assembly GCA_036971475.1). Taxonomy (NCBI): domain Eukaryota; kingdom Metazoa; phylum Arthropoda; class Insecta; order Hemiptera; family Cercopidae; genus Prosapia; species Prosapia bicincta. The sequence goes on from JBAIZL010000006.1 coordinate 110,891,417, forward strand.
TAAGGGACAATACGCATAAAGAAAGACAGAAATTAGAATACAGGTGGAACTGTAGGTATGACACAGAGGTAAAAAGGAATACTTAGATAGGTAGGTCAAGTATCGGTGAATTTTATTCTCTTTCCTATACAACATTGTAAGGGACAATACGCATAAAGAAAGACAGAAATTAGAATACAGGTGAAACTGTAGGTATGACATAGAGGTAAAAGGGAATACTTAAATAGGTAGGTCAAGTATCGGTGAATTTTATTGTCTTTCCTATACAACATTGTAAGGGACAATGCGCATAAAGAAAGACAGAAATTAGAATACAGGTGGAACTGTAGGTATGACACAGAGGTTAAAGGGAATACTTAGATAGGTAGGTCAAGTATCGGTGAATTTTATTCTCTTTCCTATACAACATTGTAAGGGACAATACGCATAAAGAAAGACAGAAATTAGAATACAGGTGAAACTGTAGGTATGACATAGAGGTAAAAGGGAATACTTAGATAGGTAGGTCAAGTATCGGTCAATTTTATTCTCTTTCCTATACAACGTTGTAAAGGACAATACGCATAAAGAAAGACAGAAATTAGAATACAGGTGGAACTTTAGGTATGACATAGAGGTAAAAGGGAATACTTAGATAGGCAGGTCAAGTATCGGTGAATTTTATTCTCTTTCCTATACAACATTGTAAGGGACTATACGCATAAAGAAAGACAGAAATTAGAATACAGGTGGAACTGTAGGTATGACATAGAGGTAAAAGGGAATACTTAGATAGGTAGGTCAAGTATCGGTGAATTTTATTCTCTTTCCTATACAACGTTGTAAGGGACAATACGCATAAAGAAAGACAGAAATTAGAATACAGGTGGAACTGTAGGTATGACATAGAGGTAAAAGGGAATACTTAGATAGGTAGGCCAAGTATCGGTGAATTTTATTCTCTTTCCTATACAACGTTGTAAGGGACAATACGCATAAAGAAAGACAGCAATTAGAATACAGGTGGAACTGTAGGTATGACATAGAGGTAAAAGGTAATATTTAGATGGGTAGGTCAAGTATCGATGAATTTTATTCTCTTTCCTATACAACATTGTAAGGGACAATGCGCATAAAGAAAGACAGAAATTAGAATACAGGTGGAACTGTAGGTATGACACAGAGGTAAAAGGGAATACTTAGATAGGTAGGTCAAGTATCGGTGAATTTTATTCTCTTTCCTATACAACATTGTAAGGGACAATACGCATAAAGAAAGACAGAAATTAGAATACAGGTGGAACTGTAGGTATGACATAGAGGTAAAAGGGAATACTTAGATAGGTAGGCCAAGTATCGGTGAATTTTATTCTCTTTCCTATACAACGTTGTAAGGGACAATACGCATAAAGAAAGACAGCAATTAGAATACAGGTGGAACTGTAGGTATGACATAGAGGTAAAAGGTAATATTTAGATGGGTAGGTCAAGTATCGATGAATTTTATTCTCTTTCCTATACAACATTGTAAGGGACAATACGCATAAAGAAAGACAGAAATTAAAATACAGGTGGAACTGTAGGTATGACATAGAGGTAAAAGGGAATACTTAGATAGGTAGGTCAAGTATCGGTGAATTTTATTCTCTTACCTATACAACATTGTAAGGGGCAATACGCATAAAGAAAGATAGAAATTAGAATACAGGTGGAACTGTAGGTATGACACAGAGATAAAAGGGAATACTTAGATAGGTAGGTCAAGTATCGGTGAATTTTATTCTCTTTCCTATACAACATTGTAAGGGACTATGCGCATAAAGAAAGACAGAAATTAAAATACAGGTGGAACTGTAGGTATGACATAGAGGTAAAAGGGAATACTTAGATAGGTAGGTCAAGTATCGGTGAATTTGATTCTCTTTCCTATACAATGTTGTAAGGGACAATACGCATAAAGAAAGACAGAAATTAGAATACATGTGGAACTGTAGGTATGACATAGAAGTAAAAGGGAATACTTAGATAGGTAGGCCAAGTATCGGTGAATTTTATTTTCTTTCCTATACAACATTGTAAGGGACAATACGCATAAAGAAAGACAGAAATTAGAATACAGGTGGAAATGTAGGTATGACATAGAGGTAAAAGGGAATACTTAGATAGGTAGGTCAAGTATCGGTGAATTTTATTTTCTTTCCTATACAACATTGTAAGGGACAATACGCATAAAGAAAGACAGAAATTAGAATACAGGTGGAAATGTAGGTATGACATAGAGGTAAAAGGGAATACTTAGATAGGTAGGTCAAGTATCGGTGAATTTTATGCTCTTTCCTATACAACATTGTAAGGGTCAATACGCATAAAGAAAGAAAGAAATTAGAATACAGGTGGAACTGTAGGTATGACATAGAGGTAAAAGGGAATACTTAGATAGGCAGGTCAAGTATCGGTGAATTTTATTTTCTTTCCTATACAACATTGTAAGGGACAATACGCATAAAGAAAGACAGAAATTAGAATACAGGTGGAAATGTAGGTATGACATAGAGGTAAAAGGGAATACTTAGATAGGTAGGTCAAGTATCGGTGAATTTTATTCTCTTTCCTATACAACATTGTAAGGGACAATACGCATAAAGAAAGACAGAAATTAGAATACAGGTGGAACTGTAGGTATGACATAGAGGTAAAAGGGAATACTTAGGTAGGTCAAGTATCGATGAATTTTATGCTCTTTCCTATGAAACATTGTAAGGGACAATACGCATAAAGAAAGACAGAAATTAGAATAAAGGTGGAACTGTAGGTATGACATAGAGGTAAAAGGGAATACTTAGGTAGGTCAAGTATCGGTGAATTTTATTCTCTTTCCTATATAACATTGTAAGGGACAATACGCATAAAGAAAGACAGAAATTAGAATACAGGTGAAACTGTAGGTATGACATAGAGGTAAAAGGGAATACTTAAATAGGTAGGTCAAGTATCGGTGAATTTTATTCTCTTTCCTATACAACATTGTAAGGGACAATACGCATAAAGAAAGACAGAAATTAGAATACAGGTGAAACTGTAGGTATGACATAGAGGTAAAATTGAATACTTAGGTAGGTAGGTCAAGTATCGGTGAATTTCATTCTCTTTCCTATACAACATTGTAAGGGACAATACGCATAAAGAAAGACAGAAATTAGAATACAGGTGGAACTGTAGGTATGACACAGAGGTAAAAAGGAATACTTAGATAGGTAGGTCAAGTATCGGTGAATTTTATTCTCTTTCCTATACAACATTGTAAGGGACAATACGCATAAAGAAAGACAGAAATTAGAATACAGGTGAAACTGTAGGTATGACATAGAGGTAAAAGGGAATACTTAAATAGGTAGGTCAAGTATCGGTGAATTTTATTGTCTTTCCTATACAACATTGTAAGGGACAATGCGCATAAAGAAAGACAGAAATTAGAATACAGGTGGAACTGTAGGTATGACACAGAGGTAAAAGGGAATACTTAGATAGGTAGGTCAAGTATCGGTGAATTTTATTCTCTTTCCTATACAACATTGTAAGGGACAATACGCATAAAGAAAGACAGAAATTAGAATACAGGTGAAACTGTAGGTATGACATAGAGGTAAAAGGGAATACTTAGATAGGTAGGTCAAGTATCGGTCAATTTTATTCTCTTTCCTATACAACGTTGTAAAGGACAATACGCATAAAGAAAGACAAAAAATTAGAATACAGGTGGAACTTTAGGTATGACATAGAGGTAAAAGGGAATACTTAGATAGGCAGGTCAAGTATCGGTGAATTTTATTCTCTTTCCTATACAACATTGTAAGGGACTATACGCATAAAGAAAGACAGAAATTAGAATACAGGTGGAACTGTAGGTATGACATAGAGGTAAAAGGGAATACTTAGATAGGTAGGTCAAGTATCGGTGAATTTTATTCTCTTTCCTATACAACGTTGTAAGGGACAATACGCATAAAGAAAGACAGAAATTAGAATACAGGTGGAACTGTAGGTATGACATAGAGGTAAAAGGGAATACTTAGATAGGTAGGCCAAGTATCGGTGAATTTTATTCTCTTTCCTATACAACGTTGTAAGGGACAATACGCATAAAGAAAGACAGCAATTAGAATACAGGTGGAACTGTAGGTATGACATAGAGGTAAAAGGTAATATTTAGATGGGTAGGTCAAGTATCGATGAATTTTATTCTCTTTCCTATACAACATTGTAAGGGACAATGCGCATAAAGAAAGACAGAAATTAGAATACAGGTGGAACTGTAGGTATGACACAGAGGTAAAAGGGAATACTTAGATAGGTAGGTCAAGTATCGGTGAATTTTATTCTCTTTCCTATACAACATTGTAAGGGACAATACGCATAAAGAAAGACAGAAATTAGAATACAGGTGAAACTGTAGGTATGACATAGAGGTAAAAGGGAATACTTAGATAGGTAGGTCAAGTATCGGTCAATTTTATTCTCTTTCCTATACAACGTTGTAAAGGACAATACGCATAAAGAAAGACAGAAATTAGAATACAGGTGGAACTTTAGGTATGACATAGAGGTAAAAGGGAATACTTAGATAGGCAGGTCAAGTATCGGTGAATTTTATTCTCTTTCCTATACAACATTGTAAGGGACTATACGCATAAAGAAAGACAGAAATTAGAATACAGGTGGAACTGTAGGTATGACATAGAGGTAAAAGGGAATACTTAGATAGGTAGGTCAAGTATCGGTGAATTTTATTCTCTTTCCTATACAACGTTGTAAGCGACAATACGCATAAAGAAAGACAGAAATTAGAATACAGGTGGAACTGTAGGTATGACATAGAGGTAAAAGGGAATACTTAGATAGGTAGGTCAAGTATCGGTGAATTTCATTCTCTTTCCTATACAACATTGTAAGGGACAATACGCATAAAGAAAGACAGAAATTAGAATACAGGTGGAACTGTAGGTATGACACAGAGGTAAAAAGGAATACTTAGATAGGTAGGTCAAGTATCGGTGAATTTTATTCTCTTTCCTATACAACATTGTAAGGGACAATACGCATAAAGAAAGACAGAAATTAGAATACAGGTGAAACTGTAGGTATGACATAGAGGTAAAAGGGAATACTTAAATAGGTAGGTCAAGTATCGGTGAATTTTATTGTCTTTCCTATACAACATTGTAAGGGACAATGCGCATAAAGAAAGACAGAAATTAGAATACAGGTGGAACTGTAGGTATGACACAGAGGTAAAAGGGAATACTTAGATAGGTAGGTCAAGTATCGGTGAATTTTATTCTCTTTCCTATACAACATTGTAAGGGACAATACGCATAAAGAAAGACAGAAATTAGAATACAGGTGAAACTGTAGGTATGACATAGAGGTAAAAGGGAATACTTAGATAGGTAGGTCAAGTATCGGTCAATTTTATTCTCTTTCCTATACAACGTTGTAAAGGACAATACGCATAAAGAAAGACAGAAATTAGAATACAGGTGGAACTTTAGGTATGACATAGAGGTAAAAGGGAATACTTAGATAGGCAGGTCAAGTATCGGTGAATTTTATTCTCTTTCCTATACAACATTGTAAGGGACTATACGCATAAAGAAAGACAGAAATTAGAATACAGGTGGAACTGTAGGTATGACATAGAGGTAAAAGGGAATACTTAGATAGGTAGGTCAAGTATCGGTGAATTTTATTCTCTTTCCTATACAACGTTGTAAGGGAGAATACGCATAGAGAAAGACAGAAATTAGAATACAGGTGGAACTGTAGGTATGACATAGAGGTAAAAGGGAATACTTAGATAGGTAGGCCAAGTATCGGTGAATTTTATTCTCTTTCCTATACAACGTTGTAAGGGACAATACGCATAAAGAAAGACAGCAATTAGAATACAGGTGGAACTGTAGGTATGACATAGAGGTAAAAGGTAATATTTAGATGGGTAGGTCAAGTATCGATGAATTTTATTCTCTTTCCTATACAACATTGTAAGGGACAATGCGCATAAAGAAAGACAGAAATTAGAATACAGGTGGAACTGTAGGTATGACACAGAGGTAAAAGGGAATACTTAGATAGGTAGGTCAAGTATCGGTGAATTTTATTCTCTTTCCTATACAACATTGTAAGGGACAATACGCATAAAGAAAGACAGAAATTAGAATACAGGTGAAACTGTAGGTATGACATAGAGGTAAAAGGGAATACTTAGATAGGTAGGTCAAGTATCGGTCAATTTTATTCTTTTTCCTATACCACGTTGTAAAGGACAATACGCATAAAGAAAGACAGAAATTAGAATACAGGTGGAACTTTAGGTATGACATAGAGGTAAATGGAATACTTAGATAGGCAGGTCAAGTATCGGTGAATTTTATTCTCTTTCCTATACAACATTGTAAGGGACTATACGCATAAAGAAAGACAGAAATTAGAATACAGGTGGAACTGTAGGTATGACATAGAGGTAAAAGGGAATACTTAGATAGGTAGGTCAAGTATCGGTGAATTTTATTCTCTTTCCTATACAACGTTGTAAGGGACAATACGCATAAAGAAAGACAGAAATTAGAATACAGGTGGAACTGTAGGTATGACATAGAGGTAAAAGGGAATACTTAGATAGGTAGGCCAAGTATCGGTGAATTTTATTCTCTTTCCTATACAACGTTGTAAGGGACAATACGCATAAAGAAAGACAGCAATTAGAATACAGGTGGAACTGTAGGTATGACATAGAGGTAAAAGGTAATATTTAGATGGGTAGGTCAAGTATCGATGAATTTTATTCTCTTTCCTATACAACATTGTAAGGGACAATACGCATAAAGAAAGACAGAAATTAGAATACAGGTGGAACTGTAGGTATGACATAGAGGTAAAAGGGAATACTTAGATAGGTAGGTCAAGTATCGGTGAATTTTATTCTCTTACCTATACAACATTGTAAGGGGCAATACGCATAAAGAAAGATAGAAATTAGAATACAGGTGGAACTGTAGGTATGACACAGAGATAAAAGGGAATACTTAGATAGGTAGGTCAAGTATCGGTGAATTTTATTCTCTTTCCTATACAACATTGTAAGGGACTATGGGCATAAAGAAAGACAGAAATTAAAATACAGGTGGAACTGTAGGTATGACATAGAGGTAAAAGGGAATACTTAGATAGGTAGGTCAAGTATCGGTGAATTTGATTCTCTTTCCTATACAATGTTGTAAGGGACAATACGCATAAAGAAAGACAGAAATTAGAATACAGGTGGAACTGTAGGTATGACATAGAAGTAAAAGGGAATACTTAGATAGGTAGGCCAAGTATCGGTGAATTTTATTTTCTTTCCTATACAACATTGTAAGGGACAATACGCATAAAGAAAGACAGAAATTAGAATACAGGTGGAAATGTAGGTATGACATAGAGGTAAAAGGGAATACTTAGATAGGTAGGTAAAGTATCGGTGAATTTTATTTTCTTTCCTATACAACATTGTAAGGGACAATACGCATAAAGAAAGACAGAAATTAGAATACAGGTGGAAATGTAGGTATGACATAGAGGTAAAAGGGAATACTTAGATAGGTAGGTCAAGTATCGGTGAATTTTATGCTCTTTCCTATACAACATTGTAAGGGTCAATACGCATAAAGAAAGAAAGAAATTAGAATACAGGTGGAACTGTAGGTATGACATAGAGGTAAAAGGGAATACTTAGGTAGGTCAAGTATCGGTGAATTTTATTCTCTTTCCTATACAACGTTGTAAGGGATAATACGCATAAAGAAAGACAGAAATTAGAATACAGGTGGAACTGTAGGTATGACATAGAGGTAAAAGGGAATACTTAGATAGGCAGGCCAAGTATCGGTGAATTTTATTTTCTTTCCTATACAACATTGTAAGGGACAATACGCACAAAGAAAGACAGAAATTAGAATACAGGTGGAACTGTAGGTATGACATAGAGGTAAAAGGGAATACTTAAATAGGTAGGTCAAATATCCCTGAATTTTATTCTCTTTCCTATACAACATTGTAAAGGACAATACGCATAAAGAAAGACAGAAATTAGAATACAGGTGGAACTTTAGGTATGACATAGAGGTAAAAGGGAATACTTAGATAGGTAGGTCAAGTATCGGTGAATTTTATTCTCTTTCCTATACAACATTGTAAGGGACAATACGCATAAAGAAAGACAGAAATTAGAATACAGGTGAAACTGTAGGTATGACATAGAGGTAAAATTGAATACTTAGATAGGTAGGTCAAGTATCGGTGAATTTTATTCTCTTTCCTATACATCATTGTAAGGGACAATACGCATAAAGAAAGACAGAAATTAGAATACACGTGGAACTGTAGGTATGACACAGAGGTAAAAGGGAATACTTAGATAGGTAGGTCAAGTATCGGTGAATTTTATTCTCTTTCCTATACAACGTTGTAAAGGACAATACGCATAAAGAAAGACAGAAATTAGAATACAGGTGAAACTGTAGGTATGACATAGAGGTAAAAGGGAATACTTAGATAGGTAGGTCAAGTATCAGTGAATTTTATTCTCTTTCCTATACAACATTGTAAGGGACAATACGCATAAAGAAAGACAGAAATTAGAATACAGGTGAAACTGTAGGTATGACATAGAGCTAAAAAGGAATACTTAGATAGGTAGGTCAAGTATCGGTGAATTTTATTCTCTTTCCTATACATCATTGTAAGGGACAATACGCATAAAGAAAGACAGAAATTAGAATACAGGTGAAACTGTAGGTATGACATAGAGGTAAAAGGGAATACTTAGATAGGTAGGTCAAGTATCAGTGAATTTTATTCTCTTTCCTATACAACATTGTAAAAGACAATACGCATAAAGAAAGACAGAAATTAGAATACAGGTGAAACTGTAGGTATGACATAGAGCTAAAAAGGAATAATTAGATAGGTAGGTCAAGTATCGGTGAATTTTATTCTCTTTCCTATACATCATTGTAAGGGACAATACGCATAAAGAAAGACAGAAATTAGAATACAGGTGGAACTGTAGGTATGACACAGAGGTAAAAGGGAATACTTAGATAGGTAGGTCAAGTATCGGTGAATTTTATTCTCTTTCCTATACAACGTTGTAAAGGACAATACGCATAAAGAAAGACAGAAATTAGAATACAGGTGGAACTTTAGGTATGACATAGAGGTAAAAGGGAATACTTAGATAGGCAGGTCAAGTATCGGTGAATTTTATTCTCTTTCCTATACAACGTTGTAAGGGACAATACGTATAAAGAAAGACAGATATTAGAATACAGGTGGAACTGTAGGTATGACATAGAGGTAAAAGGGAATACTTAGATAGGTAGGTCAAGTATCGTTGAATTTTATTCTCTTTCCTATACAACATTGTAAAGGACAATACGCATAAAGAAAGACAGAAATTAGAATACAGGGGGAACTGTAGGTATGACATAGAGGTAAAAGGGAATACTTAGATAGGTAGGTCAAGTATCGGTGAATTTTATTCTCTTTCCTATACAACATTGTAAGGGACAATACGCAAAAAGAGAGGCAGAAATTAAATTACAGGTGGAACTGTAGGTATGACATAGAGGTAAAAGGGAATACTTAGATAGGTAGGTCAAGTATAGGTGAATTTTATTCTCTTTCCTATACAACATTGTAAGGGACAATACGCATAAAGAAAGACAGAAATTAGAATACAGGTGGAACTGTAGGTATGACATAGAGGTAAAAGGGAATACTTAGGTAGGTCAAGAATCGGTGAATTTTATTTTCATTCCTATACAACGTTGTAAGGGACAATACGTATAAAGAAAGACAGATATTAGAATACAGGTGGAAATGTAGGTATGACATAGAGGTAAAAGGGAATACTTAGATAGGTAGGTCACGTATCGTTGAATTTTATTCTCTTTCCTATACAACATTGTAAAGGACAATACGCATAAAGAAAGACAGAAATTAGAATACAGGGGGAACTGTAGGTATGACATAGAGGTAAAAGGGAATACTTAGATAGGTAGGTCAAGTATCGGTGAATTTTATTCTCTTTCCTATACAACATTGTAAGGGACAATACGCAAAAAGAGAGACAGAAATTAAATTACAGGTGGAACTGTAGGTATGACATAGAGGTAAAAGGGAATACTTAGATAGGTAGGTCAAGTATCGGTGAATTTTATTCTCTTTCCTATACAACATTGTAAGGGACAATACGCATAAAGAAAGACAGAAATTAGAATACAGGTGGAACTGTAGATATGACATAGAGGTAAAAGGGAATACTTAGGTAGGTCAAGAATCGGTGAATTTTATTTTCATTCCTATACAACGTTGTAAGGGACAATACGTATAAAGAAAGACAGATATTAGAATACAGGTGGAAATGTAGGTATGACATAGAGGTAAAAGGGAATACTTAGATAGGTAGGTCACGTATCGGTGAATTTTATTCTCTTTCCTATACAACATTGTAAGGGACAATACGCATAAAGAAAGACAGAAATTAGAATACAGGTGAAACTGTAGGTATGACATAGAGGTAAAATTGAATACTTAGATAGGTAGGTCAAGTATCGGTGAATTTCATTCTCTTTCCTATACAACATTGTAAGGGACAATACGCATAAAGAAAGACAGAAATTAGAATACAGGTGGAACTGTAGGTATGACACAGAGGTAAAAAGGAATACTTAGATAGGTAGGTCAAGTATTGGTGAATTTTATTCTCTTTCCTATACAACATTGTAAGGGACAATACGCATAAAGAAAGACAGAAATTAGAATACAGGTGAAACTGTAGGTATGACAGAGAGGTAAAAGGGAATACTTAAATAGGTAGGTCAAGTATCGGTGAATTTTATTGTCTTTCCTATACAACATTGTAAATGACAATGCGCATAAAGAAAGACAGAAATTAGAATACAGGTGGAACTGTAGGTATGACACAGAGGTAAAAGGGAATACTTAGATAGGTAGGTCAAGTATCGGTGAATTTTATTCTCTTTCCTATACAACATTGTAACGGACAATACGCATAAAGAAAGACAGAAATTAGAATACAGGTGAAACTGTAGGTATGACATAGAGGTAAAAGGGAATACTTAGATAGGTAGGTCAAGTATCGGTCAATTTTATTCTCTTTCCTATACAACGTTGTAAAGGACAATACGCATAAAGAAAGACAGAAATTAGAATACAGGTGGAACTTTAGGTATGACATAGAGGTAAAAGGGAATACTTAGATAGGCAGGTCAAGTATCGGTGAATTTTATTCTCTTTCCTATACAACATTGTAAGGGACTATACGCATAAAGAAAGACAGAAATTAGAATACAGGTGGAACTGTAGGTATGACATAGAGGTAAAAGGGAATACTTAGATAGGTAGGTCAAGTATCGGTGAATTTTTTTCTCTTTCCTATACAACGTTATAAGGGACAATACGCATAAAGAAAGACAGAAATTAGAATACAGGTGGAACTGTAGGTATGACATAGAGGTAAAAGGGAATACTTAGATAGGTAGGCCAAGTATCGGTGAATTTTATTCTCTTTCCTATACAAAGTTGTAAGGGACAATACGCATAAAGAAACACAGAAATTAAAATACAGGTGGAACTGTAGGTATGACATAGAGAGGTAAAAGGGAATACTTAGATAGGTAGGTCAAGTATCGGTGAATTTTATTCTCTTACCTATACAACATTGTAAGGGGCAATACGCATAAAGAAAGATAGAAATTAGAATAAAGGTGGAACTGTAGGTATGACACAGAGATAAAAGTGAATACTTATATAGGTAGGTCAAGTATCGGTGAATTTTATTCTCTTTCGTATACAACATTGTAAGGGACTATGCGCATAAAGAATGACAGAAATTAAAATACAGGTGGAACTGTAGGTATGACATAGAGGTAAAAGGGAATACTTAGATAGGTAGGTCAAGTATCGGTGAATTTGATTCTCTTTCCTATACAACGTTGTAAGGGACAATACGCATAAAGAAAGACAGAAATTAGAATACAGGTGGAACTGTAGGTATGACATAGAAGTAAAAGGGAATACTTAGATAGGTAGGCCAAGTATCGGTGAATTTTATTCTCTTTCCTATACAACGTTGTAAGGGACAATACGCATAAAGAAAGACAGCAATTAGAATACAGGTGGAACTGTAGGTATGACATAGAGGTAAAAGGTAATATTTAGATGGGTAGGTCAATTAACGGTGATTTTTAGTCTCTTTCCTATACAACGTTGTAAGGGACAATACGCATAAAGAAAGACAGCAATTAGAATTCAGGTGGAACTGTAGGTATGACATAGAGGTAAAAGGGAATACTTAGATAGGCAGGTCAAGTATCGGTGAATTTTATTTTCTTTCCTATACAACATTGTAAGGGACAATACGCATAAAGAAAGACAGAAATTAGAATACAGGTGGAAATGTAGGTATGACATAGAGGTAAAAGGGAATACTTAGATAGGTAGGTCACGTATCGGTGAATTTTATGCTCTTTCCTATACAACATTGTAAGGGACAATACGCATAAAGAAAGACAGAAATTAGAATACAGGTGGAACTGTAGGTATGACATAGAGGTAAAAGGGAATACTTAGGTAGGTCAAGTATCAGTGAATTTTATTCTCTTTCCTATACAACGTTGTAAGGGATAATACGCATAAAGAAAGACAGAAATTAGAATACAGGTGGAACTGTAGGTATGACATAGAGGTAAAAGGGAATACTTAGATAGGCATGTCAAGTATCGGTGAATTTTATTTTCTTTCCTATACAACATTGTAAGGGACAATACGCATACAGAAAGACAGAAATTAGAATACAGGTGGAACTGTAGGTATGACATAGAGGTAAAAAGGAATACTTAAATAGGTAGGTCAAATATCCCTGAATTTTATTCTCTTTCCTATACAACATTGTAAAGGACAATACGCATAAAGAAAGACAGAAATTAGAATACAGGTGGAACTTTAGGTATGACATAGAGGTAAAAGGGAATACTTAGATAGGTAGGTCAAGTATCGGTGAATTTTATTGTCTTTCCTATACAACATTGTAAGGGACAATACGCATAAAGAAAGACAGAAATTAGAATACAGGTGGAACTGTAGGTATGACATAGAGGTAAAAAGGAATACTTAGGTAGGTCAAGTATCGGTGAATTTTATTCTCTTTCCTATACAACGTTGTAAGAGATAATACGCATAAAGAAAGACAGAAATTAGAATACAGGTGGAACTGTAGGTATGACATAGAGGTAAAAGGGAATACTTAGATAGGTAGGTCAAGTATCGGTGAATTTTATGCTCTTTCCTATACAACATTGTAAGGGACAATACGCATAAAGAAAGACAGAAATTAGAATACAGGTGGAACTGTAGGTATGACATAGAGGTAAAAGGGAATACTTAGGTAGGTCAAGTATCGGTGAATTTTATTCTCTTTCCTATACAACGTTGTAAGGGATAATACGCATAAAGAAAGACAGAAATTAGAATACAGGTGGAACTGTAGGTATGTCATAGAGGTAAAAGGGAATACTTAGATAGGCAGGTCAAGTATCGGTGAATTTTATTCTCTTTCCTATACAACGTTGTAAGGGACAATACGTATAAAGAAAGACAGATATTAGAATACAGGTGGAACTCTAGGTATGACATAGAGGTAAAAGGGAATACTTAGATAGGTAGGTCAATTATCGGTGAATTTTATTGTCTTTCCTATATAACATTGTAAGGGACAATACGCATAAAGAAAGACAGAAATTAGAATACAGGTGGAAATGTAGGTATGACACAGAGGTAAAAGGGAATACTTAGATAGGTAGGTCAAGTATCGGTGAATTTTATTCTCTTTCCTATACAACATTGTAAGGGACATTACGCATAAAGAAAGACAGAAATTAGAATACTGGTGAAACTGTAGGTATGACATAGAGGTAAAAGGGAATACTTAGATAGGTAGGTCAAGTATCGGTGAATTTTATTCTCTTTCCTATACAACGTTGTAAGGGACAATACGCATAAAGAAAGACAGAAATTAGAATACAGGTGGAACTTTAGGTATGACATAGAGGTAAAAGGGAATACGTAGATAGGCAGGTCAAGTATCGGTGAATTTTATTCTCTTTCCTATACAACGTTGTAAGGGACAATACGTATAAAGAAAGACAGATATTAGAATACAGGTGGAACTGTAGGTATGACATAGAGGTAAAAGGGAATACTTAGATAGGTAGGTCAAGTATCGTTGAATTTTATTCTCTTTCCTATACAACATTGTAAAGGACAATACGCATAAAGAAAGACAGAAATTAGAATACAGGGGGAACTGTAGGTATGACATAGAGGTAAAAGGGAATACTTAGATAGGCAGGTCAAGTATCGGTGAATTTTATTCTCTTTCCTATACAACGTTGTAAGGGACAATACGTATAAAGAAAGACAGAAATTAGAATACAGGTGGAACTGTAGGTATGACATAGAGGTAAAAGGGAATACTTAGGTAGGTGAAGTATCGGTGAATTTTATTCTCTTTCCTATACAACATTGCAAGGGACAATACGCATAAAGAAAAACAGATATTAGAATACAGGTGCAACTGTAGGTATGACATAGAGGTAAAAGGGAATACGTAGATAGGCAGGTCATGTATCGGTGAATTTTATTCTCTTTCCTATACAACGTTGTAAGGGACAATACGTATAAAGAAAGACAGATATTAGAATACAGGTGGAACTGTAGGTATGACATAGAGGTAAAAGGGAATACTTAGATAGGTAGGTCATATATCCCTGAATTTGATTCTCTTTCCTATACAACATTGTAAGCGACAATACGCATAAAGAGAGACAGAAATTAAATTACAGGTGGAACTGTAGGTATGACATAGAGGTAAAAGGGAATACTTAGATAGGTAGGTCAAGTATCGGTGAATTTTATTCTCTTTCCTATACAACATTGTAAGGGACAATACGCATAAAGAAAGACAGAAATTAGAATACAGGTGGAACTGTAGGTATGACATAGAGGTAAAAGGGAATACTTAGGTAGGTCAAGTATCGGTGAATTTTATTTTCTTTCCTATACAACGTTGTAAGGGATAATACGCATAAAGAAAGACAGAAATTAGAATACAGGTGGAACTGTAGGTATGACATAGAGGTAAAAGGGAATACTTAGATAGGCAGGTCAAGTATCGGTGAATTTTATTTTCTTTCCTATACAACATTGTAAGGGACAATACGCATAAAGAAAGACGGAAATTAGAATACAGGTGGAAATGTAGGTATGACATAGAGCTAAAAAGGAATACTTAGATAGGTAGGTCAAGTATCGGTGAATTTTATGCTCTTTCCTATACAACATTGTAAGGGACAATACGCATAAAGAAAGACAGAAATTAGAATACAGGTGGAACTGTAGGTATGACATAGAGGTAAAAGGGAATACTTAGGTAGGTCAAGTATCGGTGAATTTTATTCTCTTTCCTATACAACGTTGTAAGGGATAATACGCATAAAGAAAGACAGAAATTAGAATACAGGTGGAACTGTAGGTATGACATAGAGGTAAAAGAAAATACTTAGATAGGCAGGTCAAGTATCGGTGAATTTTATTTTCTTTCCTATACAACATTGTAAGGGACAATACGCATAAAGAAAGAAAGAAATTAGAATACAGGTGAAACTGTAGGTATGACATAGAGGTAAAAGGGAATACTTAAATAGGTAGGTCAAATATCCCTGAATTTAATTCTCTTTCCTATACAACATTGTAAAGGACAATACGCATAAAGAAAGACAGAAATTAGAATACAGGTGGAACTTTAGGTATGACATAGAGGTAAAAGGGAATACTTAGATAGGTAGGTCAAGTATCGGTGAATTTTATTGTCTTTCCTATACAACATTGTAAGGGACAATACTCATAAAGAAAGACAGAAATTAGAATACAGGTGGAACTGTAGGTATGACATAGAGGTAAAAGGGAATACTTAGGTAGGTCAAGTATCGGTGAATTTTATTCTCTTTCCTATACAACGTTGTAAGAGATGATACGCATAAAGAAAGACAGAAATTAGAATACAGGTGGAACTGTAGGTATGACATAGAGGTAAAAGGGAATACTTAGATAGGTAGGTCAAGTATCGGCGAATTTTATGCTCTTTCCTATACAACATTGTAAGGGACAATACGCATAATGAAAGACAGAAATTAGAATACAGGTGGAACTGTAGGTATGACATAGAGGTAAAAGGGAATACTTAGGTAGGTCAAGTATCAGTGAATTTTATTCTCTTTCCTATACAACGTTGTAAGGTATAATACGCATAAAGAAAGACAGAAATTAGAATACAGGTGGAACTGTAGGTATGACATAGAGGTAAAAGGGATTACTTAGATAGGCAGGTCAAGTATCGCTGAATTTTATTCTCATATCTATACAACGTTGTAAGGGACAATACGTATAAAGAAAGAGAGATATTAGAATACAGGTGGAACTGTAGGTATGACATAGAGGTAAAAGGGAATACTTAGATAGGTAGGTCAAGTATCGGTGAATTTTATTGTCTTTCCTATACAACATTGTAAGGGACAATACGCATAAAGAAAGACAGAAATTAGAATACAGGTGGATCTGTAGGTATGACACAGAGGTAAAAGGGAATACTTAGATAGGTAGGTCAAGTATCGGTGAATTTTATTCTCTTTCCTATACAACATTGTAAGGGACAATACGCATAAAGAAAGACAGAAATTAGAATACAGGTGAAACTGTAGGTATGACATAGAGGTAAAAGGGAATACTTAGATAGGTAGGTCAAGTATCGGTGAATTTTATTCTCTTTCCTATACAACGTTGTAAGGGACAATACGCACAAAGAAAGACAGAAATTAGAATACAGGTGGAACTTTAGGTATGACATAGAGGTAAAAGGGAATACTTAGATAAGCAGGTCAAGTATCGGTGAATTTTATTCTATTTCCTATACAACGTTGTAAGGGACAATACGTATAAAGAAAGACAGATATTAGAATACAGGTGGAACTGTAGGTATGACATAGAAGTAAAAGGGAATACGTAGATAGGTAGGTCAAGTATCGTTGAATTTTATTCTCTTTCCTATACAACATTGTAAAGGACAATACGCATAAAGAAAGACAGAAATTAGAATACAGCTGGGAACTGTAGGTATGACATAGAGGTAAAAGGGAATACTTAGATAGGTAGGTCAAGTATCGGTGAATTTTATTCTCTTTCCTATACAACATTGTAAGGGACAATATGCATAAAGAGAGACAGAAATTAAATTACAGGTGGAACTGTAGGTATGACATAGAGGTAAAAGGGAATACTTAGATAGGTAGGTCAAGTATCGGTGAATTTTATTCTCTTTCCTATACAACATTGTAAAGGACAATACGCATAAAGAAAGACAGAAATTAGAATACAGGGGGAACTGTAGGTATGACATAGAGGTAAAAGGGAATACTTAGATAGGTAGGTCAAGTATAGGTGAATTTTATTCTCTTAACTATACAACATTGTAAGGGACAATACGCATAAAGAGAGACAGAAAAATTAATTACAGGTGGAACTTTAGGTATGACATAGAGGTAAAAGGGAATACTTAGGTAGGTCAAGTATCGGTGAATTTTATTCTCTTTCCTATACAACGTTGTAAGGGATAATACGCATAAAGAAAGACAGAAATTAGAATACAGTTGGAACTGTAGGTATGACATAGAGGTAAAAGGGAATACTTAGATAGGTAGGTCAAATATCGGTGAATTTTATTCTCTTTCCTATACAACATTGTAAGGGACAATACGCATAAAGAAAGACAGAAATTAGAATACAGGTGGAACTGTAGGTATGACATAGAGGTAAAAGGGAATACTTAGGTAGGTCAAGTATCGGTGAATTTTATTTTCTTTCCTATACAACGTTGTAAGGGATAATACGCATAAAGAAAGACAGAAATTAGAATACAGGTGGAACTGTAGGTATGACATAGAGGTAAAAGGGAATACTTAGATAGGCAGGTCAAGTATCGGTGAATTTTATTTTCTTTCCTATACAACATTGTAAGGGACAATACGCATAAAGAAAGACGGAAATTAGAATACAGGTGGAAATGTAGGTATGACATAGAGCTAAAAAGGAATACTTAGATAGGTAGGTCAAGTATCGGTGAATTTTATGCTCTTTCCTATACAACATTGTAAGGGACAATACGCATAAAGAAAGACAGAAATTAGAATACAGGTGGAACTGTAGGTATGACATAGAGGTAAAAGGGAATACTTAGGTAGGTCAAGTATCGGTGAATTCTATTCTCTTTCCTATACAACGTTGTAAGGGATAATACGCATAAAGAAAGACAGAAATTAGAATACAGGTGGAACTGTAGGTATGACATAGAGGTAAAAGGGAATACTTAGATAGGCAGGTCAAGTATCGGTGAATTTTATTTTCTTTCCTATACAACATTGTAAAGGACAATACGCATAAAGAAAGACAGAAATTAGAATACAGGTGGAACTTTAGGTATGACATAGAGGTAAAAGGGAATACTTAGATAGGTAGGTCAAGTATCGGTGAATTTTATTGTCTTTCCTATACAACATTGTAAGGGACAATACGCATAAAGAAAGACAGAAATTAGAATACAGGTGGAACTGTAGGTATGACATAGAGGTAAAAGGGAATACTTAGGTAGGTCAAGTATCGGTGAATTTTATTCTCTTTCCTATACAACGTTGTAAGAGATGATACGCATAAAGAAAGACAGAAATTAGAATACAGGTGGAACTGTAGGTATGACATAGAGGTAAAAGGGAATACTTAGATAGGTAGGTCAAGTATCGGTGAATTTTATGCTTTTTCCTATACAACATTGTAACGGACAATACGCATAATGAAAAACAGAAATTAGAATACAGGTGGAACTGTAGGTATGACATAGAGGTAAAAGGGAATACTTAGGTAGGTCAAGTATCGGTGAATTTTATTCTCTCTCCTATACAACGTTGTAAGGTATAATACGCATAAAGAAAGACAGAAATTAGAATACAGGTGGAACTGTAGGTATGACATAGAGGTAAAAGGGATTACTTAGATAGGCAGGTCAAGTATCGGTGAATTTTATTCTCATTCCTATACAACGTTGTAAGGGACAATACGTATAAAGAAAGAGAGATATTAGAATACAGGTGGAACTGTAGGTATGACATAGAGGTAAAAGGGAATACTTAGATAGGTAGGTCAAGTATCGGTGAATTTTATTGTCTTTCCTATACAACATTGTAAGGGACAATACGCATAAAGAAAGACAGAAATTAGAATACAGGTGGATCTGTAGGTATGACACAGAGGTAAAAGGGAATACTTAGATAGGTAGGTCAAGTATCGGTGAATTTTATTCTCTTTCCTATACAACATTGTAAGGGACAATACGCATAAAGAAAGACAGAAATTAGAATACAGGTGAAACTGTAGGTATGACATAGAGGTAAAAGGGAATACTTAGATAGGTAGGTCAAGTATCGGTGAATTTTATTCTCTTTCCTATACAACGTTGTAAGGGACAATACGCACAAAGAAAGACAGAAATTAGAATACAGGTGGAACTTTAGGTATGACATAGAGGTAAAAGGGAATACTTAGATAAGCAGGTCAAGTATCGGTGAATTTTATTCTATTTCCTATACAACGTTGTAAGGGACAATACGTATAAAGAAAGACAGATATTAGAATACAGGTGGAACTGTAGGTATGACATAGAAGTAAAAGGGAATACGTAGATAGGTAGGTCAAGTATCGTTGAATTTTATTCTCTTTCCTATACAACATTGTAAAGGACAATACGCAAAAAGAAAGACAGAAATTAGAATACAGCTGGGAACTGTAGGTATGACATAGAGGTAAAAGGGAATACTTAGATAGGTAGGTCAAGTATCGGTGAATTTTATTCTCTTTCCTATACAACATTGTAAGGGACAATATGCATAAAGGGAGACAGAAATTAAATTACAGGTGGAACTGTAGGTATGACATAGAGGTAAAAGGGAATACTTAGATAGGTAGGTCAAGTATCGGTGAATTTTATTCTCTTTCCTATACAACATTGTAAAGGACAATACGCATAAAGAAAGACAGAAATTAGAATACAGGGGGAACTGTAGGTATGACATAGAGGTAAAAGGGAATACTTAGATAGGTAGGTCAAGTATAGGTGAATTTTATTCTCTTTCCTATACAACATTGTAAGGGACAATACGCATAAAGTGAGACAGAAAAATTAATTACAGGTGGAACTTTAGGTATGACATAGAGGTAAAAGGGAATACTTAGGTAGGTCAAGTATCGGTGAATTTTATTCTCTTTCCTATACAACGTTGTAAGGGACAATACGCATAAAGAAAGACAGAAATTAGAATACAGGTGGAACTGTAGGTATGACATAGAGGTAAAAGGGAATACTTAGGTAGGTCAAGTATCGGTGAATTTTATTTTCTTTCCTATACAACGTTGTAAGGGATAATACGCATAAAGAAAGACAGAAATTAGAATACAGGTGGAACTGTAGGTATGACATAGAGGTAAAAGGGAATACTTAGATAGGCAGGTCAAGTATCGGTGAATTTTATTTTCTTTCCTATACAACATTGTAAGGGACAATACGCATAAAGAAAGACGGAAATTAGAATACAGGTGGAAATGTAGGTATGACATAGAGCTAAAAAGGAATACTTAGATAGGTAGGTCAAGTATCGGTGAATTTTATGCTCTTTCCTATACAACATTGTAAGGGACAATACGCATAAAGAAAGACAGAAATTAGAATACAGGTGGAACTGTAGGTATGACATAGAGGTAAAAGGGAATACTTAGGTAGGTCAAGTATCGGTGAATTTTATTCTCTTTCCTATACAACGTTGTAAGGGATAATACGCATAAAGAAAGACAGAAATTAGAATACAGGTGGAACTGTAGGTATGACATAGAGGTAAAAGGGAATACTTAGATAGGCAGGTCAAGTATCGGTGAATTTTATTTTCTTTCCTATACAACATTGTAAGGGACAATACGCATAAAGAAAGAAAGAAATTAGAATACAGGTGAAACTGTAGGTATGACATAGAGGTAAAAGGGAATACTTAAATAGGTAGGTCAAATATCCCTGAATTTAATTCTCTTTCCTATACAACATTGTAAAGGACAATACGCATAAAGAAAGACAGAAATTAGAATACAGGTGGAACTTTAGGTATGACATAGAGGTAAAAGGGAATACTTAGATAGGTAGGTCAAGTATCGGTGAATTTTATTGTCTTTCCTATACAACATTGTAAGGGACAATACGCATAAAGAAAGACAGAAATTAGAATACAGGTGGAACTGTAGGTATGACATAGAGGTAAAAGGGAATACTTAGGTAGGTCAAGTATCGGTGAATTTTATTCTCTTTCCTATACAACGTTGTAAGAGATGATACGCATAAACAAAGACAGAAATTAGAATACAGGTGGAACTGTAGGTATGACATAGAGGTAAAAGGGAATACTTAGATAGGTAGGTCAAGTATCGGCGAATTTTATGCTCTTTCCTATACAACATTGTAAGGGACAATACGCATAATGAAAGACAGAAATTAGAATACAGGTGGAACTGTAGATATGACATAGAGGTAAAAGGGAATACTTAGGTAGGTCAAGTATCAGTGAATTTTATTCTCTTTCCTATACAACGTTGTAAGGTATAATACGCATAAAGAAAGACAGAAATTAGAATACAGGTGGAACTGTAGGTATGACATAGAGGTAAAAGGGATTACTTAGATAGGCAGGTCAAGTATCGCTGAATTTTATTCTCATATCTATACAACGTTGTAAGGGACAATACGTATAAAGAAAGAGAGATATTAGAATACAGGTGGAACTGTAGGTATGACATAGAGGTAAAAGGGAATACTTAGATAGGTAGGTCAAGTATCGGTGAATTTTATTGTCTTTCCTATACAACATTGTAAGGGACAATACGCATAAAGAAAGACAGAAATTAGAATACAGGTGGATCTGTAGGTATGACACAGAGGTAAAAGGGAATACTTAGATAGGTAGGTCAAGTATCGGTGAATTTTATTCTCTTTCCTATACAACATTGTAAGGGACAATACGCATAAAGAAAGACAGAAATTAGAATACAGGTGAAACTGTAGGTATGACATAGAGGTAAAAGGGAATACTTAGATAGGTAGGTCAAGTATCGGTGAATTTTATTCTCTTTCCTATACAACGTTGTAAGGGACAATACGCACAAAGAAAGACAGAAATTAGAATACAGGTGGAACTTTAGGTATGACATAGAGGTAAAAGGGAATACTTAGATAAGCAGGTCAAGTATCGGTGAATTTTATTCTATTTCCTATACAACGTTGTAAGGGACAATACGTATAAAGAAAGACAGATATTAGAATACAGGTGGAACTGTAGGTATGACATAGAAGTAAAAGGGAATACGTAGATAGGTAGGTCAAGTATCGTTGAATTTTATTCTCTTTCCTATACAACATTGTAAAGGACAATACGCATAAAGAAAGACAGAAATTAGAATACAGCTGGGAACTGTAGGTATGACATAGAGGTAAAAGGGAATACTTAGATAGGTAGGTCAAGTATCGGTGAATTTTATTCTCTTTCCTATACAACATTGTAAGGGACAATATGCATAAAGAGAGACAGAAATTAAATTACAGGTGGAACTGTAGGTATGACATAGAGGTAAAAGGGAATACTTAGATAGGTAGGTCAAGTATCGGTGAATTTTATTCTCTTTCCTATACAACATTGTAAAGGACAATACGCATAAAGAAAGACAGAAATTAGAATACAGGGGGAACTGTAGGTATGACATAGAGGTAAAAGGGAATACTTAGATAGGTAGGTCAAGTATAGGTGAATTTTATTCTCTTAACTATACAACATTGTAAGGGACAATACGCATAAAGAGAGACAGAAAAATTATTTACAGGTGGAACTTTAGGTATGACATAGAGGTAAAAGGGAATACTTAGGTAGGTCAAGTATCGGTGAATTTTATTCTCTTTCCTATACAACGTTGTAAGGGATAATACGCATAAAGAAAGACAGAAATTAGAATACAGTTGGAACTGTAGGTATGACATAGAGGTAAAAGGGAATACTTAGATAGGTAGGTCAAATATCGGTGAATTTTATTCTCTTTCCTATACAACATTGTAAGGGACAATACGCATAGAGAAAGACAGAAATTAGAATACAGGTGGAACTGTAGGTATGACATAGAGGTAAAAGGGAATACTTAGGTAGGTCAAGTATCGGTGAATTTTATTTTCTTTCCTATACAACGTTGTAAGGGATAATACGCATAAAGAAAGACAGAAATTAGAATACAGGTGGAACTGTAGGTATGACATAGAGGTAAAAGGGAATACTTAGATAGGCAGGTCAAGTATCGGTGAATTTTATTTTCTTTCCTATACAACATTGTAAGGGACAATACGCATAAAGAAAGACGGAAATTAGAATACAGGTGGAAATGTAGGTATGACATAGAGCTAAAAAGGAATACTTAGATAGGTAGGTCAAGTATCGGTGAATTTTATGCTCTTTCCTATACAACATTGTAAGGGACAATACGCATAAAGAAAGACAGAAATTAGAATACAGGTGGAACTGTAGGTATGACATAGAGGTAAAAGGGAATACTTAGGTAGGTCAAGTATCGGTGAATTCTATTCTCTTTCCTATACAACGTTGTAAGGGATAATACGCATAAAGAAAGACAGAAATTAGAATACAGGTGGAACTGTAGGTATGACATAGAGGTAAAAGGGAATACTTAGATAGGCAGGTCAAGTATCGGTGAATTTTATTTTCTTTCCTATACAACATTGTAAAGGACAATACGCATAAAGAAAGACAGAAATTAGAATACAGGTGGAACTTTAGGTATGACATAGAGGTAAAAGGGAATACTTAGATAGGTAGGTCAAGTATCGGTGAATTTTATTGTCTTTCCTATACAACATTGTAAGGGACAATACGCATAAAGAAAGACAGAAATTAGAATACAGGTGGAACTGTAGGTATGACATAGAGGTAAAAGGGAATACTTAGGTAGGTCAAGTATCGGTGAATTTTATTCTCTTTCCTATACAACGTTGTAAGAGATGATACGCATAAAGAAAGACAGAAATTAGAATACAGGTGGAACTGTAGGTATGACATAGAGGTAAAAGGGAATACTTAGATAGGTAGGTCAAGTATCGGTGAATTTTATGCTTTTTCCTATACAACATTGTAAGGGACAATACGCATAATGAAAAACAGAAATTAGAATACAGGTGGAACTGTAGGTATGACATAGAGCTAAAAAGGAATACTTAGATAGGTAGGTCAAGTATCGGTGAATTTTATGCTCTTTCCTATACAACATTGTAAGGGACAATACGCATAAAGAAAGACAGAAATTAGAATACAGGTGGAACTGTAGGTATGACATAGAGGTAAAAGGGAATACTTAGGTAGGTCAAGTATCGGTGAATTTTATTCTCTTTCCTATACAACGTTGTAAGGGATAATACGCATAAAGAAAGACAGAAATTAGAATACAGGTGGAACTGTAGGTATGACATAGAGGTAAAAGGGAATACTTAGATAGGCAGGTCAAGTATCGGTGAATTTTATTTTCTTTCCTATACAACATTGTAAGGGACAATACGCATAAAGAAAGAAAGAAATTAGAATACAGGTGAAACTGCAGGTATGACATAGAGGTAAAAGGGAATACTTAAATAGGTAGGTCAAATATCCCTGAATTTAATTCTCTTTCCTATACAACATTGTAAAGGACAATACGCATAAAGAAAGACAGAAATTAGAATACAGGTGGAACTTTAGGTATGACATAGAGGTAAAAGGGAATACTTAGATAGGTAGGTCAAGTATCGGTGAATTTTATTGTCTTTCCTATACAACATTGTAAGGGACAATACGCATAAAGAAAGACAGAAATTAGAATACAGGTGGAACTGTAGGTATGACATAGAGGTAAAAGGGAATACTTAGGTAGGTCAAGTATCGGTGAATTTTATTCTCTTTCCTATACAACGTTGTAAGAGATGATACGCATAAAGAAAGACAGAAATTAGAATACAGGTGGAACTGTAGGTATGACATAGAGGTAAAAGGGAATACTTAGATAGGTAGGTCAAGTATCGGCGAATTTTATGCTCTTTCCTATACAACATTGTAAGGGACAATACGCATAATGAAAGACAGAAATTAGAATACAGGTGGAACTGTAGGTATGACATAGAGGTAAAAGGGAATACTTAGGTAGGTCAAGTATCAGTGAATTTTATTCTCTTTCCTATACAACGTTGTAAGGTATAATACGCATAAAGAAAGACAGAAATTAGAATACAGGTGGAACTGTAGGTATGACATAGAGGTAAAAGGGATTACTTAGATAGGCAGGTCAAGTATCGCTGAATTTTATTCTCATATCTATACAACGTTGTAAGGGACAATACGTATAAAGAAAGAGAGATATTAGAATACAGGTGGAACTGTAGGTATGACATAGAGGTAAAAGGGAATACTTAGATAGGTAGGTCAAGTATCGGTGAATTTTATTGTCTTTCCTATACAACATTGTAAGGGACAATACGCATAAAGAAAGACAGAAATTAGAATACAGGTGGATCTGTAGGTATGACACAGAGGTAAAAGGGAATACTTAGATAGGTAGGTCAAGTATCGGTGAAATTTATTCTCTTTCCTATACAACATTGTAAGGGACAATACGCATAAAGAAAGACAGAAATTAGAATACAGGTGAAACTGTAGGTATGACATAGAGGTAAAAGGGAATACTTAGATAGGTAGGTCAAGTATCGGTGAATTTTATTCTCTTTCCTATACAACGTTGTAAGGGACAATACGCACAAAGAAAGACAGAAATTAGAATACAGGTGGAACTTTAGGTATGACATAGAGGTAAAAGGGAATACTTAGATAAGCAGGTCAAGTATCGGTGAATTTTATTCTATTTCCTATACAACGTTGTAAGGGACAATACGTATAAAGAAAGACAGATATTAGAATACAGGTGGAACTGTAGGTATGACATAGAAGTAAAAGGGAATACGTAGATAGGTAGGTCAAGTATCGTTGAATTTTATTCTCTTTCCTATACAACATTGTAAAGGACAATACGCATAAAGAAAGACAGAAATTAGAATACAGCTGGGAACTGTAGGTATGACATAGAGGTAAAAGGGAATACTTAGATAGGTAGGTCAAGTATCGGTGAATTTTATTCTCTTTCCTATACAACATTGTAAGGGACAATATGCATAAAGAGAGACAGAAATTAAATTACAGGTGGAACTGTAGGTATGACATAGAGGTAAAAGGGAATACTTAGATAGGTAGGTCAAGTATCGGTGAATTTTATTCTCTTTCCTATACAACATTGTAAAGGACAATACGCATAAAGAAAGACAGAAATTAGAATACAGGGGGAACTGTAGGTATGACATAGAGGTAAAAGGGAATACTTAGATAGGTAGGTCAAGTATAGGTGAATTTTATTCTCTTAACTATACAACATTGTAAGGGACAATACGCATAAAGAGAGACAGAAAAATTATTTACAGGTGGAACTTTAGGTATGACATAGAGGTAAAAGGGAATACTTAGGTAGGTCAAGTATCGGTGAATTTTATTCTCTTTCCTATACAACGTTGTAAGGGATAATACGCATAAAGAAAGACAGAAATTAGAATACAGTTGGAACTGTAGGTATGACATAGAGGTAAAAGGGAATACTTAGATAGGTAGGTCAAATATCGGTGAATTTTATTCTCTTTCCTATACAACATTGTAAGGGACAATACGCATAAAGAAAGACAGAAATTAGAATACAGGTGGAACTGTAGGTATGACATAGAGGTAAAAGGGAATACTTAGGTAGGTCAAGTATCGGTGAATTTTATTTTCTTTCCTATACAACGTTGTAAGGGATAATACGCATAAAGAAAGACAGAAATTAGAATACAGGTGGAACTGTAGGTATGACATAGAGGTAAAAGGGAATACTTAGATAGGCAGGTCAAGTATCGGTGAATTTTATTTTCTTTCCTATACAACATTGTAAGGGACAATACGCATAAAGAAAGACGGAAATTAGAATACAGGTGGAAATGTAGGTATGACATAGAGCTAAAAAGGAATACTTAGATAGGTAGGTCAAGTATCGGTGAATTTTATGCTCTTTCCTATACAACATTGTAAGGGACAATACGCATAAAGAAAGACAGAAATTAGAATACAGGTGGAACTGTAGGTATGACATAGAGGTAAAAGGGAATACTTAGGTAGGTCAAGTATCGGTGAATTCTATTCTCTTTCCTATACAACGTTGTAAGGGATAATACGCATAAAGAAAGACAGAAATTAGAATACAGGTGGAACTGTAGGTATGACATAGAGGTAAAAGGGAATACTTAGATAGGCAGGTCAAGTATCGGTGAATTTTATTTTCTTTCCTATACAACATTGTAAAGGACAATACGCATAAAGAAAGACAGAAATTAGAATACAGGTGGAACTTTAGGTATGACATAGAGGTAAAAGGGAATACTTAGATAGGTAGGTCAAGTATCGGTGAATTTTATTGTCTTTCCTATACAACATTGTAAGGGACAATACGCATAAAGAAAGACAGAAATTAGAATACAGGTGGAACTGTAGGTATGACATAGAGGTAAAAGGGAATACTTAGGTAGGTCAAGTATCGGTGAATTTTATTCTCTTTCCTATACAACGTTGTAAGAGATGATACGCATAAAGAAAGACAGAAATTAGAATACAGGTGGAACTGTAGGTATGACATAGAGGTAAAAGGGAATACTTAGATAGGTAGGTCAAGTATCGGTGAATTTTATGCTTTTTCCTATACAACATTGTAAGGGACAATACGCATAATGAAAAACAGAAATTAGAATACAGGTGGAACTGTAGGTATGACATAGAGGTAAAAGGGAATACTTAGGTAGGTCAAGTATCGGTGAATTTTATTCTCTTTCCTATACAACGTTGTAAGGTATAATACGCATAAAGAAAGACAGAAATTAGAATACAGGTGGAACTGTAGGTATGACATAGAGGTAAAAGGGATTACTTAGATAGGCAGGTCAAGTATCGGTGAATTTTATTCTCATTCCTATACAACGTTGTAAGGGACAATACGTATAAAGAAAGAGAGATATTAGAATACAGGTGGAACTGTAGGTATGACATAGAGGTAAAAGGGAATACTTAGATAGGTAGGTCAAGTATCGGTGAATTTTATTGTCTTTCCTATACAACATTGTAAGGGACAATACGCATAAAGAAAGACAGAAATTAGAATACAGGTGGATCTGTAGGTATGACACAGAGGTAAAAGGGAATACTTAGATAGGTAGGTCAAGTATCGGTGAATTTTATTCTCTTTCCTATACAACATTGTAAGGGACAATACGCATAAAGAAAGACAGAAATTAGAATACAGGTGAAACTGTAGGTATGACATAGAGGTAAAAGGGAATACTTAGATAGGTAGGTCAAGTATCGGTGAATTTTATTCTCTTTCCTATACAACGTTGTAAGGGACAATACGCACAAAGAAAGACAGAAATTAGAATACAGGTGGAACTTTAGGTATGACATAGAGGTAAAAGGGAATACTTAGATAAGCAGGTCAAGTATCGGTGAATTTTATTCTATTTCCTATACAACGTTGTAAGGGACAATACGTATAAAGAAAGACAGATATTAGAATACAGGTGGAACTGTAGGTATGACATAGAAGTAAAAGGGAATACGTAGATAGGTAGGTCAAGTATCGTTGAATTTTATTCTCTTTCCTATACAACATTGTAAAGGACAATACGCATAAAGAAAGACAGAAATTAGAATACAGCTTGGAACTGTAGGTATGACATAGAGGTAAAAGGGAATACTTAGATAGGTAGGTCAAGTATCGGTGAATTTTATTCTCTTTCCTATACAACATTGTAAGGGACAATATGCATAAAGAGAGACAGAAATTAAATTACAGGTGGAACTGTAGGTATGACATAGAGGTAAAAGGGAATACTTAGATAGGTAGGTCAAGTATCGGTGAATTTTATTCTCTTTCCTATACAACATTGTAAAGGACAATACGCATAAAGAAAGACAGAAATTAGAATACAGGGGGAACTGTAGGTATGACATAGAGGTAAAAGGGAATACTTAGATAGGTAGGTCAAGTATAGGTGAATTTTATTCTCTTTCCTATACAACATTGTAAGGGACAATACGCATAAAGTGAGACAGAAAAATTAATTACAGGTGGAACTTTAGGTATGACATAGAGGTAAAAGGGAATACTTAGGTAGGTCAAGTATCGGTGAATTTTATTCTCTTTCCTATACAACGTTGTAAGGGATAATACGCATAAAGAAAGACAGAAATTAGAATACAGCTGGGAACTGTAGGTATGACATAGAGGTAAAAGGGAATACTTAGATAGGTAGGTCAAGTATCGGTGAATTTTATTCTCTTTCCTATACAACATTGTAAGGGACAATATGCATAAAGAGAGACAGAAATTAAATTACAGGTGGAACTGTAGGTATGACATAGAGGTAAAAGGGAATACTTAGATAGGTAGGTCAAGTATCGGTGAATTTTATTCTCTTTCCTATACAACATTGTAAAGGACAATACGCATAAAGAAAGACAGAAATTAGAATACAGGGGGAACTGTAGGTATGACATAGAGGTAAAAGGGAATACTTAGATAGGTAGGTCAAGTATAGGTGAATTTTATTCTCTTAACTATACAACATTGTAAGGGACAATACGCATAAAGAGAGACAGAAAAATTAATTACAGGTGGAACTTTAGGTATGACATAGAGGTAAAAGGGAATACTTAGGTAGGTCAAGTATCGGTGAATTTTATTCTCTTTCCTATACAACGTTGTAAGGGATAATACGCATAAAGAAAGACAGAAATTAGAATACAGTTGGAACTGTAGGTATGACATAGAGGTAAAAGGGAATACTTAGATAGGTAGGTCAAGTATCGGTGAATTTTATTCTCTTTCCTATACAACATTGTAAGGGACAATACGCATAAAGAAAGACAGAAATTAGAATACAGGTGGAACTGTAGGTATGACATAGAGGTAAAAGGGAATACTTAGGTAGGTCAAGTATCGGTGAATTTTATTTTCTTTCCTATACAACGTTGTAAGGGATAATACGCATAAAGAAAGACAGAAATTAGAATACAGGTGGAACTGTAGGTATGACATAGAGGTAAAAGGGAATACTTAGATAGGCAGGTCAAGTATCGGTGAATTTTTTTTTTCTTTCCTATACAACATTGTAAGGGACAATACGCATACAGAAAGACGGAAATTAGAATACAGGTGGAAATGTAGGTATGACATAGAGCTAAAAAGGAATACTTAGATAGGTAGGTCAAGTATCGGTGAATTTTATGCTCTTTCCTATACAACATTGTAAGGGACAATACGCATAAAGAAAGACAGAAATTAGAATACAGGTGGAACTGTAGGTATGACATAGAGGTAGAAGGGAATACTTAGGTAGGTCAAGTATCGGTGAATTCTATTCTCTTTCCTATACAACGTTGTAAGGGATAATACGCATAAAGAAAGACAGAAATTAGAATACAGGTGGAACTGTAGGTATGACATAGAGGTAAAAGGGAATACTTAGATAGGCAGGTCAAGTATCGGTGAATTTTATTTTCTTTCCTATACAACATTGTAAAGGACAATACGCATAAAGAAAGACAGAAATTAGAATACAGGTGGAACTTTAGGTATGACATAGAGGTAAAAGGGAATACTTAGATAGGTAGGTCAAGTATCGGTGAATTTTATTGTCTTTCCTATACAACATTGTAAGGGACAATACGCATAAAGAAAGACAGAAATTAGAATACAGGTGGAACTGTAGGTATGACATAGAGGTAAAAGGGAATACTTAGGTAGGTCAAGTATCGGTGAATTTTATTCTCTTTCCTATACAACGTTGTAAGAGATGATACGCATAAAGAAAGACAGAAATTAGAATACAGGTGGAACTGTAGGTATGACATAGAGGTAAAAGGGAATACTTAGATAGGTAGGTCAAGTATCGGTGAATTTTATGCTTTTTCCTATACAACATTGTAAGGGACAATACGCATAATGAAAAACAGAAATTAGAATACAGGTGGAACTGTAGGTATGACATAGAGGTAAAAGGGAATACTTAGGTAGGTCAAGTATCGGTGAATTTTTTTCTCTTTCCTATACAACGTTGTAAGGTATAATACGCATAAAGAAAGACAGAAATTAGAATACAGGTGGAACTGTAGGTATGACATAGAGGTAAAAGGGATTACTTAGATAGGCAGGTCAAGTATCGGTGAATTTTATTCTCATTCCTATACAACGTTGTAAGGGACAATACGTATAAAGAAAGAGAGATATTAGAATACAGGTGGAACTGTAGGTATGACATAGAGGTAAAAGGGAATACTTAGATAGGTAGGTCAAGTATCGGTGAATTTTATTCTCTTTCCTATACAACATTGTAAGGGACAATACGCATAAAGAAAGACAGAAATTAGAATACAGGTGGATCTGTAGGTATGACACAGAGGTAAAAGGGAATACTTAGATAGGTAGGTCAAGTATCGGTGAATTTTATTCTCTTTCCTATACAACATTGTAAGGGACAATACGCATAAAGAAAGACAGAAATTAGAATACAGGTGAAACTGTAGGTATGACATAGAGGTAAAAGGGAATACTTAGATAGGTAGGTCAAGTATCGGTGAATTTTATTCTCTTTCCTATACAACGTTGTAAGGGACAATACGCACAAAGAAAGACAGAAATTAGAATACAGGTGGAACTTTAGGTATGACATAGAGGTAAAAGGGAATACTTAGATAAGCAGGTCAAGTATCGGTGAATTTTATTCTATTTCCTATACAACGTTGTAAGGGACAATACGTATAAAGAAAGACAGATATTAGAATACAGGTGGAACTGTAGGTATGACATAGAAGTAAAAGGGAATACGTAGATAGGTAGGTCAAGTATCGTTGAATTTTATTCTCTTTCCTATACAACATTGTAAAGGACAATACGCATAAAGAAAGACAGAAATTAGAATACAGCTGGGAACTGTAGGTATGACATAGAGGTAAAAGGGAATACTTAGATAGGTAGGTCAAGTATCGGTGAATTTTATTCTCTTTCCTATACAACATTGTAAGGGACAATATGCATAAAAAGAGACAGAAATTAAATTACAGGTGGAACTGTAGGTATGACATAGAGGTAAAAGGGAATACTTAGATAGGTAGGTCAAGTATCGGTGAATTTTATTCTCATTCCTATACAACGTTGTAAGGGACAATACGCATAAAGAGAGACAGAAAAATTATTTACAGGTGGAACTTTAGGTATGACATAGAGGTAAAAGGGAATACTTAGGTAGGTCAAGTATCGGTGAATTTTATTCTCTTTCCTATACAACGTTGTAAGGGATAATACGCATAAAGAAAGACAGAAATTAGAATACAGTTGGAACTGTAGGTATGACATAGAGGTAAAAGGGAATACTTAGATAGGTAGGTCAAATATCGGTGAATTTTATTCTCTTTCCTATACAACATTGTAAGGGACAATACGCATAGAGAAAGACAGAAATTAGAATACAGGTGGAACTGTAGGTATGACATAGAGGTAAAAGGGAATACTTAGGTAGGTCAAGTATCGGTGAATTTTATTTTCTTTCCTATACAACGTTGTAAGGGATAATACGCATAAAGAAAGACAGAAATTAGAATACAGGTGGAACTGTAGGTATGACATAGAGGTAAAAGGGAATACTTAGATAGGCAGGTCAAGTATCGGTGAATTTTATTTTCTTTCCTATACAACATTGTAAGGGACAATACGCATAAAGAAAGACGGAAATTAGAATACAGGTGGAAATGTAGGTATGACATAGAGCTAAAAAGGAATACTTAGATAGGTAGGTCAAGTATCGGTGAATTTTATGCTCTTTCCTATACAACATTGTAAGGGACAATACGCATAAAGAAAGACAGAAATTAGAATACAGGTGGAACTGTAGGTATGACATAGAGGTAAAAGGGAATACTTAGGTAGGTCAAGTATCGGTGAATTCTATTCTCTTTCCTATACAACGTTGTAAGGGATAATACGCATAAAGAAAGACAGAAATTAGAATACAGGTGGAACTGTAGGTATGACATAGAGGTAAAAGGGAATACTTAGATAGGCAGGTCAAGTATCGGTGAATTTTATTTTCTTTCCTATACAACATTGTAAAGGACAATACGCATAAAGAAAGACAGAAATTAGAATACAGGTGGAACTTTAGGTATGACATAGAGGTAAAAGGGAATACTTAGATAGGTAGGTCAAGTATCGGTGAATTTTATTGTCTTTCCTATACAACATTGTAAGGGACAATACGCATAAAGAAAGACAGAAATTAGAATACAGGTGGAACTGTAGGTATGACATAGAGGTAAAAGGGAATACTTAGGTAGGTCAAGTATCGGTGAATTTTATTCTCTTTCCTATACAACGTTGTAAGAGATGATACGCATAAAGAAAGACAGAAATTAGAATACAGGTGGAACTGTAGGTATGACATAGAGGTAAAAGGGAATACTTAGATAGGTAGGTCAAGTATCGGTGAATTTTATGCTTTTTCCTATACAACATTGTAAGGGACAATACGCATAATGAAAAACAGAAATTAGAATACAGGTGGAACTGTAGGTATGACATAGAGCTAAAAAGGAATACTTAGATAGGTAGGTCAAGTATCGGTGAATTTTATGCTCTTTCCTATACAACATTGTAAGGGACAATACGCATAAAGAAAGACAGAAATTAGAATACAGGTGGAACTGTAGGTATGACATAGAGGTAAAAGGGAATACTTAGGTAGGTCAAGTATCGGTGAATTTTATTCTCTTTCCTATACAACGTTGTAAGGGATAATACGCATAAAGAAAGACAGAAATTAGAATACAGGTGGAACTGTAGGTATGACATAGAGGTAAAAGGGAATACTTAGATAGGCAGGTCAAGTATCGGTGAATTTTATTTTCTTTCCTATACAACATTGTAAGGGACAATACGCATAAAGAAAGAAAGAAATTAGAATACAGGTGAAACTGCAGGTATGACATAGAGGTAAAAGGGAATACTTAAATAGGTAGGTCAAATATCCCTGAATTTAATTCTCTTTCCTATACAACATTGTAAAGGACAATACGCATAAAGAAAGACAGAAATTAGAATACAGGTGGAACTTTAGGTATGACATAGAGGTAAAAGGGAATACTTAGATAGGTAGGTCAAGTATCGGTGAATTTTATTGTCTTTCCTATACAACATTGTAAGGGACAATACGCATAAAGAAAGACAGAAATTAGAATACAGGTGGAACTGTAGGTATGACATAGAGGTAAAAGGGAATACTTAGGTAGGTCAAGTATCGGTGAATTTTATTCTCTTTCCTATACAACGTTGTAAGAGATGATACGCATAAAGAAAGACAGAAATTAGAATACAGGTGGAACTGTAGGTATGACATAGAGGTAAAAGGGAATACTTAGATAGGTAGGTCAAGTATCGGCGAATTTTATGCTCTTTCCTATACAACATTGTAAGGGACAATACGCATAATGAAAGACAGAAATTAGAATACAGGTGGAACTGTAGGTATGACATAGAGGTAAAAGGGAATACTTAGGTAGGTCAAGTATCAGTGAATTTTATTCTCTTTCCTATACAACGTTGTAAGGTATAATACGCATAAAGAAAGACAGAAATTAGAATACAGGTGGAACTGTAGGTATGACATAGAGGTAAAAGGGATTACTTAGATAGGCAGGTCAAGTATCGCTGAATTTTATTCTCATATCTATACAACGTTGTAAGGGACAATACGTATAAAGAAAGAGAGATATTAGAATACAGGTGGAACTGTAGGTATGACATAGAGGTAAAAGGGAATACTTAGATAGGTAGGTCAAGTATCGGTGAATTTTATTGTCTTTCCTATACAACATTGTAAGGGACAATACGCATAAAGAAAGACAGAAATTAGAATACAGGTGGATCTGTAGGTATGACACAGAGGTAAAAGGGAATACTTAGATAGGTAGGTCAAGTATCGGTGAAATTTATTCTCTTTCCTATACAACATTGTAAGGGACAATACGCATAAAGAAAGACAGAAATTAGAATACAGGTGAAACTGTAGGTATGACATAGAGGTAAAAGGGAATACTTAGATAGGTAGGTCAAGTATCGGTGAATTTTATTCTCTTTCCTATACAACGTTGTAAGGGACAATACGCACAAAGAAAGACAGAAATTAGAATACAGGTGGAACTTTAGGTATGACATAGAGGTAAAAGGGAATACTTAGATAAGCAGGTCAAGTATCGGTGAATTTTATTCTATTTCCTATACAACGTTGTAAGGGACAATACGTATAAAGAAAGACAGATATTAGAATACAGGTGGAACTGTAGGTATGACATAGAAGTAAAAGGGAATACGTAGATAGGTAGGTCAAGTATCGTTGAATTTTATTCTCTTTCCTATACAACATTGTAAAGGACAATACGCATAAAGAAAGACAGAAATTAGAATACAGCTGGGAACTGTAGGTATGACATAGAGGTAAAAGGGAATACTTAGATAGGTAGGTCAAGTATCGGTGAATTTTATTCTCTTTCCTATACAACATTGTAAGGGACAATATGCATAAAGAGAGACAGAAATTAAATTACAGGTGGAACTGTAGGTATGACATAGAGGTAAAAGGGAATACTTAGATAGGTAGGTCAAGTATCGGTGAATTTTATTCTCTTTCCTATACAACATTGTAAAGGACAATACGCATAAAGAAAGACAGAAATTAGAATACAGGGGGAACTGTAGGTATGACATAGAGGTAAAAGGGAATACTTAGATAGGTAGGTCAAGTATAGGTGAATTTTATTCTCTTAACTATACAACATTGTAAGGGACAATACGCATAAAGAGAGACAGAAAAATTATTTACAGGTGGAACTTTAGGTATGACATAGAGGTAAAAGGGAATACTTAGGTAGGTCAAGTATCGGTGAATTTTATTCTCTTTCCTATACAACGTTGTAAGGGATAATACGCATAAAGAAAGACAGAAATTAGAATACAGTTGGAACTGTAGGTATGACATAGAGGTAAAAGGGAATACTTAGATAGGTAGGTCAAATATCGGTGAATTTTATTCTCTTTCCTATACAACATTGTAAGGGACAATACGCATAAAGAAAGACAGAAATTAGAATACAGGTGGAACTGTAGGTATGACATAGAGGTAAAAGGGAATACTTAGGTAGGTCAAGTATCGGTGAATTTTATTTTCTTTCCTATACAACGTTGTAAGGGATAATACGCATAAAGAAAGACAGAAATTAGAATACAGGTGGAACTGTAGGTATGACATAGAGGTAAAAGGGAATACTTAGATAGGCAGGTCAAGTATCGGTGAATTTTATTTTCTTTCCTATACAACATTGTAAGGGACAATACGCATAAAGAAAGACGGAAATTAGAATACAGGTGGAAATGTAGGTATGACATAGAGCTAAAAAGGAATACTTAGATAGGTAGGTCAAGTATCGGTGAATTTTATGCTCTTTCCTATACAACATTGTAAGGGACAATACGCATAAAGAAAGACAGAAATTAGAATACAGGTGGAACTGTAGGTATGACATAGAGGTAAAAGGGAATACTTAGGTAGGTCAAGTATCGGTGAATTCTATTCTCTTTCCTATACAACGTTGTAAGGGATAATACGCATAAAGAAAGACAGAAATTAGAATACAGGTGGAACTGTAGGTATGACATAGAGGTAAAAGGGAATACTTAGATAGGCAGGTCAAGTATCGGTGAATTTTATTTTCTTTCCTATACAACATTGTAAAGGACAATACGCATAAAGAAAGACAGAAATTAGAATACAGGTGGAACTTTAGGTATGACATAGAGGTAAAAGGGAATACTTAGATAGGTAGGTCAAGTATCGGTGAATTTTATTGTCTTTCCTATACAACATTGTAAGGGACAATACGCATAAAGAAAGACAGAAATTAGAATACAGGTGGAACTGTAGGTATGACATAGAGGTAAAAGGGAATACTTAGGTAGGTCAAGTATCGGTGAATTTTATTCTCTTTCCTATACAACGTTGTAAGAGATGATACGCATAAAGAAAGACAGAAATTAGAATACAGGTGGAACTGTAGGTATGACATAGAGGTAAAAGGGAATACTTAGATAGGTAGGTCAAGTATCGGTGAATTTTATGCTTTTTCCTATACAACATTGTAAGGGACAATACGCATAATGAAAAACAGAAATTAGAATACAGGTGGAACTGTAGGTATGACATAGAGGTAAAAGGGAATACTTAGGTAGGTCAAGTATCGGTGAATTTTATTCTCTTTCCTATACAACGTTGTAAGGTATAATACGCATAAAGAAAGACAGAAATTAGAATACAGGTGGAACTGTAGGTATGACATAGAGGTAAAAGGGATTACTTAGATAGGCAGGTCAAGTATCGGTGAATTTTATTCTCATTCCTATACAACGTTGTAAGGGACAATACGTATAAAGAAAGAGAGATATTAGAATACAGGTGGAACTGTAGGTATGACATAGAGGTAAAAGGGAATACTTAGATAGGTAGGTCAAGTATCGGTGAATTTTATTGTCTTTCCTATACAACATTGTAAGGGACAATACGCATAAAGAAAGACAGAAATTAGAATACAGGTGGATCTGTAGGTATGACACAGAGGTAAAAGGGAATACTTAGATAGGTAGGTCAAGTATCGGTGAATTTTATTCTCTTTCCTATACAACATTGTAAGGGACAATACGCATAAAGAAAGACAGAAATTAGAATACAGGTGAAACTGTAGGTATGACATAGAGGTAAAAGGGAATACTTAGATAGGTAGGTCAAGTATCGGTGAATTTTATTCTCTTTCCTATACAACGTTGTAAGGGACAATACGCACAAAGAAAGACAGAAATTAGAATACAGGTGGAACTTTAGGTATGACATAGAGGTAAAAGGGAATACTTAGATAAGCAGGTCAAGTATCGGTGAATTTTATTCTATTTCCTATACAACGTTGTAAGGGACAATACGTATAAAGAAAGACAGATATTAGAATACAGGTGGAACTGTAGGTATGACATAGAAGTAAAAGGGAATACGTAGATAGGTAGGTCAAGTATCGTTGAATTTTATTCTCTTTCCTATACAACATTGTAAAGGACAATACGCATAAAGAAAGACAGAAATTAGAATACAGCTTGGAACTGTAGGTATGACATAGAGGTAAAAGGGAATACTTAGATAGGTAGGTCAAGTATCGGTGAATTTTATTCTCTTTCCTATACAACATTGTAAGGGACAATATGCATAAAGAGAGACAGAAATTAAATTACAGGTGGAACTGTAGGTATGACATAGAGGTAAAAGGGAATACTTAGATAGGTAGGTCAAGTATCGGTGAATTTTATTCTCTTTCCTATACAACATTGTAAAGGACAATACGCATAAAGAAAGACAGAAATTAGAATACAGGGGGAACTGTAGGTATGACATAGAGGTAAAAGGGAATACTTAGATAGGTAGGTCAAGTATAGGTGAATTTTATTCTCTTTCCTATACAACATTGTAAGGGACAATACGCATAAAGTGAGACAGAAAAATTAATTACAGGTGGAACTTTAGGTATGACATAGAGGTAAAAGGGAATACTTAGGTAGGTCAAGTATCGGTGAATTTTATTCTCTTTCCTATACAACGTTGTAAGGGATAATACGCATAAAGAAAGACAGAAATTAGAATACAGCTGGGAACTGTAGGTATGACATAGAGGTAAAAGGGAATACTTAGATAGGTAGGTCAAGTATCGGTGAATTTTATTCTCTTTCCTATACAACATTGTAAGGGACAATATGCATAAAGAGAGACAGAAATTAAATTACAGGTGGAACTGTAGGTATGACATAGAGGTAAAAGGGAATACTTAGATAGGTAGGTCAAGTATCGGTGAATTTTATTCTCTTTCCTATACAACATTGTAAAGGACAATACGCATAAAGAAAGACAGAAATTAGAATACAGGGGGAACTGTAGGTATGACATAGAGGTAAAAGGGAATACTTAGATAGGTAGGTCAAGTATAGGTGAATTTTATTCTCTTAACTATACAACATTGTAAGGGACAATACGCATAAAGAGAGACAGAAAAATTAATTACAGGTGGAACTTTAGGTATGACATAGAGGTAAAAGGGAATACTTAGGTAGGTCAAGTATCGGTGAATTTTATTCTCTTTCCTATACAACGTTGTAAGGGATAATACGCATAAAGAAAGACAGAAATTAGAATACAGTTGGAACTGTAGGTATGACATAGAGGTAAAAGGGAATACTTAGATAGGTAGGTCAAGTATCGGTGAATTTTATTCTCTTTCCTATACAACATTGTAAGGGACAATACGCATAAAGAAAGACAGAAATTAGAATACAGGTGGAACTGTAGGTATGACATAGAGGTAAAAGGGAATACTTAGGTAGGTCAAGTATCGGTGAATTTTATTTTCTTTCCTATACAACGTTGTAAGGGATAATACGCATAAAGAAAGACAGAAATTAGAATACAGGTGGAACTGTAGGTATGACATAGAGGTAAAAGGGAATACTTAGATAGGCAGGTCAAGTATCGGTGAATTTTTTTTTTCTTTCCTATACAACATTGTAAGGGACAATACGCATACAGAAAGACGGAAATTAGAATACAGGTGGAAATGTAGGTATGACATAGAGCTAAAAAGGAATACTTAGATAGGTAGGTCAAGTATCGGTGAATTTTATGCTCTTTCCTATACAACATTGTAAGGGACAATACGCATAAAGAAAGACAGAAATTAGAATACAGGTGGAACTGTAGGTATGACATAGAGGTAGAAGGGAATACTTAGGTAGGTCAAGTATCGGTGAATTCTATTCTCTTTCCTATACAACGTTGTAAGGGATAATACGCATAAAGAAAGACAGAAATTAGAATACAGGTGGAACTGTAGGTATGACATAGAGGTAAAAGGGAATACTTAGATAGGCAGGTCAAGTATCGGTGAATTTTATTTTCTTTCCTATACAACATTGTAAAGGACAATACGCATAAAGAAAGACAGAAATTAGAATACAGGTGGAACTTTAGGTATGACATAGAGGTAAAAGGGAATACTTAGATAGGTAGGTCAAGTATCGGTGAATTTTATTGTCTTTCCTATACAACATTGTAAGGGACAATACGCATAAAGAAAGACAGAAATTAGAATACAGGTGGAACTGTAGGTATGACATAGAGGTAAAAGGGAATACTTAGGTAGGTCAAGTATCGGTGAATTTTATTCTCTTTCCTATACAACGTTGTAAGAGATGATACGCATAAAGAAAGACAGAAATTAGAATACAGGTGGAACTGTAGGTATGACATAGAGGTAAAAGGGAATACTTAGATAGGTAGGTCAAGTATCGGTGAATTTTATGCTTTTTCCTATACAACATTGTAAGGGACAATACGCATAATGAAAAACAGAAATTAGAATACAGGTGGAACTGTAGGTATGACATAGAGGTAAAAGGGAATACTTAGGTAGGTCAAGTATCGGTGAATTTTTTTCTCTTTCCTATACAACGTTGTAAGGTATAATACGCATAAAGAAAGACAGAAATTAGAATACAGGTGGAACTGTAGGTATGACATAGAGGTAAAAGGGATTACTTAGATAGGCAGGTCAAGTATCGGTGAATTTTATTCTCATTCCTATACAACGTTGTAAGGGACAATACGTATAAAGAAAGAGAGATATTAGAATACAGGTGGAACTGTAGGTATGACATAGAGGTAAAAGGGAATACTTAGATAGGTAGGTCAAGTATCGGTGAATTTTATTCTCTTTCCTATACAACATTGTAAGGGACAATACGCATAAAGAAAGACAGAAATTAGAATACAGGTGGATCTGTAGGTATGACACAGAGGTAAAAGGGAATACTTAGATAGGTAGGTCAAGTATCGGTGAATTTTATTCTCTTTCCTATACAACATTGTAAGGGACAATACGCATAAAGAAAGACAGAAATTAGAATACAGGTGAAACTGTAGGTATGACATAGAGGTAAAAGGGAATACTTAGATAGGTAGGTCAAGTATCGGTGAATTTTATTCTCTTTCCTATACAACGTTGTAAGGGACAATACGCACAAAGAAAGACAGAAATTAGAATACAGGTGGAACTTTAGGTATGACATAGAGGTAAAAGGGAATACTTAGATAAGCAGGTCAAGTATCGGTGAATTTTATTCTATTTCCTATACAACGTTGTAAGGGACAATACGTATAAAGAAAGACAGATATTAGAATACAGGTGGAACTGTAGGTATGACATAGAAGTAAAAGGGAATACGTAGATAGGTAGGTCAAGTATCGTTGAATTTTATTCTCTTTCCTATACAACATTGTAAAGGACAATACGCATAAAGAAAGACAGAAATTAGAATACAGCTGGGAACTGTAGGTATGACATAGAGGTAAAAGGGAATACTTAGATAGGTAGGTCAAGTATCGGTGAATTTTATTCTCTTTCCTATACAACATTGTAAGGGACAATATGCATAAAAAGAGACAGAAATTAAATTACAGGTGGAACTGTAGGTATGACATAGAGGTAAAAGGGAATACTTAGATAGGTAGGTCAAGTATCGGTGAATTTTATTCTCATTCCTATACAACGTTGTAAGGGACAATACGTATAAAGAAAGAGAGATATTAGAATACAGGTGGAACTGTAGGTATGACATAGAGGTAAAAGGGAATACTTAGGTAGGTCAAGTATCGGTGAATTTTATTTTCTTTCCTATACAACGTTGTAAGGGACAATACGTATAAAGAAAGACAGATATTAGAATACAGGTGGAACTGTAGGTATGACATAGAGGTAAAAGGGAATACTTAGATAGGTAGGTCAAGTATCGGTGAATTTTATTGTCTTTCCTATACAACATTGTAAGGGACAATACGCATAAAGAAAGACAGAAATTAGAATACAGGTGAAACTGTAGGTATGACATAGAGGTAAAAGGGAATACTTAGATAGGTAGGTCAAGTATCGGTGAATTTTATTCTCTTTACAATACAACGTTGTAAGGGACAATACGCATAAAGAAAGACAGAAATTAGAATACAGGTGGAACTTTAGGTATGACATAGAGGTAAAAGGGAATACTTAGATAAGCAGGTCAAGTATCGGTTAATTTTATTCTCTTTCCTATACAACGTTGTAAGGGACAATACGTATAAAGAAAGACAGATATTAGAATACAGGTGGAACTGTAGGTATGACATAGAGGTAAAAGGGAATACTTAGATAGGTAGGTCAAGTATCGTTGAATTTTATTCTCCTTCC
Organism: Prosapia bicincta; assembly: GCA_036971475.1. Taxonomy (NCBI): domain Eukaryota; kingdom Metazoa; phylum Arthropoda; class Insecta; order Hemiptera; family Cercopidae; genus Prosapia; species Prosapia bicincta. Next base: position 110,934,208 of record JBAIZL010000006.1, read on the forward strand.
TATACAACATTGTAAAGGACAATACGCATAAAGAAAGACAGAAATTAGAATACAGGGGGAACTGTAGGTATGACATAGAGGTAAAAGGGAATACTTAGATAGGTAGGTCAAGTATCGTTGAATTTTATTCTCTTTCCTATACAACATTGTAAGGGACAATACGCATAAAGAAAGACAGAAATTAGGATACAGGGGGAACTGTAGGTATGACATAGAGGTAAAAGGGAATACTTAGATAGGTAGGTCAAGTATCGGTGAATTTTATTCTCTTTCTTATACAACATTGTAAGGGACAATACGCATAAAGAGAGACAGAAATTAAATTACAGGTGGAACTGTAGGTATGACATAGAAGTAAAAGGGAATACTTAGATAGGTAGGTCAAGTATCGGTGAATTTTATTCTCTTTCCTATACAACATTGTAAAGGACAATACGCATAAAGAAAGACAGAAATTAGAATACAGGGGGAACTGTAGGTATGACATAGAGGTAAAAGGGAATACTTAGATAGGTAGGTCAAGTATCGGTGAATTTTATTCTCTTTCCTGTACAACATTGTAAGGGACAATACGCATAAAGAGAGACAGAAATTAAATTACAGGTGGAACTGTAGGTATGACATAGAGGTAAAAGGGAATACTTAGATAGGTAGGTCAAGTATCGGTGAATTTTATTCTCTTTCCTATACAACATTGTAAGGGACATGACGCATAAAGAAAGACAGAAATTAGAATACAGGTGGAACTGTAGGTATGACATAGAGGTAAAAGGGAATACTTAGGTAGGTCAAGTATCGGTGAATTTTATTCTATTTCCTATACAACGTTGTAAGGGACAATACGTATAAAGAAAGACAGATATTAGAATACAGGTGGAACTGTAGGTATGACATAGAAGTAAAAGGGAATACTTAGATAGGTAGGTCAAGTATCGTTGAATTTTATTCTCTTTCCTATACAACATTGTAAAGGACAATACGCAAAAAGAAAGACAGAAATTAGAATACAGCTGGGAACTGTAGGTATGACATAGAGGTAAAAGGGAATACTTAGATAGGTAGGTCAAGTATCGGTGAATTTTATTCTCTTTCCTATACAACATTGTAAGGGACAATATGCATAAAGAGAGACAGAAATTAAATTACAGGTGGAACTGTAGGTATGACATAGAGGTAAAAGGGAATACTTAGATAGGTAGGTCAAGTATCGGTGAATTTTATTCTCTTTCCTATACAACATTGTAAAGGACAATACGCATAAAGAAAGACAGAAATTAGAATACAGGGGGAACTGTAGGTATGACATAGAGGTAAAAGGGAATACTTAGATAGGTAGGTCAAGTATCGGTGAATTTTATTCTCTTTCCTGTACAACATTGTAAGGGACAATACGCATAAAGAGAGACAGAAATTAAATTACAGGTGGAACTGTAGGTATGACATAGAGGTAAAAGGGAATACTTAGATAGGTAGGTCAAGTATCGGTGAATTTTATTCTCTTTCCTATACAACATTGTAAGGGACATGACGCATAAAGAAAGACAGAAATTAGAATACAGGTGGAACTGTAGGTATGACATAGAGGTAAAAGGGAATACTTAGGTAGGTCAAGTATCGGTGAATTTTATTCTATTTCCTATACAACGTTGTAAGGGACAATACGTATAAAGAAAGACAGATATTAGAATACAGGTGGAACTGTAGGTATGACATAGAAGTAAAAGGGAATACTTAGATAGGTAGGTCAAGTATCGTTGAATTTTATTCTCTTTCCTATACAACATTGTAAAGGACAATACGCAAAAAGAAAGACAGAAATTAGAATACAGCTGGGAACTGTAGGTATGACATAGAGGTAAAAGGGAATACTTAGATAGGTAGGTCAAGTATCGGTGAATTTTATTCTCTTTCCTATACAACATTGTAAGGGACAATATGCATAAAGAGAGACAGAAATTAAATTACAGGTGGAACTGTAGGTATGACATAGAGGTAAAAGGGAATACTTAGATAGGTAGGTCAAGTATCGGTGAATTTTATTCTCTTTCCTATACAACATTGTAAAGGACAATACGCATAAAGAAAGACAGAAATTAGAATACAGGGGGAACTGTAGGTATGACATAGAGGTAAAAGGGAATACTTAGATAGGTAGGTCAAGTATCGGTGAATTTTATTCTCTTTCCTATACAACATTGTAAGGGACAATATGCATAAAGAGAGACAGAAATTAAATTACAGGTGGAACTGTAGGTATGACATAGAGGTAAAAGGGAATACTTAGATAGGTAGGTCAAGTATCGGTGAATTTTATTCTCATTCCTATACAACGTTGTAAGGGACAATACGTATAAAGAAAGAGAGATATTAGAATACAGGTGGAACTGTAGGTATGACATAGAGGTAAAAGGGAATACTTAGGTAGGTCAAGTATCGGTGAATTTTATTTTCTTTCCTATACAACGTTGTAAGGGACAATACGTATAAAGAAAGACAGATATTAGAATACAGGTGGAACTGTAGGTATGACATAGAGGTAAAAGGGAATACTTAGATAGGTAGGTCAAGTATCGGTGAATTTTATTGTCTTTCCTATACAACATTGTAAGGGACAATACGCATAAAGAAAGACAGAAATTAGAATACAGGTGAAACTGTAGGTATGACATAGAGGTAAAAGGGAATACTTAGATAGGTAGGTCAAGTATCGGTGAATTTTATTCTCTTTACAATACAACGTTGTAAGGGACAATACGCATAAAGAAAGACAGAAATTAGAATACAGGTGGAACTTTAGGTATGACATAGAGGTAAAAGGGAATACTTAGATAAGCAGGTCAAGTATCGGTTAATTTTATTCTCTTTCCTATACAACGTTGTAAGGGACAATACGTATAAAGAAAGACAGATATTAGAATACAGGTGGAACTGTAGGTATGACATAGAGGTAAAAGGGAATACTTAGATAGGTAGGTCAAGTATCGTTGAATTTTATTCTCCTTCCTATACAACATTGTAAAGGACAATACGCATAAAGAAAGACAGAAATTAGAATACAGGGGGAACTGTAGGTATGACATAGAGGTAAAAGGGAATACTTAGATAGGTAGGTCAAGTATCGTTGAATTTTATTCTCTTTCCTATACAACATTGTAAGGGACAATACGCATAAAGAAAGACAGAAATTAGGATACAGGGGGAACTGTAGGTATGACATAGAGGTAAAAGGGAATACTTAGATAGGTAGGTCAAGTATCGGTGAATTTTATTCTCTTTCTTATACAACATTGTAAGGGACAATACGCATAAAGAGAGACAGAAATTAAATTACAGGTGGAACTGTAGGTATGACATAGAAGTAAAAGGGAATACTTAGATAGGTAGGTCAAGTATCGGTGAATTTTATTCTCTTTCCTATACAACATTGTAAAGGACAATACGCATAAAGAAAGACAGAAATTAGAATACAGGGGGAACTGTAGGTATGACATAGAGGTAAAAGGGAATACTTAGATAGGTAGGTCAAGTATCGGTGAATTTTATTCTCTTTCCTGTACAACATTGTAAGGGACAATACGCATAAAGAGAGACAGAAATTAAATTACAGGTGGAACTGTAGGTATGACATAGAGGTAAAAGGGAATACTTAGATAGGTAGGTCAAGTATCGGTGAATTTTATTCTCTTTCCTATACAACATTGTAAGGGACATGACGCATAAAGAAAGACAGAAATTAGAATACAGGTGGAACTGTAGGTATGACATAGAGGTAAAAGGGAATACTTAGGTAGGTCAAGTATCGGTGAATTTTATTCTATTTCCTATACAACGTTGTAAGGGACAATACGTATAAAGAAAGACAGATATTAGAATACAGGTGGAACTGTAGGTATGACATAGAAGTAAAAGGGAATACTTAGATAGGTAGGTCAAGTATCGTTGAATTTTATTCTCTTTCCTATACAACATTGTAAAGGACAATACGCAAAAAGAAAGACAGAAATTAGAATACAGCTGGGAACTGTAGGTATGACATAGAGGTAAAAGGGAATACTTAGATAGGTAGGTCAAGTATCGGTGAATTTTATTCTCTTTCCTATACAACATTGTAAGGGACAATATGCATAAAGAGAGACAGAAATTAAATTACAGGTGGAACTGTAGGTATGACATAGAGGTAAAAGGGAATACTTAGATAGGTAGGTCAAGTATCGGTGAATTTTATTCTCTTTCCTATACAACATTGTAAAGGACAATACGCATAAAGAAAGACAGAAATTAGAATACAGGGGGAACTGTAGGTATGACATAGAGGTAAAAGGGAATACTTAGATAGGTAGGTCAAGTATCGGTGAATTTTATTCTCTTTCCTGTACAACATTGTAAGGGACAATACGCATAAAGAGAGACAGAAATTAAATTACAGGTGGAACTGTAGGTATGACATAGAGGTAAAAGGGAATACTTAGATAGGTAGGTCAAGTATCGGTGAATTTTATTCTCTTTCCTATACAACATTGTAAGGGACATGACGCATAAAGAAAGACAGAAATTAGAATACAGGTGGAACTGTAGGTATGACATAGAGGTAAAAGGGAATACTTAGGTAGGTCAAGTATCGGTGAATTTTATTCTATTTCCTATACAACGTTGTAAGGGACAATACGTATAAAGAAAGACAGATATTAGAATACAGGTGGAACTGTAGGTATGACATAGAAGTAAAAGGGAATACTTAGATAGGTAGGTCAAGTATCGTTGAATTTTATTCTCTTTCCTATACAACATTGTAAAGGACAATACGCAAAAAGAAAGACAGAAATTAGAATACAGCTGGGAACTGTAGGTATGACATAGAGGTAAAAGGGAATACTTAGATAGGTAGGTCAAGTATCGGTGAATTTTATTCTCTTTCCTATACAACATTGTAAGGGACAATATGCATAAAGAGAGACAGAAATTAAATTACAGGTGGAACTGTAGGTATGACATAGAGGTAAAAGGGAATACTTAGATAGGTAGGTCAAGTATCGGTGAATTTTATTCTCTTTCCTATACAACATTGTAAAGGACAATACGCATAAAGAAAGACAGAAATTAGAATACAGGGGGAACTGTAGGTATGACATAGAGGTAAAAGGGAATACTTAGATAGGTAGGTCAAGTATCGGTGAATTTTATTCTCTTTCCTATACAACATTGTAAGGGACAATACGCATAAAGAAAGACAGAAATTAGAATACAGGTGAAACTGTAGGTATGACATAGAGGTAAAAGGGAATACTTAGATAGGTAGGTCAAGTATCGGTGAATTTTATTCTCTTTCCAATACAACGTTGTAAGGGACAATACGCATAAAGAAAGACAGAAATTAGAATACAGGTGGAACTTTAGGTATGACATAGAGGTAAAAGGGAATACTTAGATAAGCAGGTCAAGTATCGGTTAATTTTATTCTCTTTCCTATACAACGTTGTAAGGGACAATACGTATAAAGAAAGACAGATATTAGAATACAGGTGGAACTGTAGGTATGACATAGAGGTAAAAGGGAATACTTAGATAGGTAGGTCAAGTATCGTTGAATTTTATTCTCCTTCCTATACAACATTGTAAAGGACAATACGCATAAAGAAAGACAGAAATTAGAATACAGGGGGAACTGTAGGTATGACATAGAGGTAAAAGGGAATACTTAGATAGGTAGGTCAAGTATCGTTGAATTTTATTCTCTTTCCTATACAACATTGTAAGGGACAATACGCATAAAGAAAGACAGAAATTAGGATACAGGGGGAACTGTAGGTATGACATAGAGGTAAAAGGGAATACTTAGATAGGTAGGTCAAGTATCGGTGAATTTTATTCTCTTTCCTGTACAACATTGTAAGGGACAATACGCATAAAGAGAGACAGAAATTAAATTACAGGTGGAACTGTAGGTATGACATAGAGGTAAAAGGGAATACTTAGATAGGTAGGTCAAGTATCGGTGAATTTTATTCTCTTTCCTATACAACATTGTAAGGGACATGACGCATAAAGAAAGACAGAAATTAGAATACAGGTGGAACTGTAGGTATGACATAGAGGTAAAAGGGAATACTTAGGTAGGTCAAGTATCGGTGAATTTTATTCTATTTCCTATACAACGTTGTAAGGGACAATACGTATAAAGAAAGACAGATATTAGAATACAGGTGGAACTGTAGGTATGACATAGAAGTAAAAGGGAATACTTAGATAGGTAGGTCAAGTATCGTTGAATTTTATTCTCTTTCCTATACAACATTGTAAAGGACAATACGCATAAAGAAAGACAGAAATTAGAATACAGCTGGGAACTGTAGGTATGACATAGAGGTAAAAGGGAATACTTAGATAGGTAGGTCAAGTATCGGTGAATTTTATTCTCTTTCCTATACAACATTGTAAAGGACAATACGCATAAAGAAAGACAGAAATTAGAATACAGGGGGAACTGTAGGTATGACATAGAGGTAAAAGGGAATACTTAGATAGGTAGGTCAAGTATCGGTGAATTTTATTCTCTTTCCTATACAACATTGTAAGGGACAATACGCATAAAGAAAGACAGAAATTAGAATACAGGTGAAACTGTAGGTATGACATAGAGGTAAAAGGGAATACTTAGATAGGTAGGTCAAGTATCGGTGAATTTTATTCTCTTTCCAATACAACGTTGTAAGGGACAATACGCATAAAGAAAGACAGAAATTAGAATACAGGTGGAACTTTAGGTATGACATAGAGGTAAAAGGGAATACTTAGATAAGCAGGTCAAGTATCGGTGAATTTTATTCTCTTTCCTATACAACGTTGTAAGGGACAATACGTATAAAGAAAGACAGATATTAGAATACAGGTGGAACTGTAGGTATGACATAGAGGTAAAAGGGAATACTTAGATAGGTAGGTCAAGTATCGTTGAATTTTATTCTCCTTCCTATACAACATTGTAAAGGACAATACGCATAAAGAAAGACAGAAATTAGAATACAGGGGGAACTGTAGGTATGACATAGAGGTAAAAGGGAATACTTAGATAGGTAGGTCAAGTATCGTTGAATTTTATTCTCTTTCCTATACAACATTGTAAGGGACAATACGCATAAAGAAAGACAGAAATTAGGATACAGGGGGAACTGTAGGTATGACATAGAGGTAAAAGGGAATACTTAGATAGGTAGGTCAAGTATCGGTGAATTTTATTCTCTTTCTTATACAACATTGTAAGGGACAATACGCATAAAGAGAGACAGAAATTAAATTACAGGTGGAACTGTAGGTATGACATAGAGGTAAAAGGGAATACTTAGATAGGTAGGTCAAGTATCGGTGAATTTTATTCTCTTTCCTATACAACATTGTAAAGGACAATACGCATAAAGAAAGACAGAAATTAGAATACAGGGGGAACTGTAGGTATGACATAGAGGTAAAAGGGAATACTTAGATAGGTAGGTCAAGTATCGGTGAATTTTATTCTCTTTCCTGTACAACATTGTAAGGGACAATACGCATAAAGAGAGACAGAAATTAAATTACAGGTGGAACTGTAGGTATGACATAGAGGTAAAAGGGAATACTTAGATAGGTAGGTCAAGTATCGGTGAATTTTATTCTCTTTCCTATACAACATTGTAAGGGACATGACGCATAAAGAAAGACAGAAATTAGAATACAGGTGGAACTGTAGGTATGACATAGAGGTAAAAGGGAATACTTAGGTAGGTCAAGTATCGGTGAATTTTATTCTATTTCATATACAACGTTGTAAGGGACAATACGTATAAAGAAAGACAGATATTAGAATACAGGTGGAACTGTAGGTATGACATAGAAGTAAAAGGGAATACTTAGATAGGTAGGTCAAGTATCGTTGAATTTTATTCTCTTTCCTATACAACATTGTAAAAGACAATACGCATAAAGAAAGATAGAAATTAGAATACAGCTGGGAACTGTAGGTATGACATAGAGGTAAAAGGGAATACTTAGATAGGTAGGTCAAGTATCGGTGAATTTTATTCTCTTTCCTATACAACATTGTAAGGGACAATATGCATAAAGAGAGACAGAAATTAAATTACAGGTGGAACTGTAGGTATGACATAGAGGTAAAAGGGAATACTTAGATAGGTAGGTCAAGTATCGGTGAATTTTATTCTCTTTCCTATACAACATTGTAAAGGACAATACGCATAAAGAAAGACAGAAATTAGAATACAGGGGGAACTGTAGGTATGACATAGAGGTAAAAGGGAATACTTAGATAGGTAGGTCAAGTATCGGTGAATTTTATTCTCTTTCCTATACAACATTGTAAGGGACAATACGCATAAAGAGAGACAGAAAAATTAATTACAGGTGGAACTTTAGGTATGACATAGAGGTAAAAGGGAATACTTAGGTAGGTCAAGTATCGGTGAATTTTATTCTCTCTCCTCTACAACGTTGTAAGGGATAATACGCATAAAGAAAGACAGAAATTAGAATACAGGTGGAACTGTAGGTATGACATAGAGGTAAAAGGGAATACTTAGATAGGTAGGTCAAGTATCGGTGAATTTTATTCTCTTTCCTATACAACGTTGTAAGGGACAATACGCACAAAGAAAGACAGAAATTAGAATACAGGTGGAACTTTAGGTATGACATAGAGGTAAAAGGGAATACTTAGATAAGCAGGTCAAGTATCGGTGAATTTTATTCTATTTCCTATACAACGTTGTAAGGGACAATACGTATAAAGAAAAACAGATATTAGAATACAGGTGGAACTGTAGGTATGACATAGAAGTAAAAGGGAATACGTAGATAGGTAGGTCAAGTATCGTTGAATTTTATTCTCTTTCCTATACAACATTGTAAAGGACAATACGCATAAAGAAAGACAGAAATTAGAATACAGCTGGGAACTGTAGGTATGACATAGAGGTAAAAGGGAATACTTAGATAGGTAGGTCAAGTATCGGTGAATTTTATTCTCTTTCCTATACAACATTGTAAGGGACAATATGCATAAAGAGAGACAGAAATTAAATTACAGGTGGAACTGTAGGTATGACATAGAGGTAAAAGGGAATACTTAGATAGGTAGGTCAAGTATCGGTGAATTTTATTCTCTTTCCTATACAACATTGTAAAGGACAATACGCATAAAGAAAGAAAGAAATTAGAATACAGGGGGAACTGTAGGTATGACATAGAGGTAAAAGGGAATACTTAGATAGGTAGGTCAAGTATAGGTGAATTTTATTCTCTTTCCTATACAACATTGTAAGGGACAATACGCATAAAGTGAGACAGAAAAATTAATTACTGGTGGAACTTTAGGTATGACATAGAGGTAAAAGGGAATACTTAGGTAGGTCAAGTATCGGTGAATTTTATTCTCTTTCCTATACAACGTTGTAAGGGATAATACGCATAAAGAAAGACAGAAATTAGAATACAGTTGGAACTGTAGGTATGACATAGAAGTAAAAGGGAATACTTAGATAGGTAGGTCAAGTATCGGTGAATTTTATTCTCTTTCCTATACAACATTGTAAGGGACAATACGCATAAAGAAAGACAGAAATTAAAATACAGGTGGAACTGTAGGTATGACATAGAGGTAAAAGGGAATACTTAGGTAGGTCAAGTATCGGTGAATTTTATTTTCTTTCCTATACAACGTTGTAAGGGACAATACGTATAAAGAAAGACAGATATTAGAATACAGGTGGAACTGTAGGTATGACATAGAGGTAAAAGGGAATACTTAGATAGGTAGGTCAAGTATCGGTGAATTTTATTGTCTTTCCTATACAACATTGTAAGGGACAATACGCATAAAGAAAGACAGAAATTAGAATACAGGTGAAACTGTAGGTATGACATAGAGGTAAAAGGGAATACTTAGATAGGTAGGTCAAGTATCGGTGAATTTTATTCTCTTTCCAATACAACGTTGTAAGGGACAATACGCATAAAGAAAGACAGAAATTAGAATACAGGTGGAACTTTAGGTATGACATAGAGGTAAAAGGGAATACTTAGATAAGCAGGTCAAGTATCGGTTAATTTTATTCTCTTTCCTATACAACGTTGTAAGGGACAATACGTATAAAGAAAGACAGATATTAGAATACAGGTGGAACTGTAGGTATGACATAGAGGTAAAAGGGAATACTTAGATAGGTAGGTCAAGTATCGTTGAATTTTATTCTCCTTCCTATACAACATTGTAAAGGACAATACGCATAAAGAAAGACAGAAATTAGAATACAGGGGGAACTGTAGGTATGACATAGAGGTAAAAGGGAATACTTAGATAGGTAGGTCAAGTATCGTTGAATTTTATTCTCTTTCCTATACAACATTGTAAGGGACAATACGCATAAAGAAAGACAGAAATTAGGATACAGGGGGAACTGTAGGTATGACATAGAGGTAAAAGGGAATACTTAGATAGGTAGGTCAAGTATCGGTGAATTTTATTCTCTTTCTTATACAACATTGTAAGGGACAATACGCATAAAGAGAGACAGAAGTTAAATTACAGGTGGAACTGTAGGTATGACATAGAAGTAAAAGGGAATACTTAGATAGGTAGGTCAAGTATCGGTGAATTTTATTCTCTTTCCTATACAACATTGTAAAGGACAATACGCATAAAGAAAGACAGAAATTAGAATACAGGGGGAACTGTAGGTATGACATAGAGGTAAAAGGGAATACTTAGATAGGTAGGTCAAGTATCGGTGAATTTTATTCTCTTTCCTGTACAACATTGTAAGGGACAATACGCATAAAGAGAGACAGAAATTAAATTACAGGTGGAACTGTAGGTATGACATAGAGGTAAAAGGGAATACTTAGATAGGTAGGTCAAGTATCGGTGAATTTTATTCTCTTTCCTATACAACATTGTAAGGGACATGACGCATAAAGAAAGACAGAAATTAGAATACAGGTGGAACTGTAGGTATGACATAGAGGTAAAAGGGAATACTTAGGTAGGTCAAGTATCGGTGAATTTTATTCTATTTCCTATACAACGTTGTAAGGGACAATACGTTAAAAGAAAGACAGATATTAGAATACAGGTGGAACTGTAGGTATGACATAGAAGTAAAAGGGAATACTTAGATAGGTAGGTCAAGTATCGTTGAATTTTATTCTCTTTCCTATACAACATTGTAAAGGACAATACGCATAAAGAAAGACAGAAATTAGAATACAGCTGGGAACTGTAGGTATGACATAGAGGTAAAAGGGAATACTTAGATAGGTAGGTCAAGTATCGGTGAATTTTATTCTCTTTCCTATACAACATTGTAAGGGACAATATGCATAAAGAGAGACAGAAATTAAATTACAGGTGGAACTGTAGGTATGACATAGAGGTAAAAGGGAATACTTAGATAGGTAGGTCAAGTATCGGTGAATTTTATTCTCTTTCCTATACAACATTGTAAAGGACAATACGCATAAAGAAAGACAGAAATTAGAATACAGCTGGGAACTGTAGGTATGACATAGAGGTAAAAGGGAATACTTAGATAGGTAGGTCAAGTATCGGTGAATTTTATTCTCTTTCCTATACAACATTGTAAGGGACAATATGCATAAAGAGAGACAGAAATTAAATTACAGCTGGGAACTGTAGGTATGACATAGAGGTAAAAGGGAATACTTAGATAGGTAGGTCAAGTATCGGTGAATTTTATTCTCTTTCCTATACAACGTTGTAAGGGACAATACGCACAAAGAAAGACAGAAATTAGAATACAGGTGGAACTTTAGGTATGACATAGAGGTAAAAGGGAATACTTAGATAAGCAGGTCAAGTATCGGTGAATTTTATTCTATTTCCTATACAACGTTGTAAGGGACAATACGTATAAAGAAAAACAGATATTAGAATACAGGTGGAACTGTAGGTATGACATAGAAGTAAAAGGGAATACGTAGATAGGTAGGTCAAGTATCGTTGAATTTTATTCTCTTTCCTATACAACATTGTAAAGGACAATACGCATAAAGAAAGACAGAAATTAGAATACAGCTGGGAACTGTAGGTATGACATAGAGGTAAAAGGGAATACTTAGATAGGTAGGTCAAGTATCGGTGAATTTTATTCTCTTTCCTATACAACATTGTAAAGGACAATACGCATAAAGAAAGAAAGAAATTAAATTACAGGTGGAACTGTAGGTATGACATAGAGGTAAAAGGGAATACTTAGATAGGTAGGTCAAGTATAGGTGAATTTTATTCTCTTTCCTATACAACATTGTAAGGGACAATACGCATAAAGTGAGACAGAAAAATTAATTACAGGTGGAACTTTAGGTATGACATAGAGGTAAAAGGGAATACTTAGGTAGGTCAAGTATCGGTGAATTTTATTCTCTTTCCTATACAACGTTGTAAGGGATAATACGCATAAAGAAAGACAGAAATTAGAATACAGTTGGAACTGTAGGTATGACATAGAGGTAAAAGGGAATACTTAGATAGGTAGGTCAAGTATCGGTGAATTTTATTCTCTTTCCTATACAACATTGTAAGGGACAATACGCATAAAGAAAGACAGAAATTAAAATACAGGTGGAACTGTAGGTATGACATAGAGGTAAAAGGGAATACTTAGGTAGGTCAAGTATCGGTGAATTTTATTTTCTTTCCTATACAACGTTGTAAGGGACAATACGTATAAAGAAAGACAGATATTAGAATACAGGTGGAACTGTAGGTATGACATAGAGGTAAAAGGGAATACTTAGATAGGTAGGTCAAGTATCGGTGAATTTTATTGTCTTTCCTATACAACATTGTAAGGGACAATACGCATAAAGAAAGACAGAAATTAGAATACAGGTGAAACTGTAGGTATGACATAGAGGTAAAAGGGAATACTTAGATAGGTAGGTCAAGTATCGGTGAATTTTATTCTCTTTCCAATACAACGTTGTAAGGGACAATACGCATAAAGAAAGACAGAAATTAGAATACAGGTGGAACTTTAGGTATGACATAGAGGTAAAAGGGAATACTTAGATAAGCAGGTCAAGTATCGGTTAATTTTATTCTCTTTCCTATACAACGTTGTAAGGGACAATACGTATAAAGAAAGACAGATATTAGAATACAGGTGGAACTGTAGGTATGACATAGAGGTAAAAGGGAATACTTAGATAGGTAGGTCAAGTATCGTTGAATTTTATTCTCCTTCCTATACAACATTGTAAAGGACAATACGCATAAAGAAATACAGAAATTAGAATACAGGGGGAACTGTAGGTATGACATAGAGGTAAAAGGGAATACTTAGATAGGTAGGTCAAGTATCGTTGAATTTTATTCTCTTTCCTATACAACATTGTAAGGGACAATACGCATAAAGAAAGACAGAAATTAGGATACAGGGGGAACTGTAGGTATGACATAGAGGTAAAAGGGAATACTTAGATAGGTAGGTCAAGTATCGGTGAATTTTATTCTCTTTCTTATACAACATTGTAAGGGACAATACGCATAAAGAGAGACAGAAGTTAAATTACAGGTGGAACTGTAGGTATGACATAGAAGTAAAAGGGAATACTTAGATAGGTAGGTCAAGTATCGGTGAATTTTATTCTCTTTCCTATACAACATTGTAAAGGACAATACGCATAAAGAAAGACAGAAATTAGAATACAGGGGGAACTGTAGGTATGACATAGAGGTAAAAGGGAATACTTAGATAGGTAGGTCAAGTATCGGTGAATTTTATTCTCTTTCCTGTACAACATTGTAAGGGACAATACGCATAAAGAGAGACAGAAATTAAATTACAGGTGGAACTGTAGGTATGACATAGAGGTAAAAGGGAATACTTAGATAGGTAGGTCAAGTATCGGTGAATTTTATTCTCTTTCCTATACAACATTGTAAGGGACATGACGCATAAAGAAAGACAGAAATTAGAATACAGGTGGAACTGTAGGTATGACATAGAGGTAAAAGGGAATACTTAGGTAGGTCAAGTATCGGTGAATTTTATTCTATTTCCTATACAACGTTGTAAGGGACAATACGTTAAAAGAAAGACAGATATTAGAATACAGGTGGAACTGTAGGTATGACATAGAAGTAAAAGGGAATACTTAGATAGGTAGGTCAAGTATCGTTGAATTTTATTCTCTTTCCTATACAACATTGAAAGGACAATACGCATAAAGAAAGACAGAAATTAGAATACAGCTGGGAACTGTAGGTATGACATAGAGGTAAAAGGGAATACTTAGATAGGTAGGTCAAGTATCGGTGAATTTTATTCTCTTTCCTATACAACATTGTAAGGGACAATATGCATAAAGAGAGACAGAAATTAAATTACAGGTGGAACTGTAGGTATGACATAGAGGTAAAAGGGAATACTTAGATAGGTAGGTCAAGTATCGGTGAATTTTATTCTCTTTCCTATACAACATTGTAAAGGACAATACGCATAAAGAAAGACAGAAATTAGAATACAGGGGGAACTGTAGGTATGACATAGAGGTAAAAGGGAATACTTAGATAGGTAGGTCAAGTATCGGTGAATTTTATTCTCTTTCCTATACAACATTGTAAGGGACAATACGCATAAAGAAAGACAGAAATTAGAATACAGGTGAAACTGTAGGTATGACATAGAGGTAAAAGGGAATACTTAGATAGGTAGGTCAAGTATCGGTGAATTTTATTCTCTTTCCAATACAACGTTGTAAGGGACAATACGCATAAAGAAAGACAGAAATTAGAATACAGGTGGAACTTTAGGTATGACATAGAGGTAAAAGGGAATACTTAGATAAGCAGGTCAAGTATCGGTTAATTTTATTCTCTTTCCTATACAACGTTGTAAGGGACAATACGTATAAAGAAAGACAGATATTAGAATACAGGTGGAACTGTAGGTATGACATAGAGGTAAAAGGGAATACTTAGATAGGTAGGTCAAGTATCGTTGAATTTTATTCTCCTTCCTATACAACATTGTAAAGGACAATACGCATAAAGAAAGACAGAAATTAGAATACAGGGGGAACTGTAGGTATGACATAGAGGTAAAAGGGAATACTTAGATAGGTAGGTCAAGTATCGTTGAATTTTATTCTCTTTCCTATACAACATTGTAAGGGACAATACGCATAAAGAAAGACAGAAATTAGGATACAGGGGGAACTGTAGGTATGACATAGAGGTAAAAGGGAATACTTAGATAGGTAGGTCAAGTATCGGTGAATTTTATTCTCTTTCTTATACAACATTGTAAGGGACAATACGCATAAAGAGAGACAGAAATTAAATTACAGGTGGAACTGTAGGTGTGACATAGAGGTAAAAGGGAATACTTAGATAGGTAGGTCAAGTATCGGTGAATTTTATTCTCTTTCCTATACAACATTGTAAAGGACAATACGCATAAAGAAAGACAGAAATTAGAATACAGGGGGAACTGTAGGTATGACATAGAGGTAAAAGGGAATACTTAGATAGGTAGGTCAAGTATCGGTGAATTTTATTCTCTTTCCTGTACAACATTGTAAGGAACAATACGCATAAAGAGAGACAGAAGTTAAATTACAGGTGGAACTGTAGGTATGACATAGAAGTAAAAGGGAATACTTAGATAGGTAGGTCAAGTATCGGTGAATTTTATTCTCTTTCCTATACAACATTGTAAAGGACAATACGCATAAAGAAAGACAGAAATTAGAATACAGGGGGAACTGTAGGTATGACATAGAGGTAAAAGGGAATACTTAGATAGGTAGGTCAAGTATCGGTGAATTTTATTCTCTTTCCTGTACAACATTGTAAGGGACAATACGCATAAAGAGAGACAGAAATTAAATTACAGGTGGAACTGTAGGTATGACATAGAGGTAAAAGGGAATACTTAGATAGGTAGGTCAAGTATCGGTGAATTTTATTCTCTTTCCTATACAACATTGTAAGGGACATGACGCATAAAGAAAGACAGAAATTAGAATACAGGTGGAACTGTAGGTATGACATAGAGGTAAAAGGGAATACTTAGGTAGGTCAAGTATCGGTGAATTTTATTCTATTTCCTATACAACGTTGTAAGGGACAATACGTTAAAAGAAAGACAGATATTAGAATACAGGTGGAACTGTAGGTATGACATAGAAGTAAAAGGGAATACTTAGATAGGTAGGTCAAGTATCGTTGAATTTTATTCTCTTTCCTATACAACATTGTAAAGGACAATACGCATAAAGAAAGACAGAAATTAGAATACAGCTGGGAACTGTAGGTATGACATAGAGGTAAAAGGGAATACTTAGATAGGTAGGTCAAGTATCGGTGAATTTTATTCTCTTTCCTATACAACATTGTAAGGGACAATATGCATAAAGAGAGACAGAAATTAAATTACAGGTGGAACTGTAGGTATGACATAGAGGTAAAAGGGAATACTTAGATAGGTAGGTCAAGTATCGGTGAATTTTATTCTCTTTCCTATACAACATTGTAAAGGACAATAAGCATAAAGAAAGACAGAAATTAGAATACAGCTGGGAACTGTAGGTATGACATAGAGGTAAAAGGGAATACTTAGATAGGTAGGTCAAGTATCGGTGAATTTTATTCTCTTTCCTATACAACATTGTAAGGGACAATATGCATAAAGAGAGACAGAAATTAAATTACAGCTGGGAACTGTAGGTATGACATAGAGGTAAAAGGGAATACTTAGATAGGTAGGTCAAGTATCGGTGAATTTTATTCTCTTTCCTATACAACGTTGTAAGGGACAATACGCACAAAGAAAGACAGAAATTAGAATACAGGTGGAACTTTAGGTATGACATAGAGGTAAAAGGGAATACTTAGATAAGCAGGTCAAGTATCGGTGAATTTTATTCTATTTCCTATACAACGTTGTAAGGGACAATACGTATAAAGAAAAACAGATATTAGAATACAGGTGGAACTGTAGGTATGACATAGAAGTAAAAGGGAATACGTAGATAGGTAGGTCAAGTATCGTTGAATTTTATTCTCTTTCCTATACAACATTGTAAAGGACAATACGCATAAAGAAAGACAGAAATTAGAATACAGCTGGGAACTGTAGGTATGACATAGAGGTAAAAGGGAATACTTAGATAGGTAGGTCAAGTATCGGTGAATTTTATTCTCTTTCCTATACAACATTGTAAGGGACAATATGCATAAAGAAAGACAGAAATTAAATTACAGGTGGAACTGTAGGTATGACATAGAGGTAAAAGGGAATACTTAGATAGGTAGGTCAAGTATCGGTGAATTTTATTCTCTTTCCTATACAACATTGTAAAGGACAATACGCATAAAGAAAGAAAGAAATTAAATTACAGGTGGAACTGTAGGTATGACATAGAGGTAAAAGGGAATACTTAGATAGGTAGGTCAAGTATAGGTGAATTTTATTCTCTTTCCTATACAACATTGTAAGGGACAATACGCATAAAGTGAGACAGAAAAATTAATTACAGGTGGAACTTTAGGTATGACATAGAGGTAAAAGGGAATACTTAGGTAGGTCAAGTATCGGTGAATTTTATTCTCTTTCCTATACAACGTTGTAAGGGATAATACGCATAAAGAAAGACAGAAATTAGAATACAGTTGGAACTGTAGGTATGACATAGAGGTAAAAGGGAATACTTAGATAGGTAGGTCAAGTATCGGTGAATTTTATTCTCTTTCCTATACAACATTGTAAGGGACAATACGCATAAAGAAAGACAGAAATTAAAATACAGGTGGAACTGTAGGTATGACATAGAGGTAAAAGGGAATACTTAGGTAGGTCAAGTATCGGTGAATTTTATTTTCTTTCCTATACAACGTTGTAAGGGACAATACGTATAAAGAAAGACAGATATTAGAATACAGGTGGAACTGTAGGTATGACATAGAGGTAAAAGGGAATACTTAGATAGGTAGGTCAAGTATCGGTGAATTTTATTGTCTTTCCTATACAACATTGTAAGGGACAATACGCATAAAGAAAGACAGAAATTAGAATACAGGTGAAACTGTAGGTATGACATAGAGGTAAAAGGGAATACTTAGATAGGTAGGTCAAGTATCGGTGAATTTTATTCTCTTTCCAATACAACGTTGTAAGGGACAATACGCATAAAGAAAGACAGAAATTAGAATACAGGTGGAACTTTAGGTATGACATAGAGGTAAAAGGGAATACTTAGATAAGCAGGTCAAGTATCGGTTAATTTTATTCTCTTTCCTATACAACGTTGTAAGGGACAATACGTATAAAGAAAGACAGATATTAGAATACAGGTGGAACTGTAGGTATGACATAGAGGTAAAAGGGAATACTTAGATAGGTAGGTCAAGTATCGTTGAATTTTATTCTCCTTCCTATACAACATTGTAAAGGACAATACGCATAAAGAAATACAGAAATTAGAATACAGGGGGAACTGTAGGTATGACATAGAGGTAAAAGGGAATACTTAGATAGGTAGGTCAAGTATCGTTGAATTTTATTCTCTTTCCTATACAACATTGTAAGGGACAATACGCATAAAGAAAGACAGAAATTAGGATACAGGGGGAACTGTAGGTATGACATAGAGGTAAAAGGGAATACTTAGATAGGTAGGTCAAGTATCGGTGAATTTTATTCTCTTTCTTATACAACATTGTAAGGGACAATACGCATAAAGAGAGACAGAAGTTAAATTACAGGTGGAACTGTAGGTATGACATAGAAGTAAAAGGGAATACTTAGATAGGTAGGTCAAGTATCGGTGAATTTTATTCTCTTTCCTATACAACATTGTAAAGGACAATACGCATAAAGAAAGACAGAAATTAGAATACAGGGGGAACTGTAGGTATGACATAGAGGTAAAAGGGAATACTTAGATAGGTAGGTCAAGTATCGGTGAATTTTATTCTCTTTCCTGTACAACATTGTAAGGGACAATACGCATAAAGAGAGACAGAAATTAAATTACAGGTGGAACTGTAGGTATGACATAGAGGTAAAAGGGAATACTTAGATAGGTAGGTCAAGTATCGGTGAATTTTATTCTCTTTCCTATACAACATTGTAAGGGACATGACGCATAAAGAAAGACAGAAATTAGAATACAGGTGGAACTGTAGGTATGACATAGAGGTAAAAGGGAATACTTAGGTAGGTCAAGTATCGGTGAATTTTATTCTATTTCCTATACAACGTTGTAAGGGACAATACGTTAAAAGAAAGACAGATATTAGAATACAGGTGGAACTGTAGGTATGACATAGAAGTAAAAGGGAATACTTAGATAGGTAGGTCAAGTATCGTTGAATTTTATTCTCTTTCCTATACAACATTGAAAGGACAATACGCATAAAGAAAGACAGAAATTAGAATACAGCTGGGAACTGTAGGTATGACATAGAGGTAAAAGGGAATACTTAGATAGGTAGGTCAAGTATCGGTGAATTTTATTCTCTTTCCTATACAACATTGTAAGGGACAATATGCATAAAGAGAGACAGAAATTAAATTACAGGTGGAACTGTAGGTATGACATAGAGGTAAAAGGGAATACTTAGATAGGTAGGTCAAGTATCGGTGAATTTTATTCTCTTTCCTATACAACATTGTAAAGGACAATACGCATAAAGAAAGACAGAAATTAGAATACAGGGGGAACTGTAGGTATGACATAGAGGTAAAAGGGAATACTTAGATAGGTAGGTCAAGTATCGGTGAATTTTATTCTCTTTCCTATACAACATTGTAAGGGACAATACGCATAAAGAAAGACAGAAATTAGAATACAGGTGAAACTGTAGGTATGACATAGAGGTAAAAGGGAATACTTAGATAGGTAGGTCAAGTATCGGTGAATTTTATTCTCTTTCCAATACAACGTTGTAAGGGACAATACGCATAAAGAAAGACAGAAATTAGAATACAGGTGGAACTTTAGGTATGACATAGAGGTAAAAGGGAATACTTAGATAAGCAGGTCAAGTATCGGTTAATTTTATTCTCTTTCCTATACAACGTTGTAAGGGGCAATACGTATAAAGAAAGACAGATATTAGAATACAGGTGGAACTGTAGGTATGACATAGAGGTAAAAGGGAATACTTAGATAGGTAGGTCAAGTATCGTTGAATTTTATTCTCCTTCCTATACAACATTGTAAAGGACAATACGCATAAAGAAAGACAGAAATTAGAATACAGGGGGAACTGTAGGTATGACATAGAGGTAAAAGGGAATACTTAGATAGGTAGGTCAAGTATCGTTGAATTTTATTCTCTTTCCTATACAACATTGTAAGGGACAATACGCATAAAGAAAGACAGAAATTAGGATACAGGGGGAACTGTAGGTATGACATAGAGGTAAAAGGGAATACTTAGATAGGTAGGTCAAGTATCGGTGAATTTTATTCTCTTTCTTATACAACATTGTAAGGGACAATACGCATAAAGAGAGACAGAAATTAAATTACAGGTGGAACTGTAGGTGTGACATAGAGGTAAAAGGGAATACTTAGATAGGTAGGTCAAGTATCGGTGAATTTTATTCTCTTTCCTATACAACATTGTAAAGGACAATACGCATAAAGAAAGACAGAAATTAGAATACAGGGGGAACTGTAGGTATGACATAGAGGTAAAAGGGAATACTTAGATAGGTAGGTCAAGTATCGGTGAATTTTATTCTCTTTCCTGTACAACATTGTAAGGGACAATACGCATAAAGAGAGACAGAAATTAAATTACAGGTGGAACTGTAGGTATGACATAGAGGTAAAAGGGAATACTTAGATAGGTAGGTCAAGTATCGGTGAATTTTATTCTCTTTCCTATACAACATTGTAAGGGACATGACGCATAAAGAAAGACAGAAATTAGAATACAGGTGGAACTGTAGGTATGACATAGAGGTAAAAGGGAATACTTAGGTAGGTCAAGTATCGGTGAATTTTATTCTATTTCATATACAACGTTGTAAGGGACAATACGTATAAAAAAAGACAGATATTAGAATACAGGTGGAACTGTAGGTATGACATAGAAGTAAAAGGGAATACTTAGATAGGTAGGTCAAGTATCGTTGAATTTTATTCTCTTTCCTATAAAACATTTTAAAGGACAATACGCATAAAGAAAGACAGAAATTAGAATACAGGGGGAACTGTAGGTATGACATAGAGGTAAAAGGGAATACTTAGATAGGTAGGTCAAGTATCGGTGAATTTTATTCTCTTTCCTATACAACATTGTAAGGGACAATACGCATAAAGAGAGACAGAAAAATTAATTACAGGTGGAACTTTAGGTATGACATAGAGGTAAAAGGGAATACTTAGGTAGGTCAAGTATCGGTGAATTTTATTCTCTCTCCTCTACAACGTTGTAAGGGATAATACGCATAAAGAAAGACAGAAATTAGAATACAGGTGGAACTGTAGGTATGACATAGAAGTAAAAGGGAATACTTAGATAGGTAGGTCAAGTATCGGTGAATTTTATTCTCTTTCCTATACAACATTGTAAGGGACAATACGCATAAAGAAAGACAGAAATTAGAATACAGGTGGAACTGTAGGTATGACATAGAGGTAAAAGGGAATACTTAGGTAGGTCAAGTATCGGTGAATTTTATTTTCTTTCCTATACAACGTTGTAAGGGACAATACGTATAAAGAAAGACAGATATTAGAATACAGGTGGAACTGTAGGTATGACATAGAGGTAAAAGGGAATACTTAGATAGGTAGGTCAAGTATCGGTGAATTTTATTGTCTTTCCTATACAACGTTGTAAGGGACAATACGTATAAAGAAAGACAGATATTAGAATACAGGTGGAACTGTAGGTATGACATAGAGGTAAAAGGGAATACTTAGATAGGTAGGTCAAGTATCGGTGAATTTTATTGTCTTTCCTATACAACATTGTAAGGGACAATACGCATAAAGAAAGACAGAAATTAGAATACAGGTGAAACTGTAGGTATGACATAGAGGTAAAAGGGAATACTTAGATAGGTAGGTCAAGTATCGGTGAATATTATTCTCTTTCCAATACAACGTTGTAAGGGACAATACGCATAAAGAAAGACAGAAATTAGAATACAGGTGGAACTTTAGGTATGACATAGAGGTAAAAGGGAATACTTAGATAAGCAGGTCAAGTATCGGTGAATTTTATTCTCTTTCCTATACAACGTTGTAAGGGACAATACGTATAAAGAAAGACAGATATTAGAATACAGGTGGAACTGTAGGTATGACATAGAGGTAAAAGGGAATACTTAGATAGGTAGGTCAAGTATCGTTGAATTTTATTCTCCTTCCTATACAACATTGTAAAGGACAATACGCATAAAGAAAGACAGAAATTAGAATACAGGGGGAACTGTAGGTATGACATAGAGGTAAAAGGGAATACTTAGATAGGTAGGTCAAGTATCGGTGAATTTTATTCTCTTTCCTATACAACATTGTAAGGGACAATACGCATAAAGAGAGACAGAAAAATTAATTACAGGTGGAACTTTAGGTATGACATAGAGGTAAAAGGGAATACTTAGGTAGGTCAAGTATCGGTGAATTTTATTCTCTCTCCTCTACAACGTTGTAAGGGATAATACGCATAAAGAAAGACAGAAATTAGAATACAGGTGGAACTGTAGGTATGACATAGAGGTAAAAGGGAATACTTAGATAGGTAGGTCAAGTATCGGTGAATTTTATTCTCTTTCCTATACAACATTGTAAGGGACAATACGCATAAAGAAAGACAGAAATTAGAATACAGGTGGAACTGTAGGTATGACATAGAGGTAAAAGGGAATACTTAGGTAGGTCAAGTATCGGTGAATTTTATTTTCTTTCCTATACAACGTTGTAAGGGACAATACGTATAAAGAAAGACAGATATTAGAATACAGGTGGAACTGTAGGTATGACATAGAGGTAAAAGGGAATACTTAGATAGGTAGGTCAAGTATCGGTGAATTTTATTGTCTTTCCTATACAACGTTGTAAGGGACAATACGTATAAAGAAAGACAGATATTAGAATACAGGTGGAACTGTAGGTATGACATAGAGGTAAAAGGGAATACTTAGATAGGTAGGTCAAGTATCGGTGAATTTTATTGTCTTTCCTATACAACATTGTAAGGGACAATACGCATAAAGAAAGACAGAAATTAGAATACAGGTGAAACTGTAGGTATGACATAGAGGTAAAAGGGAATACTTAGATAGGTAGGTCAAGTATCGGTGAATATTATTCTCTTTCCAATACAACGTTGTAAGGGACAATACGCATAAAGAAAGACAGAAATTAGAATACAGGTGGAACTTTAGGTATGACATAGAGGTAAAAGGGAATACTTAGATAAGCAGGTCAAGTATCGGTGAATTTTATTCTCTTTCCTATACAACGTTGTAAGGGACAATACGTATAAAGAAAGACAGATATTAGAATACAGGTGGAACTGTAGGTATGACATAGAGGTAAAAGGGAATACTTAGATAGGTAGGTCAAGTATCGTTGAATTTTATTCTCCTTCCTATACAACATTGTAAAGGACAATACGCATAAAGAAAGACAGAAATTAGAATACAGGGGGAACTGTAGGTATGACATAGAGGTAAAAGGGAATACTTAGATAGGTAGGTCAAGTATCGTTGAATTTTATTCTCTTTCCTATACAACATTGTAAGGGACAATACGCATAAAGAAAGACAGAAATTAGAATACAGGGGGAACTGTAGGTATGACATAGAGGTAAAAGGGAATACTTAGATAGGTAGGTCAAGTATCGGTGAATTTTATTCTCTTTCCTATACAACATTGTAAGGGACAATACGCATAAAGAGAGACAGAAATTAAATTACAGGTGGAACTGTAGGTATGACATAGAGGTAAAAGGGAATACTTAGATAGGTAGGTCAAGTATCGGTGAATTTTATTCTCTTTCCTATACAACATTGTAAAGGACAATACGCATAAAGAAAGACAGAAATTAGAATACAGGGGGAACTGTAGGTATGACATAGAGGTAAAAGGGAATACTTAGATAGGTAGGTCAAGTATCGGTGAATTTTATTCTCTTTCCTATACAACATTGTAAGGGACATGACGCATAAAGAAAGACAGAAATTAGAATACAGGTGGAACTGTAGGTATGACATAGAGGTAAAAGGGAATACTTAGGTAGGTCAAGTATCGGTGAATTTTATTTTCTTTCCTATACAACGTTGTAAGGGACAATACGTATAAAGAAAGACTGATATTAGAATACAGGTGGAACTGTAGGTATGACATAGAGGTAAAAGGGAATACTTAGATAGGTAGGTCAAGTATCGGTGAATTTTATTCTCTTTCCTATACAACATTGTAAGGGACAATACGCATAAAGAAAGACAGAAATTAGAATACAGGGGGAACTGTAGGTATGACTTAGAGGTAAAAGGGAATACTTAGATAGGTAGGTCAAGTATCGGTGAATTTTATTCTCTTTCCTATACAACATTGTAAGGGACAATACGCATAAAGAAAGACAGAAATTAGAATACCGGTGGAACTGTAGGTATGACATAGAGGTAAAAGGGAATTATTAGATAGGTAGGTCAAGTATCGGTGAATTTTATTCTCTTTCCTATACAACATTGTAAGGGACAATACGCATAAATAGACACAGAAATTAGAATACAGGTGGAACTGTAGGTATGACATAGAGGTAAAAGGGAATACTTAGATAGGTAGGTCAAGTATCGGTGAATTTTATTCTCTTTCCTATACAACATTGTAAGGGACAATACGCATAAAGAAACACAGAAATTAGAATACAGGTGGAACTGTAGGTATGACATAGAGGTAAAAAGGAATAATTAGGTAGGTAAGTTAAGTATCGGTAAATTTTCTTCTCATTCCTATAAATCATTGTAAGGGACAATACGCATAAAGAAAGACTGATATTAGAATACAGGTGGAACTGTAGGTATGACATAGAGGTAAAAGGGAATACTTAGATAGGTAGGTCAAGTATCGGTGAATTTTATTGTCTTTCCTATACAACATTGTAAGGGACAATACGTATAAAGAAAGACAGATATTAGAATACAGGTGGAACTGTAGGTATGACATAGAGGTAAAAGGGAATACTTAGATAGGTAGGTCAAGTATCGGTGAATTTTATTGTCTTTCCTATACAACATTGTAAGGGACAATACGCATAAAGAAAGACAGAAATTAGAATACAGGTGGAACTGTAGGTATGACATAGAGGTAAAAGGGAATACTTAGATAGGTAGGTCAAGTATCGGTGAATATTATTCTCTTTCCTATACAACGTTGTAAGGGACAATACGCATAAAGAAAGACAGAAATTAGAATACAGGTGGAACTTTAGGTATGACATAGAGGTAAAAGGGAATACTTAGATAGGCAGTTCAAGTATCGGTGAATTTTATTCTCTTTCCTATACAACGTTGTAAGGGACAATACGCATAAAGAAAGACAGAAATTAAATTACAGTTGGAACTGTAGGTATGACATAGAGGTAAAAGGGAATACTTAGATAGGTAGGTCAAGTATCGGTGAGTTTTATTCTCTTTCCTATACAACATTGTAAGGGACAATACGCATAAAGAAAGACAGAAATTAGAATACAGGTGGAACTGTAGGTATGACATAGAGGTAAAAGGGAATACTTAGGTAGGTCAAGTATCGGTGAATTTTATTCTCTTTCCTATACAACGTTGTAAGAGATAATACGCATAAAGAAAGACAGAAATTAGAATACAGGTGGAACTGTAGGTATGACATAGAGGTAAAAGGGAATACTTAGATAGGCAGGTCAAGTATCGGTGAATTTTATTTTCTTTCCTATACAACATTGTAAGGGACAATACGCATAAATAAAGACAGAAATTAGAATACAGGTGGAACTGTAGGTATGACATAGAGGTAAAAGGTAATACTTAGATAGGCAGTTCAAGTATCGGTGAATTTTATTCTCTTTCCTATACAACGTTGTAAGGGACAATACGTATAAAGAAAGACAGATATTAGAATACAGGTGGAACTGTAGGTATGACATAGAAGTAAAAGGGAATACTTAGATAGGTAGGTCAAGTATCGTTGAATTTTATTCTCTTTCCTATACAACATTGTAAAGGACAATACGCATAAAGAAAGACAGAAATTAGAATACAGCTGGGAACTGTAGGTATGACATAGAGGTAAAAGGGAATACTTAGATAGGTAGGTCAAGTATCGGTGAATTTTATTCTCTTTCCTATACAACATTGTAAGGGACAATATGCATAAAGAGAGACAGAAATTAAATTACAGGTGGAACTGTAGGTATGACATAGAGGTAAAAGGGAATACTTAGATAGGTAGGTCAAGTATCGGTGAATTTTATTCTCTTTCCTATACAACATTGTAAAGGACAATACGCATAAATAAAGACAGAAATTAGAATACAGGGGTAACTGTAGGTATGACATAGAGGTAAAAGGGAATACTTAGATAGGTAGGTCAAGTATCGGTGAATTTTATTCTCTTTCCTATACAACATTGTAAGGGATAATACGCATAAAGAAAGACAGAAATTAGAATACAGGTGGAACTGTAGGTATGACATAGAGGTAAAAGGGGATACTTAGGTAGGTCAAGTATCGGTGAATTTTCTTTTCTTTCCTATACAACGTTGTAAGGGACAATACGTATAAAGAAAGACAGATATTAGAATACAGGTGGAACTGTAGGTATGACATAGAGGTAAAAGGGAATACTTAGATAGGTAGGTCAAGTATCGGTGAATTTTATTCTCTTTCCTATACAACGTTGTAAGGGACAATACGTATAAAGAAAGACAGATATTAGAATACAGGTGGAACTGTAGGTATGACATAGAGGTAAAAGGGAATACTTAGATAGGTAGGTCAAGTATCGGTGAATTTGATTGTCTTTCCTATACAACATTGTAAGGGACAATACGCATAAAGAAAGACAGAAGTTAGAATACAGGTGAAACTGTAGGTATGACATAGAGGTAAAAGGGAATACTTAGATAGGTAGGTCAAGTATCGGTGAATTTTATTCTCTTTCCAATACAACGTTGTAAGGGACAATACGCATAAAGAAAGACAGAAATTAGAATACAGGTGGAACTTTAGGTATGACATAGAGGTAAAAGGGAATACTTAGATAAGCAGGTCAAGTATCGGTGAATTTTATTCTCTTTCCTATACAACGTTGTAAGGGACAATACGTATAAAGAAAGACAGATATTAGAATACAGGTGGAACTGTAGGTATGACATAGAGGTAAAAGGGAATACTTAGATAGGTAGGTCAAGTATCGTTGAATTTTATTCTCCTTCCTATACAACATTGTAAAGGACAATACGCATAAAGAAAGACAGAAATTAGAATACAGGGGGAACTGTAGGTATGACATAGAGGTAAAAGGGAATACTTAGATAGGTAGGTCAAGTATCGTTGAATTTTATTCTCTTTCCTATACAACATTGTAAGGGACAATACGCATAAAGAAAGACAGAAATTAGAATACAGGGGGAACTGTAGGTATGACATAGAGGTAAAAGGGAATACTTAGATAGGTAGGTCAAGTATCGGTGAATTTTATTCTCTTTCCTATACAACATTGTAAGGGACAATACGCATAAAGAGAGACAGAAATTAAATTACAGGTGGAACTGTAGGTATGGCATAAGGTAAAAGGGAATACTTAGATAGGTAGGTCAAGTATCGGTGAATTTTATTCTCTTTCCTATACAACATTGTAAAGGACAATACGCATAAAGAAAGACAGAAATTAGAATACAGGGGGAACTGTAGGTATGACATAGAGGTAAAAGGGAATACTAAGATAGGTAGGTCAAGTATCGGTGAATTTTATTCTCTTTCCTATACAACATTGTAAGGGACAATACGCATAAAGAGAGACAGAAATTAAATTACAGGTGGAACTGTAGGTATGACATAGAGGTAAAAGGGAATACTTAGATAGGTAGGTCAAGTATCGGTGAATTTTATTCTCTTTCCTATACAACATTGTAAGGGACATGACGCATAAAGAAAGACAGAAATTAGAATACAGGTGGAACTGTAGGTATGACATAGAGGTAAAAGGGAATACTTAGGTAGGTCAAGTATCGGTGAATTTTATTTTCTTTCCTATACAACGTTGTAAGGGACAATACGTATAAAGAAAGACTGATATTAGAATACAGGTGGAACTGTAGGTATGACATAGAGGTAAAAGTAAATACTTAGATAGGTAGGTCAAGTATCGGTGAATTTTATTGTCTTTCCTATACAACGTTGTAAGGGACAATACGTATAAAGAAAGACAGATATTAGAATACAGGTGGAAATGTAGGTATGACATAGAGGTAAAAGGGAATACTTAGATAGGTAGGTCAAGTATCGGTGAATTTTATTGTCTTTCCTATACAACATTGTAAGGGACAATACGCATAAAGAAAGACAGAAATTAGAATACAGGTGGAACTGTAGGTATGACATAGAGGTAAAA
The DNA here is from genome assembly GCA_036971475.1 of Prosapia bicincta. Classification (NCBI taxonomy): domain Eukaryota; kingdom Metazoa; phylum Arthropoda; class Insecta; order Hemiptera; family Cercopidae; genus Prosapia; species Prosapia bicincta. The sequence continues at coordinate 110,962,840 of JBAIZL010000006.1, forward strand.
GGGAATACTTAGATAGGTAGGTCAAGCATCGGTGAATATTATTCTCTTTCCTATACAACGTTGTAAGGGACAATACGCATAAAGAAAGACAGAAATTAGAATACAGGTGGAACTGTAGGTATGACATAGAGGTAAAAGGGAATACTTAGGTAGGTCAAGTATCGGTGAATTTTATTCTCTTTCCTATACAACGTTGTAAGAGATAATACGCATAAAGAAAGACAGAAATTAGAATACAGGTGGAACTGTAGGTATGACATAGAGGTAAAAGGGAATACTTAGATAGGCAGGTCAAGTATCGGTGAATTTTATTTTCTTTCCTATACAACATTGTAAGGGACAATACGCATAAATAAAGACAGAAATTAGAATACAGGTGGAACTGTAGGTATGACATAGAGGTAAAAGGTAATACTTAGATAGGCAGTTCAAGTATCGGTGAATTTTATTCTCTTTCCTATACAACGTTGTAAGGGACAATACGTATAAAGAAAGACAGATATTAGAATACAGGTGGAACTGTAGGTATGACATAGAGGTAAAAGGGAATACTTAGATAGGTAGGTAAAGTATCGGTGAATTTTATTCTCTTTCCTATACAACATTGTAAGGGACAATACGCATAAAGAAAGACAGAAATTAAATTACAGGTGGAACTGTAGGTATGACATAGAGGTAAAAGGGAATACTTAGATAGGTAGGTCAAGTATCGGTAAGTTTTATTCTCTTTCCTATTTAACATTGTAAGGGACAATACGCATAAAGAAAGACAGAAATTTGAATACAGGTGGAACTGTAGGTATGACATAGAGGTAAAAGGGAATACTTAGGTAGGTCAAGTATCGGTGAATTTTATTCTCTTTCCTATACAACGTTGTAAGAGATAATACGCATAAAGAAAGACAGAAATTAGAATACAGGTGGAACTGTAGGTATGACATAGAGGTAAAAGGGAATACTTAAATAGGTAGGTCAAGTATCGGTGAATTTTATTCTCTTTCCTATACAACATTGTAAGGGACAATACGCATAAAGAAAGACAGAAATTAGAATACAGGTGGAACTGTAGGTATGACATAGAGGTAAGAGGGAATACTTAGATAGGTAGGTCAAGTATCCCTGAATTTTATTCTCTTTCCTATACAACGTTGTAAGGGACAATACGTATAAAGAAAGACAGATATTAGAATACAGGTGTAACTTTAGGTATGACATAGAGGTAAAAGGGAATACTTAGATAGGTAGGTCAAGTATCGGTGAATTTTATTGTCTTTCCTATACAACATTGTAAGGGACAATACGCATAAAGAAAGACAGAAATTAGAATACAGGTGGAACTGTAGGTATGACACAGAGGTAAAAGGGAATACTTAGATAGGTAGGTCAAGTATCGGTGAATTTTATTCTCTTTCCTATACAACATTGTAAGGGACAATACGCATAAAGAAAGACAGAAATTAGAATACAGGTGAAACTGTAGGTATGACATAGAGGTAAAAGGGAATACTTATATAGGTAGGTCAAGTTTCGGTGTATTTTATTCTCTTTCCTATACAACGTTGTAAGGGACATTACGCATAAAGAAAGACAGAAATTAGAATACAGGTGGAACTTTAGGTATGACATAGAGGGAAAAGGGAATACTTAGATAGGTAGGTCAAGTATCAGTGAATTTTATTCTCTTACCTATACAACATTGTAAGGGGCAATACGCATAAAGAAAGATAGAAATTAGAATACAGGTGGAACTGTAGGTATGACATAGAGGTAAAAGGGAATACTTAGATAGGTAGGTCAAGTATCGGTGAATTTTAATCTCTTTCCTATACAACATTGTAAGGGACAATACGCATAAAGAAAGACAGAAATTAGAATACAGGTGGAACTGTAGGTATGACATAGAGGTAAAAGGGAATACTTAGATAGGTAGATCAAGTATCCGTGAATTTTATTCTCTTTCCTATACAACGTTGTAAGGGACAATACGCATAACGAAAGACAGAAATTAAAATACAGGTGATACTGTAGGTATGACATAGAGGTAAAAGGGAATACTTAGATAGGTAGGTCAAGTATCCGTGAATTTTATTCTCTTTCTATACAACATTGTAAGGGACAATACGCATAAAGAAAGACAGAAATTAGAATACAGGTGGAACTGTAGGTGTGACATAGAGGTAAAAGGGAATACTTAGATAGGTAGGTCAAGTATCCCTGAATTTTATTCTCTTTCCTATACAACATTGTAAGGGACAATACGCATAAAGAAAGACAGAAATTAGAATACAGGTGGAACTGTAGGTATGACATAGAGGTAAAAGGGAATACTTAGGTAGGTCAAGTATCGGTGAATTTTATTCTCTTTCCTATACAACGTTGTAAGAGATAATACGCATAAAGAAAGACAGAAATTAGAATACAGGTGAAACTGTAGGTATGACATAGAGGTAAAAGGGAATACTTAGATAGGCAGGTCAAGTATCGGTGAATTTTATTTTCTTTCCTATACAACATTGTAAGGGACAATACGCATAAATAAAGACAGAAATTAGAATACAGGTGGAACTGTAGGTATGACATAGAGGTAAAAGGTAATACTTAGATAGGCAGTTCAAGTATCGGTGAATTTTATTCTCTTTCCTATACAACGTTGTAAGGGACAATACGTATAAAGAAAGACAGATATTAGAATACAGGTGGAACTGTAGGTATGACATAGAGGTAAAAGGGAATACTTAGATAGGTAGGTAAAGTATCGGTGAATTTTATTCTCTTTCCTATACAACATTGTAAGGGACAATACGCATAAAGAAAGACAGAAATTAAATTACAGGTGGAACTGTAGGTATGACATAGAGGTAAAAGGGAATACTTAGATAGGTAGGTCAAGTATCGGTAAGTTTTATTCTCTTTCCTATTTAACATTGTAAGGGACAATACGCATAAAGAAAGACAGAAATTTGAATACAGGTGGAACTGTAGGTATGACATAGAGGTAAAAGGGAATACTTAGGTAGGTCAAGTATCGGTGAATTTTATTCTCTTTCCTATACAACGTTGTAAGAGATAATACGCATAAAGAAAGACAGAAATTAGAATACAGGTGGAACTGTAGGTATGACATAGAGGTAAAAGGGAATACTTAAATAGGTAGGTCAAGTATCGGTGAATTTTATTCTCTTTCCTATACAACATTGTAAGGGACAATACGCATAAAGAAAGACAGAAATTAGAATACAGGTGGAACTGTAGGTATGACATAGAGGTAAGAGGGAATACTTAGATAGGTAGGTCAAGTATCCCTGAATTTTATTCTCTTTCCTATACAACGTTGTAAGGGACAATACGTATAAAGAAAGACAGATATTAGAATACAGGTGTAACTTTAGGTATGACATAGAGGTAAAAGGGAATACTTAGATAGGTAGGTCAAGTATCGGTGAATTTTATTGTCTTTCCTATACAACATTGTAAGGGACAATACGCATAAAGAAAGACAGAAATTAGAATACAGGTGGAACTGTAGGTATGACACAGAGGTAAAAGGGAATACTTAGATAGGTAGGTCAAGTATCGGTGAATTTTATTCTCTTTCCTATACAACATTGTAAGGGACAATACGCATAAAGAAAGACAGAAATTAGAATACAGGTGAAACTGTAGGTATGACATAGAGGTAAAAGGGAATACTTATATAGGTAGGTCAAGTTTCGGTGTATTTTATTCTCTTTCCTATACAACGTTGTAAGGGACATTACGCATAAAGAAAGACAGAAATTAGAATACAGGTGGAACTTTAGGTATGACATAGAGGGAAAAGGGAATACTTAGATAGGTAGGTCAAGTATCAGTGAATTTTATTCTCTTACCTATACAACATTGTAAGGGGCAATACGCATAAAGAAAGATAGAAATTAGAATACAGGTGGAACTGTAGGTATGACATAGAGGTAAAAGGGAATACTTAGATAGGTAGGTCAAGTATCGGTGAATTTTAATCTCTTTCCTATACAACATTGTAAGGGACAATACGCATAAAGAAAGACAGAAATTAGAATACAGGTGGAACTGTAGGTATGACATAGAGGTAAAAGGGAATACTTAGATAGGTAGATCAAGTATCCGTGAATTTTATTCTCTTTCCTATACAACGTTGTAAGGGACAATACGCATAACGAAAGACAGAAATTAAAATACAGGTGATACTGTAGGTATGACATAGAGGTAAAAGGGAATACTTAGATAGGTAGGTCAAGTATCCGTGAATTTTATTCTCTTTCTATACAACATTGTAAGGGACAATACGCATAAAGAAAGACAGAAATTAGAATACAGGTGGAACTGTAGGTGTGACATAGAGGTAAAAGGGAATACTTAGATAGGTAGGTCAAGTATCCCTGAATTTTATTCTCTTTCCTATACAACATTGTAAGGGACAATACGCATAAAGAAAGACAGAAATTAGAATACAGGTGGAACTGTAGGTATGACATAGAGGTAAAAGGGAATACTTAGATAGGTTGGTCAAGTATCGGTGAATTTTATTCCCTTTCCTATACAACATTGTAAGGGACAATACGCTTAAAGAAAGACAGAAATTAGAATACAGGTGAAACTGTAGGTATGACATAGAGGTAAAACGGAATACTTAGATAGGTAGGTCAGGTATCGGTGAATTTTATTCTCTTTCCTATACAACATTGTAAGGGACAATACGCATAAAGAAAGACAGAAATTAGAATACAGCTGTAACTGTAGGTATGACATAGAGGTAAAAGGGAATACTTAGATAGGTAGGTCAAATATCGGTGAATTTGATTCTCTTTCTTATACAACTTTGTATGGGACAATACGCATAAAGAAAGACAGAAATTAGAATACAGGTGGAACTGTAGGTATGACATAGCGGTAAAAGGGAATACTTAGATAGGTCAAGTATCGGTGAATTTTATTCTCTTTCCTATACAACGTTGTAAGAGACAATACGCATAAAGAAAGACAGAAATTAGAATACAGGTGGAACTGTAGGTATGACATAGAGGTAAAAGGGAATACTTAAATAGGTAGGTCAAGTATCGGTGAATTTTATTCTCTTTCCTATACAACATTGTAAGGGACAATACGCATAAAGAAAGACAGAAATTAGAATACAGGTGGAACTGTAGGTATGACATAGAGGTAAGAGGGAATACTTAGATAGGTAGGTCAAGTATCCCTGAATTTTATTCTCTTTCCTATACAACATTGTAAGGGACAATACGCATAAAGAAAGACAGAAATTAGAATACAGGTGGAACTTTAGGTATGACATAGAAGTAAAAGGGAATACTTAGATGGGCAGGTCAAGTATCGGTGAATTTTATTCTCTTTCCTATACAACGTTGTAAGGGACAATACGTATAAAGAAAGACAGATATTAGAATACAGGTGGAACTGTAGGTATGACACAGAGGTAAAAGGGAATACTTAGATAGGTAGGTCAAGTATCGGTGAATTTTATTCTCTTTCCTATACAACATTGTAAGGGACAATACGCATAAAGAAAGACAGAAATTAGAATACAGGTGAAACTGTAGGTATGACCTAGAGGTAAAAGGGAATACTTATATAGGTAGGTCAAGTATCGGTGTATTTTATTCTCTTTCCTATACAACGTTGTAACGGACATTACGCATAAAGAAAGACAGAAATTAGAATACAGGTGGAACTTTAGGTATGACATAGAGGGAAAAGGGAATACTTAGATAGGTAGGTCAAGTATCAGTGAATTTTATTCTCTTACCTATACAACATTGTAAGGGGCAATACGCATAAAGAAAGATAGAAATTAGAATACAGGTGGAACTGTAGGTATGACATAGAGGTAAAAGGGAATACTTAGATAGGTAGGTCAAGTATCGGTGAATTTTAATCTCTTTCCTATACAACATTGTAAGGGACAATACGCATAAAGAAAGACAGAAATTAGAATACAGGTGGAACTGTAGGTATGACATAGAGGTAAAAGGGAATACTTAGATAGGTAGATCAAGTATCGGTGTATTTTATTCTCTTTCCTATACAACGTTGTAAGGGACAATACGCATAACGAAAGACAGAAATTAAAATACAGGTGATACTGTAGGTATGACATAGAGGTAAAAGGGAATACTTAGATAGGTAGGTCAAGTATCCGTGAATTTTATTCTCTTTCTATACAACATTGTAAGGGACAATACGCATAAAGAAAGACAGAAATTAGAATACAGGTGGAACTGTAGGTGTGACATAGAGGCAAAAGGGAATACTTAGATAGGTAGGTCAAGTATCCCTGAATTTTATTCTCTTTCCTATACAACATTGTAAGGGACAATACGTATAAAGAAAGACAGAAATTAGAATACAGGTGGAACTGTAGGTATGACATAGAGGTAAAAGGGAATACTTAGATAGGTTGGTCAAGTATCGGTGAATTTTATTCCCTTTCCTATACAACATTGTAAGGGACAATACGCTTAAAGGAAGACAGAAATTAGAATACAGGTGAAACTGTAGGTATGACATAGAGGTAAAACGGAATACTTAGATAGGTAGGTCAGGTATCGGTGAATTTTATTCTCTTTCCTATACAACATTGTAAGGGACAATACGCATAAAGAAAGACAGAAATTAGAATACAGGTGTAACTGTAGGTATGACATAGAGGTAAAAGGGAATACTTAGATAGGTAGGTCAAATATCGGTGAATTTGATTCTCTTTCTTATACAACTTTGTATGGGACAATACGCATAAAGAAAGACAGAAATTAGAATACAGGTGGAACTGTAGGTATGACATAGCGGTAAAAGGGAATACTTAGATAGGTAGGTAAAGTATCGGTGAATTTTATTCTCTTTCCTATACAACATTGTAAGGGACAATACGCATAAAGAGAGACAGAAATTAGAATACAGGTGGAACTGTAGGTATGACATAGAGGTAAAAGGGAATACTTAGATAGGTAGGTCAAGTATCGGTGAATTTTATTCTCTTTCCTATACAACGTTGTAAGGGATAATACGCATAAAGAAAGACGGAAATTAGAATACAGGTGGAACTGTAGGTATGACATAGAGGTAAAAGGGAATACTTAGACAGGTAGGTCAAGTATCGGTGAATTTTATTCTCTTTCCTATACAACATTGTAAGGGACAATACGCATAAAGAAAGACAGAAATTAGAATACAGGTGTAACTGTAGGTATGACATAGAGGTAAAAGGGAATACTTAGATAGGTAGGTCAAATATCGGTGAATTTTATTCTCTTTCTTATACAACTTTTTATGGGACAATACGCATAAAGAAAGACAGAAATTAGAATACAGGTGGAACTGTAGGTATGACATAGCGGTAAAAGGGAATACTTAGATAGGTAGGTCAAGTATCGGTGAATTTTATTCTCTTTCCTATACAACATTGTAAGGGACAATACGCATAAAGAAAGACAGAAATTAGAATACAAATTGGAACTGTAGGTATGACATAGAGGTAAAAGGGAATACTTAGATAGGTAGGTCAAGTATCGGTGAATTTTATTCTCTTTCCTATACAACATTGTAAGGGACAATACGCATAAAGAAAGACAGAAATTAGAATACAGGTGGAACTGTAGGTATGACATAGAGGTAAAAGGGAATACTTAGATAGGTAGGACAAGTATCGGTGAATTTTATTCTCTTTCCTATACAACATTGTAAGGGACAATACGCATAAAGAAAGACAGAAATTAGAATACAGGTGGAACTGTAGGTATGACACAGAGATAAAAGGGAATACTTAGATAGGTAGGTCAAGTATCGGTGAATTTTATTCTCTTTCCTATACAACATTGTAAGGGACAATACGCATAAAGAAAGACAGAAATTAGAATACAGGTGGAACTGTAGGTATGACATAGAGGTAAAAGGGAATACTTAGATAGGTAGGTCAAGTATCGGTGAATTTTATTTTCTTTCCTATACATCATTGTAAGGGACAATACGCATAAAGAAAGACAGAAATTAGAATACATGTGGAACTGTAGGTATGACATAGAGGTAAAATGGAATACTTAGATAGGTAGGACAAGTATCGGTGAATTTTATTCTCTTTCCTATACAACATTGTAAAGGACAATACGCATAAAGAAAGACAGAAATTTGAATACAGGTGGAACTGTAGGTATTACATAGAGGTAAAAGGGAATACTTAGATAGGTAGGTCAAGTATCAGTGAATTTTATTCCCTTTCCTATACAACATTATAAGGGACAATACGCTTAAAGAAAGACAGAAATTAGAATACAGGTGGAACTGTAGGTATGGCATAGAGGTAAAAGGGAATACTTAAATAGGTTGGTCAAGTATCGGTGAATTTTATTCTCATTCTTATACAACTTTGTATGGGACAATACGCATAGAGAAAGACAGAATTTAGAATACAGGTGGAACTGTACGTATGACATAGAGGTAAAAGGGAATACTTAGATAGGTAGGTCAAGTATCGGTGAATTTTATTCTCTTTCCTATACAACGTTGTAAGGGACAATACGCATAAAGAAAGACAGAAATTAGAATACAGGTGGAACTGTAGGTATGACATAGAGGTAAAAGGGAATACTTAGATAGGTAGGTCAGGTATCGGTGAATTTTATTCTCTTTCCTATACAACATATTAAGGGACAATACGCATAAAGAAAGACAGAAATTAGAATACAGGTGGAACTGTAGGTATGACATAGAGGTAAAAGGGAATACTTAGATAGGTAGGTCAGGTATCGGTGAATTTTATTCTCTTTCCTATACAACATATTAAGGAACAATACGCATAAAGAAAGACAGAAATTAGAATACAGGTGTAACTGTAGGTATGACATAGAGGTAAAAGGGAATACTTAGATAGGTAGGTCAAGTATCGGTGAATTTTATTCTCTATCCTATACAACATTGTAAGGGACAATACGCATAAAGAAAGACAGAAATTAGAATACAGGTGGAACTGTAGGTATGACATAGAGGTAAAAGGGAATACTTAGATAGGTAGGTCAGGTATCGGTGAATTTTATTCTCTTTCCTATACAACATATTAAGGGACAATACGCATAAGAAAGACAGAAATTAGAATACAGGTGGAACTGTAGGTATGACATAGAGGTAAAAGGGAATACTTAGATAGGTAGGTCAAGTATCGGTGAATTTTATTCTCTTTCCTATACAACGTTGTAAGGGACAATACGCATAAAGAAAGACAGAAATTAGAATACAGGTGGAACTGTAGGTATGACATAGAGGTAAAAGGGAATACTTAGATAGGTAGGTCAGGTATCGGTGAATTTTATTCTCTTTCCTATACAACGTTGTAAGGGACAATACGCATAAAGAAAGACAGAAATTAGAATACAGGTGGAAATGTAGGTATGACATAGAGGTAAAAGGGAATACTTAGATAGGTAGGTCAGGTATCGGTGAATTTTATTCTCTTTCCTATACAACATATTGAGGGACAATACGCATAAAGAAAGACAGAAATTAGAATACAGGTGTAACTGTAGGTATGACATAGAGGTAAAAGGGAATACTTAGATAGGCAGGTCAAGTATCGGTGAATTTTATTTTCTTTCCTATACATCATTGTAAGGGACAATACGCATAAAGAAAGACAGAAATTAGAATTCAGGTGGAACTGTAGGTATGACATAGAGGTAAAAGGGAATACTTAGATAGGTAGGTCAGGTATCGGTGAATTTTATTCTCTTTCCTATACAACATATTAAGGGACAATACGCATAAAGAAAGACAGAAATTAGAATACAGGTGTAACTGTAGGTATGACATAGAGGTAAAAGGGAATACTTAGATAGGTAGGTCAAGTATCGGTGAATTTTATTCTCTATCCTATACAACGTTGTAAGGGACAATGCGCATAAAGAAAGACAGAAATTAGAATACAGGTGGAACTGTAGGTATGACATAGAGGTAAAAGGGAATACTTAGATAGGTAGGTCAGGTATCGGTGAATTTTATTCTCTTTCATATACAACATATTAAGGGACAATACGCATAAGAAAGACAGAAATTAGAATACAGGTGGAACTGTAGGTATGACATAGAGGTAAAAGGGAATACTTAGATAGGTAGGTCAAGTATCGGTGAATTTTATTCTCTTTCCTATACAACGTTGTAAGGGACAATACGCATAAAGAAAGACAGAAATTAGAATACAGGTGGAACTGTAGGTATGACATAGAGGTAAAAGGGAATACTTAGATAGGTAGGTCAGGTATCGGTGAATTTTATTTTCTTTCCTATACATCATTGTAAGGGACAATACGCATAAAGAAAGACAGAAATTAGAATACAGGTGGAACTGTAGGTATGACATAGAGGTAAAAGAGAATACTTAGGTAGGTTAGTCAAATATCGGTGAATTTTATTCCTTTTCCTATACAACATTGTTAGGGACAATACGCTTAAAGAAAGACAGAAATTAGAATAAAAATTGGAACTGTAGGTATGACATAGAGGTAAAAGGGAATACTTAGATAGGCAGTACAAGTATCGGTGAATTTTATTCCTTTTCCTATACAACATTGTAAGGGACAATACGCTTAAAGAAAGACAGAAATTAGAATACAAATTGGAACTGTAGGTATGACATAGAGGTAAAAGGGAATACTTAGATAGGCAGGTCAAGTATCGGTGAATTTTATTTTCTCTCCTATACATCATTGTAAGGGACAATACGCATAAAGAAAGACAGAAATTAGAATACAGGTGGAACTGTAGGTATGACATAGAGGTAAAAGAGAATACTTAGATAGGTTGGTCAAGTATCGGTGAATTTTATTCCTTTTCCTATAGAACATTGTAAGGGACAATACGCTTATAGAAAGACAGAAATTAGAATACAAATTGGAACTGTAGGTATGACATAGAGGTAGAAGGGAATACTTAGATAGGCAGGTCAAGTATCGGTGAATTTTATTTTCTTTCCTATACATCATTGTAAGGGACAATACGCATAAAGAAAGACAGAAATTAGAATACAGGTGGAACTGTAGGTATGACATAGAGGTAAAAGGGAATACTTAGATAGGTTGGTCAAGTATCGGTGAATTTTATTCCTTTTCCTATACAACATTGTAAGGGACAATACGCTTAAAGAAAGACAGAAATTAGAATACAGGTGAAACTGTAGGTATGACATAGAGGTAAAAGGGAATACTGAGATAGGTAGGTCAAGTATCGGTGAATTGTATTTTAATTCTTATACAACTTTGTATGGGACAATACGCATAAAGAAAGACCGAAATTAGAAAACAGGTGGAACTGTAGGTATGACATAGAGGTAAAAGGGAATACTTAGATAGGTAGGTCAGGTATCGGTGAATTTTATTCTCTTTCCTATACAACATTGTAAGGGACAATACGCATAAAGAAAGACAGAAATTAGAATACAGGTGTAACTGTAGGTATGACATAGAGGTAAAAGGGAATACTTAGATAGGTAGGTCAAGTATCGGTGAATTTTATTCTCTTTCCTATACAACATTGTAAGGGACAATACGCATAAAGAAACACAGAAATTAGAATACAGGTGGAACTGTAGGTATGACATAGAGGTAAAAAGGAATACTTAGATAGGTAGATCAAGTATCGATGAATTTTATTATCTTTCCTATACAACATTTTAAGGGACAATACGCATAAAGAAACACAGAAATTAGAATACAGGTGAAACTGTAGGTATGACATAGAGGTAAAAGGGAATACTTAGATAGGTAGGTCAAGTATCGGTGAATTTTATTCTCTTTCCTATACAACATTGTAAGGGACAATACGCAAAAAGAAAGACAGAAATTAGAATACAGGTGAAACTGTAGGTATGACATAGAGGTAAAAGGGAATACTTAGATAGGTAGATCAAGTATCGGTGAATTTTATTGTCTTTCCTATAAAACATTGTAAGGGACAATACGCATAAAGAAAGAAAGAAATTAGAATACAGGTGGAACTGTAGGTATGACATAGAGGTAAAAGGGAATACTTAGATAGGTAGGTCAAGTATCGGTGAATTTTATTATCTTTCCTATACAACATTGTAATGGACAATACGCATAAAGAAAGACTGAAATTAGAATACAAGTGAAACTGTAGGTATGACATAGAGGTAAAAGGGAATACTTAGATAGGTAGGTCAAGTATCGGTGAATTTTATTATCTTTCCTATACAACATTGTAATGGACAATACGCATAAAGAAAGACAGAAATTAGAATACAAGTGGAACTGTAGGTATGACATAGAGGTAAAAGGAAATACTTAGATAGGTAGGTCAAGTATCGGTGAATTTTATTATCTTTCCTATACAACATTGTAATGGACAATACGCATAAAGAAAGACTGAAATTAGATTACAGGTGGAACTGTAGGTATGACATAGAGGTAAAAGGGAATACTTAGACAGGTAGGTCAAGTATCGGTGAATTTTATTATCTTTCCTATACAACGTTGTAAGGGACAATACGCATAAAGAAAGACAGAAATTAGAATACAAGTGGAACTGTAGGTATGACATAGAGGTAAAAGGGAATACTTAGATAGGTAGGTCAAGTATCGGTGAATTTTATTCTTTTTCCTATACAACGTTGTAAGGGACAATACGCATAAAGAAAGACTGAATTTAGAATACAGGTGGAACTGTAGGTATGACATAGAGGTAAAAGGGAATACTTAGATAGGTAGGTCAAGTATCGGTGAATTTTATTCTCTTTCCAATACAACGTTGCAAGGGACAATACGCATAAAGAAAGACAGCAATTAGAATTCAGGTGGAACTGAGGGTATGACATAGAGGTATAAGGGAATACTTAGATAGGTAGGTCAAGTATCGGTGAATTTTATTCTCTTTCCTATACAACATTGTAAGGGACAATACGCATAAAGAAAAACAGAAATTAGAATACAGGTGGAACTGTAGGTATGACATAGAGGTAAAAGGGAATACTTAGATAGGTAGGTCAAGTATCGGTGAATTTTTTTCTCTTTCCTATGCAACATTGTAAGAGACAATACGCATAAAGAAAGACAGAAATTAGAATACAGGTGGAACTGTAGGTATGACATAGAGGTAAAAAGTAATACTTAGATAGGTAGGTCAAGCATCGGTGAATTTTATTCTTTTTCCTATAAAACATTGTAAGGGACAATACGCATAAAGAAAGACAGAAAATAGAATACAGGTGGAACTGTAGGTATGACATAGAGGTAAAAGGGAATACTTAGATAGGTAGGTCAAGTATCCGTGAATTTTATTCTCTTTCTATACAACATTGTAAGGGACAATACGCATAAAGAAAGACAGAAATTAGAATACAGGTGGAACTGTAGGTGTGACATAGAGGCAAAAGGGAATACTTAGATAGGTAGGTCAAGTATCCCTGAATTTTATTCTCTTTCCTATACAACATTGTAAGGGACAATACGTATAAAGAAAGACAGAAATTAGAATACAGGTGGAACTGTAGGTATGACATAGAGGTAAAAAGTAATACTTAGATAGGTAGGTCAAGCATCGGTGAATTTTATTCTCTTTCCTATACAACGTTGTAAGGGACAATACGCATAACGAAAGACAGAAATTAAAATACAGGTGATACTGTAGGTATGACATAGAGGTAAAAGGGAATACTTAGATAGGTAGGTCAAGTATCCGTGAATTTTATTCTCTTTCTATACAACATTGTAAGGGACAATACGCATAAAGAAAGACAGAAATTAGAATACAGGTGGAACTGTAGGTGTGACATAGAGGCAAAAGGGAATACTTAGATAGGTAGGTCAAGTATCCCTGAATTTTATTCTCTTTCCTATACAACATTGTAAGGGACAATACGTATAAAGAAAGACAGAAATTAGAATACAGGTGGAACTGTAGGTATGACATAGAGGTAAAAGGGAATACTTAGATAGGTTGGTCAAGTATCGGTGAATTTTATTCCCTTTCCTATACAACATTGTAAGGGACAATACGCTTAAAGGAAGACAGAAATTAGAATACAGGTGAAACTGTAGGTATGACATAGAGGTAAAACGGAATACTTAGATAGGTAGGTCAGGTATCGGTGAATTTTATTCTCTTTCCTATACAACATTGTAAGGGACAATACGCATAAAGAAAGACAGAAATTAGAATACAGGTGTAACTGTAGGTATGACATAGAGGTAAAAGGGAATACTTAGATAGGTAGGTCAAATATCGGTGAATTTGATTCTCTTTCTTATACAACTTTGTATGGGACAATACGCATAAAGAAAGACAGAAATTAGAATACAGGTGGAACTGTAGGTATGACATAGCGGTAAAAGGGAATACTTAGATAGGTAGGTAAAGTATCGGTGAATTTTATTCTCTTTCCTATACAACATTGTAAGGGACAATACGCATAAAGAGAGACAGAAATTAGAATACAGGTGGAACTGTAGGTATGACATAGAGGTAAAAGGGAATACTTAGATAGGTAGGTCAAGTATCGGTGAATTTTATTCTCTTTCCTATACAACGTTGTAAGGGATAATACGCATAAAGAAAGACGGAAATTAGAATACAGGTGGAACTGTAGGTATGACATAGAGGTAAAAGGGAATACTTAGACAGGTAGGTCAAGTATCGGTGAATTTTATTCTCTTTCCTATACAACATTGTAAGGGACAATACGCATAAAGAAAGACAGAAATTAGAATACAGGTGTAACTGTAGGTATGACATAGAGGTAAAAGGGAATACTTAGATAGGTAGGTCAAATATCGGTGAATTTTATTCTCTTTCTTATACAACTTTTTATGGGACAATACGCATAAAGAAAGACAGAAATTAGAATACAGGTGGAACTGTAGGTATGACATAGCGGTAAAAGGGAATACTTAGATAGGTAGGTCAAGTATCGGTGAATTTTATTCTCTTTCCTATACAACATTGTAAGGGACAATACGCATAAAGAAAGACAGAAATTAGAATACAAATTGGAACTGTAGGTATGACATAGAGGTAAAAGGGAATACTTAGATAGGTAGGTCAAGTATCGGTGAATTTTATTCTCTTTCCTATACAACATTGTAAGGGACAATACGCATAAAGAAAGACAGAAATTAGAATACAGGTGGAACTGTAGGTATGACATAGAGGTAAAAGGGAATACTTAGATAGGTAGGACAAGTATCGGTGAATTTTATTCTCTTTCCTATACAACATTGTAAGGGACAATACGCATAAAGAAAGACAGAAATTAGAATACAGGTGGAACTGTAGGTATGACACAGAGATAAAAGGGAATACTTAGATAGGTAGGTCAAGTATCGGTGAATTTTATTCTCTTTCCTATACAACATTGTAAGGGACAATACGCATAAAGAAAGACAGAAATTAGAATACAGGTGGAACTGTAGGTATGACATAGAGGTAAAAGGGAATACTTAGATAGGTAGGTCAAGTATCGGTGAATTTTATTTTCTTTCCTATACATCATTGTAAGGGACAATACGCATAAAGAAAGACAGAAATTAGAATACATGTGGAACTGTAGGTATGACATAGAGGTAAAATGGAATACTTAGATAGGTAGGACAAGTATCGGTGAATTTTATTCTCTTTCCTATACAACATTGTAAAGGACAATACGCATAAAGAAAGACAGAAATTTGAATACAGGTGGAACTGTAGGTATTACATAGAGGTAAAAGGGAATACTTAGATAGGTAGGTCAAGTATCAGTGAATTTTATTCCCTTTCCTATACAACATTATAAGGGACAATACGCTTAAAGAAAGACAGAAATTAGAATACAGGTGGAACTGTAGGTATGGCATAGAGGTAAAAGGGAATACTTAAATAGGTTGGTCAAGTATCGGTGAATTTTATTCTCATTCTTATACAACTTTGTATGGGACAATACGCATAGAGAAAGACAGAATTTAGAATACAGGTGGAACTGTACGTATGACATAGAGGTAAAAGGGAATACTTAGATAGGTAGGTCAAGTATCGGTGAATTTTATTCTCTTTCCTATACAACGTTGTAAGGGACAATACGCATAAAGAAAGACAGAAATTAGAATACAGGTGGATCTGTAGGTATGACATAGAGGTAAAAGGGAATACTTAGATAGGTAGGTCAGGTATCGGTGAATTTTATTCTCTTTCCTATACAACATATTAAGGGACAATACGCATAAAGAAAGACAGAAATTAGAATACAGGTGGAACTGTAGGTATGACATAGAGGTAAAAGGGAATACTTAGATAGGTAGGTCAGGTATCGGTGAATTTTATTCTCTTTCCTATACAACATATTAAGGAACAATACGCATAAAGAAAGACAGAAATTAGAATACAGGTGTAACTGTAGGTATGACATAGAGGTAAAAGGGAATACTTAGATAGGTAGGTCAAGTATCGGTGAATTTTATTCTCTATCCTATACAACATTGTAAGGGACAATACGCATAAAGAAAGACAGAAATTAGAATACAGGTGGAACTGTAGGTATGACATAGAGGTAAAAGGGAATACTTAGATAGGTAGGTCAGGTATCGGTGAATTTTATTCTCTTTCCTATACAACATATTAAGGGACAATACGCATAAGAAAGACAGAAATTAGAATACAGGTGGAACTGTAGGTATGACATAGAGGTAAAAGGGAATACTTAGATAGGTAGGTCAAGTATCGGTGAATTTTATTCTCTTTCCTATACAACGTTGTAAGGGACAATACGCATAAAGAAAGACAGAAATTAGAATACAGGTGGAACTGTAGGTATGACATAGAGGTAAAAGGGAATACTTAGATAGGTAGGTCAGGTATCGGTGAATTTTATTCTCTTTCCTATACAACGTTGTAAGGGACAATACGCATAAAGAAAGACAGAAATTAGAATACAGGTGGAAATGTAGGTATGACATAGAGGTAAAAGGGAATACTTAGATAGGTAGGTCAGGTATCGGTGAATTTTATTCTCTTTCCTATACAACATATTGAGGGACAATACGCATAAAGAAAGACAGAAATTAGAATACAGGTGTAACTGTAGGTATGACATAGAGGTAAAAGGGAATACTTAGATAGGCAGGTCAAGTATCGGTGAATTTTATTTTCTTTCCTATACATCATTGTAAGGGACAATACGCATAAAGAAAGACAGAAATTAGAATTCAGGTGGAACTGTAGGTATGACATAGAGGTAAAAGGGAATACTTAGATAGGTAGGTCAGGTATCGGTGAATTTTATTCTCTTTCCTATACAACATATTAAGGGACAATACGCATAAAGAAAGACAGAAATTAGAATACAGGTGTAACTGTAGGTATGACATAGAGGTAAAAGGGAATACTTAGATAGGTAGGTCAAGTATCGGTGAATTTTATTCTCTATCCTATACAACGTTGTAAGGGACAATGCGCATAAAGAAAGACAGAAATTAGAATACAGGTGGAACTGTAGGTATGACATAGAGGTAAAAGGGAATACTTAGATAGGTAGGTCAGGTATCGGTGAATTTTATTCTCTTTCATATACAACATATTAAGGGACAATACGCATAAGAAAGACAGAAATTAGAATACAGGTGGAACTGTAGGTATGACATAGAGGTAAAAGGGAATACTTAGATAGGTAGGTCAAGTATCGGTGAATTTTATTCTCTTTCCTATACAACGTTGTAAGGGACAATACGCATAAAGAAAGACAGAAATTAGAATACAGGTGGAACTGTAGGTATGACATAGAGGTAAAAGGGAATACTTAGATAGGTAGGTCAGGTATCGGTGAATTTTATTTTCTTTCCTATACATCATTGTAAGGGACAATACGCATAAAGAAAGACAGAAATTAGAATACAGGTGGAACTGTAGGTATGACATAGAGGTAAAAGAGAATACTTAGGTAGGTTAGTCAAATATCGCTGAATTTTATTCCTTTTCCTATACAACATTGTTAGGGACAATACGCTTAAAGAAAGACAGAAATTAGAATAAAAATTGGAACTGTAGGTATGACATAGAGGTAAAAGGGAATACTTAGATAGGCAGTACAAGTATCGGTGAATTTTATTCCTTTTCCTATACAACATTGTAAGGGACAATACGCTTAAAGAAAGACAGAAATTAGAATACAAATTGGAACTGTAGGTATGACATAGAGGTAAAAGGGAATACTTAGATAGGCAGGTCAAGTATCGGTGAATTTTATTTTCTCTCCTATACATCATTGTAAGGGACAATACGCATAAAGAAAGACAGAAATTAGAATACAGGTGGAACTGTAGGTATGACATAGAGGTAAAAGAGAATACTTAGATAGGTTGGTCAAGTATCGGTGAATTTTATTCCTTTTCCTATAGAACATTGTAAGGGACAATACGCTTATAGAAAGACAGAAATTAGAATACAAATTGGAACTGTAGGTATGACATAGAGGTAGAAGGGAATACTTAGATAGGCAGGTCAAGTATCGGTGAATTTTATTTTCTTTCCTATACATCATTGTAAGGGACAATACGCATAAAGAAAGACAGAAATTAGAATACAGGTGGAACTGTAGGTATGACATAGAGGTAAAAGGGAATACTTAGATAGGTTGGTCAAGTATCGGTGAATTTTATTCCTTTTCCTATACAACATTGTAAGGGACAATACGCTTAAAGAAAGACAGAAATTAGAATACAGGTGAAACTGTAGGTATGACATAGAGGTAAAAGGGAATACTGAGATAGGTAGGTCAAGTATCGGTGAATTGTATTTTAATTCTTATACAACTTTGTATGGGACAATACGCATAAAGAAAGACCGAAATTAGAAAACAGGTGGAACTGTAGGTATGACATAGAGGTAAAAGGGAATACTTAGATAGGTAGGTCAGGTATCGGTGAATTTTATTCTCTTTCCTATACAACATTGTAAGGGACAATACGCATAAAGAAAGACAGAAATTAGAATACAGGTGTAACTGTAGGTATGACATAGAGGTAAAAGGGAATACTTAGATAGGTAGGTCAAGTATCGGTGAATTTTATTCTCTTTCCTATACAACATTGTAAGGGACAATACGCATAAAGAAACACAGAAATTAGAATACAGGTGGAACTGTAGGTATGACATAGAGGTAAAAAGGAATACTTAGATAGGTAGATCAAGTATCGATGAATTTTATTATCTTTCCTATACAACATTTTAAGGGACAATACGCATAAAGAAACACAGAAATTAGAATACAGGTGAAACTGTAGGTATGACATAGAGGTAAAAGGGAATACTTAGATAGGTAGGTCAAGTATCGGTGAATTTTATTCTCTTTCCTATACAACATTGTAAGGGACAATACGCAAAAAGAAAGACAGAAATTAGAATACAGGTGAAACTGTAGGTATGACATAGAGGTAAAAGGGAATACTTAGATAGGTAGATCAAGTATCGGTGAATTTTATTGTCTTTCCTATAAAACATTGTAAGGGACAATACGCATAAAGAAAGAAAGAAATTAGAATACAGGTGGAACTGTAGGTATGACATAGAGGTAAAAGGGAATACTTAGATAGGTAGGTCAAGTATCGGTGAATTTTATTATCTTTCCTATACAACATTGTAATGGACAATACGCATAAAGAAAGACTGAAATTAGAATACAAGTGAAACTGTAGGTATGACATAGAGGTAAAAGGGAATACTTAGATAGGTAGGTCAAGTATCGGTGAATTTTATTATCTTTCCTATACAACATTGTAATGGACAATACGCATAAAGAAAGACAGAAATTAGAATACAAGTGGAACTGTAGGTATGACATAGAGGTAAAAGGAAATACTTAGATAGGTAGGTCAAGTATCGGTGAATTTTATTATCTTTCCTATACAACATTGTAATGGACAATACGCATAAAGAAAGACTGAAATTAGATTACAGGTGGAACTGTAGGTATGACATAGAGGTAAAAGGGAATACTTAGACAGGTAGGTCAAGTATCGGTGAATTTTATTATCTTTCCTATACAACATTGTATTGGACAATACGCATAAAGAAAGACAGAAATTAGAATACAAGTGGAACTGTAGGTATGACATAGAGGTAAAAGGGAATACTTAGATAGGTAGGTCAAGTATCGGTGAATTTTATTCTTTTTCCTATACAACGTTGTAAGGGACAATACGCATAAAGAAAGACTGAATTTAGAATACAGGTGGAACTGTAGGTATGACATAGAGGTAAAAGGGAATACTTAGATAGGTAGGTCAAGTATCGGTGAATTTTATTCTCTTTCCAATACAACGTTGTAAGGGACAATACGCATAAAGAAAGACAGCAATTAGAATTCAGGTGGAACTGAAGGTATGACATAGAGGTAAAAGGGAATACTTAGATAGGTAGGTCAAGTATCGGTGAATTTTATTCTCTTTCCTATACAACATTGTAAGGGACAATACGCATAAAGAAAAACAGAAATTAGAATACAGGTGGAACTGTAGGTATGACATAGAGGTAAAAGGGAATACTTAGATAGGTAGGTCAAGTATCGGTGAATTTTTTTCTCTTTCCTATGCAACATTGTAAGAGACAATACGCATAAAGAAAGACAGAAATTAGAATACAGGTGGAACTGTAGGTATGACATAGAGGTAAAAAGTAATACTTAGATAGGTAGGTCAAGCATCGGTGAATTTTATTCTTTTTCCTATAAAACATTGTAAGGGACAATACGCATAAAGAAAGACAGAAAATAGAATACAGGTGGAACTGTAGGTATGACATAGAGGTAAAAGGGAATACTTAGATAGGTAGGTCAAGTATCGGTGAATTTTATTATCTTTCCTATACAACATTGTAATGGACAATACGCATAAAGAAAGACTGAAATTAGAATACAAGTGAAACTGTAGGTATGACATAGAGGTAAAAGGGAATACTTAGATAGGTAGGTCAAGTATCGGTGAATTTTATTATCTTTCCTATACAACATTGTAATGGACAATACGCATAAAGAAAGACAGAATTTAGAATACAGGTGGAACTGTAGGTATGACATAGAGGTAAAAGGGAATACTTAGATAGGTAGGTCAAGTATCGGTGAATTTTATTCTCTTTCCAATACAACGTTGTAAGGGACAATACGCATAAAGAAAGACAGCAATTAGAATTCAGGTGGAACTGAAGGTATGACATAGAGGTAAAAGGGAATACTTAGATAGGTAGGTCAAGTATCGGTGAATTTTATTCTCTTTCCTATACAACATTGTAAGGGACAATACGCATAAAGAAAAACAGAAATTAGAATACAGGTGGAACTGTAGGTATGACATAGAGGTAAAAGGGAATACTTAGATAGGTAGTTCAAGTATCGGTGAATTTTATTGTCTTACCTATGCAACATTGTAAGGGACAATACGCATAAAGAAAGACAGAAATTAGAATACAGGTGGAACTGTAGGTATGACATAGAGGTAAAAAGGAATACTTAGATAGGTAGGTCAAGTATCGGTGAATTTTATTCTTTTTCCTATAAAACATTGTAAGGGACAATACGCATAAAGAAAGACAGAAAATAGAATACAGGTGGAACTGTAGGTATGACAAAGAGGTAAAAGGGAATACTTAGATAGGTAGGTCAATTATCGATGAATTTTATTCTCTTTCCTATACAACATTGTAAGGGACAATACGCATAAAGAAACACAGAAATTAGAATACAGGTGGAACTGTAGGTATGACATAGAGGTAAAAGGGAATACTTAGATAGGTAGGTCAAGTATCGGTGAATTTTATTCACTTTCCTATACAACGTTGTAAGGGACAATACGCATAAAGAAAGACAGAAATTAGAATATAGGTGGAACTGTAGGTATGACATAGAGGTAAAAGGGAATACTTAGATAGGTAGGTCAAGTATCGGTGAATTTTATTCTTTTTCCTATACAACGTTGTAAGGGACAATACGCATAAAGAAAGACCTAATTTAGAATACAGGTGGAACTGTAGGTATGACATAGAGGTAAAAGGGAATACTTAGATAGGTAGGTCAAGTATCGGTGAATTTTATTCTCTTTCCTATACAACGTTGTAAGGGACAATACGCATAAAGAAAGACTGCAATTAGAATTCAGGTGGAACTGTAGGTATGACATAGAGGTAAAAGGGAATACTTAAATAGGTAGGTCAAGTATCGGTGAATTTTATTCTCTTTTATATACAACATTGTAAAGGACAATACGCATAAAGAAAAACAGAAATTAGAATACAGGTGGAACTGTAGGTATGACATAGAGGTAAAAGGGAATACTTAGATAGGTAGGTCAAGTATCGGTGAATTTTATTGTCTTTCCTATACAACATTGTAAGGGACAATACGCATAAAGAAAGACAGAAATTAGAATACAGGTGGAACTGTAGGTATGACATAGAGGTAAAAAGGAATACTTAGATAGGTAGGTCAAGTATCGGTGAATTTTATTCTCTTCCCTATAAAACATTGTAAGGGACAATACGCATAAAGAAAGACAGAAAATAGAATACAGGTGGAACTGTAGGTATGACATAGAGGTAAAAGGGAATACTTAGATAGGTAGGTCAAGTATCGATGAATTTTATTCTCTTTCCTATACAACATTGTAAGGGACAATACGCATAAAGAAGGACAGAAATTAGAATACAGGTGGAACTGTAAGTATGACATAGAGGTAAAAGGGAATACTTAGATAGGTAGGTCAAGTATCGGTGAATTTTATTCTCTTTCCTATACAACATTGTAAGGACAATACGCATAAAGAAGGACAGAAATTAGAATACAGGTGGAACTGTAGGTATGACATAGAGGTAAAAGTAAATACTTAGATAGGTAGGTCAAGTATCGGTGAATTTTATTCTTTTTCCTATACAAC
This sequence comes from Prosapia bicincta, assembly GCA_036971475.1. Lineage (NCBI taxonomy): Eukaryota > Metazoa > Arthropoda > Insecta > Hemiptera > Cercopidae > Prosapia > Prosapia bicincta. Next base: position 110,985,756 of record JBAIZL010000006.1, read on the forward strand.
GTTGTAAGGGACAATACGCATAAAGAAAGACAGAATTTAGAATACAGGTGGAACTGTAGGTATGACATAGAGGTAAAAGGGAATACTTAGATAGGTAGGTCAAGTATCGGTGAATTTTATTCTCTTTCCAATACAACGTTGTAAGGGACAATACGCATAAAGAAAGACAGCAATTAGAATTCAGGTGGAACTGAAGGTATGACATAGAGGTAAAAGGGAATACTTAGATAGGTAGGTCAAGTATCGGTGAATTTTATTCTCTTTCCTATACAACATTGTAAGGGACAATACGCATAAAGAAAAACAGAAATTAGAATACAGGTGGAACTGTAGGTATGACATAGAGGTAAAAGGGAATACTTAGATAGGTAGTTCAAGTATCGGTGAATTTTATTGTCTTTCCTATGCAACATTGTAAGGGACAATACGCATAAAGAAAGACAGAAATTAGAATACAGGTGGAACTGTAGGTATGACATAGAGGTAAAAAAAAATACTTAGATAGGTAGGTCAAGTATCGGTGAATTTTATTCTTTTTCCTATAAAACATTGTAAGGGACAATACGCATAAAGAAAGACAGAAAATAGAATACAGGTGAAACTGTAGGTATGACAAAGAGGTAAAAGGGAATACTTAGATAGGTAGGTCAATTATCGATGAATTTTATTCTCTTTCCTATACAACATTGTAAGGGACAATACGCATAAAGAAACACAGAAATTAGAATACAGGTGGAACTGTAGGTATGACATAGAGGTAAAAGGGAATACTTAGATAGGTAGGTCAAGTATCGGTGAATTTTATTCACTTTCCTATACAACGTTGTAAGGGACAATACGCATAAAGAAAGACAGAAATTAGAATACAGGTGGAACTGTAGGTATGACATAGAGGTAAAAGGGAATACTTAGATAGGTAGGTCAAGTATCGGTGAATTTTATTCTTTTTCCTATACAACGTTGTAAGGGACAATACGCATAAAGAAAGACCGAATTTAGAATACAGGTGGAACTGTAGGTATGACATAGAGGTAAAAGGGAATACTTAGATAGGTAGGTCAAGTATCGGTGAATTTTATTCTCTTTCCTATACAACGTTGTAAGGGACAATACGCATAAAGAAAGACTGCAATTAGAATTCAGGTGGAACTGTAGGTATGACATAGAGGTAAAAGGGAATACTTAAATAGGTAGGTCAAGTATCGGTGAATTTTATTCTCTTTTATATACAACATTGTAAAGGACAATACGCATAAAGAAGGACAGAAATTAGAATACAGGTGGAACTGTAGGTATGACATAGAGGTAAAAGTAAATACTTAGATAGGTAGGTCAAGTATCGGTGAATTTTATTCTTTTTCCTATACAACGTTGTAAGGGACAATACGCATAAAGAAAGACAGAATTTAGAATACAGGTGGAACTGTAGGTATGACATAGAGGTAAAAGGGAATACTTAGATAGGTAGGTCAAGTATCGGTGAATTTTATTCTCTTTCCAATACAACGTTGTAAGGGACAATACGCATAAAGAAAGACAGCAATTAGAATTCAGGTGGAACTGAAGGTATGACATAGAGGTAAAAGGGAATACTTAGATAGGTAGGTCAAGTATCGGTGAATTTTATTCTCTTTCCTATACAACATTGTAAGGGACAATACGCATAAAGAAAAACAGAAATTAGAATACAGGTGGAACTGTAGGTATGACATAGAGGTAAAAGGGTATACTTAGATAGGTAGTTCAAGTATCGGTGAATTTTATTGTCTTTCCTATGCAACATTGTAAGGGACAATACGCATAAAGAAAGACAGAAATTAGAATACAGGTGGAACTGTAGGTATGACATAGAGGTAAAAAGGAATACTTAGATAGGTAGGTCAAGTATCGGTGAATTTTATTCTTTTTCCTATAAAACATTGTAAGGGACAATACGCATAAAGAAAGACAGAAAATAGAATACAGGTGGAACTGTAGGTATGACAAAGAGGTAAAAGGGAATACTTAGATAGGTAGGTCAATTATCGGTGAATTTTATTCTCTTTCCTATACAACATTGTAAGGGACAATACGCATAAAGAAACACAGAAATTAGAATACAGGTGGAACTGTAGGTATGACATAGAGGTAAAAGGGAATACTTAGAAAGGTAGGTCAAGTATCGGTGAATTTTATTCTCTTTCCTATATAATATTGTAAGGACAATACGCATAAAGAAAGACTGAAATTAGAATAAAGGTGGAACTGTAGGTATGACAAAGAGGTAAAAGGGAATACTTAGATAGGTAGGTCAAATATCGGTGAATTTTATTCTCTTTCCTATACAACATTGTAAGGGACAATACGCATAAAGAAACACAGAAATTAGAATACAGGTGGAACTGTAGGTATGACAAAGAGGTAAATGGGAATACTTAGATAGGTAGGTCAATTATCGGTGAATTTTATTCTCAACATTGTAAGGGACAATACGCATAAAGAAACACAGAAATTAGAATACAGGTGGAACTGTAGGTATGACATAGAGGTAAAAGGGAATACTTAGATAGGTAGGTCAAGTATCGGTGAATTTTATTCTTTTTCCTATACAACGTTGTAATTGACAATACGCATAAAGAAAGACCGAATTTAGAATACAGGTGGAACTGTAGGTATGACATAGAGGTAAAAGGGAATACTTAGATAGGTAGGTCAAGTATCGGTGAATTTTATTCTTTTTCCTATACAACGTTGTAAGGGACAATACGCATAAAGAAAGACTGCAATTAGAATTCAGGTGGAACTGTAGGTATGACATAGAGGTAAAAGGGAATACTTAAATAGGTAGGTCAAGTATCGGTGAATTATATTCTCTTTTATATACAACATTGTAAAGGACAATACGCATAAAGAAAAACAGAAATTAGAATACAGGTGGAACTGTAGGTATGACATAGAGGTAAAAGGGAATACTTAGATAGGTAGGTCAAGTATCGGTGAATTTTATTCTTTTTCCTATACAACGTTGTAAGGGACAATACGCATAAAGAAAGACCGAATTTAGAATACAGGTGGAACTGTAGGTATGACATAGAGGTAAAAGGGAATACTTAGATAGGTAGGTCAAGTATCGGTGAATTTTATTCTCTTTCCTATACAACGTTGTAAGGGACAATACGCATAAAGAAAGACTGCAATTAGAATTCAGGTGGAACTGTAGGTATGACATAGAGGTAAAAAGGAATACTTAAATAGGTAGGTCAAGTATCGGTGAATTTTATTCTCTTTTATATACAACATTGTAAAAGACAATACGCATAAAGAAAAACAGAAATTAGAATACAGGTGGAACTGTAGGTATGACATAGAGGTAAAAGGGAATACTTAGATAGGTAGGTCAAGTATCGGTGTATTTTATTGTCTTTCCTATACAACATTGTAAGGGACAATACGCATAAAGAAAGACAGAAATTAGAATACAGGTGGAACTGTAGGTATGACATAGAGGTAAAAAGGAATACTTAGATAGGTAGGTCAAGTATCGGTGAATTTTATTCTCATCCCTATAAAACATTGTAAGGGACAATACGCATAAAGAAAGACAGAAAATAGAATACAGGTGGAACTGTAGGTATGACATAGAGGTAAAAGGGAATACTTAGATAGGTAGGTCAAGTATCGATGAATTTTATTCTCTTTCCTATACAACATTGTAAGGGACAATACGCATAAAGAAGGACAGAAATTAGAATACAGGTGGAACTGTAGGTATGACATAGAGGTAAAAGGGAATACTTAGATAGGTAGGTCAAGTATCGGCGAATTTTATTCTCTTTCCTATACAACATTGTAAGGACAATACGCATAAAGAAGGACAGAAATTAGAATACAGGTGGAACTGTAGGTATGACGTAGAGGTAAAAGGAAATACTTAGATAGGTAGGTCAAGTATCGGTGAATTTTATTCTCTTTCCTATAAAACATTGTAAGGGACAATACGCATAAAGAAAGACAGAAATTAGAATACAGGTGGAACTGTAGGCATGACAAAGAGGTAAAAGAGAATACTTAGATAGGTAGGTCAAGTATCGGTGAATTTTATTCTCTTTCCTATACAACATTGTAAGGGAATATACGCATAAAGAAACACAGAAATTAGAATAAAGGTGAAACTGTAGGTATGACAAAGAGGTAAAAGGGAATACTTAGATAGGTAGGTCAATTATCGGTGAATTTTATTCTCTTTCCTATACAACATTGTAAGGGACAATACGCATAAAGAAACACAGAAATTAGAATACAGGTGGAACTGTAGGTATGACATAAAGGTAAAAGGGAATACTTAGATAGGTAGGTCAAGTATCGGTGAATTTTATTCTCTTTCCTATACAACATTGTAAGGACAATACGCATAAAGAAACACAGAAATTAGAATAAAGGTGGAACTGTAGGTATGACAAAGAGGTAAAAGGGAATACTTAGATAGGTGAGTCAAGTATCGGTGAATTTTATTCTCTTTCCTATACAACATTGTAAGGGACAATACGCATAAAGAAACACAGAAATTAGAATACAGGTGGAACTGTAGGTATGACATAGAGGTAAAAGGGAATACTTAGATAGGTAGGTCAAGTATCGGTGAATTTTATTCTCTTTCCAATACAACGTTGTAAGGGACAATACGCATAAAGAAAGACAGAAATTAGAATACAGGTGGAAATGTAGGTATGACATAGAGGTAAAAAGGAATACTTAGATAGGTAGGTCAAGTATCGGTGAATTTTATTCTCTTCCCTATAAAACATTGTAAGGGACAATACGCATAAAGAAAGACAGAAAATAGAATACAGGTGGAACTGTAGGTATGACATAGAGGTAAAAGGGAATACTTAGATAGGTAGCTCAAGTATCGGTGAATTTTATTCTCTTTCCTATACAACAGTGTAAGGGACAATACGCATAAAGAAGGACAGAAATTAGAATACAGGTGGAACTGTAGGTATGACATAGAGGTAAAAGGGAATACTTCGATAGGTAGGTCAAGTATCGGTGAATTTTATTCTTTTTCCTATACAACGTTGTAAGGGACAATACGCATAAAGAAAGACCGAATTTAGAATACAGGTGGAACTGTAGGTATGACATAGAGGTAAAAGGGAATACTTAGATAGGTAGGTCAAGTATCGGTGAATTTTATTCTCTTTCCAATACAACGTTGTAAGGGACAATACGCATAAAGAAAGACAGAAATTAGAATACAGGTGGAAATGTAGGTATGACATAGAGGTAAAAAGGAATACTTAGATAGGTAGGTCAAGTATCGGTGAATTTTATTCTCTTCCCTATAAAACATTGTAAGGGACAATACGCATAAAGAAAGACAGAAAATAGAATACAGGTGGAACTGTAGGTATGACATAGAGGTAAAAGGGAATACTTAGATAGGTAGCTCAAGTATCGGTGAATTTTATTCTCTTTCCTATACAACAGTGTAAGGGACAATACGCATAAAGAAGGACAGAAATTAGAATACAGGTGGAACTGTAGGTATGACATAGAGGTAAAAGGGAATACTTAGATAGGTAGGTCAAGTATCGGTGAATTTTATTCTCTTTCCTATACAACATTGTAAGGGACAATACGCATAAAGAAGGACAGAAATTAGAATACAGGTGGAACTGTAGGTATGACATAGAGGTAAAAGGGAATACTTAAATAGGTAGGTCAAGTATCGGTGAATTTTATTGTCTTTCCTATACAACATTGTAAGGGACAATACGCATAAAGAAAAACAGAAATTAGAATACAGGTGGAACTGTAGGTATGACATAGAGGTAAAAGGGAATACTTAGATAGGTAGGTCAAGTATCGGTGAATTTTATTCTCTTTCCTATACAACATTGTAAGGGACAATACGCATAAAGAAAAACAGAAATTAGAATACAGGTGGAACTGTAGGTATGACATAGAGGTAAAAGGGAATACTTAGATAGGTAGGTCAAGTATCGGTGAATATTATTGTCTTTCCTATGCAACATTGTAAGGGACAATACGCATAAAGAAAGACAGAAATTAGAATACAGGTGGAACTGTAGGTATGACATAGAGGTAAAAAGGAATACTTAGATAGGTAGGTCAAGTATCGGTGAATTTTATTCTTTTTCCTATAAAACATTGTAAGGGACAATACGCATAAAGAAAGACAGAAAATAGAATACAGGTGGAACTGTAGGTATGACATAGAGGTAAAAGGGAATACTTAGATAGGTAGGTCAAGTATCGGTGAATTTTATTCTCTTTCCTATACAACATTGTAAGGGACAATACGCATAAAGAAAGACAGAAATTAGAATACAGGTGGAACTGTAGGTATGACATAGAGGTAAAAGGGAATACTTGGATAGGTAGGTCAAGTATCGGTGAATTTTATTCTCTTTCCTATACAACATTGTAAGGGAAAATACGCATAAAGAAAGACAGAAATTAGAATACAGGTGAAACTGTAGGTATGACATAGAGGTAAAAGGGAATACTTAGGTAGGTAGGTCAAGTATCAGTGAATTTTATTGTCTTTCCTATACAACATTGTAAGGGACAATACGCATAAAGAAAGACAGAAATTAGAATACATGTTGAACTGTAGGTATGACATAGAGGTAAAAAGGAATACTTAGATAGGTAGGTCAAGTAACGGTGAATTTTATTCTCTTTCCTATAAAACATTGTAAGTGACAATACGCATAAAGAAAGACAGAAATTAGAATACAGGTGGAACTGTAGGTATGACATAGAGGTAAAAGGGAATACTTAGATAGGTAGGTCACGTATCGGTGAATTTTATTCTCTTTCCTGTACAACATTGCTAGGACAATACGCATAAAGAAGGACAGAAATTAGAATACAGGTGGAACTGTAGGTATGACATAGAGGTAAAAGGGAATACTTAGATAGGTAGGTCAAGTATCGGTGAATTTTATTCTCTTTCCTATACAACATTGTAAGGGTCAATACGCATAAAGAAAAACAGAAATTATAATACAGGTGGAACTGTAGGTATGACATAGAGTTAAAAGGGAATACTTAGATAGGTAGGTCAAGTATCGGTGAATTTTATTATCTTTCCTATACAACATTGTAAGGGACAATACGCATAAAGAAAGACTGAAATTAGAATACAAGTGAAACTGTAGGTATGACATAGAGGTAAAAGGGAATACTTAGATAGGTAGGTCAAGTATCGGTGAATTTTATTCTTTTTCCTATACAACGTTGTAAGGGACAATACGCATAAAGAAAGACAGAATTTAGAATACAGGTGGAACTGTAGGTATGACATAGAGGTAAAAGGGAATACTTAGATAGGTAGGTCAAGTATCGGTGAATTTTATTGTCTTTCCTATGCAACATTGTAAGGGACAATACGCATAAAGAAAGACAGAAATTAGAATACAGGTGGAACTGTAGGTATGACATAGAGGTAAAAAGGAATACTTAGATAGGTAGGTCAAGTATCGGTGAATTTTATTCTTTTTCCTATAAAACATTGTAAGGGACAATACGCATAAAGAAAGACAGAAAATAGAATACAGGTGGAACTGTAGGTATGACATAGAGGTAAAAGGGAATACTTAGATAGGTAGGTCAAGTATCGGTGAATTTTATTCTCTTTCCTATACAACATTGTAAGGGACAATACGCATAAAGAAAGACAGAAATTAGAATACAGGTGGAACTGTAGGTATGACATAGAGGTAAAAGGGAATACGTGGATAGGTAGGTCAAGTATCGGTGAATTTTATTCTCTTTCCTATACAACATTGTAATTGACAATACGCATAAAGAAAGACAGAAATTAGAATACAGGTGAAACTGTAGGTATGACATAGAGGTAAAAGGGAATACTTAGGTAGGTAGGTCAAGTATCGGTGAATTTTATTGTCTTTCCTATACAACATTGTAAGGGACAATACGCATAAAGAAAGACAGAAATTAGAATACATGTGGAACTGTAGGTATGACATAGAGGTAAAAACAAATACTTAGATAGGTAGGTCAAGTAACGGTGAATTTTATTCTCTTTCCTATAAAACATTGTAAGTGACAATACGCATAAAGAAAGACAGAAATTAGAATACAGGTGGAACTGTAGGTATGACATAGAGGTAAAAGGGAATACTTAGATAGGTAGGTCAAGTATCGGTGAATTTTATTCTCTTTCCTATACAACATTGTAAGGGACAATACGCATAAAGAAACACAGAAATTAGAATACAGGTGGAACTGTAGGTATGACAAAGAGGTAAAAGGGAATACTTAGATAGGTAGGTCAAGTATCGGTGAATTCTATTCTTTTCCTATACAACGTTGTAAGGGACAATACGCATAAAGAAACACAGAATTTAGAATACAGGTGGAACTGTAGGTATGACATAGAGGTAAAAGGGAATACTTAGATAGGTAGGTCAAGTATCGGTGAATTTTATTCTCTTTCCTATACAACGTTGTAAGGGACAATACGCATAAAGAAAGACAGCAATTAGAATTCAGGTGGAACTGTAGGTATGACATAGAGGTAAATGGGAATACTTAGATAGGTAGGTCAAGTATCGGTGAATTTTATTCTCTTTCCTATACAACATTGTAAGGGACAATACGCATAAAGAAAAACAGAAATTAGAATACAGGTGGAACTGTAGGTATGACATAGAGGTAAAAGGGTATACTTAGATAGGTAGGTCAAGTATCGGTGAATTTTATTCTCTTTCCTATAGAACATTGTAAGGGACAATACGCATAAAGAAGGACAGAAATTAGAATACAGGTGGAACTGTAGGTATGATATAGAGGTAAAAGGGAATACTTAGATAGGTAGGTCAAGTATCGGTGAATCTTATTGTCTTTCCTATACAACGTTGTAAGGGACAATACGCATAAAGAAAGACAGAAATTAGAATACAGGTGGAACTGTAGGTATGACATAGAGGTAAGAGGGAATACTTAGATAGGTAGGTCAAGTATCGGTGAATTTTATTCTATTTCCTATACAACAATGTAGGGAAAATACGTATAAAGAAAGACAGAAAATAGAATACAGGTGAAACTGTAGGTATGACATAGAGGTAAAAGGGAATACTTAGATAGGTAGGTCAAATATCGGTGAATTTTATTCTTTTTCCTATACAACGTTGTAAGGGACAATACGCGTAAAGAAAGACAGAATTTAGAATACAGGTGGAACTGTAGGTATGACATAGAGGTAAAAGGGAATACTTAGATAGGTAGGTCAAGTATCGGTGAATTTTAAGCTCTTTCCTATACAACATTGTAAGGGACAATACGCATAAAGAAAAACAGAAATTAGAATACAGGTGGAACTGTAGGTATGACATAGAGGTAAAAGGGAATACTTAGATAGGTAGGTCAAGTATCGGTGAATTTTATTGTCTTTCCTATACAACATTGTAAGGGACAATACGCATAAAGAAAGACAGAAATTAGAATACAGGTGGAACTGTAGGTATGACATAGAGGTAAAAAGGAATACTTAGATAGGTAGGTCAAGTATCGGTGAATTTTATTCTCTTTCCTATAAAACATTGTAAGGGACAATACGCATAAAGAAAGACAGAAATTAGAATACAGGTGGAACTGTAGGTATGACAAAGAGGTAAAAGGGAATACTTAGATAGGTAGGTCAAGTATCGGTGAATTTTATTCTCTTTCCTATACAACATTGTAAGGGACAATACGCATAAAGAAACACAGAAATTAGAATACAGGTGTAACTGTAGGTATGACAAAGAGGTAAAAGGGAATACTTAGATAGGTAGGTCAAGTATCGGTGACTTTCATTCTCTTTCCTATACAACATTGTAAGGGACAATACGCATAAAGAAACACAGAAATTAGAATACAGGTGGAACTGTAGGTATGACTTTGAGGTAAAAGGGAATACTTAGATAGGTAGGTCAAGTATCGGTGAATTTTATTCTCTTTCCTATACAACATTGTAAGGGACAATACGCATAAAGAAACACAGAAATTAGAATACAGGTGGATCTGTAGGTATGACATAAAGGTAAAAGGGAATACTTAGATAGGTAGGTCAAGTATCGGTGAATTTTATTGTCTTTCCTATACAACATTGTAAGGGACAATACGCATAAAGAAAGACAGAAATTAGAATACAGGTGGAACTGTAGGTATGACATAGAGGTAAAAAGGAATACGTAGATAGGTAGGTCAAGTATCGGTGAATTTTATTCTCTTTCCTATACAACATTGTAAGGGACAATACGCATAAAGAAACACAGAAATTAGAATACAGGTGGAACTGTAGGTATGACATAGAGGTAAAAGGGAATACTTAGATAGGTAGGTCAAGTATCGGTGAATTTTATTCTCTTTCCTATACAACATTGTAAGGGACAATACGCATAAAGAAACACAGAAATTAGAATACAGGTGGATCTGTAGGTATGACATAGAGGTAAAAAGGAATACTTAGATAGGTAGGTCAAGTATCGGTGAATTTTATTCTCTTTCCTATACAACATTGTAAGGGACATTACGCATAAAGAAACACAGAAATTAGAATACAGGTGGAACTGTAGGTATGACATAGAGGTAAAAAGGAATACTTAGATAGGTAGGTCAAGTATCGGTGAATTTTATTCTCTTTCCTATACAACATTGTAAGGGACAATACGCATAAAGAAAGACAGAAATTAGAATACAGGTGGAACTGTAGGTATGACAAAGAGGTAAAAGGGAATACTTAGATAGGTAGGTCAAGTATCGGTGAATTTTATTCTCTTTCCTACACAACATTGTAAGGGACAATACGCATAAAGAAAGACAGAAATTAGAATACAGGTGAAACTGTAGGTATGACATAGAGGTAAAAGGGAATACTTAGATAGGTAGGTCAAGTATCGGTGAATTTCATTCTTTTTCCTATACAACGTTGTAAGGGACAATACGCATAAAGAAAGAAAGAATTTAGAATACAGGTGGAACTGTAGGTATGACATAGAGGTAAAAGGGAATACTTAGATAGGTAGGTCAAGTATCGGTGAATTATAAGCTCTTTCCTATACAACGTTGTAAGGGACAATACGCATAAAGAAAGACAGCAATTAGAATTCAGGTGGAACTGTAGGTATGACATAGAGGTAAAAGGGAATATTTAGATAGGTAGGTCAAGTATCGGTGAATTTTATTCTCTTTCCTATACAACATTGTAAGGGACAATACGCATAACGAAACACAGAAATTAGAATACAGGTGGAACTGTAGGTATGACATAGAGGTAAAAGGGAATTCTTAGATAGGTAGGTCAAGTATCGGTGAATTATATTCTCTTTCCTATACAACATTGTAAGGGACAATACGCATAAAGAAGGACAGAAATTAGAATACAGGTGGAACAGTAGGTATGACATAGAGCTAAAAGGAAATACTTAGATAGGTAGGTCAAGTATCGGTGAGTTTTATTCTCTTTCCTATACAACATTTTAAGGGACAATACGCATAAAGAAAGACAGAAATTAGAATACAGGTGGAACTGTAGGTATGACAAAGAGGTAAAAGGGAAAACTTAGATAGGTAGGTCAAGTATCGGTGAATTTTATTCTCTTTCCTATACAACATTGTAAGGGACAATACGCATAAAGAAACACAGAAATTAGAATACAGGTGGAACTGTAGGTATGACATAGAGGTAAAAAGGAATACTTAGATAGGTAGGTCAAGTATCGGTGAATTTTATTCTCTTTCCTATACAACATTGTAAGGGACAATACGCATAAAGAAAGACAGAAATTAGAATAAAGGTGGAACTGTAGGTATGACAAAGAGGTAAAAGGGAATATTTAGATAGGTAGGTCAAGTATCGGTGAATTTTATTCTCTTTCCTACACAACATTGTAAGGGACAATACGCATAAAGAAAGACAGAAATTAGAATACAGGTGAAACTGTAGGTATGACATAGAGGTAAAAGGGAATATTTTGATAGGTAGGTCAAGTATCGGTGAATTTCATTCTTTTTCCTATACAACGTTGTAAGGGACAATACGCATAAAGAAAGACAGAATTTAGAATACAGGTGGAACTGTAGGTATGACATAGAGGTAAAAGGGAATACTTAGATAGGTAGGTCAAGTATCGGTGAATTTTAAGCTCTTTCCTATACAACGTTGTAAGGGACAATACGCATAAAGAAAGACAGCAAATAGAATTCAGGTGGAACTGTAGGTATGACATAGAGGTAAAAGGGAATATTTAGATAGGTAGGTCAAGTATCGGTGAATTTTATTCTCTTTCCTATACAACATTGTAAGGGACAATACGCATAAAGAAACACAGAAATTAGAATACAGGTGGAACTGTAGGTATGACATAGAGGTAAAAGGGAATACTTAGATAGGTAGGTCAAGTATCGGTGAATTTTATTCTCTTTCCTATACAACATTGTAAGGGACAATACGCATAAAGAAGGACAGAAATTAGAATACAGGTGGAACTGTAGGTATGACATAGAGGTAAAAGGAAATACTTAGATAGGTAGGTCAAGTATCGGTGAGTTTTATTCTCTTTCCTATACAACATTTTAAGGGACAAAACGCATAAAGAAAGACAGAAATTAGAATACAGGTGGAACTGTAGGTATGACAAAGAGGTAAAAGGGAATACTTAGATAGGTAGGTCAAGTATCGGTGAATTTTATTCTCTTTCCTATACAACATTGTAAGGGACAATACGCATAAAGAAACACAGAAATTAGAATACAGGTGGAACTCTAGGTATGACAAAGAGGTAAAAGGGAATACTTAGATAGGTAGGTCAAATATCGGTGAATTTTATTCTCTTTCCTATACAACATTGTAAGGGACAATACGCATAGAGAAACACAGAAATTAGAATACACGTGGAATTGTAGGTATGACAAAGAGGTAAAAGGGAATACTTAGATAGGTAGGTCAAGTATCGGTGAATTTTATTCTCTTTCCTATACAACATTGTAAGGGACAATACGCATAAAGAAACACAGAAATTAGAATACAGGTGGAACTGTAGGTATGACATAGAGGTAAAAGGGAATACTTAGATACGTAGGTCAAGTATCGGTGAATTTTATTCTCTTTCCTATACAACATTGTAAGGGACAATACGCATAAAGAAAGATAGAAATTAGAATACAGGTGGAACTGTAGGTATGACAAAGAGGTAAAAGGGAATACTTAGATAGGTAGGTCAAGTATCGGTGAATTTTATTCTCTTTCCTATACAACATTGTAAGGGACAATACGCATAAAGAAAGACAGAAATTAGAATACAGGTGAAACTGTAGGTATGACATAGAGGTAAAAGGGAATACTTAGATAGGTAGGTCAAGTATCGGTGAATTTTATTCTTTTTCCTATACAACGTTGTAAGGGACAATACGCATAAAGAAAGACAGAATTTAGAATACAGTTGGAACTGTAGGTATGACATAGAGGTGAAAGGGAATACTTAGATAGGTAGGTCAAGTATCGGTGAATTTTATTCTCTTTCCTACACAACATTGTAAGGGACAATATGCATAAAGAAACACAGAAATTAGAATACAGGTGGATCTGTAGGTATGACATAGAGGTAAAAAGGAATACTTAGATAGGTAGGTCAAGTATCGGTGAATTTTATTCTCTTTCCTATACAACATTTTAAGGGACAATACGCATAAAGAAACACAGAAATTAGAATACAGGTGGAACTGTAGGTATGACATAGAGGTAAAAAGAAATACTTAGATAGGTAGGTCAAGTATCGGTGAATTTTATTCTCTTTCCTATACAACATTGTAAGGGACAATCCGCATAAAGAAAGGCAGAAATTAGAATACAGGTGGAACTGTAGGCATGACAAAGAGGTAAAAGGGAATACTTAGATAGGTAGGTCAAGTATCGGTGAATTTTATTCTCTTTCCTACACAACATTGTAAGGGACAATACGCATAAAGAAAGACAGAAATTAGAAAACAGGTGAAACTGTAGGTATGACATAGAGGTAAAAAGGAATACTTAGATAGGCAGGTCAAGTATCGGTGAATTTTATTCTCTTTCCTATACAACGTTGTAAAGGACAATACGCATAAAGAAAGACAGAATTTAGAATACAGGTGGAACTGTAGGTATGACATAGAGGTAAAAGGGAATACTTAGATAGGTAGGTCAAGTATCGGTGAATTTTAAGCTCTTTCCTATACAACGTTGTAAGGGACAATACGCATAAAGAAAGACAGCAATTAGAATTCAGGTTGAACTGTAGGTATGACATAGAGGTAAAAGGGAATATTTAAATAGGTAGGTCAAGTATCGGTGAATTTTATTCTCTTTCCTATACAACATTGTAAGGGACAATACGCATAAAGAACGACAGAAATTAGAATACAGTTGGAACTGTAGGTATGACATAGAGGTAAAAGGGAATACTTAGATAGGTAGGTCAAGTATAGGTGAATTTTATTCTCTTTCCTATACAACATTGTAAGGGACAATACGCATAAAGAAAAACAGAAATTAGAATACAGGTGGAACTGTAGCTATGACATAGAGGTAAAAGGGAATACTTAGATAGGTAAGTCAAGTATCGGTGAATTTTATTCTTTTTCCTATACAACGTTGTAAGGGACAATACGCATAAAGAAAGACCGAATTTAGAATACAGGTGGAACTGTAGGTATGACATAGAGTTAAAAGGGAATACTTAGATAGGTAGGTCAAGTATCGGTGAATTTTATTATCTTTCCTATACAACATTGTAAGGGACAATACGCATAAAGAAAGACTGAAATTAGAATACAAGTGAAACTGTAGGTATGACATAGAGGTAAAAGGGAATACTTAGATAGGTAGGTCAAGTATCGGTGAATTTTATACTTTTTCCTATACAACGTTGTAAGGGACAATACGCATAAAAAAAGACAGAATTTAGAATACAGGTGGAACTGTAGGTATGACATAGAGGTAAAAGGGAATACTTAGATAGGTAGGTCAAGTATCGGTGAATTTTATTGTCTTTCCTATACAACGTTGTAAGGGACAATACGCATAAAGAAAGAAAGCAATTAGAATTCAGGTGGAACTGTAGGTATGACATGGAGGTAAAAGGGAATACTTAGATAGGTAGGTCAAGTATCGGTGAATTTTATTCTCTTTCCTATACAACATTGTAAGGGACAATACGCATAAAGAAAGACAGAAATTAGAATACAGGTGGAACTGTAGGTATGACATAGAGGTAAAAAGGAATACTTATATAGGTAGGTCAAGTATCGGTGAATTTTATTCTTTTTCCTATAAAACATTGTAAGGGACAATACACATAAAGAAAGACAGAAAATAGAATACAGGTGGAACTGTAGGTATGACATAGAGGTAAAAGGGAATACTTAGATAGGTAGGTCAAGTGTCGGTGAATTTTATTCTCTTTCCTATACAACATTGTAAGGGACAATACGCATAAAGAAAGACAGAAATTAGAATACAGATGGAACTGTAGGTATGACATAGAGGTAAAAGGGAATACTTGGATAGGTAGGTCAAGTATCGGTGAATTTTATTCTCTTTCCTATACAACATTGTAAGGGACAATACGCATAAAGAAAGATAGAAATTAGAATACAGGTGAAACTGTAGGTATGACATAGATGTAAAAGGGAATACTTAGGTAGGTAGGTCAAGTATCGGTGAATTTTATTGTCTTTCCTATACAACATTGTAAGGGACAATACGCATAAAGAAAGACAGAAATTAGAATACAGGTGGAACTGTAGGTATGACATAGAGGTAAAAGGGAATACTTGGATAGGTAGGTCAAGTATCGGTGAATTTTATAATCTTTCCTATACAACATTGTAAGGACAATACGCATAAAGAAGGACAGAAATTAGAATACAAGTGGAACTGTAGGTATGACATAGAGGTAAAAGGGAATACTTAGATAGGTAGGTCAAGTATCGGTGAATTTTTTTCTCTTTCCTATACAACATTGTAAGGGACAATACGCAAAAAGAAAGACAGAAATTAGAATACAGGTGGAACTGTAGGTATGACAAAGAGGTAAAAGGGAATACTTAGATAGGTAGGTCAAGTATCGGTGAATTTTATTCTCTTTCCTATACAACATTGTAAGGGACAATACGCATAAAGAAACACAGAAATTAGAATACAGGTGGAACTGTAGGTATGACATAGAGGTAAAAGGGAATACTTAGATAGGTAGGTCAAGTATCGGTGAATTTTATTCTCTTTCCTATACAACATTGTAAGGGACAATACGCATAAAGAAACACAGAAATTAGAATACAGGTGGAACTGTAGGTATGACAAAGAGGTAAAAGGGAATACTTAGATAGGTAGGTCAAGTATCGGTGAATTTTATTCTCTTTCCTATACAACATTGTAAGGGACAATACGCATAAAGAAACACAGAAATTAGAATACAGGTGGAACTGTAGGTATGACAAAGAGGTAAAAGGGAATACTTAGATAGGTAGGTCAAGTATCGGTGAATTTTATTCTCTTTCCTATACAACATTGTAAGGGACAATACGCATAAAGAAACACAGAAATTAGAATACAGGTGGAACTGTAGGTATGACAAAGAGGTAAAAGGGAATACTTAGATAGGTAGGTCAAGTATCGGTGAATTTTATTCTCTTTCCTATACAACATTGTAAGGGACAATACGCATAAAGAAACACAAAAATTAGAATACAGGTGGAACTGTAGGTATGACAAAGAGGTAAAAGGGAATACTTAGATAGGTAGGTCAAGTATCGGTGAATTCTATTCTTTTTCCTATACAACGTTGTAAGGGACAATACGCATAAAGAAACACAGAATTTAGAATACAGGTGGAACTGTAGGTATGACATAGAGGTAAAAGGGAATACTTAGATAGGTAGGTCAAGTATCGGTGAATTTTATTCTCTTTCCTATACAACGTTGTAAGGGACAATACGCATAAAGAAACACAGAAATTAGAATACAGGTGGAACTGTAGGTATGACATAGAGTTAAAAGGGAATACTTAGATAGGTAGGTCAAGTATCGGTGAATTTTATTCTCTTTCCTATGCAATATTGTAAGGGACAATACGCATAAAGAAAGACAGAAATTAGAATACAGGTGAAACTGTAGGTATGACATAGAGGTAAAAGGGAATACTTAGATAGGTAGGTCAAGTATCGATGAATTTTATTCTCTTTCCTATACAACATTGTAAGGGACAATACGCATAAAGAAGGACAGAAATTAGAATACAGGTGGAACTGTAGGTATGACATAGAGGTAAAAGGGAATACTTAGATAGGTAGGTCAAGTATCGGTGAATTTTATTCTCTTTCCTATACAACATTGTAAGGGACAAGACGCATAAAGAAGGACAGAAATTAGAATACAGGTGGAACTGTAGGTATGACATAGAGGTAAAAGTGAATACTTAGATAGGTAGGTCAAGTATCGGTGAATTTTATTCTCTTTCCTATACACATTGTAAGGGACAATACGCATAAAGAAGGACAGAAATTAGAATACAGGTGGAACTGTAGGTATGACATAGAGGTAAAAGGGAATACTTAGATAGGTAGGTCAAGTATCGGTGAATTTTATTCTCTTTCTATACAACATTGTAAGGGACAATACGCATAAAGAAGGACAGAAATTAGAATACAGGTGGAACTGTAGGTATGACATAGAGGTAAAAGGGAATACTTAGATAGGTAGGTCAAGTATCGAAGAATTTTATTCTCTTTCCTATACAACATTGTAAGGGACAATACGCATAAAGAAAAACAGAAATTAGAATACAGGTGGAACTGTAGGTATGACATAGAGGTAAAAGGGAATACTTAGATAGGTAGGTCAAGTATCGGTGAATTTTATTCTCTTTCCTATACAACATTGTAAGGAACAATACGCATAAAGAAACACAGAAATTATAATACAGGTGGGACTGGAGGTATGACATAGAGTTAAAAGGGAATACTTAGATAGGTAGGTCAAGTATCGGTGAATTTTATTATCTTTCCTATACAACATTGTAAGGGACAATACGCATAAAGAAAGACTGAAATTAGAATACAAGTGAAACTGTAGGTATGACATAGAGGTAAAAGGGAATACTTAGATAGGTAGGTCAAGTATCGGTGAATTTTATACTTTTTCCTATAAAACGTTGTAAGGGACAATACGCATAAAGAAAGACAGAATTTAGAATACAGGTGGAACTGTAGGTATGACATAGAGGTAAAAGGGAATACTTAGATAGGTAGGTCAAGTATCGGTGAATTTTATTCTCTTTCCTATACAACGTTGTAAGGGTCAATACGCATAAAGAAAGACAGCAATTAGAATTCAGGTGGAACTGTAGGTATGACATAGAGGTAAAAGGGAATACTTAGATAGGTAGGTCAAGTATCGGTGAATTTTATTCTCTTTCCTATACAACATTGTAAGGGACAATACGCATAAAGAAGGACAGAAATTAGAATACAGGTGGAACTGTAGGTATGACAAAGAGGTAAAAGGGAATACTTAGATAGGTAGGTCAAGTATCGGTGAATTTTATTCTCTTTCCTATACAACATTGTAAGGGACAATACGCATAAAGAAGGACAGAAATTAGAATACAGGTGGAACTGTAGGTATGTCATAGAGGTAAAAGGGAATACTTAGATAGGTAGGTCAAGTATCGGTGAATTTTATTCTCTTTCCTATACAACGTTGTAAGGGTCAATACGCATAAAGAAAGACAGCAATTAGAATTCAGGTGGAACTGTAGGTATGACATAGAGGTAAAAGGGAATACTTAGATAGGTAGGTCAAGTATCGGTGAATTTTATTCTCTTTCCTATACAACATTGTAAGGGACAATACGCATAAAGAAGGACAGAAATTAGAATACAGGTGGAACTGTAGGTATGACAAAGAGGTAAAAGGGAATACTTAGATAGGTAGGTCAAGTATCGGTGAATTTTATTCTCTTTCCTATACAACATTGTAAGGGACAATACGCATAAAGAAGGACAGAAATTAGAATACAGGTGGAACTGTAGGTATGACATAGAGGTAAAAGGGAATACTTAGATAGGTAGGTCAAGTATCGGTGAATTTTATTCTCTTTCCTATACACATTGTAAGGGACAATACGCATAAAGAAGGACAGAAATTAGAATACAGGTGGAACTGTAGGTATGACATAGAGGTAAAAGGGAATACTTAGATAGGTAGGTCAAGTATCGGTGAATTTTATTCTCTTTCCTATACAACATTGTAAGGGACAATACGCATAAAGAAGGACAGAAATTAGAATACAGGTGGAACTGTAGGTATGACATAGAGGTAAAAGGGAATACTTAGATAGGTAGGTCAAGTATCGGTGAATTTTATTCTCTTTCCTATACAACATTGTAAGGGACAATACGCATAAAGAAAAACAGAAATTAGAATACAGGTAGAACTGTAGGTATGACATAGAGGTAAAAGGGAATACTTAGATAGGTAGGTCAAGTATCGGTGAATTTTATTCTCTTTCCTATACAACATTGTAAGGAACAATACGCATAAAGAAACACAGAAATTATAATACAGGTGGAACTGTAGGTATGACATAGAGTTAAAAGGGAATACTTAGATAGGTAGGTCAAGTATCGGTGAATTTTATTATCTTTCCTATACAACATTGTAAGGGACAATACGCATAAAGAAAGACTGAAATTAGAATACAAGTGAAACTGTAGGTATGACATAGAGGTAAAAGGGAATACTTAGATAGGTAGGTCAAGTATCGGTGAATTTTATTCTTTTTCCTATACAACGTTGTAAGGGACAATACGCATAAAGAAAGACAGAATTTAGAATACAGGTGGAACTGTAGGTATGACATAGAGGTAAAAGGGAATACTTAGATAGGTAGGTCAAGTATCGGTGAATATAATTCTCTTTCCTATACAACGTTGTAAGGGACAATACGCATAAAGAAAGAAAGCAATTAGAATTCAGGTGGAACTGTAGGTATGACATGGAGGTAAAAGGGAATACTTAGATAGGTTGGTCAAGTATCGGTGAATTTTATTGTCTTTCGTATGCAACATTGTAAGGGACAATACGCATAAAGAAAGACAGAAATTAGAATACAGGTGGAACTGTAGGTATGACATAGAGGTAAAAAGGAATACTTATATAGGTAGGTCAAGTATCGGTGAATTTTATTCTTTTTCCTATAAAACATTGTAAGGGTCAATACACATAAAGAATGACAGAAAATAGAATACAGGTGGAACTGTAGGTATGACATAGAGGTAAAAGGGAATACTTGGATAGGTAGGTCAAGTATCGGTGAATTTTATAATCTTTCCTATACAACATTGTAAGGACAATACGCATAAAGAAGGACAGAAATTAGAATACAGGTGGAACTGTAGTTATGACATAGAGGTAAAAGGGAATACTTAGATAGGTAGGTCAAGTATCGGTGAATTTTATTCTCTTTCCTATACAACATTGTAAGGGACAATACGCATAAAGAAAGACAGACATTAGAATACAGGTGAAACTGTAGGTATGACATAGAGGTAAAAGGGAATACTTAGGTAGGTAGGTCAAGTATCGGTGAATTTTATTGTCTTTCCTATACAACATTGTAAGGGACAATACGCATAAAGAAAGACAGAAATTAGAATACATGTGGAACTGTAGGTATGACATAGAGGTAAAAAGGAATACTTAGATAGGTAGGTCAAGTAACGGTGAATTTTATTCTCTTTCCTATAAAACATTGTAAGTGACAATACGCATAAAGAAAGACAGATATTAGAATACAGGTGGAACTGTAGGTATGACATAGAGGTAAAAGGGAATACTTGGATAGGTAGGTCAAGTATCGGTGAATTTTATAATCTTTCCTATACAACATTGTAAGGACAATACGCATAAAGAAGGACAGAAATTAGAATAGAGGTGGAACTGTAGTTATGACATAGAGGTAAAAGGGAATACTTAGATAGGTAGGTCAAGTATCGGTGAATTTTATTCTCTTTCCTATACAACATTGTAAGGGACAATACGCAAAAAGAAAGACAGAAATTAGAATACAGGTGGAACTGTAGGTATGACAAAGAGGTAAAAGGGAATACTTAGATAGGTAGGTCAAGTATCGGTGAATTTTATTCTCTTTCCTATACAACATTGTAAGGGACAATACGCATAAAGAAACACAGAAATTAGAATACAGGTGGAACTGTAGGTATGACATAGAGGTAAAAGGGAATACTTAGATAGGTAGGTCAAGTATCGGTGAATTTTATTCTCATTCCTATACAACGTTGTAAGGGACAATACGCATAAAGAAACACAGAAATTAGAATACAGGTGGAACTGTAGGTATGACATAGAGTTAAAAGGGAATACTTAGATAGGTAGGTCAAGTATCGGTGAATTTTATTCTCTTTCCTATGCAATATTGTAAGGGACAATACGCATAAAGAAAGACAGAAATTAGAATACAGGTGAAACTGTAGGTATGACATAGAGGTAAAAGGGAATACGTAGGTAGGTAGGTCAAGTATCGGTGAATTTTATTCTCTTTACTATACAACATTGTAAGGGACAATACGCATAAAGAAAGACAGAAATTAGAATACAGGTGGAACTGTAGGTATGACAAAGAGGTAAAAGGGAATACTTAGATAGGTAGGTCAAGTATCGGTGAATTTTATTCTCTTTCCTATACAACATTGTAAGGGACAATACGCATAAAGAAGGACAGAAATTAGAATACAGGTGGAACAGTAGGTATGACATAGAGCTAAAAGGAAATACTTAGATAGGTAGGTCAAGTATCGGTGAGTTTTATTCTCTTTCCTATACAACATTTTAAGGGACAATACGCATAAAGAAAGACAGAAATTAGAATACAGGTGGAACTGTAGGTATGACAAAGAGGTAAAAGGGAAAACTTAGATAGGTAGGTCAAGTATCGGTGAATTTTATTCTCTTTCCTATACAACATTGTAAGGGACAATACGCATAAAGAAACACAGAAATTAGAATACAGGTGGAACTGTAGGTATGACATAGAGGTAAAAAGGAATACTTAGATAGGTAGGTCAAGTATCGGTGAATTTTATTCTCTTTCCTATACAACATTGTAAGGGACAATACGCATAAAGAAAGACAGAAATTAGAATAAAGGTGGAACTGTAGGTATGACAAAGAGGTAAAAGGGAATATTTAGATAGGTAGGTCAAGTATCGGTGAATTTTATTCTCTTTCCTACACAACATTGTAAGGGACAATACGCATAAAGAAAGACAGAAATTAGAATACAGGTGAAACTGTAGGTATGACATAGAGGTAAAAGGGAATATTTTGATAGGTAGGTCAAGTATCGGTGAATTTCATTCTTTTTCCTATACAACGTTGTAAGGGACAATACGCATAAAGAAAGACAGAATTTAGAATACAGGTGGAACTGTAGGTATGACATAGAGGTAAAAGGGTATACTTAGATAGGTAGGTCAAGTATCGGTGAATTTTAAGCTCTTTCCTATACAACGTTGTAAGGGACAATACGCATAAAGAAAGACAGCAAATAGAATTCAGGTGGAACTGTAGGTATGACATAGAGGTAAAAGGGAATATTTAGATAGGTAGGTCAAGTATCGGTGAATTTTATTCTCTTTCCTATACAACATTGTAAGGGACAATACGCATAAAGAAACACAGAAATTAGAATACAGGTGGAACTGTAGGTATGACATAGAGGTAAAAGGGAATACTTAGATAGGTAGGTCAAGTATCGGTGAATTTTATTCTCTTTCCTATACAACATTGTAAGGGACAATACGCATAAAGAAGGACAGAAATTAGAATACAGGTGGAACTGTAGGTATGACATAGAGGTAAAAGGAAATACTTAGATAGGTAGGTCAAGTATCGGTGAGTTTTATTCTCTTTCCTATACAACATTTTAAGGGACAAAACGCATAAAGAAAGACAGAAATTAGAATACAGGTGGAACTGTAGGTATGACAAAGAGGTAAAAGGGAATACTTAGATAGGTAGGTCAAGTATCGGTGAATTTTATTCTCTTTCCTATACAACATTGTAAGGGACAATACGCATAAAGAAACACAGAAATTAGAATACAGGTGGAACTCTAGGTATGACAAAGAGGTAAAAGGGAATACTTAGATAGGTAGGTCAAATATCGGTGAATTTTATTCTCTTTCCTATACAACATTGTAAGGGACAATACGCATAGAGAAACACAGAAATTAGAATACACGTGGAATTGTAGGTATGACAAAGAGGTAAAAGGGAATACTTAGATAGGTAGGTCAAGTATCGGTGAATTTTATTCTCTTTCCTATACAACATTGTAAGGGACAATACGCATAAAGAAACACAGAAATTAGAATACAGGTGGAACTGTAGGTATGACATAGAGGTAAAAGGGAATACTTAGATACGTAGGTCAAGTATCGGTGAATTTTATTCTCTTTCCTATACAACATTGTAAGGGACAATACGCATAAAGAAAGATAGAAATTAGAATACAGGTGGAACTGTAGGTATGACAAAGAGGTAAAAGGGAATACTTAGATAGGTAGGTCAAGTATCGGTGAATTTTATTCTCTTTCCTATACAACATTGTAAGGGACAATACGCATAAAGAAAGACAGAAATTAGAATACAGGTGAAACTGTAGGTATGACATAGAGGTAAAAGGGAATACTTAGATAGGTAGGTCAAGTATCGGTGAATTTTATTCTTTTTCCTATACAACGTTGTAAGGGACAATACGCATAAAGAAAGACAGAATTTAGAATACAGGTGGAACTGTAGGTATGACATAGAGGTGAAAGGGAATACTTAGATAGGTAGGTCAAGTATCGGTGAATTTTATTCTCTTTCCTACACAACATTGTAAGGGACAATATGCATAAAGAAACACAGAAATTAGAATACAGGTGGATCTGTAGGTATGACATAGAGGTAAAAAGGAATACTTAGATAGGTAGGTCAAGTATCGGTGAATTTTATTCTCTTTCCTATACAACATTGTAAGGGACAATCCGCATAAAGAAAGGCAGAAATTAGAATACAGGTGGAACTGTAGGCATGACAAAGAGGTAAAAGGGAATACTTAGATAGGTAGGTCAAGTATCGGTGAATTTTATTCTCTTTCCTACACAACATTGTAAGGGACAATACGCATAAAGAAAGACAGAAATTAGAAAACAGGTGAAACTGTAGGTATGACATAGAGGTAAAAAGGAATACTTAGATAGGCAGGTCAAGTATCGGTGAATTTTATTCTCTTTCCTATACAACGTTGTAAAGGACAATACGCATAAAGAAAGACAGAATTTAGAATACAGGTGGAACTGTAGGTATGACATAGAGGTAAAAGGGAATACTTAGATAGGTAGGTCAAGTATCGGTGAATTTTAAGCTCTTTCCTATACAACGTTGTAAGGGACAATACGCATAAAGAAAGACAGCAATTAGAATTCAGGTTGAACTGTAGGTATGACATAGAGGTAAAAGGGAATATTTAAATAGGTAGGTCAAGTATCGGTGAATTTTATTCTCTTTCCTATACAACATTGTAAGGGACAATACGCATAAAGAACGACAGAAATTAGAATACAGTTGGAACTGTAGGTATGACATAGAGGTAAAAGGGAATACTTAGATAGGTAGGTCAAGTATAGGTGAATTTTATTCTCTTTCCTATACAACATTGTAAGGGACAATACGCATAAAGAAAAACAGAAATTAGAATACAGGTGGAACTGTAGCTATGACATAGAGGTAAAAGGGAATACTTAGATAGGTAAGTCAAGTATCGGTGAATTTTATTCTTTTTCCTATACAACGTTGTAAGGGACAATACGCATAAAGAAAGACCGAATTTAGAATACAGGTGGAACTGTAGGTATGACATAGAGTTAAAAGGGAATACTTAGATAGGTAGGTCAAGTATCGGTGAATTTTATTATCTTTCCTATACAACATTGTAAGGGACAATACGCATAAAGAAAGACTGAAATTAGAATACAAGTGAAACTGTAGGTATGACATAGAGGTAAAAGGGAATACTTAGATAGGTAGGTCAAGTATCGGTGAATTTTATACTTTTTCCTATACAACGTTGTAAGGGACAATACGCATAAAGAAAGACAGAATTTAGAATACAGGTGGAACTGTAGGTATGACATAGAGGTAAAAGGGAATACTTAGATAGGTAGGTCAAGTATCGGTGAATTTTATTGTCTTTCCTATACAACGTTGTAAGGGACAATACGCATAAAGAAAGAAAGCAATTAGAATTCAGGTGGAACTGTAGGTATGACATGGAGGTAAAAGGGAATACTTAGATAGGTAGGTCAAGTATCGGTGAATTTTATTCTCTTTCCTATACAACATTGTAAGGGACAATACGCATAAAGAAAGACAGAAATTAGAATACAGGTGGAACTGTAGGTATGACATAGAGGTAAAAAGGAATACTTATATAGGTAGGTCAAGTATCGGTGAATTTTATTCTCTTTCCTATACAACATTGTAAGGGACAATACGCATAAAGAAAGACAGAAATTAGAATAAAGGTGGAACTGTAGGTATGACAAAGAGGTAAAAGGGAATATTTAGATAGGTAGGTCAAGTATCGGTGAATTTTATTCTCTTTCCTACACAACATTGTAAGGGACAATACGCATAAAGAAAGACAGAAATTAGAATACAGGTGAAACTGTAGGTATGACATAGAGGTAAAAGGGAATATTTTGATAGGTAGGTCAAGTATCGGTGAATTTCATTCTTTTTCCTATACAACGTTGTAAGGGACAATACGCATAAAGAAAGACAGAATTTAGAATACAGGTGGAACTGTAGGTATGACATAGAGGTAAAAGGGAATACTTAGATAGGTAGGTCAAGTATCGGTGAATTTTAAGCTCTTTCCTATACAACGTTGTAAGGGACAATACGCATAAAGAAAGACAGCAAATAGAATTCAGGTGGAACTGTAGGTATGACATAGAGGTAAAAGGGAATATTTAGATAGGTAGGTCAAGTATCGGTGAATTTTATTCTCTTTCCTATACAACATTGTAAGGGACAATACGCATAAAGAAACACAGAAATTAGAATACAGGTGGAACTGTAGGTATGACATAGAGGTAAAAGGGAATACTTAGATAGGTAGGTCAAGTATCGGTGAATTTTATTCTCTTTCCTATACAACATTGTAAGGGACAATACGCATAAAGAAGGACAGAAATTAGAATACAGGTGGAACTGTAGGTATGACATAGAGGTAAAAGGAAATACTTAGATAGGTAGGTCAAGTATCGGTGAGTTTTATTCTCTTTCCTATACAACATTTTAAGGGACAAAACGCATAAAGAAAGACAGAAATTAGAATACAGGTGGAACTGTAGGTATGACAAAGAGGTAAAAGGGAATACTTAGATAGGTAGGTCAAGTATCGGTGAATTTTATTCTCTTTCCTATACAACATTGTAAGGGACAATACGCATAAAGAAACACAGAAATTAGAATACAGGTGGAACTCTAGGTATGACAAAGAGGTAAAAGGGAATACTTAGATAGGTAGGTCAAATATCGGTGAATTTTATTCTCTTTCCTATACAACATTGTAAGGGACAATACGCATAGAGAAACACAGAAATTAGAATACACGTGGAATTGTAGGTATGACAAAGAGGTAAAAGGGAATACTTAGATAGGTAGGTCAAGTATCGGTGAATTTTATTCTCTTTCCTATACAACATTGTAAGGGACAATACGCATAAAGAAACACAGAAATTAGAATACAGGTGGAACTGTAGGTATGACATAGAGGTAAAAGGGAATACTTAGATACGTAGGTCAAGTATCGGTGAATTTTATTCTCTTTCCTATACAACATTGTAAGGGACAATACGCATAAAGAAAGATAGAAATTAGAATACAGGTGGAACTGTAGGTATGACAAAGAGGTAAAAGGGAATACTTAGATAGGTAGGTCAAGTATCGGTGAATTTTATTCTCTTTCCTATACAACATTGTAAGGGACAATACGCATAAAGAAAGACAGAAATTAGAATACAGGTGAAACTGTAGGTATGACATAGAGGTAAAAGGGAATACTTAGATAGGTAGGTCAAGTATCGGTGAATTTTATTCTTTTTCCTATACAACGTTGTAAGGGACAATACGCATAAAGAAAGACAGAATTTAGAATACAGGTGGAACTGTAGGTATGACATAGAGGTGAAAGGGAATACTTAGATAGGTAGGTCAAGTATCGGTGAATTTTATTCTCTTTCCTACACAACATTGTAAGGGACAATATGCATAAAGAAACACAGAAATTAGAATACAGGTGGATCTGTAGGTATGACATAGAGGTAAAAAGGAATACTTAGATAGGTAGGTCAAGTATCGGTGAATTTTATTCTCTTTCCTATACAACATTGTAAGGGACAATCCGCATAAAGAAAGGCAGAAATTAGAATACAGGTGGAACTGTAGGCATGACAAAGAGGTAAAAGGGAATACTTAGATAGGTAGGTCAAGTATCGGTGAATTTTATTCTCTTTCCTACACAACATTGTAAGGGACAATACGCATAAAGAAAGACAGAAATTAGAAAACAGGTGAAACTGTAGGTATGACATAGAGGTAAAAAGGAATACTTAGATAGGCAGGTCAAGTATCGGTGAATTTTATTCTCTTTCCTATACAACGTTGTAAAGGACAATACGCATAAAGAAAGACAGAATTTAGAATACAGGTGGAACTGTAGGTATGACATAGAGGTAAAAGGGAATACTTAGATAGGTAGGTCAAGTATCGGTGAATTTTAAGCTCTTTCCTATACAACGTTGTAAGGGACAATACGCATAAAGAAAGACAGCAATTAGAATTCAGGTTGAACTGTAGGTATGACATAGAGGTAAAAGGGAATATTTAAATAGGTAGGTCAAGTATCGGTGAATTTTATTCTCTTTCCTATACAACATTGTAAGGGACAATACGCATAAAGAACGACAGAAATTAGAATACAGTTGGAACTGTAGGTATGACATAGAGGTAAAAGGGAATACTTAGATAGGTAGGTCAAGTATAGGTGAATTTTATTCTCTTTCCTATACAACATTGTAAGGGACAATACGCATAAAGAAAAACAGAAATTAGAATACAGGTGGAACTGTAGCTATGACATAGAGGTAAAAGGGAATACTTAGATAGGTAAGTCAAGTATCGGTGAATTTTATTCTTTTTCCTATACAACGTTGTAAGGGACAATACGCATAAAGAAAGACCGAATTTAGAATACAGGTGGAACTGTAGGTATGACATAGAGTTAAAAGGGAATACTTAGATAGGTAGGTCAAGTATCGGTGAATTTTATTATCTTTCCTATACAACATTGTAAGGGACAATACGCATAAAGAAAGACTGAAATTAGAATACAAGTGAAACTGTAGGTATGACATAGAGGTAAAAGGGAATACTTAGATAGGTAGGTCAAGTATCGGTGAATTTTATACTTTTTCCTATACAACGTTGTAAGGGACAATACGCATAAAGAAAGACAGAATTTAGAATACAGGTGGAACTGTAGGTATGACATAGAGGTAAAAGGGAATACTTAGATAGGTAGGTCAAGTATCGGTGAATTTTATTGTCTTTCCTATACAACGTTGTAAGGGACAATACGCATAAAGAAAGAAAGCAATTAGAATTCAGGTGGAACTGTAGGTATGACATGGAGGTAAAAGGGAATACTTAGATAGGTAGGTCAAGTATCGGTAAATTTTATTCTCTTTCCTATACAACATTGTAAGGGACAATACGCATAAAGAAAGACAGAAATTAGAATACAGGTGGAACTGTAGGTATGACATAGAGGTAAAAAGGAATACTTATATAGGTAGGTCAAGTATCGGTGAATTTTATTCTTTTTCCTATAAAACATTGTAAGGGACAATACACATAAAGAAAGACAGAAAATAGAATACAGGTGGAACTGTAGGTATGACATAGAGGTAAAAGGGAATACTTAGATAGGTAGGTCAAGTGTCGGTGAATTTTATTCTCTTTCCTATACAACATTGTAAGGGACAATACGCATAAAGAAAGACAGAAATTAGAATACAGATGGAACTGTAGGTATGACATAGAGGTAAAAGGGAATACTTGGATAGGTAGGTCAAGTATCGGTGAATTTTATTCTCTTTCCTATACAACATTGTAAGGGACAATACGCATAAAGAAAGATAGAAATTAGAATACAGGTGAAACTGTAGGTATGACATAGATGTAAAAGGGAATACTTAGGTAGGTAGGTCAAGTATCGGTGAATTTTATTGTCTTTCCTATACAACATTGTAAGGGACAATACGCATAAAGAAAGACAGAAATTAGAATACAGGTGGAACTGTAGGTATGACATAGAGGTAAAAGGGAATACTTGGATAGGTAGGTCAAGTATCGGTGAATTTTATAATCTTTCCTATACAACATTGTAAGGACAATACGCATAAAGAAGGACAGAAATTAGAATACAAGTGGAACTGTAGGTATGACATAGAGGTAAAAGGGAATACTTAGATAGGTAGGTCAAGTATCGGTGAATTTTTTTCTCTTTCCTATACAACATTGTAAGGGACAATACGCAAAAAGAAAGACAGAAATTAGAATACAGGTGGAACTGTAGGTATGACAAAGAGGTAAAAGGGAATACTTAGATAGGTAGGTCAAGTATCGGTGAATTTTATTCTCTTTCCTATACAACATTGTAAGGGACAATACGCATAAAGAAACACAGAAATTAGAATACAGGTGGAACTGTAGGTATGACATAGAGGTAAAAGGGAATACTTAGATAGGTAGGTCAAGTATCGGTGAATTTTATTCTCTTTCCTATACAACATTGTAAGGGACAATACGCATAAAGAAACACAGAAATTAGAATACAGGTGGAACTGTAGGTATGACAAAGAGGTAAAAGGGAATACTTAGATAGGTAGGTCAAGTATCGGTGAATTTTATTCTCTTTCCTATACAACATTGTAAGGGACAATACGCATAAAGAAACACAGAAATTAGAATACAGGTGGAACTGTAGGTATGACAAAGAGGTAAAAGGGAATACTTAGATAGGTAGGTCAAGTATCGGTGAATTTTATTCTCTTTCCTATACAACATTGTAAGGGACAATACGCATAAAGAAACACAGAAATTAGAATACAGGTGGAACTGTAGGTATGACAAAGAGGTAAAAGGGAATACTTAGATAGGTAGGTCAAGTATCGGTGAATTTTATTCTCTTTCCTATACAACATTGTAAGGGACAATACGCATAAAGAAACACAAAAATTAGAATACAGGTGGAACTGTAGGTATGACAAAGAGGTAAAAGGGAATACTTAGATAGGTAGGTCAAGTATCGGTGAATTCTATTCTTTTTCCTATACAACGTTGTAAGGGACAATACGCATAAAGAAACACAGAATTTAGAATACAGGTGGAACTGTAGGTATGACATAGAGGTAAAAGGGAATACTTAGATAGGTAGGTCAAGTATCGGTGAATTTTATTCTCTTTCCTATACAACGTTGTAAGGGACAATACGCATAAAGAAACACAGAAATTAGAATACAGGTGGAACTGTAGGTATGACATAGAGTTAAAAGGGAATACTTAGATAGGTAGGTCAAGTATCGGTGAATTTTATTCTCTTTCCTATGCAATATTGTAAGGGACAATACGCATAAAGAAAGACAGAAATTAGAATACAGGTGAAACTGTAGGTATGACATAGAGGTAAAAGGGAATACGTAGGTAGGTAGGTCAAGTATCGGTGAATTTTATTCTCTTTACTATACAACATTGTAAGGGACAATACGCATAAAGAAAGACAGAAATTAGAATACAGGTGGAACTGTAGGTATGACAAAGAGTTAAAAGGGAATACTTAGATAGGTACGTCAAGTATCGGTGAATTTTATTCTCTTTCCTATACAACATTGTAAGGGACAATACGCATAAAGAAACACAGAAATTAGAATACAGGTGGAACTGTAGGTATGACAAAGAGGTAAAAGGGAATACTTAGATAGGTAGGTCAAGTATCGGTGAATTCTATTCTTTTTCCTATACAACGTTGTAAGGGACAATACGCATAAAGAAACACAGAATTTAGAATACAGGTGGAACTGTAGGTATGACATAGAGGTAAAAGGGAATACTTAGATAGGTAGGTCAAGTATCGGTGAATTTTATTCTCTTTCCTATACATCATTGTAAGGGACAATACGCATAAAGAAACACAGAAATTAGAATACAGGTGGAACTGTAGGTATGACATAGAGTTAAAAGGGAATACTTAGATAGGTAGGTCAAGTATCGGTGAATTTTATTCTCTTTCCTATGCAATATTGTAAGTGACAATACGCATAAAGAAAGACAGAAATTAGAATACAGGTGGAACTGTAGGTATGACAAAGAGGTAAAAGGGAATACTTAGATAGGTAGGTCAAGTATCGATGAATTTTATTATCTTTCCTATACAACATTGTAAGGGACAATACGCATAAAGAAGGACAGAAATTAGAATACAGGTGGAACTGTAGGTATGACATAGAGGTAAAAGGGAATACTTAGATAGGTAGGTCAAGTATCGGTGAATTTTATTCTCTTTCCTATACAACATTGTAAGGGACAAGACGCATAAAGAAGGACAGAAATTAGAATACAGGTGGAACTGTAGGTATGACATAGAGGTAAAAGTGAATACTTAGATAGGTAGGTCAAGTATCGGTGAATTTTATTCTCTTTCCTATACACATTGTAAGGGACAATACGCATAAAGAAGGACAGAAATTAGAATACAGGTGGAACTGTAGGTATGACATAGAGGTAAAAGGGAATACTTAGATAGGTAGGTCAAGTATCGGTGAATTTTATTCTCTTTCCTATACAACATTGTAAGGGACAATACGCATAAAGAAGGACAGAAATTAGAATACAGGTGGAACTGTAGGTATGACATAGAGGTAAAAGGGAATACTTAGATAGGTAGGTCAAGTATCGAAGAATTTTATTCTCTTTCCTATACAACATTGTAAGGGACAATACGCATAAAGAAAAACAGAAATTAGAATACAGGTGGAACTGTAGGTATGACATAGAGGTAAAAGGGAATACTTAGATAGGTAGGTCAAGTATCGGTGAATTTTATTCTCTTTCCTATACACATTGTAAGGAACAATACGCATAAAGAAGGACAGAAATTAGAATACAGGTGGAACTGTAGGTATGACATAGAGGTAAAAGGGAATACTTAGATAGGTAGGTCAAGTATCGGTGAATTTTATTCTCTTTCCTATACAACATTGTAAGGGACAATACGCATAAAGAAGGACAGAAATTAGAATACAGGTGGAACTGTAGGTATGACATAGAGGTAAAAGGGAATACTTAGATAGGTAGGTCAAGTATCGGTGAATTTTATTATCTTTCCTATACAACATTGTAAGGGACAATACGCATAAAGAAAGACTGAAATTAGAATACAAGTGAAACTGTAGGTATGACATAGAGGTAAAAGGGAATACTTAGATAGGTAGGTCAAGTATCGGTGAATTTTATACTTTTTCCTATAAAACGTTGTAAGGGACAATACGCATAAAGAAAGACAGAATTTAGAATACAGGTGGAACTGTAGGTATGACATAGAGGTAAAAGGGAATACTTAGATAGGTAGGTCAAGTATCGGTGAATTTTATTCTCTTTCCTATACAACGTTGTAAGGGTCAATACGCATAAAGAAAGACAGCAATTAGAATTCAGGTGGAACTGTAGGTATGACATAGAGGTAAAAGGGAATACGTAGATAGGTAGGTCAAGTATCGGTGAATTTTATTCTCTTTCCTATACAACATTGTAAGGGACAATACGCATAAAGAAGGACAGAAATTAGAATACAGGTGGAACTGTAGGTATGACAAAGAGGTAAAAGGGAATACTTAGATAGGTAGGTCAAGTATCGGTGAATTTTATTCTCTTTCCTATACAACATTGTAAGGGACAATACGCATAAAGAAGGACAGAAATTAGAATACAGGTGGAACTGTAGGTATGTCATAGAGGTAAAAGGGAATACTTAGATAGGTAGGTCAAGTATCGGTGAATTTTATTCTCTTTCCTATACAACGTTGTAAGGGTCAATACGCATAAAGAAAGACAGCAATTAGAATTCAGGTGGAACTGTAGGTATGACATAGAGGTAAAAGGGAATACTTAGATAGGTAGGTCAAGTATCGGTGAATTTTATTCTCTTTCCTATACAACATTGTAAGGGACAATACGCATAAAGAAGGACAGAAATTAGAATACAGGTGGAACTGTAGGTATGACAAAGAGGTAAAAGGGAATACTTAGATAGGTAGGTCAAGTATCGGTGAATTTTATTCTCTTTCCTATACAACATTGTAAGGGACAATACGCATAAAGAAGGACAGAAATTAGAATACAGGTGGAACTGTAGGTATGACATAGAGGTAAAAGGGAATACTTAGATAGGTAGGTCAAGTATCGGTGAATTTTATTCTCTTTCCTATACACATTGTAAGGGACAATACGCATAAAGAAGGACAGAAATTAGAATACAGGTGGAACTGTAGGTATGACATAGAGGTAAAAGGGAATACTTAGATAGGTAGGTCAAGTATCGGTGAATTTTATTCTCTTTCCTATACAACATTGTAAGGGACAATACGCATAAAGAAGGACAGAAATTAGAATACAGGTGGAACTGTAGGTATGACATAGAGGTAAAAGGGAATACTTAGATAGGTAGGTCAAGTATCGGTGAATTTTATTCTCTTTCCTATACAACATTGTAAGGGACAATACGCATAAAGAAAAACAGAAAATTAGAATACAGGTAGAACTGTAGGTATGACATAGAGGTAAAAGGGAATACTTAGATAGGTAGGTCAAGTATCGGTGAATTTTATTCTCTTTCCTATACAACATTGTAAGGAACAATACGCATAAAGAAACACAGAAATTATAATACAGGTGGAACTGTAGGTATGACATAGAGTTAAAAGGGAATACTTAGATAGGTAGGTCAAGTATCGGTGAATTTTATTATCTTTCCTATACAACATTGTAAGGGACAATACGCATAAAGAAAGACTGAAATTAGAATACAAGTGAAACTGTAGGTATGACATAGAGGTAAAAGGGAATACTTAGATAGGTAGGTCAAGTATCGGTGAATTTTATTCTTTTTCCTATACAACGTTGTAAGGGACAATACGCATAAAGAAAGACAGAATTTAGAATACAGGTGGAACTGTAGGTATGACATGGAGGTAAAAGGGAATACTTAGATAGGTTGGTCAAGTATCGGTGAATTTTATTCTCTTTCCTATACAACATTGTAAGGGACAATACGCATAAAGAAAAACAGAAATTAGAATACAGGTGGAACTGTAGGTATGACATAGAGGTAAAAGGGAATACTTAGATAGGTAGGTCAAGTATCGGTGAATATTATTGTCTTTCGTATGCAACATTGTAAGGGACAATACGCATAATGAAAGACAGAAATTAGAATACAGGTGGAACTGTAGGTATGACATAGAGGTAAAAAGGAATACTTATATAGGTAGGTCAAGTATCGGTGAATTTTATTCTTTTTCCTATAAAACATTGTAAGGGTCAATACACATAAAGAATGACAGAAAATAGAATACAGGTGGAACTGTAGGTATGACATAGAGGTAAAAGGGAATACTTGGATAGGTAGGTCAAGTATCGGTGAATTTTATTCTCTTTCCTATACAACATTGTAAGGGACAATACGCATAAAGAAAGACAGACATTAGAATACAGGTGAAACTGTAGGTATGACATAGAGGTAAAAGGGAATACTTAGGTAGGTAGGTCAAGTATCGGTGAATTTTATTGTCTTTCCTATACAACATTGTAAGGGACAATACGCATAAAGAAAGACAGAAATTAGAATACATGTGGAACTGTAGGTATGACATAGAGGTAAAAAGGAATACTTAGATAGGTAGGTCAAGTAACGGTGAATTTTATTCTCTTTCCTATAAAACATTGTAAGTGACAATACGCATAAAGAAAGACAGATATTAGAATACAGGTGGAACTGTAGGTATGACATAGAGGTAAAAGGGAATACTTGGATAGGTAGGTCAAGTATCGGTGAATTTTATAATCTTTCCTATACAACATTGTAAGGACAATACGCATAAAGAAGGACAGAAATTAGAATAGAGGTGGAACTGTAGTTATGACATAGAGGTAAAAGGGAATACTTAGATAGGTAGGTCAAGTATCGGTGAATTTTATTCTCTTTCCTATACAACATTGTAAGGGACAATACGCAAAAAGAAAGACAGAAATTAGAATACAGGTGGAACTGTAGGTATGACAAAGAGGTAAAAGGGAATACTTAGATAGGTAGGTCAAGTATCGGTGAATTTTATTCTCTTTCCTATACAACATTGTAAGGGACAATACGCATAAAGAAACACAGAAATTAGAATACAGGTGGAACTGTAGGTATGACATAGAGGTAAAAGGGAATACTTAGATAGGTAGGTCAAGTATCGGTGAATTTTATTCTCATTCCTATACAACGTTGTAAGGGACAATACGCATAAAGAAACACAGAAATTAGAATACAGGTGGAACTGTAGGTATGACATAGAGTTAAAAGGGAATACTTAGATAGGTAGGTCAAGTATCGGTGAATTTTATTCTCTTTCCTATGCAATATTGTAAGGGACAATACGCATAAAGAAAGACAGAAATTAGAATACAGGTGAAACTGTAGGTATGACATAGAGGTAAAAGGGAATACGTAGGTAGGTAGGTCAAGTATCGGTGAATTTTATTCTCTTTACTATACAACATTGTAAGGGACAATACGCATAAAGAAAGACAGAAATTAGAATACAGGTGGAACTGTAGGTATGACAAAGAGGTAAAAGGGAATACTTAGATAGGTAGGTCAAGTATCGGTGAATTTTATTCTCTTTCCTATACAACATTGTAAGGGACAATACGCATAAAGAAACACAGAAATTAGAATACAGGTGGAACTGTAGGTATGACAAAGAGGTAAAAGGGAATACTTAGATAGGTAGGTCAAGTAACGGTGAATTCTATTCTTTTTCCTATACAACGTTGTAAGGGACAATACGCATAAAGAAACACAGAATTTAGAATACAGGTGGAACTGTAGGTATGACATAGAGGTAAAAGGGAATACTTAGATAGGTAGGTCAAGTATCGGTGAATTTTATTCTCATTATTATACAACGTTGTAAGGGACAATACGCATAAAGAAACACAGAAATTAGAATACAGGTGGAACTGTAGGTATGACATAGAGTTAAAAGGGAATACTTAGATAGGTAGGTCAAGTATCGGTGAATTTTATTCTCTTTCCTATGCAATATTGTAAGGGACAATACGCATAAAGAAAGACAGAAATTAGAATACAGGTGAAACTGTAGGTATGACATAGAGGTAAAAGGGAATACGTAGGTAGGTAGGTCAAGTATCGGTGAATTTTATTCTCTTTACTATACAACATTGTAAGGGACAATACGCATAAAGAAAGACAGAAATTAGAATACAGGTGGAACTGTAGGTATGACAAAGAGGTAAAAGGGAATACTTAGATAGGTAGGTCAAGTATCGGTGAATTTTATTCTCTTTCCTATACAACATTGTAAGGGACAATACGCATAAAGAAACACAGAAATTAGAATACAGGTGGAACTGTAGGTATGTCAAAGAGGTAAAAGGGAATACTTAGATAGGTAGGTCAAGTATCGGTGAATTCTATTCTTTTTCCTATACAACGTTGTAAGGGACAATACGCATAAAGAAACACAGAATTTAGAATACAGGTGGAACTGTAGGTATGACATACAGGTAAAAGGGAATACTTAGATAGGTAGGTCAAGTATCGGTGAATTTTATTCTCTTTCCTATACAACGTTGTAAGGGACAATACGCATAAAGAAACACAGAAATTAGAATACGGGTGGAACTGTAGGTATGACATAGAGTTAAAAGGGAATACTTAGATAGGTAGGTCAAGTATCGGTGAATTTTATTCTCTTTCCTATGCAATATTGTAAGGGACAATACGCATAAAGAAAGACAGAAATTAGAATACAGGTGGAACTGTAGGTATGACAAAGAGGTAAAAGGGAATACTTAGATAGGTAGGTCAAGTATCGATGAATTTTATTATCTTTCCTATACAACATTGTAAGGGACAATACGCATAAAGAAGGACAGAAATTAGAATACAGGTGGAACTGTAGGTATGACATAGAGGTAAAAGGGAATACTTAGATAGGTAGGTCAAGTATCGGTGAATTTTATTCTCTTTCCTATACACATTGTAAGGGATAATACGCATAAAGAAGGACAGAAATTAGAATACAGGTGGAACTGTAGGTATGACATAGAGGTAAAAGGGAATACTTAGATAGGTAGGTCAAGTATCGGTGAATTTTATTCTCTTTCCTATACAACATTGTAAGGGACAATACGCATAAAGAAGGACAGAAATTAGAATACAGGTGGAACTGTAGGTATGACATAGAGGTAAAAGGGAATACTTAGATAGGTAGGTCAAGTATCGATGAATTTTATTCTCTTTCCTATACAACATTGTAAGGGACAATACGCATAAAGAAAAACAGAAATTAGAATACAGGTGGAACTGTAGGTATGACATAGAGGTAAAAGGGAATACTTAGATAGGTAGGTCAAGTATCGGTGAATTTTATTCTCTTTCCTATACAACATTGTAAGGAACAATACGCA
Organism: Prosapia bicincta; assembly: GCA_036971475.1. Lineage (NCBI taxonomy): Eukaryota > Metazoa > Arthropoda > Insecta > Hemiptera > Cercopidae > Prosapia > Prosapia bicincta. The sequence goes on from JBAIZL010000006.1 coordinate 111,023,698, forward strand.
TAAAGAAACACAGAAATTATAATACAGGTGGAACTGTAGGTATGACATAGAGTTAAAAAAGAATACTTAGATAGGTAGGTCAAGTATCGGTGAATTTTATTATCTTTCCTATACAACATTGTAAGGGACAATACGCATAAAGAAAGACTGAAATTAGAATACAAGTGAAACTGTAGGTATGACATAGAGGTAAAAGGGAATACTTAGATAGGTAGGTCAAGTATCGGTGAATTTTATTCTTTTTCCTATACAACGTTGTAAGGGACAATACGCATAAAGAAAGACAGAATTTAGAATACAGGTGGAACTGTAGGTATGACATAGAGGTAAAAGGGAATACTTAGATAGGTAGGTCAAGTATCGGTGAATTTTATTCTCTTTCCTATACAACGTTGTAAGGGTCAATACGCATAAAGAAATACAGCAATTAGAATTCAGGTGGAACTGTAGGTATGACATAGAGGTAAAAGGGAATACTTAGATAGGTAGGTCAAGTATCGGTGAATTTTATTCTCTTTCCTATAAAACATTGTAAGGGACAATACGCATAAAGAAGGACAGAAATTAGAATAAAGGTGGAACTGTAGGTATGACATAGAGGTAAAAGGGAATACTTAGATAGGTAGGTCAAGTATCGGTGAATTTTATTCTCTTTCCTATACAACATTGTAAGGGACAATACGCATAAAGAAGGACAGAAATTAGAATACAGGTGGAACTGTAGGTATGACATAGAGGTAAAAGGGAATACTTAGATAGGTAGGTCAAGTATCGGTGAATTTTATTCTCTTTCCTATACACATTGTAAGGGACAATACGCATAAAGAAGGACAGAAATTAGAATACAGGTGGAACTGTAGGTATGACATAGAGGTAAAAGGGAATACTTAGATAGGTAGGTCAAGTATCGGTGAATTTTATTCTCTTTCCTATACAACATTGTAAGGGACAATACACATAAAGAAGGACAGAAATTAGAATACAGGTGGAACTGTAGGTATGACATAGAGGTAAAAGGGAATACTTAGATAGGTAGGTCAAGTATCGGTGAATTTTATTCTCTTTCCTATACAACATTGTAAGGGACAATACGCATAAAGAAGGACAGAAATTAGAATACAGGTGGAACTGTAGGTATGACATAGAGGTAAAAGGGAATACTTAGATAGGTAGGTCAAGTATCGGTGAATTTTATTCTCTTTCCTATACACATTGTAAGGGATAATACGCATAAAGAAGGACAGAAATTAGAATACAGGTGGAACTGTAGGTATGACATAGAGGTAAAAGGGAATACTTAGATAGGTAGGTCAAGTATCGGTGAATTTTATTCTCTTTCCTATACAACATTGTAAGGGACAATACGCATAAAGAAGGACAGAAATTAGAATACAGGTGGAACTGTAGGTATGACATAGAGGTAAAAGGGAATACTTAGATAGGTAGGTCAAGTATCGATGAATTTTATTCTCTTTCCTATACAACATTGTAAGGGACAATACGCATAAAGAAAAACAGAAATTAGAATACAGGTGGAACTGTAGGTATGACATAGAGGTAAAAGGGAATACTTAGATAGGTAGGTCAAGTATCGGTGAATTTTATTCTCTTTCCTATACAACATTGTAAGGAACAATACGCATAAAGAAGGACAGAAATTAGAATACAGGTGGAACTGTAGGTATGACATAGAGGTAAAAGGGAATACTTAGATAGGTAGGTCAAGTATCGATGAATTTTATTCTCTTTCCTATACAACATTGTAAGGGACAATACGCATAAAGAAAAACAGAAATTAGAATACAGGTGGAACTGTAGGTATGACATAGAGGTAAAAGGGAATACTTAGATAGGTAGGTCAAGTATCGGTGAATTCTATTCTTTTTCCTATACAACGTTGTAAGGGACAATACGCATAAAGAAACACAGAATTTAGAATACAGGTGGAACTGTAGGTATGACATACAGGTAAAAGGGAATACTTAGATAGGTAGGTCAAGTATCGGTGAATTTTATTCTCTTTCCTATACAACGTTGTAAGGGACAATACGCATAAAGAAACACAGAAATTAGAATACGGGTGGAACTGTAGGTATGACATAGAGTTAAAAGGGAATACTTAGATAGGTAGGTCAAGTATCGGTGAATTTTATTCTCTTTCCTATGCAATATTGTAAGGGACAATACGCATAAAGAAAGACAGAAATTAGAATACAGGTGGAACTGTAGGTATGACAAAGAGGTAAAAGGGAATACTTAGATAGGTAGGTCAAGTATCGATGAATTTTATTATCTTTCCTATACAACATTGTAAGGGACAATACGCATAAAGAAGGACAGAAATTAGAATACAGGTGGAACTGTAGGTATGACATAGAGGTAAAAGGGAATACTTAGATAGGTAGGTCAAGTATCGGTGAATTTTATTCTCTTTCCTATACACATTGTAAGGGATAATACGCATAAAGAAGGACAGAAATTAGAATACAGGTGGAACTGTAGGTATGACATAGAGGTAAAAGGGAATACTTAGATAGGTAGGTCAAGTATCGGTGAATTTTATTCTCTTTCCTATACAACATTGTAAGGGACAATACGCATAAAGAAGGACAGAAATTAGAATACAGGTGGAACTGTAGGTATGACATAGAGGTAAAAGGGAATACTTAGATAGGTAGGTCAAGTATCGATGAATTTTATTCTCTTTCCTATACAACATTGTAAGGGACAATACGCATAAAGAAAAACAGAAATTAGAATACAGGTGGAACTGTAGGTATGACATAGAGGTAAAAGGGAATACTTAGATAGGTAGGTCAAGTATCGGTGAATTTTATTCTCTTTCCTATACAACATTGTAAGGAACAATACGCATAAAGAAACACAGAAATTATAATACAGGTGGAACTGTAGGTATGACATAGAGTTAAAAAAGAATACTTAGATAGGTAGGTCAAGTATCGGTGAATTTTATTATCTTTCCTATACAACATTGTAAGGGACAATACGCATAAAGAAAGACTGAAATTAGAATACAAGTGAAACTGTAGGTATGACATAGAGGTAAAAGGGAATACTTAGATAGGTAGGTCAAGTATCGGTGAATTTTATTCTTTTTCCTATACAACGTTGTAAGGGACAATACGCATAAAGAAAGACAGAATTTAGAATACAGGTGGAACTGTAGGTATGACATAGAGGTAAAAGGGAATACTTAGATAGGTAGGTCAAGTATCGGTGAATTTTATTCTCTTTCCTATACAACGTTGTAAGGGTCAATACGCATAAAGAAATACAGCAATTAGAATTCAGGTGGAACTGTAGGTATGACATAGAGGTAAAAGGGAATACTTAGATAGGTAGGTCAAGTATCGGTGAATTTTATTCTCTTTCCTATAAAACATTGTAAGGGACAATACGCATAAAGAAGGACAGAAATTAGAATAAAGGTGGAACTGTAGGTATGACATAGAGGTAAAAGGGAATACTTAGATAGGTAGGTCAAGTATCGGTGAATTTTATTCTCTTTCCTATACAACATTGTAAGGGACAATACGCATAAAGAAGGACAGAAATTAGAATACAGGTGGAACTGTAGGTATGACATAGAGGTAAAAGGGAATACTTAGATAGGTAGGTCAAGTATCGGTGAATTTTATTCTCTTTCCTATACACATTGTAAGGGACAATACGCATAAAGAAGGACAGAAATTAGAATACAGGTGGAACTGTAGGTATGACATAGAGGTAAAAGGGAATACTTAGATAGGTAGGTCAAGTATCGGTGAATTTTATTCTCTTTCCTATACAACATTGTAAGGGACAATACACATAAAGAAGGACAGAAATTAGAATACAGGTGGAACTGTAGGTATGACATAGAGGTAAAAGGGAATACTTAGATAGGTAGGTCAAGTATCGGTGAATTTTATTCTCTTTCCTATACAACATTGTAAGGGACAATACGCATAAAGAAGGACAGAAATTAGAATACAGGTGGAACTGTAGGTATGACATAGAGGTAAAAGGGAATACTTAGATAGGTAGGTCAAGTATCGGTGAATTTTATTCTCTTTCCTATACACATTGTAAGGGATAATACGCATAAAGAAGGACAGAAATTAGAATACAGGTGGAACTGTAGGTATGACATAGAGGTAAAAGGGAATACTTAGATAGGTAGGTCAAGTATCGGTGAATTTTATTCTCTTTCCTATACAACATTGTAAGGGACAATACGCATAAAGAAGGACAGAAATTAGAATACAGGTGGAACTGTAGGTATGACATAGAGGTAAAAGGGAATACTTAGATAGGTAGGTCAAGTATCGATGAATTTTATTCTCTTTCCTATACAACATTGTAAGGGACAATACGCATAAAGAAAAACAGAAATTAGAATACAGGTGGAACTGTAGGTATGACATAGAGGTAAAAGGGAATACTTAGATAGGTAGGTCAAGTATCGGTGAATTTTATTCTCTTTCCTATACAACATTGTAAGGAACAATACGCATAAAGAAACACAGAAATTATAATACAGGTGGAACTGTAGGTATGACATAGAGTTAAAAAAGAATACTTAGATAGGTAGGTCAAGTATCGGTGAATTTTATTATCTTTCCTATACAACATTGTAAGGGACAATACGCATAAAGAAAGACTGAAATTAGAATACAAGTGAAACTGTAGGTATGACATAGAGGTAAAAGGGAATACTTAGATAGGTAGGTCAAGTATCGGTGAATTTTATTCTTTTTCCTATACAACGTTGTAAGGGACAATACGCATAAAGAAAGACAGAATTTAGAATACAGGTGGAACTGTAGGTATGACATAGAGGTAAAAAGGAATACTTAGATAGGTAGGTCAAGTATCGGTGAATTTTATTCTCTTTCCTATACAACGTTGTAAGGGTCAATACGCATAAAGAAATACAGCAATTAGAATTCAGGTGGAACTGTAGGTATGACATAGAGGTAAAAGGGAATACTTAGATAGGTAGGTCAAGTATCGGTGAATTTTATTCTCTTTCCTATACAACATTGTAAGGGACAATACGCATAAAGAAGGACAGAAATTAGAATAAAGGTGGAACTGTAGGTATGACATAGAGGTAAAAGGGAATACTTAGATAGGTAGGTCAAGTATCGGTGAATTTTATTCTCTTTCCTATACAACATTGTAAGGGACAATACGCATAAAGAAGGACAGAAATTAGAATACAGGTGGAACTGTAGGTATGACATAGAGGTAAAAGGGAATACTTAGATAGGTAGGTCAAGTATCGGTGAATATTATTCTCTTTCCTATACACATTGTAAGGGACAATACGCATAAAGAAGGACAGAAATTAGAATACAGGTGGAACTGTAGGTATGACATAGAGGTAAAAGGGAATACTTAGATAGGTAGGTCAAGTATCGGTGAATTTTATTCTCTTTCCTATACAACATTGTAAGGGACAATACACATAAAGAAGGACAGAAATTAGAATACAGGTGTAACTGTAGGTATGACATAGAGGTAAAAGGGAATACTTAGATAGGTAGGTCAAGTATCGGTGAATTTTATTCTCTTTCCTATACAACATTGTAAGGGACAATACGCATAAAGAAAAACAGAAATTAGAATACAGGTAGAACTGTAGATATGACATAGAGGTAAAAGGGAATACTTAGATAGGTAGGTCAAGTATCGGTGAATTTTATTCTCTTTCCTATACAACATTGTAAGGAACAATACGCATAAAGAAACACAGAAATTATAATACAGGTGGAACTGTAGGTATGACATAGAGTTAAAAGGGAATACTTAGATAGGTAGGTCAAGTATCGGTGAATTTTATTATCTTTCCTATACAACATTGTAAGGGACAATACGCATAAAGAAAGACTGAAATTAGAATACAAGTGAAACTGTAGGTATGACATAGAGGTAAAAGGGAATACTTAGATAGGTAGGTCAAGTATCGGTGAATTTTATTCTTTTTCCTATACAACGTTGTAAGGGACAATACGCATAAAGAAAGACAGAATTTAGAATACAGGTGGAACTGTAGGTATGACATAGAGGTAAAAGGGAATACTTAGATAGGTAGGTCAAGTATCGGTGAATTTTATTCTTTTTCCTATACAACGTTGTAAGGGTCAATACGCATAAAGAAAGACAGCAATTAGAATTCAGGTGGAACTGTAGGTATGACATAGAGGTAAAAGGGAATACTTAGATAGGTAGGTCAAGTATCGGTGAATTTTATTCTCTTTCCTATACAACATTGTAAGGGACAGAACGCATAAAGAAAAACAGAAATTAGAATACAGGTGAAACTGTAGGTATGACATAGAGGTAAAAGGGAATACTTAGATAGGTAGGTCAAGTATCGGTGAATTTTATTGTCTTTCCTATGCAACATTGTAAGGGACAATACGCATAAAGAAGGACAGAAATTAGAATACAGGTGGAACTGTAGGTATGACATAGAGGTAAAAAGGAATACATAGATAGGTAGGTCAAGTATCGGTGAATTTTATTCTTTTTCCTATAAAACATTGTAAGGGACAATACGCATAAAGAAAGACAGAATTTAGAATACAGGTGGAACTGTAGGTATGACATAGAGGTAAAAGGGAATACTTAGATAGGTAGGTCAAGTATCGGTGAATTTTATTCTCTTTCCTATACAATATTGTAAGGGACAATACGCATAAAGAAGGACAGAAATTAGAATACAGGTGGAACTGTAGGTATGACATAGAGGTAAAAGGGAATACTTAGATAGGTAGGTCAAGTATCGGTGAATTTTATTCTCTTTCCTATACACATTGTAAGGGACAATACGCATAAAGAAGGACAGAAATTAGAATACAGGTGGAACTGTAGGTATGACATAGAGGTAAAAGGGAATACTTAGATAGGTAGGTCAAGTATCGGTGAATTTTATTCTCTTTCCTATACAACATTGTAAGGGACAATACGCATAAAGAAGGACAGAAATTAGAATACAGGTGGAACTGTAGGTATGACATAGAGGTAAAAGGGAATACTTAGATAGGTAGGTCAAGTATCGATGAATTTTATTCTCTTTCCTATACAACATTGTAAGGGACAATACGCACAAAGAAAAACAGAAATTAGAATACAGGTGGAACTGTAGGTATGACATAGAGGTAAAAGGGAATACTTAGATAGGTAGGTCAAGTATCGGTGAATTTTATTCTCTTTCCTATACAACATTGTAAGGAACAATACGCATAAAGAAACACAGAAATTATAATACAGGTGGAACTGTAGGTATGACATAGAGTTAAAAGGGAATACTTAGATAGGTAGGTCAAGTATCGGTGAATTTTATTATCTTTCCTATACAACATTGTAAGGGACAATACGCATAAAGAAAGACTGAAATTAGAATACAAGTGAAACTGTAGGTATGACATAGAGGTAAAAGGGAATACTTAGATAGGTAGGTCAAGTATCGGTGAATTTTATTCTTTTTCCTATACAACGTTGTAAGGGACAATACGCATAAAGAAAGACAGAATTTAGAATACAGGTGGAACTGTAGGTATGACATAGAGGTAAAAGGGAATACTTAGATAGGTAGGTCAAGTATCGGTGAATTTTATTCTCTTTCCTATACAACGTTGTAAGGGTCAATACGCATAAAGAAAGACAGCAATTAGAATTCAGGTGGAACTGTAGGTATGACATAGAGGTAAAAGAGAATACTTAGATAGGTAGGTCAAGTATCGGTGAATTTTATTCTCTTTCCTATACAACATTGTAAGGGACAATACGCATAAAGAAGGACAGAAATTAGAATACAGGTGGAACTGTAGGTATGACATAGAGGTAAAAGGGAATACTTAGATAGGTAGGTCAAGTATCGGTGAATTTTATTCTCTTTCCTATACAACATTGTAAGGGACAATACGCATAAAGAAGGACAGAAATTAGAATACAGGTGGAACTGTAGGTATGACATAGAGGTAAAAGGGAATACTTAGATAGGTAGGTCAAGTATCGGTGAATTTTATTCTCTTTCCTATACACATTGTAAGGGACAATACGCATAAAGAAGGACAGAAATTAGAATACAGGTGGAACTGTAGGTATGACATAGAGGTAAAAGGGAATACTTAGATAGGTAGGTCAAGTATCGGTGAATTTTATTCTCTTTCCTATACAACATTGTAAGGGACAATACGCATAAAGAAGGACAGAAATTAGAATACAGGTGGAACTGTAGGTATGACATAGAGGTAAAAGGGAATACTTAGATAGGTAGGTCAAGTATCCGTGAATTTTATTCTCTTTCCTATACAACATTGTAAGGGACAATACGCATAAAGAAAAACAGAAATTAGAATACAGGTAGAACTGTAGGTATGACATAGAGGTAAAAGGGAATACTTAGATAGGTAGGTTAAGTATCGGTGAATTTTATTCTCTTTCCTATACAACATTGTAAGGAACAATACGCATAAAGAAACACAGAAATTATAATACAGGTGGAACTGTAGGTATGACATAGAGTTAAAAGGGAATACTTAGATAGGTAGGTCAAGTATCGGTGAATTTTATTATCTTTCCTAAACAACATTGTAAGGGACAATACGCATAAAGAAAGACTGAAATTAGAATACAAGTGAAACTGTAGGTATGACATAGAGGTAAAAAGGAATACTTAGATAGGTAGGTCGAGTATCGGTGAATTTTATTCTTTTTCCTATACAACGTTGTAAGGGACAATACGCATAAAGAAAGACAGAATTTAGAATACAGGTGGAACTGTAGGTATGACATAGAGGTAAAAGGGAATACTTAGATAGGTAGGTCAAGTATCGGTGAATTTTATTCTCTTTCCTATACAACGTTGTAAGGGTCAATACGCATAAAGAAAGACAGCAATTAGAATTCAGGTGGAACTGTAGGTATGACATAGAGGTAAAAGGGAATACTTAGATAGGTAGGTCAAGTATCGGTGAATTTTATTGTCTTTCCTAAGCAACATTGTAAGGGACAATACGCATAAAGAAGGACAGAAATTAGAATACAGGTGGAACTGTAGGTATGACATAGAGGTAAAAAGGAATACTTAGATAGGTAGGTCAAGTATCGGTGAATTTTATTCTTTTTCCTATAAAACATTGTAAGGGACAATACGCATAAAGAAAGACAGAAAATAGAATACAGGTGGAACTGTAGGTATGACATAGAGGTAAAAGGGAATACTTAGATAGGTAGGTCAAGTATCGGTGAATTTTATTCTTTTTCCTATAAAACATTGTAAGGGACAATACGCATAAAGAAAGACAGAATTTAGAATACAGGTGGAACTGTAGGTATGACATAGAGGTAAAAGGGAATACTTAGATAGGTAGGTCAAGTATCGGTGAATTTTATTCTCTTTCCTATACAACATTGTAAGGGACAATACGCATAAAGAAGGACAGAAATTAGAATACAGGTGGAACTGTAGGTATGACATAGAGGTAAAAGGGAATACTTAGATAGGTAGGTCAAGTATCGGTGAATTTTATTCTCTTTCCTATACACATTGTAAGGGACAATACGCATAAAGAAGGACAGAAATTAGAATAAAGGTGGAACTGTAGGTATGACATAGAGGTAAAAGGGAATACTTAGATAGGTAGGTCAAGTATCGGTGAATTTTATTCTCTTTCCTATACAACATTGTAAGGGACAATACGCATAAAGAAGGACAGAAATTAGAATACAGGTGGAACTGTAGGTATGACATAGAGGTAAAAGAGAATACTTAGATAGGTAGGTCAAGTATCGATGAATTTTATTCTCTTTCCTATACAACATTGTAAGGGACAATACGCACAAAGAAAAACAGAAATTAGAATACAGGTGGAACTGTAGGTATGACATAGAGGTAAAAGGGAATACTTAGATAGGTAGGTCAAGTATCGGTGAATTTTATTCTCTTTCCTATACAACATTGTAAGGAACAATACGCATAAAGAAACACAGAAATTATAATACAGGTGGAACTGTAGGTATGACATAGAGTTAAAAGGGAATACTTAGATAGGTAGGTCAAGTATCGGTGAATTTTATTATCTTTCCTATACAACATTGTAAGGGACAATACGCATAAAGAAAGACTGAAATTAGAATACAAGTGAAACTGTAGGTATGACATAGAGGTAAAAGGGAATACTTAGATAGGTAGGTCAAGTATCGGTGAATTTTATTCTTTTTCCTATACAACGTTGTAAGGGACAATACGCATAAAGAAAGACAGAATTTAGAATACAGGTGGAACTGTAGGTATGACATAGAGGTAAAAGGGAATACTTAGATAGGTAGGTCAAGTATCGGTGAATTTTATTCTCTTTTATATACAACGTTGTAAGGGTCAATACGCATAAAGAAAGACAGCAATTAGAATTCAGGTGGAACTGTAGGTATGACATAGAGGTAAAAGGGAATACTTAGATAGGTAGGTCAAGTATCGGTGAATTTTATTCTCTTTCCTATACAACATTGTAAGGGACAATACGCATAAAGAAGGACAGAAATTAGAATACAGGTGGAACTGTAGGTATGACATAGAGGTAAAAGGGAATACTTAGATAGGTAGGTCAAGAATCGGTGAATTTTATTCTCTTTCCTATACAACATTGTAAGGGACAATACGCATAAAGAAGGACAGAAATTAGAATACAGGTGGAACTGTAGGTATGACATAGAGGTAAAAGGGAATACTTAGATAGGTAGGTCAAGTATCGGTGAATTTTATTCTCTTTCCTATACACATTGTAAGGGACAATACGCATAAAGAAGGACAGAAATTAGAATACAGGTGGAACTGTAGGTATGACATAGAGGTAAAAGGGAATACTTAGATAGGTAGGTCAAGTATCGGTGAATTGTATTCTCTTTCCTATACAACATTGTAAGGGACAATACGCATAAAGAAGGACAGAAATTAGAATACAGGTGGAACTGTAGGTATGACATAGAGGTAAAAGGGAATACTTAGATAGGTAGGTCAAGTATCGGTGAATTTTATTCTCTTTCCTATACAACATTGTAAGGGACAATACGCATAAAGAAAAACAGAAATTAGAATACAGGTAGAACTGTAGGTATGACATAGAGGTAAAAGGGAATACTTAGATAGGTAGGTTAAGTATCGGTGAATTTTATTCTCTTTCCTATACAACATTGTAAGGAACAATACGCATAAAGAAACACAGAAATTATAATACAGGTGGAACTGTAGGTATGACATAGAGTTAAAAGGGAATACTTAGATAGGTAGGTCAAGTATCGGTGAATTTTATTATCTTTCCTATACAACATTGTAAGGGACAATACGCATAAAGAAAGACTGAAATTAGAATACAAGTGAAACTGTAGGTATGACATAGAGGTAAAAGGGAATACTTAGATAGGTAGGTCGAGTATCGGTGAATTTTATTCTTTTTCCTATACAACGTTGTAAGGGACAATACGCATAAAGAAAGACAGAATTTAGAATACAGGTGGAACTGTAGGTATGACATAGAGGTAAAAGGGAATACTTAGATAGGTAGGTCAAGTATCGGTGAATTTTATTCTCTTTCCTATACAACGTTGTAAGGGTCAATACGCATAAAGAAAGACAGCAATTAGAATTCAGGTGGAACTGTAGGTATGACATAGAGGTAAAAGGGAATACTTAGATTGGTAGGTCAAGTATCGGTGAATTTTATTCTCTTTCCTATACAACATTGTAAGGGACAATACGCATAAAGAAAAACAGAAATTAGAATACAGGTGAAACTGTAGGTATGACATAGAGGTAAAAGGGAATACTTAGATAGGTATGTCAAGTATCGGTGAATTTTATTGTCTTTCCTATGCAACATTGTAAGGGACAATACGCATAAAGAAGGACAGAAATTAGAATACAGGTGGAACTGTAGGTATGACATAGAGGTAAAAAGGAATACTTAGATAGGTAGGTCAAGTATCGGTGAATTTTATTCTTTTTCCTATAAAACATTGTAAGGGACAATACGCATAAAGAAAGACAGAAAATAGAATACAGGTGGAACTGTAGGTATGACATAGAGGTAAAAGGGAATACTTAGATAGGTAGGTCAAGTATCGGTGAATTTTATTCTTTTTCCTATACAACATTGTAAGGGACAATACGCATAAAGAAAGACAGAAATTAGAATACAGGTGGAACTGTAGGTATGACATAGAGGTAAAAGGGAATACTTGGATAGGTAGGTCAAGTATCGGTGAATTTTATTCTCTTTCCTATACAACATTGTAAGGGACAATACGCATAAAGAAAGACAGAAATTAGAATACAGGTGAAACTGTAGGTATGACATAGAGGTAAAAGGGAATACTTAGGTAGGTAGGTCAAGTATCGGTGAATTTTATTGTCTTTCCTATACAACATTGTAAGGGACAATACGCATAAAGATAGACAGAAATTAGAATACATGTGGAACTGTAGGTATGACATAGAGGTAAAAAGGAATACTTAGATAGGTAGGTCAAGTATCGGTGAATTTTATTCTCTTTCCTATAAAACATTGTAAGTGACAATACGCATAAAGAAAGACAGAAATTAGAATACAGGTGGAACTGTAGGTATGACATAGAGGTAAAAGGGAATACTTAGATAGGTAGGTCAAGTATCGGTGAATTTTATTCTCTTTCCTATACAACGTTGTAAGGGTCAATACGCATAAAGAAAGACAGCAATTAGAATTCAGGTGGAACTGTAGGTATGACATAGAGGTAAAAGGGAATACTTAGATAGGTAGGTCAAGTATCGGTGAATTTTATTCTCTTTCCTATACAACATTGTAAGGGACAATACGCATAAAGAAGGACAGAAATTAGAATACAGGTGGAACTGTAGGTATGACATAGAGGTAAAAGGGAATACTTAGATAGGTAGGTCAAGTATCGGTGAATTTTATTCTCTTTCCTATACAACATTGTAAGGGACAATACGCATAAAGAAGGACAGAAATTAGAATACAGGTGGAACTGTAGGTATGACATAGAGGTAAAAGGGAATACTTAGATAGGTAGGTCAAGTATCGGTGAATTTTATTCTCTTTCCTATACACATTGTAAGGGACAATACGCATAAAGAAGGACAGAAATTAGAATACATTTGGAACTGTAGGTATGACATAGAGGTAAAAGGGAATACTTAGATAGGTAGGTCAAGTATCGGTGAATTTTATTCTCTTTCCTATACAACATTGTAAGGAACAATACGCATAAAGAAACACAGAAATTATAATACAGGTGGAACTGTAGGTATGACATAGAGTTAAAAGGGAATAATTAGATAGGTAGGTCAAGTATCGGTGAATTTTATTATCTTTCCTATACAACATTGTAAGGGACAATACGCATAAAGAAAGACTGAAATTAGAATACAAGTGAAACTGTAGGTATGACATAGAGGTAAAAGGGAATACTTAGATAGGTAGGTCAAGTATCGGTGAATTTTATTCTTTTTCCTATACAACGTTGTAAGGGACAATACGCATAAAAAAAGACAGAATTTAGAATACAGGTGGAACTGTAGGTATGACATAGAGGTAAAAGGGAATACTTAGATAGGTAGGTCAAGTATCGGTGAATTTTATTCTCTTTCCTATACAACGTTGTAAGGGTCAATACGCATAAAGAAAGACAGCAATTAGAATTCAGGTGGAACTGTAGGTATGACATAGAGGTAAAAGGGAATACTTAGATAGGTAGGTCAAGTATCGGTGAATTTTATTCTCTTTCCTATACAACATTGTAAGGGACAATACGCATAAAGAAAAACAGAAATTAGAATACAGGTGGAACTGTAGGTATGACATAGAGGTAAAAGGTAATACTTAGATAGGTAGGTCAAGTATCGGTGAATTTTATTGTCTTTCCTATGCAACATTGTAAGGGACAATACGCATAAAGAAAGACAGAAATTAGAATACAGGTGGAACTGTAGGTATGACATAGAGGTAAAAAGGAATACTTAGATAGGTAGGTCAAGTATCGGTGAATTTTATTCTTTTTCCTATAAAACATTGTAAGGGACAATACGCATAAAGAAAGACAGAAAATAGAATACAGGTGGAACTGTAGGTATGACATAGAGGTAAAAGGGAATACTTAGATAGGTAGGTCAAGTATCGGTGAATATTATTCTCTTTCCTATACAACATTGTAAGGGACAATACGCATAAAGAAAGACAGAAATTAGAATACAGGTGGAACTGTAGGTATGACATAGAGGTAAAAGGGAATACTTGGATAGATAGGTCAAGTATCGGTGAATTTTATTCTCTTTCCTATACAACATTGTAAGGGACAATACGCATAAAGAAAGACAGAAATTAGAATACAGGTGAAACTGTAGGTATGACATAGAGGTAAAAGGGAATACTTAGGTAGGTAGGTCAAGTATCGGTGAATTTTATTGTCTTTCCTATACAACATTGTAAGGGACAATACGCATAAAGAAAGACAGAAATTAGAATACATGTGGAACTGTAGGTATGACATAGAGGTAAAAAGGAATACTTAGATAGGTAGGTCAAGTAACGGTGAATTTTATTCTCTTTCCTATAAAACATTGTAAGTGACAATACGCATAAAGAAAGACAGAAATTAGAATACAGGTGGAACTGTAGGTATGACATAGAGGTAAAAGGGAATACTTAGATAGGTAGGTCAAGTATCGGTGAATTTTATTCTCTTTCCTATACAACGTTGTAAGGGTCAATACGCATAAAGAAAGACAGCAATTAGAATTCAGGTGGAACTGTAGGTATGACATAGAGGTAAAAGGGAATACTTAGATAGGTAGGTCAAGTATCGGTGAATTTTATTCTTTTTCCTATACAACGTTGTAAGGGACAATACGCATAAAAAAAGACAGAATTTAGAATACAGGTGGAACTGTAGGTATGACATAGAGGTAAAAGGGAATACTTAGATAGGTAGGTCAAGTATCGGTGAATTTTATTCTCTTTCCTATACACATTGTAAGGGACAATACGCATAAAGAAGGACAGAAATTAGAATACAGGTGGAACTGTAGGTATGACATAGAGGTAAAAGGGAATACTTAGATAGGTAGGTCAAGTATCGGTGAATTTTATTCTCTTTCCTATACAACATTGTAAGGGACAATACGCATAAAGAAGGACAGAAATTAGAATACAGGTGGAACTGTAGGTATGACATAGAGGTAAAAGGGAATACTTAGATAGGTAGGTCAAGTATCGGTGAATTTTATTCTCTTTTCTATACACATTGTAAGGGACAATACGCATAAAGAAGGACAGAAATTAGAATACAGGTGGAACTGTAGGTATGACATAGAGGTAAAAGGGAATACTTAGATAGGTAGGTCAAGTATCGGTGAATTTTATTCTCTTTCCTATACAACATTGTAAGGGACAATACGCATAAAGAAGGACAGAAATTAGAATACAGGTGGAACTGTAGGTATGACATAGAGGTAAAAGGGAATACTTAGATAGGTAGGTCAAGTATCGGTGAATTTTATTCTCTTTCCTATACAACATTGTAAGGGACAATACGCATAAAGAAAAACAGAAATTAGAATACAGGTGGAACTGTAGATATGACATAGAGGTAAAAGGGAATACTTAGATAGGTAGGTCAACTATCGGTGAATTTTATTATCTTTCCTATACAACATTGTAAGGGACAATACGCATAAAGAAAGACTGAAATTAGAATACAAGTGAAACTGTAGGTATGACATAGAGGTAAAAGGGAATACTTAGATAGGTAGGTCAAGTATCGGTGAATTTTATTCTTTTTCCTATACAACGTTGTAAGGGACAATACGCATAAAGAAAGACAGAAATTAGAATACAGGTGGAACTGTAGGTATGACATAGAGGTAAAAGGGAATACTTAGATAGGTAGGTCAAGTATCGGTGAATTTTATTCTTTTTCCTATAAAACATTGTAAGGGACAATACGCATAAAGAAAGACAGAAAATAGAATACAGGTGGAACTGTAGGTATGACATAGAGGTAAAAGGGAATACTTAGATAGGTAGGTCAAGTATCGGTGAATTTTATTCTCTTTCCTATACAACATTGTAAGGGACAATACGCATAAAGAAAGACAGAAATTAGAATACAGGTGGAACTGTAGGTATGACATAGAGGTAAAAGGGAATACTTGGATAGGTAGGTCAAGTATCGGTGAATTTTATTCTCTTTCCTATACAACATTGTAAGGGACAATACGCATAAAGAAAGACAGAAATTAGAATACAGGTGAAACTGTAGGTATGACATAGAGGTAAAAGGGAATACTTAGGTAGGTAGGTCAAGTATCGGTGAATTTTATTGTCTTTCCTATACAACATTGTAAGGGACAATACGCATAAAGAAAGACAGAAATTAGAATACATGTGGAACAGTAGGTATGACATAAAGGTAAAAAGGAATACTTAGATAGGTAGGTCAAGTAACGGTGAATTTTATTCTCTTTCCTATAAAACATTGTAAGTGACAATACGCATAAAGAAAGACAGAAATTAGAATACATGTGGAACTGTAGGTATGACATAAAGGTAAAAAGGAATACTTAGATAGGTAGGTCAAGTAACGGTGAATTTTATTCTCTTTCCTATAAAACATTGTAAGTGACAATACGCATAAAGAAAGACAGAAATTTGAATACAGGTGGAACTGTAGGTATGACATAGAGGTAAAAGGGAATACTTAGATAGGTAGGTCAAGTATCGGTGAATTTTATTCTCTTTCCTATACAACGTTGTAAGGGTCAATACGCATAAAGAAAGACAGCAATTAGAATTTAGGTGGAACTGTAGGTATGACATAGAGGTAAAAGGGAATACTTAGATAGGTAGGTCAAGTATCGGTGAATTTTATTCTCTTTCCTATACAACATTGTAAGGGACAATACGCATAAAGAAGGACAGAAATTAGAATACAGGTGGAACTGTAGGTATGACATAGAGGTAAAAGGGAATACTTAGATAGGTAGGTCAAGTATCGGTGAATTTTATTCTCTTTCCTATACAACATTGTAAGGGACAATACGCATAAAGAAGGACAGAAATTAGAATACAGGTGGAACTGTAGGTATGACATAGAGTTAAAAGGGAATACTTAGATAGGTAGGTCAAGTATCGGTGAATTTTATTATCTTTCCTATACAACATTGTAAGGGACAATACGCATAAAGAAAGACTGAAATTAGAATACAAGTGAAACTGTAGGTATGACATAGAGGTAAAAGGGAATACTTAGATAGGTAGGTCAAGTATCGGTGAATTTTATTCTTTTTCCTATACTACGTTGTAAGGGACAATACGCATAAAGAAGGACAGAAAATAGAATACAGGTGGAACTGTAGGTATGACATAGAGGTAAAAGGGAATACTTAGATAGGTAGGTCAAGTATCGGTGAATTTTATTCTCTTTCCTATACAACATTGTAAGGGACAATACGCATAAAGAAAAACAGAAATTAGAATACAGGTGGAAATGTAGGTATGACATAGAGGTAAAAGGGAATACTTAGATAGGTAGGTCAAGTATCGGTGAATTTTATTCTCTTTCCTATACAACATTGTAAGGAACAATACGCATAAAGAAACACAGAAATTATAATACAGGTGGAACTGTAGGTATGACATAGAGTTAAAAGGGAATACTTAGATAGGTAGGTCAAGTATCGGTGAATTTTATTATCTTTCCTATACAACATTGTAAGGGACAATACGCATAAAGAAAGACTGAAATTAGAATACAAGTGAAACTGTAGGTATGACATAGAGGTAAAAGGGAATACTTAGATAGGTAGGTCAAGTATCGGTGAATTTTATTCTTTTTCCTATACAATGTTGTAAGGGACAATACGCATAAAGAAAGACAGAATTTAGAATACAGGTGGAACTGTAGGTATGACATAGAGGTAAAAGGGAATACTTAGATAGGTAGGTCAAGTATCGGTGAATTTTATTCTCTTTCCTATACAACGTTGTAAGGGTCAATACGCATAAAGAAAGACAGCAATTAGAATTCAGGTGGAACTGTAGGTATGACATAGAGGTAAAAGGGAATACTTAGATAGGTAGGTCAAGTATCGGTGAATTTTATTCTCTTTCCTATACAACATTGTAAGGGACAATACGCATAAAGAAAAACAGAAATTAGAATACAGGTGGAACTGTAGGTATGACATAGAGGTAAAAGGGAATACTTAGATAGGTAGGTCAAGTATCGGTGAATTTTATTGTCTTTCCTATGCAACATTGTAAGGGACAATACGCATAAAGAAAGACAGAAATTAGAATACAGGTGGAACTGTAGGTATGACATAGAGGTTAAAAGTAATACTTAGATAGGTAGGTCAAGTATCGGTGAATGTTATTCTTTTTCCTATAAAACATTGTAAGGGACAATACGCATAAAGAAAGACAGAAAATAGAATACAGGTGGAACTGTAGGTATGACATAGAGGTAAAAGGGAATACTTAGATAGGTAGGTCAAGTATCGGTGAATTTTATTCTCTTTCCTATACAACATTGTAAGGGACAATACGCATAAAGAAGGACAGAAATTAGAATACAGGTGGAACTGTAGGTATGACATAGAGGTAAAAGGGAATACTTAGATAGGTAGGTCAAGTATCGGTGAATTTTATTCTCTTTCCTATACAACATTGTAAGGGACAATACGCATAAAGAAGGACAGAAATTAGAATACAGGTGGAACTGTAGGTATGACATAGAGGTAAAAGGGAATACTTAGATAGGTAGGTCAACTATCGGTGAATTTTATTATCTTTCCTATACAACATTGTAAGGGACAATACGCATAAAGAAAGACTGAAATTAGAATACAAGTGAAACTGTAGGTATGACATAGAGGTAAAAGGGAATACTTAGATAGGTAGGTCAAGTATCGGTGAATTTTATTCTTTTTCCTATACAACGTTGTAAGGGACAATACGCATAAAGAAAGACAGAAATTAGAATACAGGTGGAACTGTAGGTATGACATAGAGGTAAAAGGGAATACTTAGATAGGTAGGTCAAGTATCGGTGAATTTTATTCTTTTTCCTATAAAACATTGTAAGGGACAATACGCATAAAGAAAGACAGAAAATAGAATACAGGTGGAACTGTAGGTATGACATAGAGGTAAAAGGGAATACTTAGATAGGTAGGTCAAGTATCGGTGAATTTTATTCTCTTTCCTATACAACGTTGTAAGGGTCAATACGCATAAAGAAAGGCAGCAATTAGAATTCAGTTGGAACTGTAGGTATGACATAGAGGTAAAAGGGAATACTTAGATAGGTAGGTCAAGTATCGGTGAATTTTATTCTTTTTCCTATAAAACATTGTAAGGGACAATACGCATAAAGAAAGACAGAAAATAGAATACAGGTGGAACTGTAGGTATGACATAGAGGTAAAAGGGAATACTTAGATAGGTAGGTCAAGTATCGGTGAATTTTATTCTCTTTCCTATACAACATTGTAAGGGACAATACGCATAAAGAAAGACAGAAATTAGAATACAGGTGGAACTGTAGGTATGACATAGAGGTAAAAGGGAATACTTGGATAGGTAGGTCAAGTATCGGTGAATTTTATTCTCTTTCCTATACAACATTGTAAGGGACAATACGCATAAAGAAAGACAGAAATTAGAATACAGGTGAAACTGTAGGTATGACATAGAGGTAAAAGGGAATACTTAGGTAGGTAGGTCAAGTATCGGTGAATTTTATTGTCTTTCCTATACAACATTGTAAGGGACAATACGCATAAAGAAAGACAGAAATTAGAATACATGTGGAACTGTAGGTATGACATAAAGGTAAAAAGGAATACTTAGATAGGTAGGTCAAGTAACGGTGAATTTTATTCTCTTTCCTATAAAACATTGTAAGTGACAATACGCATAAAGAAAGACAGAAATTAGAATACATGTGGAACTGTAGGTATGACATAAAGGTAAAAAGGAATACTTAGATAGGTAGGTCAAGTAACGGTGAATTTTATTCTCTTTCCTATAAAACATTGTAAGTGACAATACGCATAAAGAAAGACAGAAATTTGAATACAGGTGGAACTGTAGGTATGACATAGAGGTAAAAGGGAATACTTAGATAGGTAGGTCAAGTATCGGTGAATTTTATTCTCTTTCCTATACAACATTGTAAGGGACAATACGCATAAAGAAGGACAGAAATTAGAATACAGGTGGAACTGTAGGTATGACATAGAGGTAAAAGGGAATACTTAGATAGGTAGGTCAAGTATCGGTGAATTTTATTCTCTTTCCTATACAACATTGTAAGGGACAATACGCATAAAGAAGGACAGAAATTAGAATACAGGTGGAACTGTAGGTATGACATAGAGTTAAAAGGGAATACTTAGATAGGTAGGTCAAGTATCGGTGAATTTTATTATCTTTCCTATACAACATTGTAAGGGACAATACGCATAAAGAAAGACTGAAATTAGAATACAAGTGAAACTGTAGGTATGACATAGAGGTAAAAGGGAATACTTAGATAGGTAGGTCAAGTATCGGTGAATTTTATTCTTTTTCCTATACAACGTTGTAAGGGACAATACGCATAAAGAAGGACAGAAATTAGAATACAGGTGGAACTGTAGGTATGACATAGAGGTAAAAGGGAATACTTAGATAGGTAGGTCACGTATAGGTGAATTTTATTCTCTTTCCTATACAACATTGTAAGGGACAATACGCATAAAGAAAGACAGAAATTAGAATACAGATGGAACTGTAGGTATGACATAGAGGTAAAAGGGAATACTTAGATAGGTAGGTCAAGTATCGGTGAATTTTATTCTCTTTCCTATACAACGTTGTAAGGGACAATACGCATAAAGAAGGACAGAAATTAGAATACAGGTGGAACTGTAGGTATGACATAGAGGTAAAAGGGAATACTTAGATAGGTAGCTCAAGTATCGGTGAATTTTATTTTCTTTCCTATACAACATTGTAAGGGACAATACGCATAAAGAAAAACAGAAATTAGAATACAGGTGGAAATGTAGGTATGACATAGAGGTAAAAGGGAATACTTAGATAGGTAGGTCAAGTATCGGTGAATTTTATTCTCTTTCCTATACAACATTGTAAGGAACAATACGCATAAAGAAACACAGAAATTATAATACAGGTGGAACTGTAGGTATGACATAGAGTTAAAAGGGAATACTTAGATAGGTAGGTCAAGTATCGGTGAATTTTATTATCTTTCCTATACAACATTGTAAGGGACAATACGCATAAAGAAAGACTGAAATTAGAATACAAGTGAAACTGTAGGTATGACATAGAGGTAAAAGGGAATACTTAGATAGGTAGGTCAAGTATCGGTGAATTTTATTCTTTTTCCTATACAATGTTGTAAGGGACAATACGCATAAAGAAAGACAGAATTTAGAATACAGGTGGAACTGTAGGTATGACATAGAGGTAAAAGGGAATACTTAGATAGGTAGGTCAAGTATCGGTGAATTTTATTCTCTTTCCTATACAACGTTGTAAGGGTCAATACGCATAAAGAAAGACAGCAATTAGAATTCAGGTGGAACTGTAGGTATGACATAGAGGTAAAAGGGAATACTTAGATAGGTAGGTCAAGTATCGGTGAATTTTATTCTCTTTCCTATACAACATTGTAAGGAACAATACGCATAAAGAAACACAGAAATTATAATACAGGTGGAACTGTAGGTATGACATAGAGGTAAAAGGGAATACTTAGGTAGGTAGGTCAAGTATCGGTGAATTTTATTGTCTTTCCTATACAACATTGTAAGGGACAATACGCATAAAGAAAGACAGAAATTAGAATACATGTGGAACTGTAGGTATGACATAAAGGTAAAAAGGAATACTTAGATAGGTAGATCAAGTAACGGTGAATTTTATTCTCTTTCCTATAAAACATTGTAAGTGACAATACGCATAAAGAAAGACAGAAATTTGAATACAGGTGGAACTGTAGGTATGACATAGAGGTAAAAGGGAATACTTAGATAGGTAGGTCAAGTATCGGTGAATTTTATTCTCTTTCCTATACAACGTTGTAAGGGTCAATACGCATAAAGAAAGACAGCAATTAGAATTCAGGTGGAACTGTAGGTATGACATAGAGGTAAAAGGGAATACTTAGATAGGTAGGTCAAGTATCGGTGAATTTTATTCTCTTTCCTATACAACATTGTAAGGGACAATACGCATAAAGAAGGACAGAAATTAGAATACAGGTGGAACTGTAGGTATGACATAGAGGTAAAAGGGAATACTTAGATAGGTAGGTCAAGTATCGGTGAATTTTATTCTCTTTCCTATACAACATTGTAAGGGACAATACGCATAAAGAAGGACAGAAATTAGAATACAGATGGAACTGTAGGTATGACATAGAGGTAAAAGGGAATACTTAGATAGGTAGGTCAAGTATCGGTGAATTTTATTCTTTTTCCTATACAACGTTGTAAGGGACAATACGCATAAAGAAGGACAGAAATTAGAATACAGGTGGAACTGTAGGTATGACATAGAGGTAAAAGGGAATACTTAGATAGGTAGGTCAAGTATCGGTGAATTTTATTCTCTTTCCTATACAACATTGTAAGGGACAATACGCATAAAGAAAGACAGAAATTAGAATACAGATGGAACTGTAGGTATGACATAGAGGTAAAAGGGAATACTTAGATAGGTAGGTCAAGTATCGGTGAATTTTATTCTCTTTCCTATACACATTGTAAGGGACAATACGCATAAAGAAGGACAGAAATTAGAATACAGGTGGAACTGTAGGTATGACATAGAGGTAAAAGGGAATACTTAGATAGGTAGCTCAAGTATCGGTGAATTTTATTCTCTTTCCTATACAACATTGTAAGGGACAATACGCATAAAGAAAAACAGAAATTAGAATACAGGTGGAAATGTAGGTATGACATAGAGGTAAAAGGGAATACTTAGATAGGTAGGTCAAGTATCGGTGAATTTTATTCTCTTTCCTATACAACATTGTAAGGAACAATACGCATAAAGAAACACAGAAATTATAATACAGGTGGAACTGTAGGTATGACATAGAGTTAAAAGGGAATACTTAGATAGGTAGGTCAAGTATCGGTGAATTTTATTATCTTTCCTATACAACATTGTAAGGGACAATACGCATAAAGAAAGACTGAAATTAGAATACAAGTGAAACTGTAGGTATGACATAGAGGTAAAAGGGAATACTTAGATAGGTAGGTCAAGTATCGGTGAATTTTATTCTTTTTCCTATACAATGTTGTAAGGGACAATACGCATAAAGAAAGACAGAATTTAGAATACAGGTGGAACTGTAGGTATGACATAGAGGTAAAAGGGAATACTTAGATAGGTAGGTCAAGTATCGGTGAATTTTATTCTCTTTCCTATACAACGTTGTAAGGGACAATACGCATAAAGAAAAACAGCAATTAGAATTCAGGTGGAACTGTAGGTATGACATAGAGGTAAAAGGGAATACTTAGATAGGTAGGTCAAGTATCGGTGAATTTTATTCTTTTTCCTATACAACGTTGTAAGGGACAATACGCATAAAGAAGGACAGAAATTAGAATACAGGTGGAACTGTAGGTATGACATAGAGGTAAAAGGGAATACTTAGATAGGTAGGTCAAGTATCGGTGAATTTTATTCTCTTTCCTATACAACATTGTAAGGGACAATACGCATAAAGAAAGACAGAAATTAGAATACAGATGGAACTGTAGGTATGACATAGAGGTAAAAGGGAATACTTAGATAGGTAGGTCAAGTATCGGTGAATTTTATTCTCTTTCCTATACACATTGTAAGGGACAATACGCATAAAGAAGGACAGAAATTAGAATACAGGTGGAACTGTAGGTATGACATAGAGGTAAAAGGGAATACTTAGATAGGTAGCTCAAGTATCGGTGAATTTTATTCTCTTTCCTATACAACATTGTAAGGGACAATACGCATAAAGAAAAACAGAAATTAGAATACAGGTGGAAATGTAGGTATGACATAGAGGTAAAAGGGAATACTTAGATAGGTAGGTCAAGTATCGGTGAATTTTATTCTCTTTCCTATACAACATTGTAAGGAACAATACGCATAAAGAAACACAGAAATTATAATACAGGTGGAACTGTAGGTATGACATAGAGTTAAAAGGGAATACTTAGATAGGTAGGTCAAGTATCGGTGAATTTTATTATCTTTCCTATACAACATTGTAAGGGACAATACGCATAAAGAAAGACTGAAATTAGAATACAAGTGAAACTGTAGGTATGACATAGAGGTAAAAGGGAATACTTAGATAGGTAGGTCAAGTATCGGTGAATTTTATTCTTTTTCCTATACAATGTTGTAAGGGACAATACGCATAAAGAAAGACAGAATTTAGAATACAGGTGGAACTGTAGGTATGACATAGAGGTAAAAGGGAATACTTAGATAGGTAGGTCAAGTATCGGTGAATTTTATTCTCTTTCCTATACAACGTTGTAAGGGACAATACGCATAAAGAAAAACAGCAATTAGAATTCAGGTGGAACTGTAGGTATGACATAGAGGTAAAAGGGAATACTTAGATAGGTAGGTCAAGTATCGGTGAATTTTATTCTCTTTCCTATACAACATTGTAAGGGACAATACGCATAAAGAAAAACAGCAATTAGAATTCAGGTGGAACTGTAGGTATGACATAGAGGTAAAAGGGAATACTTAGATAGGTAGGTCAAGTATCGGTGAATTTTATTCTCTTTCCTATACAACATTGTAAGGGACAATACGCATAAAGAAAGACAGCAATTAGAATTCAGGTGGAACTGTAGGTATGACATAGAGGTAAAAGGGAATACTTAGATAGGTAGGTCAAGTATCGGTGAATTTTATTCTCTTTCCTATACAACATTGTAAGGGACAATACGCATAAAGAAAAACAGAAATTAGAATACAGGTGGAACTGTAGGTATGACATAGAGGTAAAAGGGAATACTTAGATAGGTAGGTCAAGTATCGGTGAATTTTATTCTCTTTCCTATGCAACATTGTAAGGGACAATACGCATAAAGAAAGACAGAAATTAGAATACAGGTGGAACTGTAGGTATGACATAGAGGTTAAAAGGAATACTTAGATAGGTAGGTCAAGTATCGGTGAATGTTATTCTTTTTCCTATAAAACATTGTAAGGGACAATACGCATAAAGAAAGACAGAAAATAGAATACAGGTGGAACTGTAGGTATGACATAGAGGTAAAAGGGAATACTTAGATAGGTAGGTCAAGTATCGGTGAATTTTATTCTCTTTCCTATACAACATTGTAAGGGACAATACGCATAAAGAAGGACAGAAATTAGAATACAGGTGGAACTGTAGGTATGACATAGAGGTAAAAGGGAATACTTAGATAGGTAGGTCAAGTATCGGTGAATTTTATTCTCTTTCCTATACAACATTGTAAGGGACAATACGCATAAAGAAGGACAGAAATTAGAATACAGGTGGAACTGTAGGTATGACATAGAGGTAAAAGGGAATACTTAGATAGGTAGGTCAAGTATCGGTGAATTTTATTGTCTTTCCTATGCAACATTGTAAGGGACAATACGCATAAAGAAAGACAGAAATTAGAATACAGGTGGAACTGTAGGTATGACATAGAGGTTAAAAATAATACTTAGATAGGTAGGTCAAGTATCGGTGAATGTTATTCTTTTTCCTATAAAACATTGTAAGGGACAATACGCATAAAGAAAGACAGAAAATAGAATACAGGTGGAACTGTAGGTATGACATAGAGGTAAAAGGGAATACTTAGATAGGTAGGTCAAGTATCGGTGAATTTTATTCTCATTCCTATACAACATTGTAAGGGACAATACGCATAAAGAAGGACAGAAATTAGAATACAGGTGGAACTGTAGGTATGACATAGAGGTAAAAGGGAATACTTAGATAGGTAGGTCAAGTATCGGTGAATTTTATTCTCTTTCCTATACAACATTGTAAGGGACAATACGCATAAAGAAGGACAGAAATTAGAATACAGGTGGAACTGTAGGTATGACATAGAGGTAAAAGGGAATACTTAGATAGGTAGGTCAACTATCGGTGAATTTTATTATCTTTCCTATACAACATTGTAAGGGACAATACGCATAAAGAAAGACTGAAATTAGAATACAAGTGAAACTGTAGGTATGACATAGAGGTAAAAGGGAATACTTAGATAGGTAGGTCAAGTATCGGTGAATTTTATTCTTTTTCCTATACAACGTTGTAAGGGACAATACGCATAAAGAAAGACAGAAATTAGAATACAGGTGGAACTGTAGGTATGACATAGAGGTAAAAGGGAATACTTAGATAGGTAGGTCAAGTATCGGATAATTTTATTCTTTTTCCTATAAAACATTGTAAGGGACAATACGCATAAAGAAAGACAGAAAATAGAATACAGGTGGAACTGTAGGTATGACATAGAGGTAAAAGGGAATACTTAGATAGGTAGGTCAAGTATCGGTGAATTTTATTCTCTTTCCTATACAACGTTGTAAGGGTCAATACGCATAAAGAAAGACAGCAATTAGAATTCAGTTGGAACTGTAGGTATGACATAGAGGTAAAAGGGAATACTTAGATAGGTAGGTCAAGTATCGGTGAATTTTATTCTTTTTCCTATAAAACATTGTAAGGGACAATACGCATAAAGAAAGACAGAAAATAGAATACAGGTGGAACTGTAGGTATGACATAGAGGTAAAAGGGAATACTTAGATAGGTAGGTCAAGTATCGGTGAATTTTATTCTCTTTCCTATACAACATTGTAAGGGACAATACGCATAAAGAAAGACAGAAATTAGAATACAGGTGGAACTGTAGGTATGACATAGAGGTAAAAGGGAATACTTGGATAGGTAGGTCAAGTATCGGTGAATTTTATTCTCTTTCCTATACAACATTGTAAGGGACAATACGCATAAAGAAAGACAGAAATTAGAATACAGGTGAAACTGTAGGTATGACATAGAGGTAAAAGGGAATACTTAGGTAGGTAGGTCAAGTATCGGTGAATTTTATTGTCTTTCCTATACAACATTGTAAGGGACAATACGCATAAAGAAAGACAGAAATTAGAATACATGTGGAACTGTAGGTATGACATAAAGGTAAAAAGGAATACTTAGATAGGTAGGTCAAGTAACGGTGAATTTTATTCTCTTTCCTATAAAACATTGTAAGTGACAATACGCATAAAGAAAGACAGAAATTAGAATACATGTGGAACTGTAGGTATGACATAAAGGTAAAACGGAATACTTAGATAGGTAGGTCAAGTAACGGTGAATTTTATTCTCTTTCCTATAAAACATTGTAAGTGACAATACGCATAAAGAAAGACAGAAATTTGAATACAGGTGGAACTGTAGGTATGACATAGAGGTAAAAGGGAATACTTAGATAGGTAGGTCAAGTATCGGTGAATTTTATTCTCTTTCCTATACAACATTGTAAGGGACAATACGCATAAAGAAGGACAGAAATTAGAATACAGGTGGAACTGTAGGTATGACATAGAGGTAAAAGGGAATACTTAGATAGGTAGGTCAAGTATCGGTGAATTTTATTCTCTTTCCTATACAACATTGTAAGGGACAATACGCATAAAGAAGGACAGAAATTAGAATACAGGTGGAACTGTAGGTATGACATAGAGTTAAAAGGGAATACTTAGATAGGTAGGTCAAGTATCGGTGAATTTTATTATCTTTCCTATACAACATTGTAAGGGACAATACGCATAAAGAAAGACTGAAATTAGAATACAAGTGAAACTGTAGGTATGACATAGAGGTAAAAGGGAATACTTAGATAGGTAGGTCAAGTATCGGTGAATTTTATTCTCTTTCCTATACAACATTGTAAGGGACAATACGCATAAAGAAAGACAGAAATTAGAATACAGATGGAACTGTAGGTATGACATAGAGGTAAAAGGGAATACTTAGATAGGTAGGTCAAGTATCGGTGAATTTTATTCTCTTTCCTATACAACGTTGTAAGGGACAATACGCATAAAGAAGGACAGAAATTAGAATACAGGTGGAACTGTAGGTATGACATAGAGGTAAAAGGGAATACTTAGATAGGTAGCTCAAGTATCGGTGAATTTTATTCTTTTTCCTATAAAACATTGTAAGGGACAATACGCATAAAGAAAGACAGAAAATAGAATACAGGTGGAACTGTAGGTATGACATAGAGGTAAAAGGGAATACTTAGATAGGTAGGTCAAGTATCGGTGAATTTTATTCTCTTTCCTATACAACATTGTAAGGGACAATACGCATAAAGAAGGACAGAAATTAGAATACAGGTGGAACTGTAGGTATGACATAGAGGTAAAAGGGAATACTTAGATAGGTAGGTCAAGTATCGGTGAATTTTATTCTCTTTCCTATACAACATTGTAAGGGACAATACGCATAAAGAAGGACAGAAATTAGAATACAGGTGGAACTGTAGGTATGACATAGAGGTAAAAGGGAATACTTAGATAGGTAGGTCAAGTATCGGTGAATTTTATTGTCTTTCCTATGCAACATTGTAAGGGACAATACGCATAAAGAAAGACAGAAATTAGAATACAGGTGGAACTGTAGGTATGACATAGAGGTTAAAAGTAATACTTAGATAGGTAGGTCAAGTATCGGTGAATGTTATTCTTTTTCCTATAAAACATTGTAAGGGACAATACGCATAAAGAAAGACAGAAAATAGAATACAGGTGGAACTGTAGGTATGACATAGAGGTAAAAGGGAATACTTAGATAGGTAGGTCAAGTATCGGTGAATTTTATTCTCTTTCCTATACAACATTGTAAGGGACAATACGCATAAAGAAGGACAGAAATTAGAATACAGGTGGAACTGTAGGTATGACATAGAGGTAAAAGGGAATACTTAGATAGGTAGGTCAAGTATCGGTGAATTTTATTCTCTTTCCTATACAACATTGTAAGGGACAATACGCATAAAGAAGGACAGAAATTAGAATACAGGTGGAACTGTAGGTATGACATAGAGGTAAAAGGGAATACTTAGATAGGTAGGTCAACTATCGGTGAATTTTATTATCTTTCCTATACAACATTGTAAGGGACAATACGCATAAAGAAAGACTGAAATTAGAATACAAGTGAAACTGTAGGTATGACATAGAGGTAAAAGGGAATACTTAGATAGGTAGGTCAAGTATCGGTGAATTTTATTCTTTTTCCTATACAACGTTGTAAGGGACAATACGCATAAAGAAAGACAGAAATTAGAATACAGGTGGAACTGTAGGTATGACATAGAGGTAAAAGGGAATACTTAGATAGGTAGGTCAAGTATCGGTGAATTTTATTCTTTTTCCTATAAAACATTGTAAGGGACAATACGCATAAAGAAAGACAGAAAATAGAATACAGGTGGAACTGTAGGTATGACATAGAGGTAAAAGGGAATACTTAGATAGGTAGGTCAAGTATCGGTGAATTTTATTCTCTTTCCTATACAACGTTGTAAGGGTCAATACGCATAAAGAAAGACAGCAATTAGAATTCAGTTGGAACTGTAGGTATGACATAGAGGTAAAAGGGAATACTTAGATAGGTAGGTCAAGTATCGGTGAATTTTATTCTTTTTCCTATAAAACATTGTAAGGGACAATACGCATAAAGAAAGACAGAAAATAGAATACAGGTGGAACTGTAGGTATGACATAGAGGTAAAAGGGAATACTTAGATAGGTAGGTCAAGTATCGGTGAATTTTATTCTCTTTCCTATACAACATTGTAAGGGACAATACGCATAAAGAAAGACAGAAATTAGAATACAGGTGGAACTGTAGGTATGACATAGAGGTAAAAGGGAATACTTGGATAGGTAGGTCAAGTATCGGTGAATTTTATTCTCTTTCCTATACAACATTGTAAGGGACAATACGCATAAAGAAAGACAGAAATTAGAATACAGGTGAAACTGTAGGTATGACATAGAGGTAAAAGGGAATACTTAGGTAGGTAGGTCAAGTATCGGTGAATTTTATTGTCTTTCCTATACAACATTGTAAGGGACAATACGCATAAAGAAAGACAGAAATTAGAATACATGTGGAACTGTAGGTATGACATAAAGGTAAAAAGGAATACTTAGATAGGTAGGTCAAGTAATGGTGAATTTTATTCTCTTTCCTATAAAACATTGTAAGTGACAATACGCATAAAGAAAGACAGAAATTAGAATACATGTGGAACTGTAGGTATGACATAAAGGTAAAAAGGAATACTTAGATAGGTAGGTCAAGTAACGGTGAATTTTATTCTCTTTCCTATAAAACATTGTAAGTGACAATACGCATAAAGAAAGACAGAAATTTGAATACAGGTGGAACTGTAGGTATGACATAGAGGTAAAAGGGAATACTTAGATAGGTAGGTCAAGTATCGGTGAATTTTATTCTCTTTCCTATACAACATTGTAAGGGACAATACGCATAAAGAAGGACAGAAATTAGAATACAGGTGGAACTGTAGGTATGACATAGAGGTAAAAGGGAATACTTAGATAGGTAGGTCAAGTATCGGTGAATTTTATTCTCTTTCCTATACAACATTGTAAGGGACAATACGCATAAAGAAGGACAGAAATTAGAATACAGGTGGAACTGTAGGTATGACATAGAGTTAAAAGGGAATACTTAGATAGGTAGGTCAAGTATCGGTGAATTTTATTATCTTTCCTATACAACATTGTAAGGGACAATACGCATAAAGAAAGACTGAAATTAGAATACAAGTGAAACTGTAGGTATGACATAGAGGTAAAAGGGAATACTTAGATAGGTAGGTCAAGTATCGGTGAATTTTATTCTTTTTCCTATACAACGTTGTAAGGGACAATACGCATAAAGAAGGACAGAAATTAGAATACAGGTGGAACTGTAGGTATGACATAGAGGTAAAAGGGAATACTTAGATAGGTAGGTCACGTATCGGTGAATTTTATTCTCTTTCCTATACAACATTGTAAGGGACAATACGCATAAAGAAAGACAGAAATTAGAATACAGATGGAACTGTAGGTATGACATAGAGGTAAAAGGGAATACTTAGATAGGTAGGTCAAGTATCGGTGAATTTTATTCTCTTTCCTATACAACGTTGTAAGGGACAATACGCATAAAGAAGGACAGAAATTAGAATACAGGTGGAACTGTAGGTATGACATAGAGGTAAAAGGGAATACTTAGATAGGTAGCTCAAGTATCGGTGAATTTTATTTTCTTTCCTATACAACATTGTAAGGGACAATACGCATAAAGAAAAACAGAAATTAGAATACAGGTGGAAATGTAGGTATGACATAGAGGTAAAAGGGAATACTTAGATAGGTAGGTCAAGTATCGGTGAATTTTATTCTCTTTCCTATACAACATTGTAAGGAACAATACGCATAAAGAAACACAGAAATTATAATACAGGTGGAACTGTAGGTATGACATAGAGTTAAAAGGGAATACTTAGATAGGTAGGTCAAGTATCGGTGAATTTTATTATCTTTCCTATACAACATTGTAAGGGACAATACGCATAAAGAAAGACAGCAATTAGAATTCAGGTGGAACTGTAGGTATGACATAGAGGTAAAAGGGAATACTTAGATAGGTAGGTCAAGTATCGGTGAATTTTATTCTCTTTCCTATACAACATTGTAAGGGACAATACGCATAAAGAAGGACAGAAATTAGAATACAGGTGGAACTGTAGGTATGACATAGAGGTAAAAGGGAATACTTAGATAGGTAGGTCAAGTATCGGTGAATTTTATTCTCTTTCCTATACAACATTGTAAGGGACAATACGCATAAAGAAGGACAGAAATTAGAATACAGATGGAACTGTAGGTATGACATAGAGGTAAAAGGGAATACTTAGATAGGTAGGTCAAGTATCGGTGAATTTTATTCTTTTTCCTATACAACGTTGTAAGGGACAATACGCATAAAGAAGGACAGAAATTAGAATACAGGTGGAACTGTAGGTATGACATAGAGGTAAAAGGGAATACTTAGATAGGTAGGTCAAGTATCGGTGAATTTTATTCTCTTTCCTATACAACATTGTAAGGGACAATACGCATAAAGAAAGACAGAAATTAGAATACAGATGGAACTGTAGGTATGACATAGAGGTAAAAGGGAATACTTAGATAGGTAGGTCAAGTATCGGTGAATTTTATTCTCTTTCCTATACACATTGTAAGGGACAATACGCATAAAGAAGGACAGAAATTAGAATACAGGTGGAACTGTAGGTATGACATAGAGGTAAAAGGGAATACTTAGATAGGTAGCTCAAGTATCGGTGAATTTTATTCTCTTTCCTATACAACATTGTAAGGGACAATACGCATAAAGAAAAACAGAAATTAGAATACAGGTGGAAATGTAGGTATGACATAGAGGTAAAAGGGAATACTTAGATAGGTAGGTCAAGTATCGGTGAATTTTATTCTCTTTCCTATACAACATTGTAAGGAACAATACGCATAAAGAAACACAGAAATTATAATACAGGTGGAACTGTAGGTATGACATAGAGTTAAAAGGGAATACTTAGATAGGTAGGTCAAGTATCGGTGAATTTTATTATCTTTCCTATACAACATTGTAAGGGACAATACGCATAAAGAAAGACTGAAATTAGAATACAAGTGAAACTGTAGGTATGACATAGAGGTAAAAGGGAATACTTAGATAGGTAGGTCAAGTATCGGTGAATTTTATTCTTTTTCCTATACAATGTTGTAAGGGACAATACGCATAAAGAAAGACAGAAATTAGAATACAGGTGGAACTGTAGGTATGACATAGAGGTTAAAAGTAATACTTAGATAGGTAGGTCAAGTATCGGTGAATGTTATTCTTTTTCCTATAAAACATTGTAAGGGACAATACGCATAAAGAAAGACAGAAAATAGAATACAGGTGGAACTGTAGGTATGACATAGAGGTAAAAGGGAATACTTAGATAGGTAGGTCAAGTATCGGTGAATTTTATTCTCTTTCCTATACAACATTGTAAGGGACAATACGCATAAAGAAGGACAGAAATTAGAATACAGGTGGAACTGTAGGTATGACATAGAGGTAAAAGGGAATACTTAGATAGGTAGGTCAAGTATCGGTGAATTTTATTCTCTTTCCTATACAACATTGTAAGGGACAATACGCATAAAGAAGGACAGAAATTAGAATACAGGTGGAACTGTAGGTATGACATAGAGGTAAAAGGGAATACTTAGATAGGTAGGTCAACTATCGGTGAATTTTATTATCTTTCCTATACAACATTGTAAGGGACAATACGCATAAAGAAAGACTGAAATTAGAATACAAGTGAAACTGTAGGTATGACATAGAGGTAAAAGGGAATACTTAGATAGGTAGGTCAAGTATCGGTGAATTTTATTCTCTTTCCTATGCAACATTGTAAGGGACAATACGCATAAAGAAAGACAGAAATTAGAATACAGGTGGAACTGTAGGTATGACATAGAGGTTAAAAGGAATACTTAGATAGGTAGGTCAAGTATCGGTGAATGTTATTCTTTTTCCTATAAAACATTGTAAGGGACAATACGCATAAAGAAAGACAGAAAATAGAATACAGGTGGAACTGTAGGTATGACATAGAGGTAAAAGGGAATACTTAGATAGGTAGGTCAAGTATCGGTGAATTTTATTCTCTTTCCTATACAACATTGTAAGGGACAATACGCATAAAGAAGGACAGAAATTAGAATACAGGTGGAACTGTAGGTATGACATAGAGGTAAAAGGGAATACTTAGATAGGTAGGTCAAGTATCGGTGAATTTTATTCTCTTTCCTATACAACATTGTAAGGGACAATACGCATAAAGAAGGACAGAAATTAGAATACAGGTGGAACTGTAGGTATGACATAGAGGTAAAAGGGAATACTTAGATAGGTAGGTCAAGTATCGGTGAATTTTATTCTCTTTCCTATACACATTGTAAGGGACAATACGCATAAAGAAGGACAGAAATTAGAATACAGGTGGAACTGTAGGTATGACATAGAGGTAAAAGGGAATACTTAGATAGGTAGGTCAAGTATCGGTGAATTTTATTCTCTTTCCTATACAACATTGTAAGGGACAATACGCATAAAGAAGGACAGAAATTAGAATACAGGTGGAACTGTAGGTATGACATAGAGGTAAAAGGGAATACTTAGATAGGTAGGTCAAGTATCGGTGAATTTTATTCTCTTTCCTATACAACATTGTAAAGGACAATACGCATAAAGAAAAACAGAAATTAGAATACAGGTGGAACTGTAGGTATGACATAGAGGTAAAAGGGAATACTTAGATAGGTAGGTCAACTATCGGTGAATTTTATTCTCTTTCCTATACAGCATTGTAAGGAACAATACGCATAAAGAAACACAGAAATTATAATACAGGTTGAACTGTAGGTATGACATAGAGTTAAAAGGGAATACTTAGATAGGTAGGTCAAGTATCGGTGAATTTTATTATCTTTCCTATACAACATTGTAAGGGACAATACGCATAAAGAAAGACTGAAATTAGAATACAAGTGAAACTGTAGGTATGACATAGAGGTAAAAGGGAATACTTAGATAGGTAGGTCAAGTATCGGTGAATTTTATTCTTTTTCCTATACAACGTTGTAAGGGACAATACGCATAAAGAAAGACAGAAATTAGAATACAGGTGGAACTGTAGGTATGACATAGAGGTAAAAGGGAATACTTAGATAGGTAGGTCAAGTATCGGTGAATTTTATTCTTTTTCCTATAAAACATTGTAAGGGACAATACGCATAAAGAAAGACAGAAAATAGAATACAGGTGGAACTGTAGGTATGACATAGAGGTAAAAGGGAATACTTAGATAGGTAGGTCAAGTATCGGTGAATTTTATTCTCTTTCCTATACAACGTTGTAAGGGTCAATACGCATAAAGAAAGACAGCAATTAGAATTCAGGTGGAACTGTAGGTATGACATAGAGGTAAAAGGGAATACTTAAAAAGGTAGGTCAAGTATCGGTGAATTTTATTCTTTTTCCTATAAAACATTGTAAGGGACAATACGCATAAAGAAAGACAGAAAATAGAATACAGGTGGAACTGTAGGTATGACATAGAGGTAAAAGGGAATACTTAGATAGGTAGGTCAAGTATGGGTGAATTTTATTCTCTTTCCTATACAACATTGTAAGGGACAATACGCATAAAGAAAGACAGAAATTAGAATACAGGTGGAACTGTAGGTATGACATAGAGGTAAAAGGGAATACTTGGATAGGTAGGTCAAGTATCGGTGAATTTTATTCTCTTTCCTATACAACATTGTAAGGGACAATACGCATAAAGAAAGACAGAAATTAGAATACAGGTGAAACTGTAGGTATGACATAGAGGTAAAAGGGAATACTTAGGTAGGTAGGTCAAGTATCGGTGAATTTTATTGTCTTTCCTATACAACATTGTAAGGGACAATACGCATAAAGAAAGACAGAAATTAGAATACATGTGGAACTGTAGGTATGACATAAAGGTAAAAAGGAATACTTAGATAGGTAGGTCAAGTAACGGTGAATTTTATTCTCTTTCCTATAAAACATTGTAAGTGACAATACGCATAAAGAAAGACAGAAATTTGAATACAGGTGGAACTGTAGGTATGACATAGAGGTAAAAGGGAATACTTAGATAGGTAGGTCAAGTATCGGTGAATTTTATTCTCTTTCCTATACAACGTTGTAAGGGTCAATACGCATAAAGAAAGACAGCAATTAGAATTCAGGTGGAACTGTAGGTATGACATAGAGGTAAAAGGGAATACTTAGATAGGTAGGTCAAGTATCGGTGAATTTTATTCTCTTTCCTATACAACATTGTAAGGAACAATACGCATAAAGAAACACAGAAATTATAACACAGGTGGAACTGTAGGTATGACATAGAGTTAAAAGGGAATACTTAGATAGGTAGGTCAAGTATCGGTGAATTTTATTATCTTTCCTATACAACATTGTAAGGGACAATACGCATAAAGAAAGACTGAAATTAGAATACAAGTGAAACTGTAGGTATGACATAGAGGTAAAAGGGAATACTTAGATAGGTAGGTCAAGTATCGGTGAATTTTATTCTTTTTCCTATACAACGTTGTAAGGGACAATACGCATAAAGAAGGACAGAAATTAGAATACAGGTGGAACTGTAGGTATGACATAGAGGTAAAAGGGAATACTTAGATAGGTAGGTCAAGTATCGGTGAATTTTATTCTCTTTCCTATACAACATTGTAAGGGACAATACGCATAAAGAAGGACAGAAATTAGAATACAGATGGAACTGTAGGTATGACATAGAGGTAAAAGGGAATACTTAGATAGGTAGGTCAAGTATCGGTGAATTTTATTCTCTTTCCTATACACATTGTAAGGGACAATACGCATAAAGAAGGACAGAAATTAGAATACAGGTGGAACTGTAGGTATGACATAGAGGTAAAAGGGAATACTTAGATAGGTAGCTCAAGTATCGGTGAATTTTATTCTCTTTCCTATACAACATTGTAAGGGACAATACGCATAAAGAAAAACAGAAATTAGAATACAGGTGGAAATGTAGGTATGACATAGAGGTAAAAGGGAATACTTAGATAGGTAGGTCAAGTATCGGTGAATTTTATTCTCTTTCCTATACAACATTGTAAGGAACAATACGCATAAAGAAACACAGAAATTATAATACAGGTGGAACTGTAGGTATGACATAGAGTTAAAAGGGAATACTTAGATAGGTAGGTCAAGTATCGGTGAATTTTATTATCTTTCCTATACAACATTGTAAGGGACAATACGCATAAAGAAAGACTGAAATTAGAATACAAGTGAAACTGTAGGTATGACATAGAGGTAAAAGGGAATACTTAGATAGGTAGGTCAAGTATCGGTGAATTTTATTTTTTTTCCTATACAACGTTGTAAGGGACAATACGCATAAAGAAAGACAGAATTTAGAATACAGGTGGAACTGTAGGTATGACATAGAGGTAAAAGGGAATACTTAGATAGGTAGGTCAAGTATCGGTGAATTTTATTCTCTTTCCTATACAACGTTGTAAGGGTCAATACGCATAAAGAAAGACAGCAATTAGAATTCAGGTGGAACTGTAGGTATGACATAGAGGTAAAAGGGAATACTTAGATAGGTAGGTCAAGTATCGGTGAATTTTATTCTCTTTCCTATACAACATTGTAAGGGACAATACGGATAAAGAAAAACCGAAATTAGAATACAGGTGGAACTGTAGGTATGACATAGAGGTAAAAGGGAATACTTAGATAGGTAGGTCAAGTATCGGTGAATTTTATTGTCTTTCCTATGCAACATTGTAAGGGACAATACGCATAAAGAAAGACAGAAATTAGAATACAGGTGGAACTGTAGGTATGACATAGAGGTAAAAAGGAATACTTAGATAGGTAGGTCAAGTATCGGTGAATTTTATTCTTTTTCCTATAAAACATTGTAAGGGACAATACGCATAAAGAAAGACAGAAAATAGAATACAGGTGGAACTGTAGGTATGACATAGAGGTAAAAGGGAATACTTAGATAGGTAGGTCAAGTATCGGTGAATTTTATTCTCTTTCCTATACAACATTGTAAGGGACAATACGCATAAAGAAAGACAGAAATTAGAATACAGGTGGAACTGTAGGTATGACATAGAGGTAAAAGGGAATACTTGGATAGGTAGGTCAAGTATCGGTGAATTTTATTCTCTTTCCTATACAACATTGTAAGGGACAATACGCATAAAGAAAGACAGAAATTAGAATACAGGTGAAACTGTAGGTATGACATAGAGGTAAAAGGGAATACTTAGGTAGGTAGGTCAAGTATCGGTGAATTTTATTGTCTTTCCTATACAACATTGTAAGGGACAATACGCATAAAGAAAGACAGAAATTAGAATACATGTGGAACTGTAGGTATGACATAGAGGTAAAAAGGAATACTTAGATAGGTAGGTCAAGTAACGGTGAATTTTATTCTCTTTCCTATAAAACATTGTAAGTGACAATACGCATAAAGAAAGACAGAAATTAGAATACAGGTGGAACTGTAGGTATGACATAGAGGTAAAAGGGAATACTTAGATAGGTAGGTCAAGTATCGGTGAATTTTATTCTCTTTCCTATACAACATTGTAAGGAACAATACGCATAAAGAAACACAGAAATTATAATACAGGTGGAACTGTAGGTATGACATAGAGTTAAAAGGGAATACTTAGATAGGTAGGTCAAGTATCGGTGAATTTTATTATCTTTCCTATACAACATTGTAAGGGACAATACGCATAAAGAAAGACTGAAATTAGAATACAAGTGAAACTGTAGGTATGACATAGAGGTAAAAGGGAATACTTAGATAGGTAGGTCAAGTATCGGTGAATTTTATTCTTTTTCCTATACAACGTTGTAAGGGACAATACGCATAAAGAAGGACAGAAATTAGAATACAGGTGGAACTGTAGGTATGACATAGAGGTAAAAGGGAATACTTAGATAGGTAGCTCAAGTATCGGTGAATTTTATTCTCTTTCCTATACAACATTGTAAGGGACAATACGCATAAAGAAAAACAGAAATTAGAATACAGGTGGAAATGTAGGTATGACATAGAGGTAAAAGGGAATACTTAGATAGGTAGGTCAAGTATCGGTGAATTTTATTCTCTTTCCTATACAACATTGTAAGGAACAATACGCATAAAGAAACACAGAAATTATAATACAGGTGGAACTGTAGGTATGACATAGAGTTAAAAGGGAATACTTAGATAGGTAGGTCAAGTATCGGTGAATTTTATTATCTTTCCTATACAACATTGTAAGGGACAATACGCATAAAGAAAGACTGAAATTAGAATACAAGTGAAACTGTAGGTATGACATAGAGGTAAAAGGGAATACTTAGATAGGTAGGTCAAGTATCGGTGAATTTTATTCTTTTTCCTATACAACGTTGTAAGGGACAATACGCATAAAGAAGGACAGAAATTAGAATACAGGTGGAACTGTAGGTATGACATAGAGGTAAAAGGGAATACTTAGATAGGTAGGTCAAGTATCGGTGAATTGTATTCTCTTTCCTATACAACATTGTAAGGGACAATACGCATAAAGAAGGACAGAAATTAGAATACAGATGGAACTGTAGGTATGACATAGAGGTAAAAGGGAATACTTAGATAGGTAGGTCAAGTATCGGTGAATTTTATTCTCTTTCCTATACACATTGTAAGGGACAATACGCATAAAGAAGGACAGAAATTAGAATACAGGTGGAACTGTAGGTATGACATAGAGGTAAAAGGGAATACTTAGATAGGTAGCTCAAGTATCGGTGAATTTTATTCTCTTTCCTATACAACACTGTAAGGGACAATACGCATAAAGAAAAACAGAAATTAGAATACAGGTGGAAATGTAGGTATGACATAGAGGTAAAAGGGAATACTTAGATAGGTAGGTCAAGTATCGGTGAATTTTATTCTCTTTCCTATACAACATTGTAAGGAACAATACGCATAAAGAAACACAGAAATTATAATACAGGTGGAACTGTAGGTATGACATAGAGTTAAAAGGGAATACTTAGATAGGTAGGTCAAGTATCGGTGAATTTTATTATCTTTCCTATACAACATTGTAAGGGACAATACGCATAAAGAAAGACTGAAATTAGAATACAAGTGAAACTGTAGGTATGACATAGAGGTAAAAGGGAATACTTAGATAGGTAGGTCAAGTATCGGTGAATTTTATTCTTTTTCCTATACAACGTTGTAAGGGACAATACGCATAAAGAAAGACAGAATTTAGAATACAGGTGGAACTGTAGGTATGACATAGAGGTAAAAGGGAATACTTAGATAGGTAGGTCAAGTATCGGTGAATTTTATTCTCTTTCCTATACAACGTTGTAAGGGTCAATACGCATAAAGAAAGACAGCAATTAGAATTCAGGTGGAACTGTAGGTATGACATAGAGGTAAAAGGGAATACTTAGATAGGTAGGTCAAGTATCGGTGAATTTTATTCTCTTTCCTATACAACATTGTAAGGGACAATACGGATAAAGAAAAACCGAAATTAGAATACAGGTGGAACTGTAGGTATGACATAGAGGTAAAAGGGAATACTTAGATAGGTAGGTCAAGTATCGGTGAATTTTATTGTCTTTCCTATGCAACATTGTAAGGGACAATACGCATAAAGAAAGACAGAAATTAGAATACAGGTGGAACTGTAGGTATGACATAGAGGTAAAAAGGAATACTTAGATAGGTAGGTCAAGTATCGGTGAATTTTATTCTTTTTCCTATAAATCATTGTAAGGGACAATACGCATAAAGAAAGACAGAAAATAGAATACAGGTGGAACTGTAGGTATGACATAGAGGTAAAAGGGAATACTTAGATAGGTAGGTCAAGTATCGGTGAATTTTATTCTCTTTCCTATACAACATTGTAAGGGACAATACGCATAAAGAAAGACAGAAATTAGAATACAGGTGGAACTGTAGGTATGACATAGAGGTAAAAGGGAATACTTGGATAGGTAGGTCAAGTATCGGTGAATTTTATTCTCTTTCCTATACAACATTGTAAGGGACAATACGCATAAAGAAAGACAGAAATTAGAATACAGGTGAAACTGTAGGTATGACATAGAGGTAAAAGGGAATACTTAGGTAGGTAGGTCAAGTATCGGTGAATTTTATTGTCTTTCCTATACAACATTGTAAGGGACAATACGCATAAAGAAAGACAGAAATTAGAATACATG
Organism: Prosapia bicincta; assembly: GCA_036971475.1. Taxonomy (NCBI): domain Eukaryota; kingdom Metazoa; phylum Arthropoda; class Insecta; order Hemiptera; family Cercopidae; genus Prosapia; species Prosapia bicincta. The sequence goes on from JBAIZL010000006.1 coordinate 111,064,807, forward strand.
TGGAACTGTAGGTATGACATAGAGGTAAAAAGGAATACTTAGATAGGTAGGTCAAGTAACGGTGAATTTTATTCTCTTTCCTATAAAACATTGTAAGTGACAATACGCATAAAGAAAGACAGAAATTAGAATACAGGTGGAACTGTAGGTATGACATAGAGGTAAAAGGGAATACTTAGATAGGTAGGTCAAGTATCGGTGAATTTTATTCTCTTTCCTATACAACATTGTAAGGACAATACGCATAAAGAAGGACAGAAATTAAAATACAGGTGGAACTGTAGGTATGACATAGAGGTAAAAGGGAATACTTAGATAGGTAGGTCAAGTATCGGTGAATTTTATTCTCTTTCCTATAAAACATTGTAAGGGACAATACGCATAAAGAAAGACAGAAATTAGAATACAGGTGGAACTGTAGGTATGACAAAGAGGTAAAAGGGAATACTTAGATAGGTAGGTCAAGTATCGGTGAATTTTATTCTCTTTCCTATACAACATTGTAAGGGACAATACGCATAAAGAAACACAGAAATTAGAATACAGGTGGAACTGTAGGTATGACAAAGAGGTAAAAGGGAATACTTAGATAGGTAGGTCAAGTATCGGTGAATTCTATTCTTTTTCCTATACATAGTTGTAAGGGACAATACGCATAAAGAAACACAGAATTTAGAATACAGGTGGAACTGTAGGTATGACATAGAGGTAAAAGGGAATACTTAGATAGGTAGGTCAAGTATCGGTGAATTTTATTCGCTTTCCTATACAACGTTGTAAGGGACAATACGCATAAAGAAAGACAGCAATTAGAATTCAGGTGGAACTGTAGGTATGACATAGAGGTAAATGGGAATACTTAGATAGGTAGGTCAAGTATCGGTGAATTTTATTCTCTTTCCTACACAACATTGTAAGGGACAATACGCATAAAGAAGAACAGAAATTAGAATACAGGTGGAACTGTAGGTATGACATAGAGTTAAAAGGGAATACTTAGATAGGTAGGTGTAGTATCGGTGAATTTTATTCTCTTTCCTATACAACATTGTAAGGGACAATACGCTTAAAGAAAAACAGAAATTAGAATACAGGTGGAACTGTAGGTATGACATAGAAGTAAAAGGGAATACTTAGATAGGTAGGTCAAGTATCGGTGAATTTTATTGTCTTTCCTATACAACGTTGTAAGGGACAATACGCATAAAGAAAGACAGAAATTAGAATACAGGTGGAACTGTAGGTATGACATAGAGGTAAAAGGGAATACTTAGATAGGTAGGTCAAGTATCGGTGAATTTTATTGTCTTTCCTATACAACGTTGTAAGGGACAATACGCATAAAGAAACACAGAAATTAGAATACAGGTGGAACTGTAGGTATGACATAGAAGTAAAAGGGAATACTTAGATAGGTAGGTCAAGTATCGGTGAATTTTATTGTCTTTCCTATACAACGTTGTAAGGGACAATACGCATAAAGAAACACAGAAATTAGAATACAGGTGGAACTGTAGGTATGACATAGAGGTAAAAGGGAATACTTAGATAGGTAGGTCAAGTATCGGTGAATTTTATTGTCTTTCCTATACAACGTTGTAAGGGACAATACGCATAAAGAAAGACAGAAATTAGAATACAGGTGGAACTGTAGGTATAACATAGAGGTAAAAGGGAATACTTAGATAGGTAGGTCAAGTATCGGTGAATTTTATTCTATTTCCTATACAACTTTGTAGGGAAAATACGTATAAAGAAAGACAGAAAATAGAATACAGGTGAAACTGTAGGTATGAATAGAGGTAAAAGGGAATACTTAGATAGGTAGGTCAAATATCGGTGAATTTTATTCTTTTTCCTATACAACGTTGTAAGGGACAATACGCGTAAAGAAAGACAGAATTTAGAATACAGGTGGAACTGTAGGTATGACATAGAGGTAAAAGGGAATACTTAGATAGGTAGGTCAAGTATCGGTGAATTTTAAGCTCTTTCCTATACAACGTTGTAAGGGACAATACGCATAAAGTAAGACAGCAATTAGAATTCAGGTGGAACTGTAGGTATGACATAGAGGTAAAAGGGAATATTTAGATAGGTAGGTCAAGTATCGGTGAATTTTATACTCTTTCCTATACAACATTGTAAGGGACAATACGCATAAAGAAAGACAAAAATTAGAATACAGGTGGAACTGTAGGTATGACATAGAGGTAAAAGGGAATACTTAGATAGGTAGGTCAAGTATCGGTGAATTTTATTCTCTTTCCTATACAACATTGTAAGGGACAATACGCATAAAGAAGGACAGAAATTAGAATACAGGTGGAACTGTAGGTAGGACATAGAGGTAAAAGGGAATACTTAGATAGGTAAGTCAAGTATCGGTGAATTTTATTCTCTTTCCTATACAACATTGTAAGGGACAATACGCATAAAGAAAAACAGAAATTAGAATACAGGTGGAACTGTAGGTATGACATAGAGGTAAAAGGGAATACTTAGATAGGTAGGTCAAGTATCGGTGAATTTTATTCTCTTTCCTATACAACGTTGTAAGGGTCAATACGCATTAAGAAAGACAGCAATTAGAATTCAGGTGGAACTGTAGGTATGACATAGAGGTAAAAGGGAATACTTAGATAGGTAGGTCAAGTATCGGTGAATTTTATTCTCTTTAATATACAACATTGTAAGGGACAATACGCATAAAGAAGGACAGAAATTAGAATACAGGTGGAACTGTAGGTATGACATAGAGGTAAAAGGGAATACTTAGATAGGTAGGTCAAGTATCGGTGAATTTTATTCGCTTTCCTATACAACATTGTAAGGGACAATACGCATAAAGAAAAACAGAAATTAGAATACAGGTGGAACTGTAGGTATGACATAGAGGTAAAAGGGAATACTTAGATAGGTAGGTCAAGTATCGGTGAATTTTATTCTCTTTCCTATACAACGTTGTAAGGGTCAATACGCATAAAGAAAGACAGCAATTAGAATTCAGGTGGAACTGTAGGTATGACATAGAGGTAAAAGGGAATACTTAGATAGGTAGGTCAAGTATCGGTGAATTTTATTCTCTTTCCTATACAACATTGTAAGGGACAATACGCATAAAGAAGGACAGAAATTAGAATACAGGTGGAACTGTAGGTATGACATAGAGGTAAAAGGGAATACTTAGATAGGTAGGTCAAGTATCGGTGAATTTTATTCTCTTTCCTATACAACATTGTAAGGGACAATACGCATAAAGAAAGACAGAAATTAGAATACAGGTGGAACTGTAGGTATCACATAGAGGTAAAAGGGAATACTTAGATAGGTAGGTCAAGTATCGGTGAATTTTATTCTCTTTCCTATGCAACATTGTAAGGGACAATACGCATAAAGAAAGACAGAAATTAGAATACAGGTGGAACTGTAGGTATGACATAGAGGTAAAAAGGAATACTTAGATAGGTAGGTCAAGTATCGGTGAATTTTATTCTTTTTCCTATAAAACATTGTAAGGGACAATACGCATAAAGAAAGACAGAAAATAGAATACAGGTGGAACTGTAGGTATGACATAGAGGTAAAAGGGAATACTTAGATAGGTAGGTCAAGTATCGGTGAATTTTATTCGCTTTCCTATACAACATTGTAAGGGACAATACGCATAAAGAAACACAGAATTTAGAATACAGGTGGAACTGTAGGTATGACATAGAAGTAAAAGGGAATACTTAGATAGGTAGGTCAAGTATCGGTGAATTTTATTGTCTTTCCTATACAACGTTGTAAGGGACAATACGCATAAAGAAAGACAGAAATTAGAATACAGGTGGAACTGTAGGTATGACATAGAGGTAAAAGGGAATACTTAGATAGGTAGGTCAAGTATCGGTGAATTTTATTGTCTTTCCTATACAACGTTGTAAGGGACAATACGCATAAAGAAACACAGAAATTAGAATACAGGTGGAACTGTAGGTATGACATAGAAGTAAAAAGGAATACTTAGATAGGTAGGTCAAGTATCGGTGAATTTTATTGTCTTTCCTATACAACGTTGTAAGGGACAATACGCATAAAGAAACACAGAAATTAGAATACAGGTGGAACTGTAGGTATGACATAGAGGTAAAAGGGAATACTTAGATAGGTAGGTCAAGTATCGGTGAATTTTATTGTCTTTCCTATACAACGTTGTAAGGGACAATACGCATAAAGAAAGACAGAAATTAGAATACAGGTGGAACTGTAGGTATGACATAGAGGTAAAAGGGAATACTTAGATAGGTAGGTCAAGTATCGGTGAATTTTATTCTATTTCCTATACAACTTTGTAGGGAAAATACGTATAAAGAAAGACAGAAAATAGAATACAGGTGAAACTGTAGGTATGAATAGAGGTAAAAGGGAATACTTAGATAGGTAGGTCAAATATCGGTGAATTTTATTCTTTTTCCTATACAACGTTGTAAGGGACAATACGCGTAAAGAAAGACAGAATTTAGAATACAGGTGGAACTGTAGGTATGACATAGAGGTAAAAGGGAATACTTAGATAGGTAGGTCAAGTATCGGTGAATTTTAAGCTCTTTCCTATACAACGTTGTAAGGGACAATACGCATAAAGTAAGACAGCAATTAGAATTCAGGTGGAACTGTAGGTATGACATAGAGGTAAAAGGGAATATTTAGATAGGTAGGTCAAGTATCGGTGAATTTTATACTCTTTCCTATACAACATTGTAAGGGACAATACGCATAAAGAAAGACAAAAATTAGAATACAGGTGGAACTGTAGGTATGACATAGAGGTAAAAGGGAATACTTAGATAGGTAGGTCAAGTATCGGTGAATTTTATTCTCTTTCCTATACAACATTGTAAGGGACAATACGCATAAAGAAGGACAGAAATTAGAATACAGGTGGAACTGTAGGTAGGACATAGAGGTAAAAGGGAATACTCAGATAGGTAGGTCAAGTATCGGTGAATTTTATTCTCTTTCCTATACAACATTGTAAGGGACAATACGCATAAAGAAAAACAGAAATTAGAATACAGGTGGAACTGTAGGTATGACATAGAGGTAAAAGGGAATACTTAGATAGGTAGGTCAAGTATCGGTGAATTTTATTCTCTTTCCTATACAACGTTGTAAGGGTCAATACGCATAAAGAAAGACAGCAATTAGAATTCAGGTGGAACTGTAGGTATGACATAGAGGTAAAAGGGAATACTTAGATAGGTAGGTCAAGTATCGGTGAATTTTATTCTCTTTCCTATACAACATTGTAAGGGACAATACGCATAAAGAAGGACAGAAATTAGAATACAGGTGGAACTGTAGGTATGACATAGAGGTAAAAGGGAATACTTAGATAGGTAGGTCAAGTATCGGTGAATTTTATTCGCTTTCCTATACAACATTGTAAGGGACAATACGCATAATGAAAAACAGAAATTAGAATACAGGTGGAACTGTAGGTATGACATAGAGGTAAAAGGGAATACTTAGATAGGTAGGTCAAGTATCGGTGAATTTTATTCTCTTTCCTATACAACGTTGTAAGGGTCAATACGCATAAAGAAAGACAGCAATTAGAATTCAGGTGGAACTGTAGTTATGACATAGAGGTAAAAGGGAATACTTAGATAGGTAGGTCAAGTATCGGTGAATTTTATTCTCTTTCCTATACAACATTGTAAGGAACAATACGCATAAAGAAGGACAGAAATTAGAATACAGGTGGAACTGTAGGTATGACATAGAGGTAAAAGGGAATCCTTAGATAGGTAGGTCAAGTATCGGTGAATTTTATTCGCTTTCCTATACAACATTGTAAGGGACAATACGCATAAAGCAGGACAGAAATTAGAATACAGGTGGAACTGTAGGTATGACATAGAGGTAAAAGGGAATACTTAGATAGGTAGGTCAAGTATCGGTGAATTTTATTCTCTTTCCTATACAACATTGTAAGGGACAATACGCATAAAGAAAAACAGAAATTAGAATACAGGTGGAACTGTAGGTATGACATAGAGGTAAAAGGGAATACTTAGATAGGTAGGTCAAGTATCGGTGAATTTTATTATCTTTCCTATACAACATTGTAAGGAACAATACGCATAAAGAAACACAGAAATTATAATACAGGTGGAACTGTAGGTATGACATAGAGTTAAAAGGGAATACTTAGATAGGTAGGTCAAGTATCGGTGAATTTTATTATCTTTCCTATACAACATTGTAAGGGACAATACGCATAAAGAAAGACTGAAATTAGAATACAAGTGAAACTGTAGGTATGACATAGAGGTAAAAGGGAATACTTAGATAGGTAGGTCAAGTATCGGTGAATTTTATTCTTTTTCCTATACAACGTTGTAAGGGACAATACGCATAAAGAAAGACAGAATTTAGAATACAGGTGGAACTGTAGGTATGACATAGAGGTAAAAGGGAATACTTAGATAGGTAGGTCAAGTATCGGTGAATTTTATTCTCTTTCCTATACAACGTTGTAAGGGTCAATACGCATAAAGAAAGACAGCAATTAGAATTCAGGTGGAACTGTAGGTATGACATAGAGGTAAAAGGGAATACTTAGATAGGTAGGTCAAGTATCGGTGAATTTTATTCTCTTTCCTATACAACATTGTAAGGGACAATACGCATAAAGAAAAACAGAAATTAGAATACAGGTGGAACTGTAGGTATGACATAGAGGTAAAAGGGAATACTTAGATAGGTAGGTCAAGTATCGGTGAATTTTATTGTCTTTCCTATGCAACATTGTAAGGGACAATACGCATAAAGAAAGACAGAAAATAGAATACAGGTGGAACTGTAGGTATGACATAGAGGTAAAAAGGAATACTTAGATAGGTAGGTCAAGTATCGGTGAATTTTATTCTTTTTCCTATAAAACATTGTAAGGGACAATACGCATAAAGAAAGACAGAAATTAGAATACAGGTGGAACTGTAGGTATGACATAGAGGTAAAAGGGAATACTTGGATAGGTAGGTCAAGTATCGGTGAATTTTATTCTCTTTCCTATACAACATTGTAAGGGACAATACGCATAAAGAAAGACAGAAATTAGAATACAGGTGAAACTGTAGGTATGACATAGAGGTAAAAGGGAATACTTAGGTAGGTAGGTCAAGTATCGGTGAATTTTATTGTCTTTCCTATACAACATTGTAAGGGACAATACGCATAAAGAAAGACAGAAATTAGAATACATGTGGAACTGTAGGTATGACATAGAGGTAAAAAGGAATACTTAGATAGGTAGGTCAAGTAACGGTGAATTTTATTCTCTTTCCTATAAAACATTGTAAGTGACAATACGCATAAAGAAAGACAGAAATTAGAATACAGGTGGAACTGTATTTATCACATAGAGGTAAAAGGGAATACTTAGATAGGTAGGTCAAGTATCGGTGAATTTTATTCTCTTTCCTATACAACGTTGTAAGGGTCAATACGCATAAAGAAAGACAGCAATTAGAATTCAGGTGGAACTGTAGGTATGACATAGAGGTAAAAGGGAATACTTAGATAGGTAGGTCAAGTATCGGTGAATTTTATTCTCTTTCCTATACAACATTGTAAGGGACAATACGCATAAAGAAGGACAGAAATTAGAATACAGGTGGAACTGTAGGTATGACATAGAGGTAAAAGGGAATACTTAGATAGGTAGGTCAAGTATCGGTGAATTTTATTCGCTTTCCTATACAACATTGTAAGGGACAATACGCATAAAGAAAAACAGAAATTAGAATACAGGTGGAACTGTAGGTATGACATAGAGGTAAAAGGGAATACTTAGATAGGTAGGTCAAGTATCGGTGAATTTTATTCTCTTTCCTATACAACGTTGTAAGGGTCAATACGCATAAAGAAAGACAGCAATTAGAATTCAGGTGGAACTGTAGGTATGACATAGAGGTAAAAGGGAATACTTAGATAGGTAGGTCAAGTATCGGTGAATTTTATTCTCTTTCCTATACAACATTGTAAGGGACAATACGCATAAAGAAGGACAGAAATTAGAATACAGGTGGAACTGTAGGTATGACATAGAGGTAAAAGGGAATACTTAGATAGGTAGGTCAAGTATCGGTGAATTTTATTCGCTTTCCTATACAACATTGTAAGGGACAATACGCATAAAGCAGGACAGAAATTAGAATACAGGTGGAACTGTAGGTATGACATAGAGGTAAAAGGGAATACTTAGATAGGTAGGTCAAGTATCGGTGAATTTTATTCTCTTTCCTATACAACATTGTAAGGGACAATACGCATAAAGAAAAACAGAAATTAGAATACAGGTGGAACTGTAGGTATGACATAGATGTAAAAGGGAATACTTAGATAGGTAGGTCAAGTATCGGTGAATTTTATTATCTTTCCTATACAACATTGTAAGGAACAATACGCATAAAGAAACACAGAAATTATAATACAGGTGGAACTGTAGGTATGACATAGAGTTAAAAGGGAATACTTAGATAGGTAGGTCAAGTATCGGTGAATTTTATTATCTTTCCTATACAACATTGTAAGGGACAATACGCATAAAGAAAGACTGAAATTAGAATACAAGTGAAACTGTAGGTATGACATAGAGGTAAAAGGGAATACTTAGATAGGTAGGTCAAGTATCGGTGAATTTTATTCTTTTTCCTATACAACGTTGTAAGGGACAATACGCATAAAGAAAGACAGAATTTAGAATACAGGTGGAACTGTAGGTATGACATAGAGGTAAAAGGGAATACTTAGATAGGTAGGTCAAGTATTGGTGAATTTTATTCTCTTTCCTATACAACGTTGTAAGGGTCAATACGCATAAAGAAAGACAGCAATTAGAATTCAGGTGGAACTGTAGGTATGACATAGAGGTAAAAGGGAATACTTAGATAGGTAGGTCAAGTATCGGTGAATTTTATTCTCTTTCCTATACAACATTGTAAGGGACAATACGCATAAAGAAAAACAGAAATTAGAATACAGGTGGAACTGTAGGTATGACATAGAGGTAAAAGGGAATACTTAGATAGGTAGGTCAAGTATCGGTGAATTTTATTGTCTTTCCTATGCAACATTGTAAGGGACAATACGCATAAAGAAAGACAGAAATTAGAATACAGGTGGAACTGTAGGTATGACATAGAGGTAAAAAGGAATACTTAGATAGGTAGGTCAAGTATCGGTGAATTTTATTCTTTTTCCTATAAAACATTGTAAGGGACAATACGCATAAAGAAAGACAGAAAATAGAATACAGGTGGAACTGTAGGTATGACATAGAGGTAAAAGGGAATACTTAGATAGGTAGGTCAAGTATCGGTGAATTTTATTCTCTTTCCTATACAACATTGTAAGGGACAATACGCATAAAGAAAGACAGAAATTAGAATACAGGTGGAACTGTAGGTATGACATTGAGGTAAAAGGGAATACTTGGATAGGTAGGTCAAGTATCGGTGAATTTTATTCTCTTTCCTATACAACATTGTAAGGGACAATACGCATAAAGAAAGACAGAAATTAGAATACAGGTGAAACTGTAGGTATGACATAGAGGTAAAAGGGAATACTTAGGTAGGTAGGTCAAGTATCGGTGAATTTTATTGTCTTTCCTATACAACATTGTAAGGGACAATACGCATAAAGAAAGACAGAAATTAGAATACATGTGGAACTGTAGGTATGACATAGAGGTAAAAAGGAATACTTAGATAGGTAGGTCAAGTAACGGTGAATTTTATTCTCTTTCCTATAAAACATTGTAAGTGACAATACGCATAAAGAAAGACAGAAATTAGAATACAGGTGGAACTGTAGGTATCACATAGAGGTAAAAGGGAATACTTAGATAGGTAGGTCAAGTATCGGTGAATTTTATTCTCTTTCCTATACAACGTTGTAAGGGTCAATACGCACAAAGAAAGACAGCAATTAGAATTCAGGTGGAACTGTAGGTATGACATAGAGGTAAAAGGGAATACTTAGATAGGTAGGTCAAGTATCGGTGAATTTTATTCTCTTTCCTATACAACATTGTAAGGGACAATACGCATAAAGAAGGACAGAAATTAGAATACAGGTGGAACTGAAGGTATGACATAGAGGTAAAAGGGAATACTTAGATAGGTAGGTCAAGTATCGGTGAATTTTATTCGCTTTCCTATACAACATTGTAAGGGACAATACGCATAAAGAAAAACAGAAATTAGAATACAGGTGGAACTGTAGGTATGACATAGAGGTAAAAGGGAATACTTAGATAGGTAGGTCAAGTATCGGTGAATTTTATTCTCTTTCCTATACAACGTTGTAAGGGTCAATACGCATAAAGAAAGACAGCAATTAGAATTCAGGTGGAACTGTAGGTATGACATAGAGGTAAAAGGGAATACTTAGATAGGTAGGTCAAGTATCGGTGAATTTTATTCTCTTTCCTATACAACATTGTAAGGGACAATACGCATAAAGAAGGACAGAAATTAGAATACAGGTGGAACTGTAGGTATGACATAGAGGTAAAAGGGAATACTTAGATAGGTAGGTCAAGTATCGGTGAATTTTATTCGCTTTCCTATACAACATTGTAAGGGACAATACGCATAAAGCAGGACAGAAATTAGAATACAGGTGGAACTGTAGGTATGACATAGAGGTAAAAGGGAATACTTAGATAGGTAGGTCAAGTATCGGTGAATTTTATTCTCTTTCCTATACAACATTGTAAGGGACAATACGCATAAAGAAAAACAGAAATTAGAATACAGGTGGAACTGTAGGTATGACATAGAGGTAAAAGGGAATACTTAGATAGGTAGGTCAAGTATCGGTGAATTTTATTATCTTTCCTATACAACATTGTAAGGAACAATACGCATAAAGAAACACAGAAATTATAATACAGGTGGAACTGTAGGTATGACATAGAGTTAAAAGGGAATACTTAGATAGGTAGGTCAAGTATCGGTGAATTTTATTATCTTTCCTATACAACATTGTAAGGGACAATACGCATAAAGAAAGACTGAAATTAGAATACAAGTGAAACTGTAGGTATGACATAGAGGTAAAAGGGAATACTTAGATAGGTAGGTCAAGTATCGGTGAATTTTATTCTTTTTCCTATACAACGTTGTAAGGGACAATACGCATAAAGAAAGACAGAATTTAGAATACAGGTGGAACTGTAGGTATGACATAGAGGTAAAAGGGAATACTTAGATAGGTAGGTCAAGTATTGGTGAATTTTATTCTCTTTCCTATACAACGTTGTAAGGGTCAATACGCATAAAGAAAGACAGCAATTAGAATTCAGGTGGAACTGTAGGTATGACATAGAGGTAAAAGGGAATACTTAGATAGGTAGGTCAAGTATCGGTGAATTTTATTCTCTTTCCTATACAACATTGTAAGGGACAATACGCATAAAGAAAAACAGAAATTAGAATACAGGTGGAACTGTAGGTATGACATAGAGGTAAAAGGGAATACTTAGATAGGTAGGTCAAGTATCGGTGAATTTTATTGTCTTTCCTATGCAACATTGTAAGGGACAATACGCATAAAGAAAGACAGAAATTAGAATACAGGTGGAACTGTAGGTATCACATAGAGGTAAAAGGGAATACTTAGATAGGTAGGTCAAGTATCGGTGAATTTTATTCTCTTTCCTATACAACATTGTAAGGACAATACGCATAAAGAAGGACAGAAATTAAAACACAGGTGGAACTGTAGGTATGACATAGAGGTAAAAGGGAATACTTAGATAGGTAGGTCAAGTATCGGTGAATTTTATTCTCTTTCCTATAAAACATTGTAAGGGACAATACGCATAAAGAAAGACAGAAATTAGAATACAGGTGGAACTGTAGGTATGACATAGAGGTAAAAGGGAATACTTAGATAGGTAGGTCAAGTATCGGTGAATTTTATTCTCTTTCCTATAGAACATTGTAAGGGACAATAAGCATAAAGAAGAACAGAAATTAGAATATAGGTGGAACTGTAGGTATGACATAGAGTTAAAAGGGAATACTTAGATAGGTAGGTGTAGTATCGGTGAATTTTATTCTCTTTCCTATACAACATTGTAAGGGACAATACGCTTAAAGAAAAACAGAAATTAGAATACAGGTGGAACTGTAGGTATGACATAGAAGTAAAAGGGAATACTTAGATAGGTAGGTCAAGTATCGGTGAATTTTATTGTCTTTCCTATACAACGTTGTAAGGGACAATACGCATAAAGAAAGACAGAAATTAGAATACAGGTGGAACTGTAGGTATGACATAGAGGTAAAAGGGAATACTTAGATAGGTAGGTCAAGTATAGGTGAATTTTATTGTCTTTCCTATACAACGTTGTAAGGGACAATACGCATAAAGAAACACAGAAATTAGAATACAGGTGGAACTGTAGGTATGACATAGAAGTAAAAGGGAATACTTAGATAGGTAGGTCAAGTATCGGTGAATTTTATTGTCTTTCCTATACAACGTTGTAAGGGACAATACGCATAAAGAAACACAGAAATTAGAATACAGGTGGAACTGTAGGTATGACATAGAGGTAAAAGGGAATACTTAGATAGGTAGGTCAAGTATCGGTGAATTTTATTGTCTTTCCTATACAACGTTGTAAGGGACAATACGCATAAAGAAAGACAGAAATTAGAATACAGGTGGAACTGTAGGTATGACATAGAGGTAAAAGGGAATACTTAGATAGGTAGGTCAAGTATCGGTGAATTTTATTCTATTTCCTATACAACTTTGTAGGGAAAATACGTATAAAGAAAGACAGAAAATAGAATACAGGTGAAACTGTAGGTATGAATAGAGGTAAAAGGGAATACTTAGATAGGTAGGTCAAATATCGGTGAATTTTATTCTTTTTCCTATACAACGTTGTAAGGGACAATACGCGTAAAGAAAGACAGAATTTAGAATACAGGTGGAACTGTAGGTATGACATAGAGGTAAAAGGGAATACTTAGATAGGTAGGTCAAGTATCGGTGAATTTTAAGCTCTTTCCTATACAACGTTGTAAGGGACAATACGCATAAAGTAAGACAGCAATTAGAATTCAGGTGGAACTGTAGGTATGACATAGAGGTAAAAGGGAATATTTAGATAGGTAGGTCAAGTATCGGTGAATTTTATACTCTTTCCTATACATGATTGTAAGGGACAATACGCATAAAGAAAGACAAAAATTAGAATACAGGTGGAACTGTAGGTATGACATAGAGGTAAAAGGGAATACTTAGATAGGTAGGTCAAGTATCGGTGAATTTTATTCTCTTTCCTATACAACATTGTAAGGGACAATACGCATAAAGAAGGACAGAAATTAGAATACAGGTGGAACTGTAGGTAGGACATAGAGGTAAAAGGGAATACTTAGATAGGTAGGTCAAGTATCGGTGAATTTTATTCTCTTTCCTATACAACATTGTAAGGGACAATACGCATAAAGAAAAACAGAAATTAGAATACAGGTGGAACTGTAGGTATGACATAGAGGTAAAAGGGAATACTTAGATAGGTAGGTCAAGTATCGGTGAATTTTATTCTCTTTCCTATACAACGTTGTAAGGGTCAAAACGCATAAAGAAAGACAGCAATTAGAATTCAGGTGGAACTGTAGGTATGACATAGAGGTAAAAGGGAATACTTAGATAGGTAGGTCAAGTATCGGTGAATTTTATTCTCTTTCCTATACAACATTGTAAGGGACAATACGCATAAAGAAGGACAGAAATTAGAATACAGGTGGAACTGTAGGTATGACATAGAGGTAAAAGGGAATACTTAGATAGGTAGGTCAAGTATCGGTGAATTTTATTCGCTTTCCTATACAACATTGTAAGGGACAATACGCATAAAGAAAAACAGAAATTAGAATACAGGTGGAACTGTAGGTATGACATAGAGGTAAAAGGGAATACTTAGATAGGTAGGTCAAGTATCGGTGAATTTTATTCTCTTTCCTATACAACGTTGTAAGGGTCAATACGCATAAAGAAAGACAGCAATTAGAATTCAGGTGGAACTGTAGGTATGACATAGAGGTAAAAGGGAATACTTAGATAGGTAGGTCAAGTATCGGTGAATTTTATTCTCTTTCCTATACAACATTGTAAGGGACAATACGCATAAAGCAGGACAGAAATTAGAATACAGGTGGAACTGTAGGTATGACATAGAGGTAAAAGGGAATACTTAGATAGGTAGGTCAAGTATCGGTGAATTTTATTCTCCTTCCTATACACATTGTAAGGGACAATACGCATAAAGAAGGACAGAAATTAGAATACAGGTGGAACTGTAGGTATGACATAGAGGTAAAAGGGAATACTTAGATAGGTAGGTCAAGTATCGGTGAATTTTATTCTCTTTCCTATACAACATTGTAAGGGACAATACGCATAAAGAAGGACAGAAATTAGAATACAGGTGGAACTGTAGGTATGACATAGAGGTAAAAGGGAATACTTAGATAGGTAGGTCAAGTATCGGTGAATTTTATTCTCTTTCCTATACAACATTGTAAGGGACAATACGCATAAAGAAAAACAGAAATTAGAATACAGGTGGAACTGTAGGTATGACATAGAGGTAAAAGGGAATACTTAGATAGGTAGGTCAAGTATCGGTGAATTTTATTATCTTTCCTATACAACATTGTAAGGAACAATACGCATAAAGAAACACAGAAATTATAATACAGGTGGAACTGTAGGTATGACATAGAGTTAAAAGGGAATACTTAGATAGGTAGGTCAAGTATCGGTGAATTTTATTATCTTTCCTATACAACATTGTAAGGGACAATACGCATAAAGAAAGACTGAAATTAGAATACAAGTGAAACTGTAGGTATGAGATAGAGGTAAAAGGGAATACTTAGATAGGTAGGTCAAGTATCGGTGAATTTTATTCTTTTTCCTATACAACGTTGTAAGGGACAATACGCATAAAGAAAGACAGAATTTAGAATACAGGTGGAACTGTAGGAATGACATAGAGGTAAAAGGGAATACTTAGATAGGTAGGTCAAGTATCGGTGAATTTTATTCTCTTTCCTATACAACGTTGTAAGGGTCAATACGCATAAAGAAAGACAGCAATTAGAATTCAGGTGGAACTGTAGGTATGACATAGAGGTAAAAGGGAATACTTAGATAGGTAGGTCAAGTATCGGTGAATTTTATTCTCTTTCCTATGCAACATTGTAAGGGACAATACGCATAAAGAAAGACAGAAATTAGAATACAGGTGGAACTGTAGGTATGACATAGAGGTAAAAAGGAATACTTAGATAGGTAGGTCAAGTATCGGTGAATTTTATTCTTTTTCCTATAAAACATTGTAAGGGACAATACGCATAAAGAAAGACAGAAAATAGAATACAGGTGGAACTGTAGGTATCACATAGAGGTAAAAGGGAATACTTAGATAGGTAGGTCAAGTATCGGTGAATTTTATTCTCTTTCCTATACAACATTGTAAGGACAATACGCATAAAGAAGGACAGAAATTAAAACACAGGTGGAACTGTAGGTATGACATAGAGGTAAAAGGGAATACTTAGATAGGTAGGTCAAGTATCGGTGAATTTTATTCTCTTTCCTATAAAACATTGTAAGGGACAATACGCATAAAGAAAGACAGAAATTAGAATACAGGTGGAACTGTAGGTATGACATAGAGGTAAAAGGGAATACTTAGATAGGTAGGTCAAGTATCGGTGAATTTTATTCTCTTTCCTATACAACGTTGTAAGGGTCAATACGCATAAAGAAAGACAGAAATTAGAAAACAGGTGAAACTGTAGGTATGACATAGAGGTAAAAGGGAATACTTAGGTAGGTAGGTCAAGTATCGGTGAATTTTATTGTCTTTCCTATACAACATTGTAAGGGACAATACGCATAAAGAAAGACAGAAATTAGAATACATGTGGAACTGTAGGTATGACATAGAGGTAAAAAGGAATACTTAGATAGGTAGGTCAAGTAACGGTGAATTTTATTCTCTTTCCTATAAAACATTGTAAGTGACAATACGCATAAAGAAAGACAGAAATTAGAATACAGGTGGAACTGTAGGTATCACATAGAGGTAAAAGGGAATACTTAGATAGGTAGGTCAAGTATCGGTGAATTTTATTCTCTTTCCTATACAACATTGTAAGGACAATACGCATAAAGAAGGACAGAAATTAAAACACAGGTGGAACTGTAGGTATGACATAGAGGTAAAAGGGAATACTTAGATAGGTAGGTCAAGTATCGGTGAATTTTATTCTCTTTCCTATAAAACATTGTAAGGGACAATACGCATAAAGAAAGACAGAAATTAGAATACAGGTGGAACTGTAGGTATGACATAGAGGTAAAAGGGAATACTTAGATAGGTAGGTCAAGTATCGGTGAATTTTATTCTCTTTCCTATACAACGTTGTAAGGGTCAATACGCATAAAGAAAGACAGCAATTAGAATTCAGGTGGAACTGTAGGTATGACATAGAGGTAAAAGGGAATACTTAGATAGGTAGGTCAAGTATCGGTGAATTTTATTCTCTTTCCTATACAACATTGTAAGGGACAATACGCATAAAGAAGGACAGAAATTAGAATACAGGTGGAACTGTAGGTATGACATAGAGGTAAAAGGGAATACTTAGATAGGTAGGTCAAGTATCGGTGAATTTTATTCGCTTTCCTATACAACATTGTAAGGGACAATACGCATAAAGAAGGACAGAAATTAGAATACAGGTGGAACTGTAGGTATGACATAGAGGTAAAAGGGAATACTTAGATAGGTAGGTCAAGTATCGGTGAATTTTATTCTCTTTCCTATACACATTGTAAGGGACAATACGCATAAAGAAGGACAGAAATTAGAATACAGGTGGAACTGTAGGTATGACATAGAGGTAAAAGGGAATACTTAGATAGGTAGGTCAAGTATCGGTGAATTTTATTCTCTTTCCTATACAACATTGTAAGGGACAATACGCATAAAGAAGGACAGAAATTAGAATACAGGTGGAACTGTAGGTATGACATAGAGGTAAAAGGGAATACTTAGATAAGTAGGTCAAGTATCGGTGAATTTTATTCTCTTTCCTATACAACATTGTAAGGGACAATACGCATAAAGAAAAACAGAAATTAGAATACAGGTGGAACTGTAGGTATGACATAGAGGTAAAAGGGAATACTTAGATAGGTAGGTCAAGTATCGGTGAATTTTATTATCTTTCCTATACAACATTGTAAGGAACAATACGCATAAAGTAACACAGAAATTATAATACAGATGGAACTGTAGGTATGACATAGAGTTAAAAGGGAATACTTAGATAGGTAGGTCAAGTATCGGTGAATTTAATTATCTTTCCTATACAACATTGTAAGGGACAATACGCATAAAGAAAGACTGAAATTAGAATACAAGTGAAACTGTAGGTATGACATAGAGGTAAAAGGGAATACTTAGATAGGTAGGTCAAGTATCGGTGAATTTTATTCTTTTTCCTATAAAACATTGTAAGGGACAATACGCAAAAAGAAAGACAGAAAATAGAATACAGGTGGAACTGTAGGTATGACATAGAGGTAAAAGGGAATACTTAGATAGGTAGGTCAAGTATCGGTGAATTTTATTCTCTTTCCTATACAACATTGTAAGGGACAATACGCATAAAGAAAGACAGAAATTAGAATACAGGTGGAACTGTAGGTATGACATAGAGGTAAAAGGGAATACTTGGATAGGTAGGTCAAGTATCGGTGAATTTTATTCTCTTTCCTATACAACATTGTAAGGGACAATACGCATAAAGAAAGACCGAAATTAGAATACAGGTGAAACTGTAGGTATGACATAGAGGTAAAAGGGAATACTTAGGTAGGTGGGTCAAGTATCGGTGAATTTTATTGTCTTTCCTATACAACATTGTAAGGGACAATACGCATAAAGAAAGACAGAAATTAGAATACATGTGGAACTGTAGGTATGACATAGAGGTAAAAAGAAATACTTAGATAGGTAGGTCAAGTAACGGTGAATTTTATTCTCTTTCCTATAAAACATTGTAAGTGACAATACGCATAAAGAAAGACAGAAATTAGAATACAGGTGGAACTGTAGGTATGACATAGAGGTAAAAGGGAATACTTAGATAGGTAGGTCAAGTATCGGTGAATTTTATTATCTTTCCTATACAACATTGTAAGGGACAATACGCATAAAGAAAGACTGAAATTAGAATACAAGTGAAACTGTAGGTATGACATAGAGGTAAAAGGGAATACTTAGATAGGTAGGTCAAGTATCGGTGAATTTTATTCTTTTTCCTATACAACGTTATAAGGGACAATACGCATAAAGAAAGACAGAATTTAGAATACAGGTGGAACTGTAGGTATGACATAGAGGTAAAAGGGAATACTTAGATAGGTAGGTCAAGTATCGGTGAATTTTATTCTCTTTCCTATACAACGTTGTAAGGGTCAATACGCATAAAGAAAGACAGCAATTAGAATTCAGGTGGAACTGTAGGTATGACATAGAGGTAAAAGGGAATACTTAGATAGGTAGGTCAAGTATCGGTGAATTTTATTCTTTTTCCTATAAAACATTGTAAGGGACAATACGCATAAAGAAGGACAGAAAATAGAATACAGGTGGAACTGTAGGTATGACATAGAGGTAAAAGGGTATACTTAGATAGGTAGGTCAAGTATCGGTGAATTTTATTCTCTTTCCTATACAACATTGTAAGGGACAATACGCATAAAGAAAGACAGAAATTAGAATACAGGTGGAACTGTAGGTATGACATAGAGGTAAAAGGGAATACTTGGATAGGTAGGTCAAGTATCGGTGAATTTTATTCTCTTTCCTATACAACATTGTAAGGGACAATACGCATAAAGAAAGACAGAAATTAGAATACAGGTGAAACTGTAGGTATGACATAGAGGTAAAAGGGAATACTTAGGTAGGTAGGTCAAGTATCGGTGAATTTTATTGTCTTTCCTATACAACATTGTAAGGGACAATACGCATAAAGAAAGACAGAAATTAGAATACATGTGGAACTGTAGGTATGACATAGAGGTAAAAAGGAATACTTAGATAGGTAGGTCAAGTAACGGTGAATTTTATTCTCTTTCCTATAAAACATTGTAAGTGACAATACGCATAAATAAAGACAGAAATTAGAATACAGGTGGAACTGTAGGTATGACATAGAGGTAAAAGGGAATACTTAGATAGGTAGGTCAAGTATCGGTGAATTTTATTCTCTTTCCTATACAACGTTGTAAGGGTCAATACGCATAAAGAAAGACAGCAATTAGAATTCAGGTGGAACTGTAGGTATGACATAGAGGTAAAAGGGAATACTTAGATAGGTAGGTCAAGTATCGGTGAATTTTATTCTCTTTCCTATACAACATTGTAAGGGACAATACGCATAAAGAAGGACAGAAATTAGAATACAGGTGGAACTGTAGGTATGACATAGAGGTAAAAGGGAATACTTAGATAGGTAGGTCAAGTATCGGTGAATTTTATTCTCTTTCCTATACAACATTGTAAGGGACAATACGCATAAAGAAGGACAAAAATTAGAATACAGGTGGAACTGTAGGTATGACATAGAGGTAAAAGGGAATACTTAGATAGGTAGGTCAAGTATCGGTGAATTTTATTCTCTTTCCTATACACATTGTAAGGGACAATACGCATAAAGAAGGACAGAAATTAGAATACAGGTGGAACTGTAGGTATGACATAGAGGTAAAAGGGAATACTTAGATAGGTAGGTCAAGTATCGGTGAATTTTATTCTCTTTCCTATACAACATTGTAAGGGACAATACGCATAAAGAAGGACAGAAATTAGAATACAGGTGGAACTGTAGGTATGACATAGAGGTAAAAGGGAATACTTAGATAGGTAGGTCAAGTATCGGTGAATTTTATTCTCTTTCCTATACAACATTGTAAGGGACAATACGCATAAAGAAAAACAGAAATTAGAATACAGGTGGAAATGTAGGTATGACATAGAGTTAAAAGGGAATACTTAGATAGGTAGGTCAAGTATCGGTGAATTTTATTATCTTTCCTATACAACATTGTAAGGGACAATACGCATAAAGAAAGACTGAAATTAGAATACAAGTGAAACTGTAGGTATGCCATAGAGGTAAAAGGGAATACTTAGATAGGTAGGTCAAGTATCGGTGAATTTTATTCTTTTTCCTATACAACGTTGTAAGGGACAATACGCATAAAGAAAGACAGAATTTAGAATACAGGTGGAACTGTAGGTATGACATAGAGGTAAAAGGGAATACTTAGATAGGTAGGTCAAGTATCGGTGAATTTTATTGTCTTTCCTATGCAACATTGTAAGGGGCAATACGCATAAAGAAAGACAGAAATTAGAATACAGGTGGAACTGTAGGTATGACATAGAGGTAAAAAGGAATACTTAGATAGGTAGGTCAAGTATCGGTGAATTTTATTCTTTTTCCTATAAAACATTGTAAGGGACAATACGCATAAAGAAAGACAGAAAATAGAATACAGGTGGAACTGTAGGTATGACATAGAGGTAAAAGGGAATACTTAGATAGGTAGGTCAAGTATCGGTGAATTTTATTCTCTTTCCTATACAACATTGTAAGGGACAATACGCATAAAGAAAGACAGAAATTAGAATACAGGTGGAACTGTAGGTATGACATAGAGGTAAAAGGGAATACTTGGATAGGTAGGTCAAGTATCGGTGAATTTTATTCTCTTTCCTATACAACATTGTAAGGGACAATACGCATAAAGAAAGACAGAAATTAGAATACAGGTGAAACTGTAGGTATGACATAGAGGTAAAAGGGAATACTTAGGTAGGTAGGTCAAGTATCGGTGAATTTTATTGTCTTTCCTATACAACATTGTAAGGGACAATACGCATAAAGAAAGACAGAAATTAGAATACATGTGGAACTGTAGGTATGACATAGAGGTAAAAAGGAATACTTAGATAGGTAGGTCAAGTAACGGTGAATTTTATTCTCTTTCCTATAAAACATTGTAAGTGACAATACGCATAAAGAAAGACAGAAATTAGAATACAGGTGGAACTGTAGGTATGACATAGAGGTAAAAGGGAATACTTAGATAGGTAGGTCAAGTATCGGTGAATTTTATTCTCTTTCCTATACAACATTGTAAGGACAATACGCATAAAGAAGGACAGAAATTAAAATACAGGTGGAACTGTAGGTATGACATAGAGGTAAAAGGGAATACTTAGATAGGTAGGTCAAGTATCGGTGAATTTTATTCTCTTTCCTATAAAACATTGTAAGGGACAATACGCATAAAGAAAGACAGAAATTAGAATACAGGTGGAATTGTAGGTATGACAAAGAGATAAAAGGGAATTCTTAGATAGGTAGGTCAAGTATCGGTGAATTTTATTCTCTTTCCTATACAACATTGTAAGGGACAATACGCATAAAGAAACACAGCAATTAGAATACAGGTGGAACTGTAGGTATGACAAAGAGGTAAAAGGGAATACTTAGATAGGTAGGTCAAGTATCGGTGAATTCTATTCTTTTTCCTATACATAGTTGTAAGGGACAATACGCATAAAGAAACACAGAATTTAGAATACAGGTGGAACTGTAGGTATGACATAGAGGTAAAAGGGAATACTTAGATAGGTAGGTCAAGTATCGGTGAATTTTATTCTCTTTCCTATACAACGTTGTAAGGGACAATACGCATAAAGAAAGACAGCAATTAGAATTCAGGTGGAACTGTAGGTATGACATAGAGGTAAATGGGAATACTTAGATAGGTAGGTCAAGTAACGGTGAATTTTATTCTCTTTCCTACACAACATTGTAAGGGACAATACGCATAAAGAAAAACAGAAATTAGAATACAGGTGGAACTGTAGGTATGACATAGAGGTAAAAGGGAATACTTAGATAGGTAGGTCAAGTATCGGTGAATTTTATTCTCTTTCCTATAGAACATTGTAAGGGACAATACGCATAAAGAAGAACAGAAATTAGAATACAGGTGGAACTGTAGGTATGACATAGAGTTAAAAGGGAATACTTAGATAGGTAGGTGTAGTATCGGTGAATTTTATTCTCTTTCCTATACAACATTGTAAGGGACAATACGCATAAAGAAAAACAGAAATTAGAATACAAGTGGAACTGTAGGTATGACATAGAGGTAAAAGGGAATACTTAGATAGGTAGGTCAAGTATCGGTGAATTTTATTGTCTTTCCTATACAACGTTGTAAGGGACAATACGCATAAAGAAAGACAGAAATTAGAATACAGGTGGAACTGTAGGTATGACATAGAGGTAAAAGGGAATACTTAGATAGGTAGGTCAAGTATCGGTGAATTTTATTATCTTTCCTATACAACATTGTAAGGGACAATACGCATAAAGAAAGACTGAAATTAGAATACAAGTGAAACTGTAGGTATGACATAGAGGTAAAATGGAATACTTAGATAGGTAGGTCAAGTATCGGTGAATTTTATTCTTTTTCCTATACAACGTTATAAGGGACAATACGCATAAAGAAAGACAGAATTTAGAATACAGGTGGAACTGTAGGTATGACATAGAGGTAAAAGGGAATACTTAGATAGGTAGGTCAAGTATCGGTGAATTTTATTCTCTTTCCTATACAACGTTGTAAGGGTCAATACGCATAAAGAAAGACAGCAATTAGAATTCAGGTGGAACTGTAGGTATGACATAGAGGTAAAAGGGAATACTTAGATAGGTAGGTCAAGTATCGGTGAATTTTATTCTTTTTCCTATAAAACATTGTAAGGGACAATACGCATAAAGAAAGACAGAAAATAGAATACAGGTGGAACTGTAGGTATGACATAGAGGTAAAAGGGTATACTTAGATAGGTAGGTCAAGTATCGGTGAATTTTATTCTCTTTCCTATACAACATTGTAAGGGACAATACGCATAAAGAAGGACAGAAATTAGAATACAGGTGGAACTGTAGGTATGACATAGAGGTAAAAGGGAATACTTAGATAGGTAGGTCAAGTATCGGTGAATTTTATTCTCTTTCCTATACAACATTGTAAGGGACAATACGCATAAAGAAAAACAGAAATTAGAATACAGGTGGAAATGTAGGTATGACATAGAGTTAAAAGGGAATACTTAGATAGGTAGGTCAAGTATCGGTGAATTTTATTATCTTTCCTATACAACATTGTAAGGGACAATACGCATAAAGAAAGACTGAAATTAGAATACAAGTGAAACTGTAGGTATGCCATAGAGGTAAAAGGGAATACTTAGATAGGTAGGTCAAGTATCGGTGAATTTTATTCTTTTTCCTATACAACGTTGTAAGGGACAATACGCATAAAGAAAGACAGAATTTAGAATACAGGTGGAACTGTAGGTATGACATAGAGGTAAAAGGGAATACTTAGATAGGTAGGTCAAGTATCGGTGAATTTTATTGTCTTTCCTATGCAACATTGTAAGGGACAATACGCATAAAGAAAGACAGAAATTAGAATACAGGTGGAACTGTAGGTATGACATAGAGGTAAAAAGGAATACTTAGATAGGTAGGTCAAGTATCGGTGAATTTTATTCTTTTTCCTATAAAACATTGTAAGGGACAATACGCATAAAGAAAGACAGAAAATAGAATACAGGTGGAACTGTAGGTATGACATAGAGGTAAAAGGGAATACTTAGATAGGTAGGTCAAGTATCGGTGAATTTTATTCTCTTTCCTATACAACATTGTAAGGGACAATACGCATAAAGAAAGACAGAAATTAGAATACAGGTGGAACTGTAGGTATGACATAGAGGTAAAAGGGAATACTTGGATAGGTAGGTCAAGTATCGGTGAATTTTATTCTCTTTCCTATACAACATTGTAAGGGACAATACGCATAAAGAAAGACAGAAATTAGAATACAGGTGAAACTGTAGGTATGACATAGAGGTAAAAGGGAATACTTAGGTAGGTAGGTCAAGTAACGGTGAATTTTATTCTCTTTCCTATAAAACATTGTAAGTGACAATACGCATAAAGAAAGACAGAAATTAGAATACAGGTGGAACTGTAGGTATGACATAGAGGTAAAAGGGAATACTTAGATAGGTAGGTCAAGTATCGGTGAATTTTATTCTCTTTCCTATACAACATTGTAAGGACAATACGCATAAAGAAGGACAGAAATTAAAATACAGGTGGAACTGTAGGTATGACATAGAGGTAAAAGGGAATACTTAGATAGGTAGGTCAAGTATCGGTGAATTTTATTCTCTTTCCTATACAACATTGTAAGGGACAATACGCATAAAGAAACACAGAAATTAGAATACAGGTGGAACTGTAGGTATGACAAAGAGGTAAAAGGGAATACTTAGATAGGTAGGTCAAGTATCGGTGAATTCTATTCTTTTTCCTATACATAGTTGTAAGGGACAATACGCATAAAGAAACACAGAATTTAGAATACAGGTGGAACTGTAGGTATGACATAGAGGTAAAAGGGAATACTTAGATAGGTAGGTCAAGTATCGGTGAATTTTATTCTCTTTCCTATACAACGTTGTAAGGGACAATACGCATAAAGAAAGACAGCAATTAGAATTCAGGTGGAACTGTAGGTATGACATAGAGGTAAATGGGAATACTTAGATAGGTAGGTCAAGTAACGGTGAATTTTATTCTCTTTCCTACACAACATTGTAAGGGACAATACGCATAAAGAAAAACAGAAATTAGAATACAGGTGGAACTGTAGGTATGACATAGAGGTAAAAGGGAATACTTAGATAGGTAGGTCAAGTATCGGTGAATTTTATTCTCTTTCCTATACAACATTGTAAGGGACAATACGCATAAAGAAGAACAGAAATTAGAATACAGGTGGAACTGTAGGTATGACATAGAGTTAAAAGGGAATACTTAGATAGGTAGGT
Source organism: Prosapia bicincta (assembly GCA_036971475.1). Lineage (NCBI taxonomy): Eukaryota > Metazoa > Arthropoda > Insecta > Hemiptera > Cercopidae > Prosapia > Prosapia bicincta. Next base: position 111,089,915 of record JBAIZL010000006.1, read on the forward strand.
GTAGTATCGGTGAATTTTATTCTCTTTCCTATACAACATTGTAAGGGACAATACGCATAAAGAAAAACAGAAATTAGAATACAAGTGGAACTGTAGGTATGACATAGAGGTAAAAGGGAATACTTAGATAGGTAGGTCAAGTATCGGTGAATTTTATTGTCTTTCCTATACAACGTTGTAAGGGACAATACGCATAAAGAAAGACAGAAATTAGAATACAGGTGGAACTGTAGGTATGACATAGAGGTAAAAGGGAATACTTAGATAGGTAGGTCAAGTATCGGTGAATTTTATTATCTTTCCTATACAACATTGTAAGGGACAATACGCATAAAGAAAGACTGAAATTAGAATACAAGTGAAACTGTAGGTATGACATAGAGGTAAAATGGAATACTTAGATAGGTAGGTCAAGTATCGGTGAATTTTATTCTTTTTCCTATACAACGTTATAAGGGACAATACGCATAAAGAAAGACAGAATTTAGAATACAGGTGGAACTGTAGGTATGACATAGAGGTAAAAGGGAATACTTAGATAGGTAGGTCAAGTATCGGTGAATTTTATTCTCTTTCCTATACAACGTTGTAAGGGTCAATACGCATAAAGAAAGACAGCAATTAGAATTCAGGTGGAACTGTAGGTATGACATAGAGGTAAAAGGGAATACTTAGATAGGTAGGTCAAGTATCGGTGAATTTTATTCTTTTTCCTATAAAACATTGTAAGGGACAATACGCATAAAGAAAGACAGAAAATAGAATACAGGTGGAACTGTAGGTATGACATAGAGGTAAAAGGGTATACTTAGATAGGTAGGTCAAGTATCGGTGAATTTTATTCTCTTTCCTATACAACATTGTAAGGGACAATACGCATAAAGAAAGACAGAAATTAGAATACAGGTGGAACTGTAGGTATGACATAGAGGTAAAAGGGAATACTTGGATAGGTAGGTCAAGTATCGGTGAATTTTATTCTCTTTCCTATACAACATTGTAAGGGACAATACGCATAAAGAAAGACAGAAATTAGAATACAGGTGAAACTGTAGGTATGACATAGAGGTAAAAGGGAATACTTAGGTAGGTAGGTCAAGTATCGGTGAATTTTATTGTCTTTCCTATACAACATTGTAAGGGACAATACGCATAAAGAAAGACAGAAATTAGAATACATGTGGAACTGTAGGTATGACATAGAGGTAAAAAGGAATACTTAGATAGGTAGGTCAAGTAACGGTGAATTTTATTCTCTTTCCTATAAAACATTGTAAGTGACAATACGCATAAATAAAGACAGAAATTAGAATACAGGTGGAACTGTAGGTATGACATAGAGGTAAAAGGGAATACTTAGATAGGTAGGTCAAGTATCGGTGAATTTTATTCTCTTTCCTATACAACGTTGTAAGGGTCAATACGCATAAAGAAAGACAGCAATTAGAATTCAGGTGGAACTGTAGGTATGACATAGAGGTAAAAGGGAATACTTAGATAGGTAGGTCAAGTATCGGTGAATTTTATTCTCTTTCCTATACAACATTGTAAGGGACAATACGCATAAAGAAGGACAGAAATTAGAATACAGGTGGAACTGTAGGTATGACATAGAGGTAAAAGGGAATACTTAGATAGGTAGGTCAAGTATCGGTGAATTTTATTCTCTTTCCTATACAACATTGTAAGGGACAATACGCATAAAGAAGGACAAAAATTAGAATACAGGTGGAACTGTAGGTATGACATAGAGGTAAAAGGGAATACTTAGATAGGTAGGTCAAGTATCGGTGAATTTTATTCTCTTTCCTATACACATTGTAAGGGACAATACGCATAAAGAAGGACAGAAATTAGAATACAGGTGGAACTGTAGGTATGACATAGAGGTAAAAGGGAATACTTAGATAGGTAGGTCAAGTATCGGTGAATTTTATTCTCTTTCCTATACAACATTGTAAGGGACAATACGCATAAAGAAGGACAGAAATTAGAATACAGGTGGAACTGTAGGTATGACATAGAGGTAAAAGGGAATACTTAGATAGGTAGGTCAAGTATCGGTGAATTTTATTCTCTTTCCTATACAACATTGTAAGGGACAATACGCATAAAGAAAAACAGAAATTAGAATACAGGTGGAAATGTAGGTATGACATAGAGTTAAAAGGGAATACTTAGATAGGTAGGTCAAGTATCGGTGAATTTTATTATCTTTCCTATACAACATTGTAAGGGACAATACGCATAAAGAAAGACTGAAATTAGAATACAAGTGAAACTGTAGGTATGCCATAGAGGTAAAAGGGAATACTTAGATAGGTAGGTCAAGTATCGGTGAATTTTATTCTTTTTCCTATACAACGTTGTAAGGGACAATACGCATAAAGAAAGACAGAATTTAGAATACAGGTGGAACTGTAGGTATGACATAGAGGTAAAAGGGAATACTTAGATAGGTAGGTCAAGTATCGGTGAATTTTATTCTCTTTCCTATACAACGTTGTAAGGGTCAATACGCATAAAGAAAGACAGCAATTAGAATTCAGGTGGAACTGTAGGTATGACATAGAGGTAAAAGGGAATACTTAGATAGGTAGGTCAAGTATCGGTGAATTTTATTCTCTTTCCTATACAACATTGTAAGGGACAATACGCATAAAGAAAAACAGAAATTAGAATACAGGTGGAACTGTAGGTATGACATAGAGGTAAAAGGGAATACTTAGATAGGTAGGTCAAGTATCGGTGAATTTTATTGTCTTTCCTATGCAACATTGTAAGGGACAATACGCATAAAGAAAGACAGAAATTAGAATACAGGTGGAACTGTAGGTATGACATAGAGGTAAAAAGGAATACTTAGATAGGTAGGTCAAGTATCGGTGAATTTTATTCTTTTTCCTATAAAACATTGTAAGGGACAATACGCATAAAGAAAGACAGAAAATAGAATACAGGTGGAACTGTAGGTATGACATAGAGGTAAAAGGGAATACTTAGATAGGTAGGTCAAGTATCGGTGAATTTTATTCTCTTTCCTATACAACATTGTAAGGGACAATACGCATAAAGAAAGACAGAAATTAGAATACAGGTGGAACTGTAGGTATGACATAGAGGTAAAAGGGAATACTTGGATAGGTAGGTCAAGTATCGGTGAATTTTATTCTCTTTCCTATACAACATTGTAAGGGACAATACGCATAAAGAAAGACAGAAATTAGAATACAGGTGAAACTGTAGGTATGACATAGAGGTAAAAGGGAATACTTAGGTAGGTAGGTCAAGTATCGGTGAATTTTATTGTCTTTCCTATACAACATTGTAAGGGACAATACGCATAAAGAAAGACAGAAATTAGAATACATGTGGAACTGTAGGTATGACATAGAGGTAAAAAGGAATACTTAGATAGGTAGGTCAAGTAACGGTGAATTTTATTCTCTTTCCTATAAAACATTGTAAGTGACAATACGCATAAAGAAAGACAGAAATTAGAATAGAGGTGGAACTGTAGGTATGACATAGAGGTAAAAGGGAATACTTAGATAGGTAGGTCAAGTATCGGTGAATTTTATTCTCTTTCCTATACAACATTGTAAGGACAATACGCATAAAGAAGGACAGAAATTAAAATACAGGTGGAACTGTAGGTATGACATAGAGGTAAAAGGGAATACTTAGATAGGTAGGTCAAGTATCGGTGAATTTTATTCTCTTTCCTATAAAACATTGTAAGGGACAATACGCATAAAGAAAGACAGAAATTAGAATACAGGTGGAATTGTAGGTATGACAAAGAGATAAAAGGGAATACTTAGATAGGTAGGTCAAGTATCGGTGAATTTTATTCTCTTTCCTATACAACATTGTAAGGGACAATACGCATAAAGAAACACAGAAATTAGAATACAGGTGGAACTGTAGGTATGACAAAGAGGTAAAAGGGAATACTTAGATAGGTAGGTCAAGTATCGGTGAATTCTATTCTTTTTCCTATACATAGTTGTAAGGGACAATACGCATAAAGAAACACAGAATTTAGAATACAGGTGGAACTGTAGGTATGACATAGAGGTAAAAGGGAATACTTAGATAGGTAGGTCAAGTATCGGTGAATTTTATTCTCTTTCCTATACAACGTTGTAAGGGACAATACGCATAAAGAAAGACAGCAATTAGAATTCAGGTGGAACTGTAGGTATGACATAGAGGTAAATGGGAATACTTAGATAGGTAGGTCAAGTAACGGTGAATTTTATTCTCTTTCCTACACAACATTGTAAGGGACAATACGCATAAAGAAAAACAGAAATTAGAATACAGGTGGAACTGTAGGTATGACATAGAGGTAAAAGGGAATACTTAGATAGGTAGGTCAAGTATCGGTGAATTTTATTCTCTTTCCTATAGAACATTGTAAGGGACAATACGCATAAAGAAGAACAGAAATTAGAATACAGGTGGAACTGTAGGTATGACATAGAGTTAAAAGGGAATACTTAGATAGGTAGGTGTAGTATCGGTGAATTTTATTCTCTTTCCTATACAACATTGTAAGGGACAATACGCATAAAGAAAAACAGAAATTAGAATACAGGTGGAACTGTAGGTATGACATAGAGGTAAAAGGGAATACTTAGATAGGTAGGTCAAGTATCGGTGAATTTTATTGTCTTTCCTATACAACGTTGTAAGGGACAATACGCATAAAGAAAGACAGAAATTAGAATACAGGTGGAACTGTAGGTATGACATAGAGGTAAAAGGGAATACTTAGATAGGTAGGTCAAGTATCGGTGAATTTTATTCTATTTCCTATACAGCTTTGTAGGGAAAATACGTATAAAGAAAGACAGAAAATAGAATACAGGTGAAACTGTAGGTATGAATAGAGTTAAAAGGGAATACTTAGATAGGTAGGTCAAATATAGGTGAATTTTATTCTTTTTCCTATACAACGTTGTAAGGGACAATACGCGTAAAGAAAGACAGAATTTAGAATACAGGTGGAACTGTAGGTATGACATAGAGGTAAAAGGGAATACTTAGATAGGTAGGTCAAGTATCGGTGAATTTTAAGCTCTTTCCTATACAACGTTGTAAGGGACAATACGCATAAAGTAAGACAGCAATTAGAATTCAGGTGGAACTGTAGGTATGACATAGAGGTAAAAGGGAATATTTAGATAGGTAGGTCAAGTATCGGTGAATTTTATACTCTTTCCTATACAACATTGTAAGGGACAATACGCATAAAGAAGGACAGAAATTAGAATACAGGTGGAACTGTAGGTAGGACATAGAGGTAAAAGGGAATACTTAGATAGGTAGGTCAAGTATCGGTGAATTTTATTCTCTTTCCTATACAACATTGTAAGGGACAATACGCATAAAGAAAAACAGAAATTAGAATACAGGTGGAACTGTAGGTATGACATAGAGGTAAAAGGGAATACTTAGATAGGTAGGTCAAGTATCGGTGAATTTTATTCTCTTCCCTATACAACGTTGTAAGGGTCAATACGCATAAAGAAAGACAGCAATTAGAATTCAGGTGGAACTGTAGGTATGACATAGAGGTAAAAGGGAATACTTAGATAGGTAGGTCAAGTATCGGTGAATTTTATTCTCTTTCCTATACAACATTGTAAGGGACAATACGCATAAAGAAGGACAGAAATTAGAATACAGGTGGAACTGTAGGTATGACATAGAGGTAAAAGGGAATACTTAGATAGGTAGGTCAAGTATCGGTGAATTTTATTCGCTTTCCTATACAACATTGTAAGGGACAATACGCATAAAGAAGGACAGAAATTAGAATACAGGTGGAACTGTAGGTATGACATAGAGGTAAAAGGGAATACTTAGATAGGTAGGTCAAGTATCGGTGAATTTTATTCTCCTTCCTATACAACATTGTAAGGGACAATACGCATAAAGAAGGACAGAAATTAGAATACAGGTGGAACTGTAGGTATGACATAGAGGTAAAAGGGAATACTTAGATAGGTAGGTCAAGTATCGGTGAATTTTATTCTCTTTCCTATACAACATTGTAAGGGACAATACGCATAAAGAAAAACAGAAATTAGAATACAGGTGGAACTGTAGGTATGACATAGAGGTAAAAGGGAATACTTAGATAGGTAGGTCAAGTATCGGTGAATTTTATTATCTTTCCTATACAACATTGTAAGGAACAATACGCATAAAGAAACACAGAAATTATAATACAGGTGGAACTGTAGGTATGACATAGAGTTAAAAGGGAATACTTAGATAGGTAGGTCAAGTATCGGTGAATTTTATTATCTTTCCTATACAACATTGTAAGGGACAATACGCATAAAGAAAGACTGAAATTAGAATACAAGTGAAACTGTAGGTATGACATAGAGGTAAAAGGGAATACTTAGATAGGTAGGTCAAGTATCGGTGAATTTTATTCTTTTTCCTATACAACGTTGTAAGGGACAATACGCATAAAGAAAGACAGAATTTAGAATACAGGTGGAACTGTAGGTATGACATAGAGGTAAAAGGGAATACTTAGATAGGTAGGACAAGTATCGGTGAATTTTATTCTCTTTCCTATACAACGTTGTAAGGGTCAATACGCATAAAGAAAGACAGCAATTAGAATTCAGGTGGAACTGTAGGTATGACATAGAGGTAAAAGGGAATACTTAGATAGGTAGGTCAAGTATCGGTGAATTTTATTCTCTTTCCTATACAACATTGTAAGGGACAATACGCATAAAGAAAAACAGAAATTAGAATACAGGTGGAACTGTAGGTATGACATAGAGGTAAAAGGGAATACTTAGATAGGTAGGTCAAGTATCGGTGAATTTTATTGTCTTTCCTATGCAACATTGTAAGGGACAATACGCATAAAGAAAGACAGAAATTAGAATACAGGTGGAACTGTTGGTATGACATAGAGGTAAAAAGGAATACTTAGATAGGTAGGTCAAGTATCGGTGAATTTTATTCTGTTTCCTATAAAACATTGTAAGGGACAATACGCATAAAGAAAGACAGAAAATAGAATACAGGTGGAACTGTAGGTATGACATAGAGGTAAAAGGGAATACTTAGATAGGTAGGTCAAGTATCGGTGAATTTTATTCTCTTTCCTATACAACATTGTAAGGGACAATACGCATAAAGAAAGACAGAAATTAGAATACAGGTGGAACTGTAGGTATGACATAGAGGTAAAAGGAAATACTTGGATAGGTAGGTCACGTATCGGTGAATTTTATTCTCTTTCCTATACAACATTGTAAGGGACAATACGCATAAAGAAAGACAGAAATTAGAATACAGGTGGAACTGTAGGTATGACATAGAGGTAAAAGGGAATACTTGGATAGGTAGGTCAAGTATCGGTGAATTTTATTCTCTTTCCTATACAACATTGTAAGGGACAATACGCATAAAGAAAGACAGAAATTAGAATACAGGTGAAACTGTAGGTATGACATAGAGGTAAAAGGGAATACTTAGGTAGGTAGGTCAAGTATCGGTGAATTTTATTGTCTTTCCTATACAACATTGTAAGGGACAATACGCATAAAGAAAGATAGAAATTAGAATACATGTGGAACTGTAGGTATGACATAGAGGTAAAAAGGAATACTTAGATAGGTAGGTCAAGTAACGGTGAATTTTATTCTCTTTCCTATAAAACATTGTAAGTGACAATACGCATAAAGAAAGACAGAAATTAGAATAGAGGTGGAACTGTAGGTATGACATAGAGGTAAAAGGGAATACTTAGATAGGTAGGTCAAGTATCGGTGAATTTTATTCTCTTTCCTATACAACATTGTAAGGACAATACGCATAAAGAAGGACAGAAATTAAAATACAGGTGGAACTGTAGGTATGACATAGAGGTAAAAGGGAATACTTAGATAGGTAGGTCAAGTATCGGTGAATTTTATTCTCTTTCCTATAAAACATTGTAAGGGACAATACGCATAAAGAAAGACAGAAATTAGAATACAGGTGGAATTGTAGGTATGACAAAGAGATAAAAGGGAATACTTAGATAGGTAGGTCAAGTATCGGTGAATTTTATTCTCTTTCCTATACAACATTGTAAGGGACAATACGCATAAAGAAACACAGAAATTAGAATACAGGTGGAACTGTAGGTATGACAAAGAGGTAAAAGGGAATACTTAGATAGGTAGGTCAAGTATCGGTGAATTCTATTCTTTTTCCTATACATAGTTGTAAGGGACAATACGCATAAAGAAACACAGAATTTAGAATACAGGTGGAACTGTAGGTATGACATAGAGGTAAAAGGGAATACTTAGATAGGTAGGTCAAGTATCGGTGAATTTTATTCTCTTTCCTATACAACGTTGTAAGGGACAATACGCATAAAGAAAGACAGCAATTAGAATTCAGGTGGAACTGTAGGTATGACATAGAGGTAAATGGGAATACTTAGATAGGTAGGTCAAGTAACGGTGAATTTTATTCTCTTTCCTACACAACATTGTAAGGGACAATACGCATAAAGAAAAACAGAAATTAGAATACAGGTGGAACTGTAGGTATGACATAGAGGTAAAAGGGAATACTTAGATAGGTAGGTCAAGTATCGGTGAATTTTATTCTCTTTCCTATAGAACATTGTAAGGGACAATACGCATAAAGAAGAACAGAAATTAGAATACAGGTGGAACTGTAGGTATGACATAGAGTTAAAAGGGAATACTTAGATAGGTAGGTGTAGTATCGGTGAATTTTATTCTCTTTCCTATACAACATTGTAAGGGACAATACGCATAAAGAAAAACAGAAATTAGAATACAGGTGGAACTGTAGGTATGACATAGAGGTAAAAGGGAATACTTAGATAGGTAGGTCAAGTATCGGTGAATTTTATTCTATTTCCTATACAGCTTTGTAGGGAAAATACGTATAAAGAAAGACAGAAAATAGAATACAGGTGAAACTGTAGGTATGAATAGAGTTAAAAGGGAATACTTAGATAGGTAGGTCAAATATCGGTGAATTTTATTCTTTTTCCTATACAACGTTGTAAGGGACAATACGCGTAAAGAAAGACAGAATTTAGAATACAGGTGGAACTGTAGGTATGACATAGAGGTAAAAGGGAATACTTAGATAGGTAGGTCAAGTATCGGTGAATTTTAAGCTCTTTCCTATACAACGTTGTAAGGGACAATACGCATAAAGTAAGACAGCAATTAGAATTCAGGTGGAACTGTAGGTATGACATAGAGGTAAAAGGGAATATTTAGATAGGTAGGTCAAGTATCGGTGAATTTTATACTCTTTCCTATACAACATTGTAAGGGACAATACGCATAAAGAAGGACAGAAATTAGAATACAGGTGGAACTGTAGGTAGGACATAGAGGTAAAAGGGAATACTTAGATAGGTAGGTCAAGTATCGGTGAATTTTATTCTCTTTCCTATACAACATTGTAAGGGACAATACGCATAAAGAAAAACAGAAATTAGAATACAGGTGGAACTGTAGGTATGACATAGAGGTAAAAGGGAATACTTAGATAGGTAGGTCAAGTATCGGTGAATTTTATTCTCTTCCCTATACAACGTTGTAAGGGTCAATACGCATAAAGAAAGACAGCAATTAGAATTCAGGTGGAACTGTAGGTATGACATAGAGGTAAAAGGGAATACTTAGATAGGTAGGTCAAGTATCGGTGAATTTTATTCTCTTTCCTATACAACATTGTAAGGGACAATACGCATAAAGAAGGACAGAAATTAGAATACAGGTGGAACTGTAGGTATGACATAGAGGTAAAAGGGAATACTTAGATAGGTAGGTCAAGTATCGGTGAATTTTATTCGCTTTCCTATACAACATTGTAAGGGACAATACGCATAAAGAAGGACAGAAATTAGAATACAGGTGGAACTGTAGGTATGACATAGAGGTAAAAGGGAATACTTAGATAGGTAGGTCAAGTATCGGTGAATTTTATTCTCCTTCCTATACAACATTGTAAGGGACAATACGCATAAAGAAGGACAGAAATTAGAATACAGGTGGAACTGTAGGTATGACATAGAGGTAAAAGGGAATACTTAGATAGGTAGGTCAAGTATCGGTGAATTTTATTCTCTTTCCTATACAACATTGTAAGGGACAATACGCATAAAGAAAAACAGAAATTAGAATACAGGTGGAACTGTAGGTATGACATAGAGGTAAAAGGGAATACTTAGATAGGTAGGTCAAGTATCGGTGAATTTTATTATCTTTCCTATACAACATTGTAAGGAACAATACGCATAAAGAAACACAGAAATTATAATACAGGTGGAACTGTAGGTATGACATAGAGTTAAAAGGGAATACTTAGATAGGTAGGTCAAGTATCGGTGAATTTTATTATCTTTCCTATACAACATTGTAAGGGACAATACGCATAAAGAAAGACTGAAATTAGAATACAAGTGAAACTGTAGGTATGACATAGAGGTAAAAGGGAATACTTAGATAGGTAGGTCAAGTATCGGTGAATTTTATTCTTTTTCCTATACAACGTTGTAAGGGACAATACGCATAAAGAAAGACAGAATTTAGAATACAGGTGGAACTGTAGGTATGACATAGAGGTAAAAGGGAATACTTAGATAGGTAGGACAAGTATCGGTGAATTTTATTCTCTTTCCTATACAACGTTGTAAGGGTCAATACGCATAAAGAAAGACAGCAATTAGAATTCAGGTGGAACTGTAGGTATGACATAGAGGTAAAAGGGAATACTTAGATAGGTAGGTCAAGTATCGGTGAATTTTATTCTCTTTCCTATACAACATTGTAAGGGACAATACGCATAAAGAAAAACAGAAATTAGAATACAGGTGGAACTGTAGGTATGACATAGAGGTAAAAGGGAATACTTAGATAGGTAGGTCAAGTATCGGTGAATTTTATTGTCTTTCCTATGCAACATTGTAAGGGACAATACGCATAAAGAAAGACAGAAATTAGAATACAGGTGGAACTGTTGGTATGACATAGAGGTAAAAAGGAATACTTAGATAGGTAGGTCAAGTATCGGTGAATTTTATTCTGTTTCCTATAAAACATTGTAAGGGACAATACGCATAAAGAAAGACAGAAAATAGAATACAGGTGGAACTGTAGGTATGACATAGAGGTAAAAGGGAATACTTAGATAGGTAGGTCAAGTATCGGTGAATTTTATTCTCTTTCCTATACAACATTGTAAGGGACAATACGCATAAAGAAAGACAGAAATTAGAATACAGGTGGAACTGTAGGTATGACATAGAGGTAAAAGGGAATACTTGGATAGGTAGGTCACGTATCGGTGAATTTTATTCTCTTTCCTATACAACATTGTAAGGGACAATACGCATAAAGAAAGACAGAAATTAGAATACAGGTGAAACTGTAGGTATGACATAGAGGTAAAAGGGAATACTTAGGTAGGTAGGTCAAGTATCGGTGAATTTTATTGTCTTTCCTATACAACATTGTAAGGGACTATACGCATAAAGAAAGACAGAAATTAGAATACATGTGGAACTGTAGGTATGACATAGAGGTAAAAAGGAATACTTAGATAGGTAGGTCAAGTAACGATGAATTTTATTCTCTTTCCTATAAAACATTGTAAGTGACAATACGCATAAAGAAAGACAGAAATTAGAATACAGGTGGAACTGTAGGTATGACATAGAGGTAAAAGGGAATACTTAGATAGGTAGGTCAAGTATCGGTGAATTTTATTCTCTCTCCTATACAACATTGTAAGGACAATACGCATAAAGAAGGACAGAAATTAAAACACAGGTGGAACTGTAGGTATGACATAGAGGTAAAAGGGAATACTTAGATAGGTAGGTCAAGTATCGGTGAATTTTATTCTCTTTCCTATAAAACATTGTAAGGGACAATACGCATAAAGAAAGACAGAAATTAGAATACAGGTGGAACTGTAGGTATGACATAGAGGTAAAAGGGAATACTTAGATAGGTAGGTCAAGTATCGGTGAATTTTATTCTCTTTCCTATACAACGTTGTAAGGGTCAATACGCATAAAGAAAGAGAGCAATTAGAATTCAGGTGGAACTGTAGGTATGACATAGAGGTAAAAGGGAATACTTAGATAGGTAGGTCAAGTATCGGTGAATTTTATTCTCTTTCCTATACAACATTGTAAGGGACAATACGCATAAAGAAGGACAGAAATTAGAATACAGGTGGAACTGTAGGTATGACATAGAGGTAAAAGGGAATACTTAGATAGGTAGGTCAAGTATCGGTGAATTTTATTCGCTTTCCTATACAACATTGTAAGGGACAATACGCATAAAGAAGGACAGAAATTAGAATACAGGTGGAACTGTAGGTATGACATAGAGGTAAAAGGGAATACTTAGATAGGTAGGTCAAGTATCGGTGAATTTTATTCTCTTTCCTATACAACATTGTAAGGGACAATACGCATAAAGAAGGACAGAAATTAGAATACAGGTGGAACTGTAGGTATGACATAGAGGTAAAAGGGAATACTTAGATAGGTAGGTTAAGTATCGGTGAATTTTATTCTCCTTCCTATACACATTGTAAGGGACAATACGCATAAAGAAGGACAGAAATTAGAATACAGGTGGAACTGTAGGTATGACATAGAAGTAAAAGGGAATACTTAGATAGGTAGGTCAAGTATCGGTGAATTTTATTCTCTTTCCTATACAACATTGTAAGGGACAATACGCATAAAGAAGGACAGAAATTAGAATACAGGTGGAACTGTAGGTATGACATAGAGGTAAAAGGGAATACTTAGAAAGGTAGGTCAAGTATCGGTGAATTTTATTCTCTTTCCTATACAACATTGTAAGGGACAATACGCATAAAGAAAAACAGAAATTAGAATACAGGTGAAACTGTAGGTATGACATAGAGGTAAAAGGGAATACTTAGGTAGGTAGGTCAAGTATCGGTGAATTTTATTGTCTTTCCTATACAACATTGTAAGGGACAATACGCATAAAGAAAGACAGAAATTAGAATACATGTGGAACTGTAGGTATGACATAGAGGTAAAAAGGAATACTTAGATAGGTAGGTCAAGTAACGATGAATTTTATTCTCTTTCCTATAAAACATTGTAAGTGACAATACGCATAAAGAAAGACAGAAATTAGAATACAGGTGGAACTGTAGGTATGACATAGAGGTAAAAGGGAATACTTAGATAGGTAGGTCAAGTATCGGTGAATTTTATTCTCTCTCCTATACAACATTGTAAGGACAATACGCATAAAGAAGGACAGAAATTAAAACACAGGTGGAACTGTAGGTATGACATAGAGGTAAAAGGGAATACTTAGATAGGTAGGTCAAGTATCGGTGAATTTTATTCTCTTTCCTATAAAACATTGTAAGGGACAATACGCATAAAGAAAGACAGAAATTAGAATACAGGTGGAACTGTAGGTATGACATAGAGGTAAAAGGGAATACTTAGATAGGTAGGTCAAGTATCGGTGAATTTTATTCTCTTTCCTATACAACGTTGTAAGGGTCAATACGCATAAAGAAAGAGAGCAATTAGAATTCAGGTGGAACTGTAGGTATGACATAGAGGTAAAAGGGAATACTTAGATAGGTAGGTCAAGTATCGGTGAATTTTATTCTCTTTCCTATACAACATTGTAAGGGACAATACGCATAAAGAAGGACAGAAATTAGAATACAGGTGGAACTGTAGGTATGACATAGAGGTAAAAGGGAATACTTAGATAGGTAGGTCAAGTATCGGTGAATTTTATTCGCTTTCCTATACAACATTGTAAGGGACAATACGCATAAAGAAGGACAGAAATTAGAATACAGGTGGAACTGTAGGTATGACATAGAGGTAAAAGGGAATACTTAGATAGGTAGGTCAAGTATCGGTGAATTTTATTCTCTTTCCTATACAACATTGTAAGGGACAATACGCATAAAGAAGGACAGAAATTAGAATACAGGTGGAACTGTAGGTATGACATAGAGGTAAAAGGGAATACTTAGATAGGTAGGTTAAGTATCGGTGAATTTTATTCTCCTTCCTATACACATTGTAAGGGACAATACGCATAAAGAAGGACAGAAATTAGAATACAGGTGGAACTGTAGGTATGACATAGAAGTAAAAGGGAATACTTAGATAGGTAGGTCAAGTATCGGTGAATTTTATTCTCTTTCCTATACAACATTGTAAGGGACAATACGCATAAAGAAGGACAGAAATTAGAATACAGGTGGAACTGTAGGTATGACATAGAGGTAAAAGGGAATACTTAGAAAGGTAGGTCAAGTATCGGTGAATTTTATTCTCTTTCCTATACAACATTGTAAGGGACAATACGCATAAAGAAAAACAGAAATTAGAATACAGGTGGAACTGTAGGTATGACATAGAGGTAAAAGGGAATACTTAGATAGGTAGGTCAAGTATCGGTGAATTTTATTATCTTTCCTATACAACATTGTAAGGAACAATACGCATAAAGAAACACAGAAATTATAATACAGGTGGAACTGTAGGTATGACATAGAGTTAAAAGGGAATACTTAGATAGGTAGGTCAAGTATCGGTGAATTTTATTATCTTTCCTATACAACATTGTAAGGGACAATACGCATAAAGAAAGACTGAAATTAGAATACAAGTGAAACTGTAGGTATGACATAGAGGTAAAAGGGAATACTTAGATAGGTAGGTCAAGTATCGGTGAATTTTATTCTTTTTCCTATACAACGTTGTAAGGGACAATACGCATAAAGAAAGACAGAATTTAGAATACAGGTGGAACTGTAGGTATGACATAGAGGTAAAAGGGAATACTTAGATAGGTAGGACAAGTATCGGTGAATTTTATTCTCTTTCCTATACAACGTTGTAAGGGTCAATACGCATAAAGAAAGACAGCAATTAGAATTCAGGTGGAACTGTAGGTATGACATAGAGGTAAAAGGGAATACTTAGATAGGTAGGTCAAGTATCGGTGAATTTTATTCTCTTTCCTATACAACATTGTAAGGGACAATACGCATAAAGAAAAACAGAAATTAGAATACAGGTGGAACTGTAGGTATGACATAGAGGTAAAAGGGAATACTTAGATAGGTAGGTCAAGTATCGGTGAATTTTATTGTCTTTCCTATGCAACATTGTAAGGGACAATACGCATAAAGAAAGACAGAAATTAGAATACAGGTGGAACTGTTGGTATGACATAGAGGTAAAAAGGAATACTTAGATAGGTAGGTCAAATATCGGTGAATTTTATTCTCTTTCCTATACAACGTTGTAAGGGACAATACGCATAAAGAAAAACAGAAATTAGAATACAGGTGGAACTGTAGGTATGACATAGAGGTAAAAGGGAATACTTAGATAGGTAGGTCAAGTATCGGTGAATTTTATTGTCTTTCCTATGCAACATTGTAAGGGACAATACGCATAAAGAAAGACAGAAATTAGAATACAGGTGGAACTGTTGGTATGACATAGAGGTAAAAAGGAATACTTAGATAGGTAGGTCTAGTATCGGTGAATTTTATTCTGTTTCCTATAAAACATTGTAAGGGACAATACGCATAAAGAAAGACAGAAAATAGAATACAGGTGGAACTGTAGGTATGACATAGAGGTAAAAGGGAATACTTAGATAGGTAGGTCAAGTATCGGTGAATTTTATTCTCTTTCCTATACAACATTGTAAGGGACAATACGCATAAAGAAAGACAGAAATTAGAATACAGGTGGAACTGTAGGTATGACATAGAGGTAAAAGGGAATACTTGGATAGGTAGGTCAAGTATCGGTGAATTTTATTCTCTTTCCTATACAACATTGTAAGGGACAATACGCATAAAGAAAGACAGAAATTAGAATACAGGTGAAACTGTAGGTATGACATAGAGGTAAAAGGGAATACTTAGGTAGGTAGGTCAAGTATCGGTGAATTTTATTGTCTTTCCTATACAACATTGTAAGGGACAATACGCACAAAGAAAGACAGAAATTAGAATACATGTGGAACTGTAGGTATGACATAGAGGTAAAAAGGAATACTTAGATAGGTAGGTCAAGTAACGGTGAATTTTATTCTCTTTCCTATAAAACATTGTAAGTGACAATACGCATAAAGAAAGACAGAAATTAGAATACAGGTGGAACTGTAGGTATGACATAGAGGTAAAAGGGAATACTTAGATAGGTAGGTCAAGTATCGGTGAATTTTATTCTCTCTCCTATACAACATTGTAAGGACAATACGCATAAAGAAGGACAGAAATTAAAACACAGGTGGAACTGTAGGTATGACATAGAGGTAAAAGGGAATACTTAGATAGGTAGGTCAAGTATCGGTGAATTTTATTCTCTTTCCTATAAAACATTGTAAGGGACAATACGCATAAAGAAAGACAGAAATTAGAATACAGGTGGAACTGTAGGTATGACATAGAGGTAAAAGGGAATACTTAGATAGGTAGGTCAAGTATCGGTGAATTTTATTCTCTTTCCTATACAACGTTGTAAGGGTCAATACGCATAAAGAAAGAGAGCAATTAGAATTCAGGTGGAACTGTAGGTATGACATAGAGGTAAAAGGGAATACTTAGATAGGTAGGTCAAGTATCGGTGAATTTTATTCTCTTTCCTATACAACATTGTAAGGGACAATACGCATAAAGAAGGACAGAAATTAGAATACAGGTGGAACTGTAGGTATGACATAGAGGTAAAAGGGAATACTTAGATAGGTAGGTCAAGTATCGGTGAATTTTATTCGCTTTCCTATACAACATTGTAAGGGACAATACGCATAAAGAAGGACAGAAATTAGAATACAGGTGGAACTGTAGGTATGACATAGAGGTAAAAGGGAATACTTAGATAGGTAGGTCAAGTATCGGTGAATTTTATTCTCTTTCCTATACAACATTGTAAGGGACAATACGCATAAAGAAGGACAGAAATTAGAATACAGGTGGAACTGTAGGTATGACATAGAGGTAAAAGGGAATACTTAGATAGGTAGGTTAAGTATCGGTGAATTTTATTCTCCTTCCTATACACATTGTAAGGGACAATACGCATAAAGAAGGACAGAAATTAGAATACAGGTGGAACTGTAGGTATGACATAGAAGTAAAAGGGAATACTTAGATAGGTAGGTCAAGTATCGGTGAATTTTATTCTCTTTCCTATACAACATTGTAAGGGACAATACGCATAAAGAAGGACAGAAATTAGAATACAGGTGGAACTGTAGGTATGACATAGAGGTAAAAGGGAATACTTAGAAAGGTAGGTCAAGTATCGGTGAATTTTATTCTCTTTCCTATACAACATTGTAAGGGACAATACGCATAAAGAAAAACAGAAATTAGAATACAGGTGGAACTGTAGGTATGACATAGAGGTAAAAGGGAATACTTAGATAGGTAGGTCAAGTATCGGTGAATTTTATTATCTTTCCTATACAACATTGTAAGGAACAATACGCATAAAGAAACACAGAAATTATAATACAGGTGGAACTGTAGGTATGACATAGAGTTAAAAGGGAATACTTAGATAGGTAGGTCAAGTATCGGTGAATTTTATTATCTTTCCTATACAACATTGTAAGGGACAATACGCATAAAGAAAGACTGAAATTAGAATACAAGTGAAACTGTAGGTATGACATAGAGGTAAAAGGGAATACTTAGATAGGTAGGTCAAGTATCGGTGAATTTTATTCTTTTTCCTATACAACGTTGTAAGGGACAATACGCATAAAGAAAGACAGAATTTAGAATACAGGTGGAACTGTAGGTATGACATAGAGGTAAAAGGGAATACTTAGATAGGTAGGACAAGTATCGGTGAATTTTATTCTCTTTCCTATACAACGTTGTAAGGGTCAATACGCATAAAGAAAGACAGCAATTAGAATTCAGGTGGAACTGTAGGTATGACATAGAGGTAAAAGGGAATACTTAGATAGGTAGGTCAAGTATCGGTGAATTTTATTCTCTTTCCTATACAACATTGTAAGGGACAATACGCATAAAGAAAAACAGAAATTAGAATACAGGTGGAACTGTAGGTATGACATAGAGGTAAAAGGGAATACTTAGATAGGTAGGTCAAGTATCGGTGAATTTTATTGTCTTTCCTATGCAACATTGTAAGGGACAATACGCATAAAGAAAGACAGAAATTAGAATACAGGTGGAACTGTTGGTATGACATAGAGGTAAAAAGGAATACTTAGATAGGTAGGTCAAATATCGGTGAATTTTATTCTCTTTCCTATACAACGTTGTAAGGGACAATACGCATAAAGAAAGACAGAAAATAGAATACAGGTGGAACTGTAGGTATGACATAGAGGTAAAAGGGAATACTTAGATAGGTAGGTCAAGTATCGGTGAATTTTATTCTCTTTCCTATACAACATTGTAAGGGACAATACGCATAAAGAAAGACAGAAATTAGAATACAGGTGGAACTGTAGGTATGACATAGAGGTAAAAGGGAATACTTGGATAGGTAGGTCAAGTATCGGTGAATTTTATTCTCTTTCCTATACAACATTGTAAGGGACAATACGCATAAAGAAAGACAGAAATTAGAATACAGGTGAAACTGTAGGTATGACATAGAGGTAAAAGGGAATACTTAGGTAGGTAGGTCAAGTATCGGTGAATTTTATTGTCTTTCCTATACAATATTGTAAGGGACAATACGCATAAAGAAAGACAGAAATTAGAATACATGTGGAACTGTAGGTATGACATAGAGGTAAAAAGGAATACTTAGATAGGTAGGTCAAGTAACGGTGAATTTTATTCTCTTTCCTATAAAACATTGTAAGTGACAATACGCATAAAGAAAGACAGAAATTAGAATACAGGTGGAACTGTAGGTATGACATAGAGGTAAAAGGGAATACTTAGATAGGTAGGTCAAGTATCGGTGAATTTTATTCTCTCTCCTATACAACATTGTAAGGACAATACGCATAAAGAAGGACAGAAATTAAAACACAGGTGGAACTGTAGGTATGACATAGAGGTAAAACGGAATACTTAGATAGGTAGGTCAAGTATCGGTGAATTTTATTCTCTTTCCTATAAAACATTGTAAGGGACAATACGCATAAAGAAAGACAGAAATTAGAATACAGGTGGAACTGTAGGTATGACATAGAGGTAAAAGGGAATACTTAGATAGGTAGGTCAAGTATCGGTGAATTTTATTCTCTTTCCTATACAACGTTGTAAGGGTCAATACGCATAAAGAAAGAGAGCAATTAGAATTCAGGTGGAACTATAGGTATGACATAGAGGTAAAAGGGAATACTTAGATAGGTAGGTCAAGTATCGGTGAATTTTATTATCTTTCCTATACAACTTTGTAAGGGACAATACGCATAAAGAAAGACTGAAATTAGAATACAAGTGAAACTGTAGGTATGACATAGAGGTAAAAGGGAATACTTAGATAGGTAGGTCAAGTATCGGTGAATTTTATTCTTTTTCCTATACAACGTTGTATGGGACAATACGCATAAAGAAAGACAGAATTTAGAATACAGGTGGAACTGTAGGTATGACATAGAGGTAAAAGGGAATACTTAGATAGGTAGGTCAAGTATCGGTGAATTTTATTCTCTTTCCTATACAACGTTGTAAGGGTCAATACGCATAAAGAAAGACAGCAATTAGAATTCAGGTGGAACTGTAGGTATGACATAGAGGTAAAAGGGAATACTTAGATAGGTAGGTCAAGTATCGGTGAATTTTATTCTCTTTCCTATACAACATTGTAAGGGACAATACGCATAAAGAAAAACAGAAATTAGAATACAGGTGGAACTGTAGGTATGACATAGAGGTAAAAGGGAATACTTAGATAGGTAGGTCAAGTATCGGTGAATTTTATTGTCTTTCCTATGCAACATTGTAAGGGACAATACGCATAAAGAAAGACAGAAATTAGAATACAGGTGGAACTGTTGGTATGACATAGAGGTAAAAAGGAATACTTAGATAGGTAGGTCAAGTATCGGTGAATTTTATTCTGTTTCCTATAAAACATTGTAAGGGACAATACGCATAAAGAAAGACAGAAAATAGAATACAGGTGGAACTGTAGGTATGACATAGAGGTAAAAGGGAATACTTAGATAGGTAGGTCAAGTATCGGTGAATTTTATTCTCTTTCCTATACAACATTGTAAGGGACAATACGCATAAAGAAAGACAGAAATTAGAATACAGGTGGAACTGTAGGTATGACATAGAGGTAAAAGGGAATACTTGGATAGGTAGGTCAAGTATCGGTGAATTTTATTCTCTTTCCTATACAACATTGTAAGGGACAATACGCATAAAGAAAGACAGAAATTAGAATACAGGTGAAACTGTAGGTATGACATAGAGGTAAAAGGGAATACTTAGGTAGGTAGGTCAAGTATCGGTGAATTTTATTGTCTTTCCTATACAACATTGTAAGGGACAATACGCATAAAGAAAGACAGAAATTAGAATACATGTGGAACTGTAGGTATGACATAGAGGTAAAAAGGAATACTTAGATAGGTAGGTCAAGTAACGGTGAATTTTATTCTCTTTCCTATAAAACATTGTAAGTGACAATACGCATAAAGAAAGACAGAAATTAGAATACAGGTGGAACTGTAGGTATGACATAGAGGTAAAAGGGAATACTTAGATAGGTAGGTCAAGTATCGGTGAATTTTATTCTCTCTCCTATACAACATTGTAAGGACAATACGCATAAAGAAGGACAGAAATTAAAACACAGGTGGAACTGTAGGTATGACATAGAGGTAAAAGGGAATACTTAGATAGGTAGGTCAAGTATCGGTGAATTTTATTCTCTTTCCTATAAAACATTGTAAGGGACAATACGCATAAAGAAAGACAGAAATTAGAATACAGGTGGAACTGTAGGTATGACATAGAGGTAAAAGGGAATACTTAGATAGGTAGGTCAAGTATCGGTGAATTTTATTCTCTTTCCTATACAACGTTGTAAGGGTCAATACGCATAAAGAAAGAGAGCAATTAGAATTCAGGTGGAACTGTAGGTATGACATAGAGGTAAAAGGGAATACTTAGATAGGTAGGTCAAGTATCGGTGAATTTTATTCTCTTTCCTATACAACATTGTAAGGGACAATACGCATAAAGAAGGACAGAAATTAGAATACAGGTGGAACTGTAGGTATGACATAGAGGTAAAAGGGAATACTTAGATAGGTAGGTCAAGTATCGGTGAATTTTATTCGCTTTCCTATACAACATTGTAAGGGACAATACGCATAAAGAAGGACAGAAATTAGAATACAGGTGGAACTGTAGGTATGACATAGAGGTAAAAGGGAATACTTAGATAGGTAGGTCAAGTATCGGTGAATTTTATTCTCTTTCCTATACAACATTGTAAGGGACAATACGCATAAAGAAGGACAGAAATTAGAATACAGGTGGAACTGTAGGTATGACATAGAGGTAAAAGGGAATACTTAGATAGGTAGGTTAAGTATCGGTGAATTTTATTCTCCTTCCTATACACATTGTAAGGGACAATACGCATAAAGAAGGACAGAAATTAGAATACAGGTGGAACTGTAGGTATGACATAGAAGTAAAAGGGAATACTTAGATAGGTAGGTCAAGTATCGGTGAATTTTATTCTCTTTCCTATACAACATTGTAAGGGACAATACGCATAAAGAAGGACAGAAATTAGAATACAGGTGGAACTGTAGGTATGACATAGAGGTAAAAGGGAATACTTAGATAGGTAGGTCAAGTATCGGTGAATTTTATTCTCTTTCCTATACAACATTGTAAGGGACAATACGCATAAAGAAAAACAGAAATTAGAATACAGGTGGAACTGTAGGTATGACATAGAGGTAAAAGGGAATACTTAGATAGGTAGGTCAAGTATCGGTGAATTTTATTATCTTTCCTATACAACATTGTAAGGAACAATACGCATAAAGAAACACAGAAATTATAATACAGGTGGAACTGTAGGTATGACATAGAGTTAAAAGGGAATACTTAGATAGGTAGGTCAAGTATCGGTGAATTTTATTATCTTTCCTATACAACATTGTAAGGGACAATACGCATAAAGAAAGACTGAAATTAGAATACAAGTGAAACTGTAGGTATGACATAGAGGTAAAAGGGAATACTTAGATAGGTAGGTCAAGTATCGGTGAATTTTATTCTTTTTCCTATTCAACGTTGTAAGGGACAATACGCATAAAGAAAGACAGAATTTAGAATACAGGTGGAACTGTAGGTATGACATAGAGGTAAAAGGGAATACTTAGATAGGTAGGTCAAGTATCGGTGAATTTTATTCTCTTTCCTATACAACATTGTAAGGGACAATACGCATAAAGAAAAACAGAAATTAGAATTCAGGTGGAACTGTAGGTATGACATAGAGGTAAAAGGGAATACTTAGATAGGTAGGTCAAGTATCGGTGAATTTTATTCTCTTTCCTATACAACATTGTAAGGGACAATACGCATAAAGAAAAACAGAAATTAGAATACAGGTGGAACTGTAGGTATGACATAGAGGTAAAAGGGAATACTTAGATAGGTAGGTCAAGTATCGGTGAATTTTATTGTCTTTCCTATGCAACATTGTAAGGGACAATACGCATAAAGAAAGACAGAAATTAGAATACAGGTGGAACTGTTGGTATGACATAGAGGTAAAAAGGAATACTTAGATAGGTAGGTCAAATATCGGTGAATTTTATTCTCTTTCCTATACAACGTTGTAAGGGACAATACGCATAAAGAGAGACAGAAAATAGAATACAGGTGGAACTGTAGGTATGACATAGAGGTAAAAGGGAATACTTAGATAGGTAGGTCAAGTATCGGTGAATTTTATTCTCTTTCCTATACAACATTGTAAGGGACAATACGCATAAAGAAAGACAGAAATTAGAATACAGGTGGAACTGTAGGTATGACATAGAGGTAAAAGGGAATACTTGGATAGGTAGGTCAAGTATCGGTGAATTTTATTCTCTTTCCTATACAACATTGTAAGGGACAATACGCATAAAGAAAGACAGAAATTAGAATACAGGTGAAACTGTAGGTATGACATAGAGGTAAAAGGGAATACTTAGGTAGGTAGGTCAAGTATCGGTGAATTTTATTGTCTTTCCTATACAACATTGTAAGGGACAATACGCATAAAGAAAGACAGAAATTAGAATACAGGTGGAACTGTAGGTATGACATAGAGGTAAAAGGGAATACTTAGATAGGTAGGTCAAGTATCGGTGAATTTTATTCTCTCTCCTATACAACATTGTAAGGACAATACGCATAAAGAAGGACAGAAATTAAAACACAGGTGGAACTGTAGGTATGACATAGAGGTAAAACGGAATACTTAGATAGGTAGGTCAAGTATCGGTGAATTTTATTCTCTTTCCTATAAAACATTGTAAGGGACAATACGCATAAAGAAAGACAGAAATTAGAAAACAGGTGGAACTGTAGGTATGACATAGAGGTAAAAGGGAATACTTAGATAGGTAGGTCAAGTATCGGTGAATTTTATTCTCTTTCCTATACAACGTTGTAAGGGTCAATACGCATAAAGAAAGAGAGCAATTAGAATTCAGGTGGAACTATAGGTATGACATAGAGGTAAAAGGGAATACTTAGATATTTAGGTCAAGTATCGGTGAATTTTATTCTCTTTCCTATACAACATTGTAAGGGACAATACGCATAAAGAAGGACAGAAATTAGAATACAGGTGGAACTGTAGGTATGACATAGAGGTAAAAGGGAATACTTAGATAGGTAGGTCAAGTATCGGTGAATTTTATTCGCTTTCCTATACAACATTGTAAGGGACAATACGCATAAAGAAGGACAGAAATTAGAATACAGGTGGAACTGTAGGTATGACATAGAGGTAAAAGGGAATACTTAGATAGGTAGGTCAAGTATCGGTGAATTTTATTCGCTTTCCTATACAACATTGTAAGGGACAATACGCATAAAGAAGGACAGAAATTAGAATACAGGTGGAACTGTAGGTATGACATAGAGGTAAAAGGGAATACTTAGATAGGTAGGTCAAGTATCGGTGAATTTTATTCTCTTTCCTATACAACATTGTAAGGGTCAATACGCATAAAGAAGGACAGAAATTAGAATACAGGTGGAACTGTAGGTATGACATAGAGGTAAAAGGGAATACTTAGATAGGTAGGTTAAGTATCGGTGAATTTTATTCTCCTTCCTATACACATTGTAAGGGACAATACGCATAAAGAAGGACAGAAATTAGAATACAGGTGGAACTGTAGGTATGACATAGAAGTAAAAGGGAATACTTAGATAGGTAGGTCAAGTATCGGTGAATTTTATTCTCTTTCCTATACAACATTGTAAGGGACAATACGCATAAAGAAGGACAGAAATTAGAATACAGGTGGAACTGTAGGTATGACATAGAGGTAAAAGGGAATACTTAGATAGGTAGGTCAAGTATCGGTGAATTTTATTCTCTTTCCTATACAACATTGTAAGGGACAATACGCATAAAGAAAAACAGAAATTAGAATACAGGTGGAACTGTAGGTATGACATAGAGGTAAAAGGGAATACTTAGATAGGTAGGTCAAGTATCGGTGAATTTTATTATCTTTCCTATACAACATTGTAAGGAACAATACGCATAAAGAAACACAGAAATTATAATACAGGTGGAACTGTAGGTATGACATAGAGTTAAAAGGGAATACTTAGATAGGTAGGTCAAGTATCGGTGAATTTTATTATCTTTCCTATACAACATTGTAAGGGACAATACGCATAAAGAAAAACAGAAATTAGAATACAGGTGGAACTGTAGGTATGACATAGAGGTAAAAGGGAATACTTAGATAGGTAGGTCAAGTATCGGTGAATTTTATTGTCTTTCCTATGCAACATTGTAAGGGACAATACGCATAAAGAAAGACAGAAATTAGAATACAGGTGGAACTGTTGGTATGACATAGAGGTAAAAAGGAATACTTAGATAGGTAGGTCAAATATCGGTGAATTTTATTCTCTTTCCTATACAACGTTGTAAGGGACAATACGCATAAAGAAAGACAGAAAATAGAATACAGGTGGAACTGTAGGTATGACATAGAGGTAAAAGGGAATACTTAGATAGGTAGGTCAAGTATCGGTGAATTTTATTCTCTTTCCTATACAACATTGTAAGGGACAATACGCATAAAGAAAGACAGAAATTAGAATACAGGTGGAACTGTAGGTATGACATAGAGGTAAAAGGGAATACTTGGATAGGTAGGTCAAGTATCGGTGAATTTTATTCTCTTTCCTATACAACATTGTAAGGGACAATACGCATAAAGAAAGACAGAAATTAGAATACAGGTGAAACTGTAGGTATGACATAGAGGTAAAAGGGAATACTTAGGTAGGTAGGTCAAGTATCGGTGAATTTTATTGTCTTTCCTATACAACATTGTAAGGGACAATACGCATAAAGAAAGACAGAAATTAGAATACATGTGGAACTGTAGGTATGACATAGAGGTAAAAAGGAATACTTAGATAGGTAGGTCAAGTAACGGTGAATTTTATTCTCTTTCCTATAAAACATTGTAAGTGACAATACGCATAAAGAAAGACAGAAATTAGAATACAGGTGGAACTGTAGGTATGACATAGAGGTAAAAGGGAATACTTAGATAGGTAGGTCAAGTATCGGTGAATTTTATTCTCTCTCCTATACAACATTGTAAGGACAATACGCATAAAGAAGGACAGAAATTAAAACACAGGTGGAACTGTAGGTATGACATAGAGGTAAAACGGAATACTTAGATAGGTAGGTCAAGTATCGGTGAATTATATTCTCTTTCCTATAAAACATTGTAAGGGACAATACGCATAAAGAAAGACAGAAATTAGAATACAGGTGGAACTGTAGGTATGACATAGAGGTAAAAGGGAATACTTAGATAGGTAGGTCAAGTATCGGTGAATTTTATTCTCTTTCCTATACAACATTGTAAGGGACAATACGCATAAAGAAAGACAGAAATTAGAATACAGGTGGAACTGTAGGTATGACATAGAGGTAAAAGGGAATACTTGGATAGGTAGGTCAAGTATCGGTGAATTTTATTCTCTTTCCTATACAACATTGTAAGGGACAATACGCATAAAGAAAGACAGAAATTAGAATACAGGTGAAACTGTAGGTATGACATAGAGGTAAAAGGGAATACTTAGGTAGGTAGGTCAAGTATCGGTGAATTTTATTGTCTTTCCTATACAACATTGTAAGGGACAATACGCATAAAGAAAGAGAGAAATTAGAATACATGTGGAACTGTAGGTATGACATAGAGGTAAAAAGGAATACTTAGATAGGTAGGTCAAGTAACGGTGAATTTTATTCTCTTTCCTATAAAACATTGTAAGTGACAATACGCATAAAGAAAGACAGAAATTAGAATACAGGTGGAACTGTAGGTATGACATAGAGGTAAAAGGGAATACTTAGATAGGTAGGTCAAGTATCGGTGAATTTTATTCTCTCTCCTATACAACATTGTAAGGACAATACGCATAAAGAAGGACAGAAATTAAAACACAGGTGGAACTGTAGGTATGACATAGAGGTAAAAGGGAATACTTAGATAGGTAGGTCAAGTATCGGTGAATTTTATTCTCTTTCCTATAAAACATTGTAAGGGACAATACGCATAAAGAAAGACAGAAATTAGAATACAGGTGGAACTGTAGGTATGACATAGAGGTAAAAGGGAATACTTAGATAGGTAGGTCAAGTATCGGTGAATTTTATTCTCTTTCCTATACAACGTTGTAAGGGTCAATACGCATAAAGAAAGAGAGCAATTAGAATTCAGGTGGAACTGTAGGTATGACATAGAGGTAAAAGGGAATACTTAGATAGGTAGGTCAAGTATCGGTGAATTTTATTCTCTTTCCTATACAACATTGTAAGGGACAATACGCATAAAGAAGGACAGAAATTAGAATACAGGTGGAACTGTAGGTATGACATAGAGGTAAAAGGGAATACTTAGATAGGTAGGTCAAGTATCGGTGAATTTTATTCGCTTTCCTATACAACATTGTAAGGGACAATACGCATAAAGAAGGACAGAAATTAGAATACAGGTGGAACTGTAGGTATGACATAGAGGTAAAAGGGAATACTTAGATAGGTAGGTCAAGTATCGGTGAATTTTATTCTCTTTCCTATACAACATTGTAAGGGACAATACGCATAAAGAAGGACAGAAATTAGAATACAGGTGGAACTGTAGGTATGACATAGAGGTAAAAGGGAATACTTAGATAGGTAGGTTAAGTATCGGTGAATTTTATTCTCCTTCCTATACACATTGTAAGGGACAATACGCATAAAGAAGGACAGAAATTAGAATACAGGTGGAACTGTAGGTATGACATAGAAGTAAAAGGGAATACTTAGATAGGTAGGTCAAGTATCGGTGAATTTTATTCTCTTTCCTATACAACATTGTAAGGGACAATACGCATAAAGAAGGACAGAAATTAGAATACAGGTGGAACTGTAGGTATGACATAGAGGTAAAAGGGAATACTTAGATAGGTAGGTCAAGTATCGGTGAATTTTATTCTCTTTCCTATACAACATTGTAAGGGACAATACGCATAAAGAAAAACAGAAATTAGAATACAGGTGGAACTGTAGGTATGACATAGAGGTAAAAGGGAATACTTAGATAGGTAGGTCAAGTATCGGTGAATTTTATTATCTTTCCTATACAACATTGTAAGGAACAATACGCATAAAGAAACACAGAAATTATAATACAGGTGGAACTGTAGGTATGACATAGAGTTAAAAGGGAATACTTAGATAGGTAGGTCAAGTATCGGTGAATTTTATTATCTTTCCTATACAACATTGTAAGGGACAATACGCATAAAGAAAGACTGAAATTAGAATACAAGTGAAACTGTAGGTATGACATAGAGGTAAAAGGGAATACTTAGATAGGTAGGTCAAGTATCGGTGAATTTTATTCTTTTTCCTATACAACGTTGTAAGGGACAATACGCATAAAGAAAGACAGAATTTAGAATACAGGTGGAACTGTAGGTATGACATAGAGGTAAAAGGGAATACTTAGATAGGTAGGACAAGTATCGGTGAATTTTATTCTCTTTCCTATACAACGTTGTAAGGGTCAATACGCATAAAGAAAGACAGCAATTAGAATTCAGGTGGAACTGTAGGTATGACATAGAGGTAAAAGGGAATACTTAGATAGGTAGGTCAAGTATCGGTGAATTTTATTCTCTTTCCTATACAACATTGTAAGGGACAATACGCATAAAGAAAAACAGAAATTAGAATACAGGTGGAACTGTAGGTATGACATAGAGGTAAAAGGGAATACTTAGATAGGTAGGTCAAGTATCGGTGAATTTTATTGTCTTTCCTATGCAACATTGTAAGGGACAATACGCATAAAGAAAGACAGAAATTAGAATACAGGTGGAACTGTTGGTATGACATAGAGGTAAAAAGGAATACTTAGATAGGTAGGTCAAATATCGGTGAATTTTATTCTCTTTCCTATACAACGTTGTAAGGGACAATACGCATAAAGAGAGACAGAAAATAGAATACAGGTGGAACTGTAGGTATGACATAGAGGTAAAAGGGAATACTTAGATAGGTAGGTCAAGTATCGGTGAATTTTATTCTCTTTCCTATACAACATTGTAAGGGACAATACGCATAAAGAAAGACAGAAATTAGAATACAGGTGGAACTGTAGGTATGACATAGAGGTAAAAGGGAATACTTGGATAGGTAGGTCAAGTATCGGTGAATTTTATTCTCTTTCCTATACAACATTGTAAGGGACAATACGCATAAAGAAAGACAGAAATTAGAATACAGGTGAAACTGTAGGTATGACATAGAGGTAAAAGGGAATACTTAGGTAGGTAGGTCAAGTATCGGTGAATTTTATTGTCTTTCCTATACAACATTGTAAGGGACAATACGCATAAAGAAAGACAGAAATTAGAATACAGGTGGAACTGTAGGTATGACATAGAGGTAAAAGGGAATACTTAGATAGGTAGGTCAAGTATCGGTGAATTTTATTCTCTCTCCTATACAACATTGTAAGGACAATACGCATAAAGAAGGACAGAAATTAAAACACAGGTGGAACTGTAGGTATGACATAGAGGTAAAACGGAATACTTAGATAGGTAGGTCAAGTATCGGTGAATTTTATTCTCTTTCCTATAAAACATTGTAAGGGACAATACGCATAAAGAAAGACAGAAATTAGAAAACAGGTGGAACTGTAGGTATGACATAGAGGTAAAAGGGAATACTTAGATAGGTAGGTCAAGTATCGGTGAATTTTATTCTCTTTCCTATACAACGTTGTAAGGGTCAATACGCATAAAGAAAGAGAGCAATTAGAATTCAGGTGGAACTATAGGTATGACATAGAGGTAAAAGGGAATACTTAGATATTTAGGTCAAGTATCGGTGAATTTTATTCTCTTTCCTATACAACATTGTAAGGGACAATACGCATAAAGAAGGACAGAAATTAGAATACAGGTGGAACTGTAGGTATGACATAGAGGTAAAAGGGAATACTTAGATAGGTAGGTCAAGTATCGGTGAATTTTATTCGCTTTCCTATACAACATTGTAAGGGACAATACGCATAAAGAAGGACAGAAATTAGAATACAGGTGGAACTGTAGGTATGACATAGAGGTAAAAGGGAATACTTAGATAGGTAGGTCAAGTATCGGTGAATTTTATTCGCTTTCCTATACAACATTGTAAGGGACAATACGCATAAAGAAGGACAGAAATTAGAATACAGGTGGAACTGTAGGTATGACATAGAGGTAAAAGGGAATACTTAGATAGGTAGGTCAAGTATCGGTGAATTTTATTCTCTTTCCTATACAACATTGTAAGGGTCAATACGCATAAAGAAGGACAGAAATTAGAATACAGGTGGAACTGTAGGTATGACATAGAGGTAAAAGGGAATACTTAGATAGGTAGGTTAAGTATCGGTGAATTTTATTCTCCTTCCTATACACATTGTAAGGGACAATACGCATAAAGAAGGACAGAAATTAGAATACAGGTGGAACTGTAGGTATGACATAGAAGTAAAAGGGAATACTTAGATAGGTAGGTCAAGTATCGGTGAATTTTATTCTCTTTCCTATACAACATTGTAAGGGACAATACGCATAAAGAAGGACAGAAATTAGAATACAGGTGGAACTGTAGGTATGACATAGAGGTAAAAGGGAATACTTAGATAGGTAGGTCAAGTATCGGTGAATTTTATTCTCTTTCCTATACAACATTGTAAGGGACAATACGCATAAAGAAAAACAGAAATTAGAATACAGGTGGAACTGTAGGTATGACATAGAGGTAAAAGGGAATACTTAGATAGGTAGGTCAAGTATCGGTGAATTTTATTATCTTTCCTATACAACATTGTAAGGAACAATACGCATAAAGAAACACAGAAATTATAATACAGGTGGAACTGTAGGTATGACATAGAGTTAAAAGGGAATACTTAGATAGGTAGGTCAAGTATCGGTGAATTTTATTATCTTTCCTATACAACATTGTAAGGGACAATACGCATAAAGAAAAACAGAAATTAGAATACAGGTGGAACTGTAGGTATGACATAGAGGTAAAAGGGAATACTTAGATAGGTAGGTCAAGTATCGGTGAATTTTATTGTCTTTCCTATGCAACATTGTAAGGGACAATACGCATAAAGAAAGACAGAAATTAGAATACAGGTGGAACTGTTGGTATGACATAGAGGTAAAAAGGAATACTTAGATAGGTAGGTCAAATATCGGTGAATTTTATTCTCTTTCCTATACAACGTTGTAAGGGACAATACGCATAAAGAAAGACAGAAAATAGAATACAGGTGGAACTGTAGGTATGACATAGAGGTAAAAGGGAATACTTAGATAGGTAGGTCAAGTATCGGTGAATTTTATTCTCTTTCCTATACAACATTGTAAGGGACAATACGCATAAAGAAAGACAGAAATTAGAATACAGGTGGAACTGTAGGTATGACATAGAGGTAAAAGGGAATACTTGGATAGGTAGGTCAAGTATCGGTGAATTTTATTCTCTTTCCTATACAACATTGTAAGGGACAATACGCATAAAGAAAGACAGAAATTAGAATACAGGTGAAACTGTAGGTATGACATAGAGGTAAAAGGGAATACTTAGGTAGGTAGGTCAAGTATCGGTGAATTTTATTGTCTTTCCTATACAACATTGTAAGGGACAATACGCATAAAGAAAGACAGAAATTAGAATACATGTGGAACTGTAGGTATGACATAGAGGTAAAAAGGAATACTTAGATAGGTAGGTCAAGTAACGGTGAATTTTATTCTCTTTCCTATAAAACATTGTAAGTGACAATACGCATAAAGAAAGACAGAAATTAGAATACAGGTGGAACTGTAGGTATGACATAGAGGTAAAAGGGAATACTTAGATAGGTAGGTCAAGTATCGGTGAATTTTATTCTCTCTCCTATACAACATTGTAAGGACAATACGCATAAAGAAGGACAGAAATTAAAACACAGGTGGAACTGTAGGTATGACATAGAGGTAAAACGGAATACTTAGATAGGTAGGTCAAGTATCGGTGAATTATATTCTCTTTCCTATAAAACATTGTAAGGGACAATACGCATAAAGAAAGACAGAAATTAGAATACAGGTGGAACTGTAGGTATGACATAGAGGTAAAAGGAATACTTAGATAGGTAGGTCAAGTATCGGTGAATTTTATTCTCTTTCCTATATAACGTTGTAAGGGTCAATACGCATAAAGAAAGAGAGCAATTAGAATTCAGGTGGAACTATAGGTATGACATAGAGGTAAAAGGGAATACTTAGATAGGTAGGTCAAGTATCGGTGAATTTTATTCTCTTTCCTATACAACATTGTAAGGGACAATACGCATAAAGAAGGACAGAAATTAGAATACAGGTGGAACTGTAGGTATGACATAGAGGTAAAAGGGAATACTTAGATAGGTAGGTCAAGTATCGGTGAATTTTATTCGCTTTCCTATACAACATTGTAAGGGACAATACGCATAAAGAAGGACAGAAATTAGAATACAGGTGGAACTGTAGGTATGACATAGAGGTAAAAGGGAATACTTAGATAGGTAGGTCAAGTATCGGTGAATTTTATTCTCTTTCCTATACAACATTGTAAGGGACAATACGCATAAAGAAGGACAGAAATTAGAATACAGGTGGAACTGTAGGTATGACATAGAGGTAAAAGGGAATACTTAGATAGGTAGGTCAAGTATCGGTGAATTTTATTCTCTTTCCTATACAACATTGTAAGGGACAATACGCATAAAGAAAAACAGAAATTAGAATACAAGTGAAACTGTAGGTATGACATAGAGGTAAAAGGGAATACTTAGACAGGTAGGTCAAGTATCGGTGAATTTTATTCTCTTTCCTATACAACGTTGTAAGGGTCAATACGCATAAAGAAAGACAGCAATTAGAATTCAGGTGGAACTGTAGGTATGACATAGAGGTAAAAATGAATACTTAGATAGGTAGGTCAAGTATCGGTGAATTTTATTCTCTTTCCTATACAACATTGTAAGGGACAATACGCATAAAGAAAAACAGAAATTAGAATACAGGTGGAACTGTAGGTATGACATAGAGGTAAAAGGGAATACTTAGATAGGTAGGTCAAGTATCGGTGAATTTTATTGTCTTTCCTATGCAACATTGTAAGGGACAATACGCATAAAGAAAGACAGAAATTAGAATACAGGTGGAACTGTAGGTATGACATAGAGGTAAAAAGGAATACTTAGATAGGTAGGTCAAGTATCGGTGAATTTAATTCTTTTTCCTATAAAACATTGTAAGGGACAATACGCATAAAGAAAGACAGAAAATAGAATACAGGTGGAACTGTAGGTATGACATAGAGGTAAAACGGAATACTTAGATAGGTAGGTCAAGTATCGGTGAATTTTATTCTCTTTCCTATACAACATTGTAAGGGACAATACGCATAAAGAAAGACAGAAATTAGAATACAGGTGGAACTGTAGGTATGACATAGAGGTAAAAGGGAATACTTGGATAGGTAGGTCAAGTATCGGTGAATTTTATTCTCTTTCCTATACAACATTGTAAGGGACAATACGCATAAAGAAAGACAGAAATTAGAATACAGGTGAAACTGTAGGTATGACATAGAGGTAAAAGGGAATACTTAGGTAGGTAGGTCAAGTATCGGTGAATTTTATTGTCTTTCCTATACAACATTGTAAGGGACAATACGCATAAAGAAAGACAGAAATTAGAATACATGTGGAACTGTAGGTATGACATAGAGGTAAAAAGGAATACTTAGATAGGTAGGTCAAGTAACGGTGAATTTTATTCTCTTTCCTATAAAACATTGTAAGTGACAATACGCATAAAGAAAGACAGAAATTAGAATACAGGTGGAACTGTAGGTGTGACAAAGAGGTAAAAGGGAATACTTAGATAGGTAGGTCAAGTATCGGTGAATTTTATGCTCTTTCCTATACAACATTCTAAGGGACAATACGCATAAGGAAAGACAGAAATTAGAATACAGGTGGAACTGTAGGTATGACAAAGAGGTAAAAGGGAATACTTAGATAGGTAGGTCAAGTATCGGTGAATTTTATTCTCTTTCCTACACAACATTGTAAGGGACAATACGCATAAAGAAACACAGAAATTAGAATACAGGTGGAACTGTAGGTATGACAAAGAGGTAAAAGGGAATACTTAGATAGGAAGGTCAAGTATCGGTGAATTCTATTCTTTTTCCTATACATCGTTGTAAGGGACAATACGCATAAAGAAACACAGAATTTAGAATACAGGTGGAACTGCAGGTATGACATAGAGGTAAAAGGGAATACTTAGATAGGTAGGTCAAGTATCGGTGAATTTTATTCTCTTTCCTATACAACGTTGTAAGTGACAATACGCATAAAGAAAGACAGAAATTAGAATACAGGTGGAACTGTAGGTATGACAAAGAGGTAAAAGGGAATACTTAGATAGGTAGGTCAAGTATCGGTGAATTTTATTCTCTTTCCTACACAACTTTGTAAGGGACAATACGCATAAAGAAACACAGAAATTAGAATACAGGTGGAACTGTAGGTATGACAAAGAGGTAAAAGGGAATACTTAGATAGGTAGGTCAAGTATCGGTGAATTCTATTCTTTTTCCTATACATCGTTGTAAGGGACAATACGCATAAAGAAACACAGAATTTAGAATACAGGTGGAACTGCAGGTATGACATAGAGGTAAAAGGGAATACTTAGATAGGTAGGTCAAGTATCGGTGAATTTTATTCTCTTTCCTATACAACGTTGTAAGTGACAATACGCATAAAGAAAGACAGAAATTAGAATACAGGTGGAACTGCAGGTATGACATAGAGGTAAAAGGGAATACTTAGATAGGTAGGTCAAGTATCGGTGAATTTTATTCTCTTTCCTATACAACGTTGTAAGTGACAATACGCATAAAGAAACACAGAATTTAGAATACAGGTGGAACTGCAGGTATGACTAAGAGGTAAAAGGGAATACTTAGATAGGTAGGTCAAGTATCGGTGAATTTTATTCTTTTTCCTATACATCGTTGTAAGGGACAATACGCATAAAGAAACACAGAATTTAGAATACAGGTGGAACTGCAGGTATGACATAGAGGTAAAAGGGAATACTTAGATAGGTAGGTCAAGTATCGGTGAATTTTATTCTCTTTCCTATACAACGTTGTAAGTGACAATACGCATAAAGAAAGACAGAAATTAGAATACAGGTGGAACTGTAGGTATGACAAAGAGGTAAAAGGGAATACTTAGATAGGTAGGTCAAGTATCGGTGAATTTTATTCTCTTTCCTATACATCGTTGTAAGGGACAATACGCATAAAGAAACACAGAATTTAGAATACAGGTGGAACTGCAGGTATGACATAGAGGTAAAAGGGAATACTTAGATAGGTAGGTCAAGTATCGGTGAATTTTATTCTCTTTCCTATACAACGTTGTAAGTGACAATACGCATAAAGAAAGACAGAATTTAGAATACAGGTGGAACTGTAGGTATGACAAAGAGGTAAAAGGGAATACTTAGATAGGTAGGTCAAGTATCGGTGAATTTTATTCTCTTTCCTATACAACGTTGTAAGTGACAATACGCATAAAGAAAGACAG
This sequence comes from Prosapia bicincta, assembly GCA_036971475.1. Taxonomy (NCBI): domain Eukaryota; kingdom Metazoa; phylum Arthropoda; class Insecta; order Hemiptera; family Cercopidae; genus Prosapia; species Prosapia bicincta. The sequence continues at coordinate 111,125,443 of JBAIZL010000006.1, forward strand.
AAATTAGAATACAGGTGGAACTGTAGGTATGACAAAGAGGTAAAAGGGAATACTTAGATAGGTAGGTCAAGTATCGGTGAATTTTATTCTCTTTCCTACACAACATTGTAAGGGACAATACGCATAAAGAAACACAGAAATTAGAATACAGGTGGAACTGTAGGTATGACAAAGAGGTAAAAGGGAATACTTAGATAGGTAGGTCAAGTATCGGTGAATTCTATTCTTTTTCCTATACATCGTTGTAAGGGACAATACGCATAAAGAAACACAGAATTTAGAATACAGGTGGAACTGCAGGTATGACATAGAGGTAAAAGGGAATACTTAGATAGGTAGGTCAAGTATCGGTGAATTTTATTCTCTTTCCTATACAACGTTGTAAGTGACAATACGCATAAAGAAACACAGAATTTAGAATACAGGTGGAACTGCAGGTATGACATAGAGGTAAAAGGGAATACTTAGATAGGTAGGTCAAGTATCTTTGAATTTTATTCTCTTTCCTATACAACGTTGTAAGTGACAATACGCATAAAGAAAGACAGAAATTAGAATACAGGTGGAACTGCAGGTATGACATAGAGGTAAAAGGGAATACTTAGATAGGTAGGTCAAGTATCGGTGAATTTTTTTCTCTTTCCTATACAACGTTGTAAGTGACAATACGCATAAAGAAACACAGAATTTAGAATACAGGTGGAACTGCAGGTATGACATAGAGGTAAAAGGGAATACTTAGATAGGTAGGTCAAGTATCGGTGAATTTTATTCTTTTTCCTATACATCGTTGTAAGGGACAATACGCATAAAGAAACACAGAATTTAGAATACAGGTGGAACTGCAGGTATGACATAGAGGTAAAAGGGAATACTTAGATAGGTAGGTCAAGTATCGGTGAATTTTATTCTCTTTCCTATACAACGTTGTAAGTGACAATACGCATAAAGAAAGACAGAAATTAGAATACAGGTGGAACTGTAGGTATGACAAAGAGGTAAAAGGGAATACTTAGATAGGTAGGTCAAGTATCGGTGAATTTTATTCTCTTTCCTACACAACATTGTAAGGGACAATACGCATAAAGAAACACAGAAATTAGAATACAGGTGGAACTGTAGGTATGACAAAGAGGTAAAAGGGAATACTTAGATAGGTAGGTCAAGTATCGGTGAATTCTATTCTTTTTCCTATACATCGTTGTAAGGGACAATACGCATAAAGAAACACAGAATTTAGAATACAGGTGGAACTGCAGGTATGACATAGAGGTAAAAGGGAATACTTAGATAGGTAGGTCAAGTATCGGTGAATTTTATTCTCTTTCCTATACAACGTTGTAAGTGACAATACGCATAAAGAAAGACAGAAATTAGAATACAGGTGGAACTGTAGGTATGACAAAGAGGTAAAAGGGAATACTTAGATAGGTAGGTCAAGTATCGGTGAATTTTATTCTCTTTCCTACACAACATTGTAAGGGACAATACGCATAAAGAAACACAGAAATTAGAATACAGGTGGAACTGTAGGTATGACAAAGAGGTAAAAGGGAATACTTAGATAGGTAGGTCAAGTATCGGTGAATTCTATTCTTTTTCCTATACATCGTTGTAAGGGATAATACGCATAAAGAAACACAGAATTTAGAATACAGGTGGAACTGCAGGTATGACATAGAGGTAAAAGGGAATACTTAGATAGGTAGGTCAAGTATCGGTGAATTTTATTCTCTTTCCTATACAACGTTGTAAGGGACAATACGCATAAAGAAAAACAGAAATTAGAATACAGGTGGAACTGTAGGTATGACATAGAGGTAAAAGGGAATACTTAGATAGGTAGGTCAAGTATCGGTGAATTTTATTGTCTTTCCTATACAACGTTGTAAGGGACAATACGCATAAAGAAAGACAGAAATTAGAATACAGGTGGAACTGTAGGTATGACATAGAGGTATAAGGGAATACTTAGATAGGTAGGTCAAGTATCGGTGAATTTTATTCTATTTCCTATACAACTTTGTAGGGAAAATACGTATAAAGAAAGACAGAAAATAGAATACAGGTGAAACTGTAGGTATGAATAGAGGTAAAAGGGAATACTTAGATAGGAAGGTCAAATATCGGTGAATTTTATTCTTTTTCCTATACAACGTTGTAAGGGACAATACGCGTAAAGAAAGACAGAATTTAGAATACAGGTGGAACTGTAGGTATGACATAGAGGTAAAAGGGAATACTTAGATAGGTAGGTCAAGTATCGGTGAATTTTAAGCTCTTTCCTATACAACGTTGTAAGGGACAATACGCATAAAGTAAGACAGCAATTAGAATTCAGGTGGAACTGTAGGTATGACATAGAGCTAAAGGGAATATTTAGATAGGTAGGTCAAGTATCGGTGAATTTTATACTCTTTCCTATACAACATTGTAAGGGACAATACGCATAAAGAAAGACAAAAATTAGAATACAGGTGGAACTGTAGGTATGACATAGAGGTAAAAGGGAATACTTAGATAGGTAGGTCAAGTATCGGTGAATTTTATTCTCTTTCCTATACAACATTGTAAGGGACAATACGCATAAAGAAAAACAGAAATTAGAATACAGGTGGAACTGTAGGTATGACATAGAGGTAAAAGGGAATACTTAGATAGGTAGGTCAAGTATCGGTGAATTTTATTGTCTTTCCTATACAACATTGTAAGGGACAATACGCATAAAGAAAGACAGAAATTAGAATACAGGTGGAACTGTAGGTATGACATAGAGGTAAAAAGGAATTCTTAGATAGGTAGGTCAAGTATCGGTGAATTTTATTCTCTTTCCTATAAAACATTGTAAGGGACAATACCCATAAAGAAAGACAGAAATTAGAATACAGGTGGAACTGTAGGTATGACAAAGAGGTAAAAGGGAATACTTAGATAGGTAGGTCAAGTATCGGTGAATTTTATTCTCTTTCCTATACAACATTGTAAGGGACAATACGCATAAAGAAACACAGAAATTAGAATACAGGTGGAACTGTAGGTATGACAAAGAGGTAAAAGGGAATACTTAGATAGGTAGGTCAAGTATAGGTGACTTTCATTCTCTTTCCTATACAACATTGTAAGGGACAATACGCATAAAGAAACACAGAAATTAGAATACAGGTGGAACTGTAGGTATGACATAGAGGTAAAAGGGAATACTTAGATAGGTAGGTCAAGTATCGGTGAATTTTATTCTCTTTCCTATACAACATTGTAAGGGACAATACGCATAAAGAAACACAGAAATTAGAATACAGGTGGAACTGTAGGTATGACATAAAGGTAAAAGGGAATACTTAGATAGGTAGGTCAAGTATCGGTGAATTTTATTGTCTTTCCTATACAACATTGTAAGGGAAAATACGCATAAAGAAAGACAGAAATTAGAATACAGGTTGAACTGTAGGTATGACATAGAGGTAAAAAGGAATACGTAGATAGGTAGGTCAAGTATCGGTGAATTTTATTCTCTTTCCTATACAACATTGTAAGGGACAATACGCATAAAGAAACACAGAAATTAGAATACAGGTGGAACTGTAGGTATGACATAGAGGTAAAAGGGAATACTTAGATAGGTAGGTCAAGTATCAGTGAATTTTATTCTTTTTCCTATACAACATTGTAAGGGACAATACGCATAAAGAAACACAGAAATTAGAATACAGGTGGATCTGTAGGTATGACATAGAGGTAAAAAGGAATACTTAGATAGGTAGGTCGAGTATCGGTGAATTTTATTCTCTTTCCTATACAACATTGTAAGGGACATTACGCATAAAGAAACACAGAAATTAGAATACAGGTGGAACTGTAGGTATGACATAGAGGTAAAAAGGAATACTCAGATAGGTAGGTCAAGTATCGGTGAATTTTATTCTTTTTCCTATACAACATTGTAAGGGACAATACGCATAAAGAAACACAGAAATTAGAATACAGGTGGAACTGTAGGTATGACATAGAGGTAAAAGGGAATACTTAGATAGGTAGGTCAAGTATCGGTGAATTTTATTCTCTTTCCTATACAACATTGTAAGGGACAATACGCATAAAGAAACACAGAAATTAGAATACAGGTGGATCTGTAGGTATGACATAGAGGTAAAAAGGAATACTTAGATAGGTAGGTCGAGTATCGGTGAATTTTATTCTCTTTCCTATACAACATTGTAAGGGACATTACGCATAGAGAAACACAGAAATTAGAATACAGGTGGAACTGTAGGTATGACATAGAGGTAAAAAGGAATACTCAGATAGGTAGGTCAAGTATCGGTGAATTTTATTCTTTTTCCTATACAACATTGTAAGGGACAATACGCATAAAGAAAGACAGAAATTAGAATACAGGTGGAACTGTAGGTATGACAAAGAGGTAAAAGGGAATACTTAGATAGGTAGGTCAAGTATCGGTGAATTTTATTCTCTTTCCTACACAACATTGTAAGGGACAATACGCATAAAGAAAGACAGAAATTAGAATACAGGTGAAACTGTAGGTATGACATAGATGTAAAAGGGAATACTTAGATAGGTAGGTCAAGTATCGGTGAATTATAAGCTCTTTCCTATACAACGTTGTAAGGGACAATACGCATAAAGAAAGACAGCAATTAGAATTCAGGTGGAACTGTAGGTATGACATAGAGGTAAAAGGGAATATTTAGATAGGTAGGTCAAGTATCGGTGAATTTTATTCTCTTTCCTATACAACATTGTAAGGGACAATACGCATAAAGAAACACAGAAATTAGAATACAGGTGGAACTGTTGGTATGACATAGAGGTAAAAGGGAATACGTAGATAGGTAGGTCAAGTATCGGTGAATTTTATTCTCTTTCCTATACAACATTGTAAGGGAAAATACGCATAAAGAAGGACAGAAATTAGAATACAGGTGGAACTGTAGGTATGACATAGAGGTAAAAGGAAATACTTAGATAGGTTGGTCAAGTATCGGTGAGTTTTATTCTCTTTCCTATACAACATTTTAAGGGACAATACGCATAAAGGAAGACAGAAATTAGAATACAGGTAGAACTGTAGGTATGACAAAGAGGTAAAAGGGAATACTTAGATAGGTAGGTCAAGTATCGGTGAATTTTATTCTCTTTCCTATACAACATTCTAAGGGACAATACGCATAAAGAAACACAGAAATTAGAATACAGGTGGAACTGTAGGTATGACATAGAGGTAAAAGGGAATACTTAGATAGGTAGGTCAAGTATCGGTGAATTTTATTCTCTTTCCTATACAACATTGTAAGTGACAATACGCATAAAGAAACACAGAAATTAGAATACAGGTGGAACTGTAGGTATGACATAGAGGTAAAAAGGAATACTTAGATAGGTAGGTCAAGTATCGGTGAATTTTATTCTCTTTCCTATACAATATTGTAAGGGACAATACGCATAAAGAAACACAGAAATTAGAATACAGGTGGAACTGTAGGTATGACAAAGAGGTAAAAGGGAATACTTAGATAGGTAGGTCAAGTATCGGTGAATTTTATTCTCTTTCCTATACAACATTCTAAGGGACAATACGCATAAAGAAACACAGAAATTAGAATACAGGTGGAACTGTAGGTATGACATAGAGGTAAAAGGGAATACTTAGATAGGTAGGTCAAGTATCGGTGAATTTCATTCTTTTTCCTATACAACATTGTAAGGGACAATACGCATAAAGAAAGACAGAATTTAGAATACAGGTGGAACTGTAGGTATGACATAGAGGTAAAAGGGAATACTTAGATAGGTAGGTCAAGTATCGGTGAATTTTAAGCTCTTTCCTATACAACGTTGTAAGGGACAATACGCATAAATAAAGACAGCAATTAGAATACAGGTGGAACTGTAGGTGTGACATAGAGGTAAAAGGGAATATTTAGATAGGTATTTCAAGTATCGGTGAATTTTATTCTCTTTCCTATACAACATTGTAAGGGACAATACGCATAAAGAAAGACAGAAATTAGAATACGTGTGGAACTGTAGGTATGACATAGAGGTAAAAGGGAATACTTAGATAGGTAGGTCAAGTATCGGTGAATTTTATTCTCTTTCCTATACAACATTGTAAGGGACAATACGCATAAAGAAAGACAGAAATTAGAATACAGGTGGAACTGTAGGTATGACATAGAGGTAAAAGGGAATACTTAGATAGGTAGGTCAAGTATCGGTGAATTTTATTCTCTTTCCTATACAACATTGGAAGGGACATTACGCATAAAGAAAGACAGAAATTAGACAACAGGTGAAAATGTAGGTATGACATAGAGGTAAAAGGGAATACTTAGATAGATAGGTCAAGTATCGGTGAATTTTATTCTCTTTCCTATACAACATTCTAAGGGACAATACGCATAAAGAAACACAGAAATTAGAATACAGGTGGAACTGTAGGTATGACAAAGAGGTAAAAGGGAATACTTAGATAGGTAGGTCAAGTATCGGTGAATTTTATTCTCTTTCCTATACAACATTCTAAGGGACAATACGCATAAAGAAACACAGAAATTAGAATACAGGTGGAACTGTAGGTATGACATAGAGGTAAAAGGGAATACTTAGATAGGTAGGTCAAGTATCGGTGAATTTTATTCTCTTTCCTATACAACATTGTAAGGGGCAATACGCATAAAGAAAGACAGAAATTAGAATACAGGTGGAACTGTAGGTATGACATAGAGGTAAAAAGGAATACTTAGATAGGTAGGTCAAGTATCGAAGAATTTTATTCTCTTTCCTATACAACATTGTAAGGGACAATACGCATAAAGAAACACAGAAATTAGAATACAGGTGGAACTGTAGGTATGACAAAGAGGTAAAAGGGAATACTTAGATAGGTAGGTCAAGTATCGGTGAATTTTATTCTCTTTCCTATACAACATTCTAAGGGACAATACGCATAAAGAAACACAGAAATTAGAATACAGGTGGAACTGTAGGTATAACATAGAGGTAAAAGGGAATACTTAGATAGGTAGGTCAAGTATCGGTGAATTTTATTCTTTTTCCTATACAACATTGTAAGGGACAATACGCATAAAGAAACACAGAAATTAGAATACAGGTGGAACTGTAGGTATGACATAGAGGTAAAAAGGGATACTTAGATAGGTAGGTCAAGTATCGGTGAATTTTATTCTCTTTCCTATACAACATTGTAAGGGACAATACGCATAAAGAAACACAGAAATTAGAATACAGGTGGAACTGTAGGTATGACAAAGAGGTAAAAGGGAATACTTAGATAGGTAGGTCAAGGATCGGTGAATTTTATTCTCTTTCCTATACAACATTCTAAGGGACAATACGCATAAAGAAACACAGAAATTAGAATACAGTTGGAACTGTAGGTATGACATAGAGGTAAAAGGGAATACTTGGATAGGTAGGTCAAGTATCGGTGAATTGTATTCTCTTTCCTATACAACATTGTAAGGGACAATACGCATAAAGAAACACAGAAATTAGAATACAGGTGGAACTGTAGGTATGACATAGAGGTAAAAAGGAATACTTAGATAGGTAGGTCAAGTATCGGTGAATTTTATTCTCTTTCCTATACAACATTGTAAGGGACAATACGCATAAAGAACGCCAGAAATTAGAATACAGGTGGAACTGTAGGTATGACAAAGAGGTAAAAGGGAATACTTAGATAGGTAGGTCAAGTATCGGTGAATTTTATTCTCTTTCCTATACAACATTCTAAGGGACAATACGCATAAAGAAACACAGAAATTAGAATACAGGTGGAACTGTAGGTATGACATAGAGATAAAAAGGAATACTTAGATAGGTAGGTCAAATATCGGTGAATTTTATTCTCTTTCCTATACAACATTGTAAGGGACAATACGCATAAAGAAAGACAGAAATTAGAATACAGGTGGAACTGTAGGTATGACAAAGAGGTAAAAGGGAATACTTAGATAGGTAGGTCAAGTATCGGTGAATTTTATTCTCTTTCCTATACAACATTGTAAGGGACAATACGCATAAAGAAAGACAGAAATTAGAATACAGGTGAAACTGTAGGTATGACATAGAGGTAAAAGGGAATACTTAGATAGGTAGGTCAAGTATCGGTGAATTTTATTCTTTTTCCTAGACAACGTTGTAAGGGACAATACGCATAAAGAAAGACAGAATTTAGAATACAGGTGGAACTGTAGGTATGACATAGAGGTAAAAGGGAATACTTAGATAGGTAGGTCAAGTATCGGTGAATTTTATTGTCTTTCCTATACAACGAAGTAAGGGACAATACGCATAAAGAAAGACAGCAATTAGAATTCAGGTGGAACTGTAGGTATGACAAAGAGGTAAAAGGGAATACTTAGATAGGTAGGTCAAGTAACGGTGAATTTTATTCTCTTTCCTATACAACGAAGTAAGGGACAATACGCATAAAGAAAGACAGCAATTAGAATTCAGGTGGAACTGTAGGTATGACAAAGAGGTAAAAGGGAATACTTAGATAGGTAGGTCAAGTATCGGTGAATTTTATTCTCTTTCCTATACAACATTCTAAGGGACAATACGCATAAAGAAACACAGAAATTAGAATACAGGTGGAACTGTAGGTATGACATAGAGGAAAAGGGAATACTTAGATAGGTAGGTCAAGTATCGGTGAATTTTATTCTCTTTCCTATACAACATTGTAAGTGACAATACGCATAAAGAAACACAGAAATTAGAATACAGGTGGAACTGTAGGTATGACATAGAGGTAAAAAGGAATCTTAGATAGGTAGGACAAGTATCGGTGAAATTTATTCTCTTTCCTATACAACATTGTAAGGGACAATACGCATAAAGAAACACAGAAATTAGAATACAGGTGGAACTGTATGTATGACAAAGAGGTAAAAGGGAATACTTAGATAGGTAGGTCAAGTATCGGTGAATTTTATTCTCTTTCCTATACAACATTCTAAGGGACAATACGCATAAAGAAACACAGAAATTAGAATACAGGTGGAACTGTAGGTATGACATAGAGGTAAAAGGGAATACTTGGATAGGTAGGTCAAGTATCGGTGAATTGTATTCTCTTTCCTATACAACATTGTAAGGGACAATACGCATAAAGAAACACAGAAATTAGAAAACAGGTGGAACTGTAGGTATGACATAGAGGTAAAAAGGAATACTTAGATAGGTAGGTCAAGTATCGGTGAATTTTATTCTCTTTCCTATACAACATTGTAAGGGACAATACGCATAAAGAAACACAGAAATTAGAATACAGGTGGAACTGTAGGTATGACAAAGAGGTAAAAGGGAATACTTAGATAGGTAGGTCAAGTATCGGTGAATTTTATTCTCTTTCCTATACAACATTCTAAGGGACAATACGCATAAAGAAACACAGAAATTAGAATACAGGTTGAACTGTAGGTATGACATAGAGGTAAAAAGGAATACTTAGATAGGTAGGTCAAGTATCGGTGAATTTTATTCTCTTTCCTATACAACATTGTAAGGGACAATACGCATAAAGAAAGACAGAAATTAGAATACAGGTGGAACTGTAGGTATGACAAAGAGGTAAAAGGGAATACTTAGATAGGTAGGTAAAGTATCGGTGAATTTTATTCTCTTTCCTATACAACATTGTAAGGGAAAATACGCATAAAGAAAGACAGAAATTAGAATACAGGTGAAACTGTAGGTATGACATAGAGGTAAAAGGGAATACTTAGATAGGTAGGTCAAGTATCGGTGAATTTTATTCTTTTTCCTATACAACGTTGTAAGGGACAATACGCATAAAGAAAGACAGAATTTAGAATACAGGTGGAACTGTAGGTATGACATAGAGGTAAAAGGGAATACTTAGATAGGTGGTCACGTATCGGTGAATTTTATTCTCTTTCCTATACAACGTTGTAAGGGACAATACGCATAAAGAAAGACAGCAATTAGATTTCAGGTGGAACTGTAGGTATGACTTAGAGGTAAAAGGGAATATTTAGATAGGTAGGTCAAGTATCGGTGAATTTTATTCTCTTTCCTATACAACATTGTAAGGGACAATACGCATATAGAAAGACAGAAATTAGAATACAGGTGGAACTGTAGGTATGACATAGAGGTAAAAGGGAATACTCAGATAGGTAGGTCAAGTATCGGTGAATTTTATTCTCTTTCCTATACAACATTGTAAGGGACAATACGCATAAAGAAACACAGAAATTAGAATACAGGTGGAACTGTAGGTATGACATAGAGGTAAAAGGGAATACTTGGATAGGTAGGTCAAGTATCGGTGAATTGTATTCTCTTTCCTATACAACATTGTAAGGGACAATACGCATAAAGAAACACAGAAATTAGAATACAGGTGGAACTGTAGGTATGACATAGAGGTAAAAAGGAATACTTAGATAGGTAGGTCAAGTATCGGTGAATTTTATTCTCTTTCCTATACAACATTGTAAGGGACAATACGCATTAAGAACGCCAGAAATTAGAATACAGGTGGAACTGTAGGTATGACAAAGAGGTAAAAGGGAATACTTAGATAGGTAGGTCAAGTATCGGTGAATTTTATTCTCTTTCCTATACAACATTGTAAGGGACAATACGCATTAAGAACGCCAGAAATTAGAATACAGGTGGAACTGTAGGTATGACAAAGAGGTAAAAGGGAATACTTAGATAGGTAGGTCAAGTATCGGTGAATTTTATTCTCTTTCCTATACAACATTGTAAGGGACAATACGCATAAAGAAACACAGAAATTAGAATACAGGTGGAACTGTAGGTATGACATAGAGGTAAAAAGGAATACTTAGATAGGTAGGTCAAGTATCGGTGAATTTTATTCTCTTTCCTATACAACATTGTAAGGGACAATACGCATTAAGAACGCCAGAAATTAGAATACAGGTGGAACTGTAGGTATGACAAAGAGGTAAAAGGGAATACTTAGATAGGTAGGTCAAGTATCGGTGAATTTTATTCTCTTTCCTATACAACATTGTAAGGGACAATACGCATTAAGAACGCCAGAAATTAGAATACAGGTGGAACTGTAGGTATGACAAAGAGGTAAAAGGGAATACTTAGATAGGTAGGTCAAGTATCGGTGAATTTTATTCTCTTTCCTATACAACATTGTAAGGGACAATACGCATAAAGAAACACAGAAATTAGAATACAGGTGGAACTGTAGGTATGACATAGAGGTAAAAAGGAATACTTAGATAGGTAGGTCAAGTATCGGTGAATTTTATTCTCTTTCCTATACAACATTGTAAGGGACAATACGCATTAAGAACGCCAGAAATTAGAATACAGGTGGAACTGTAGGTATGACATAGAGGTAAAAGGGAATACTTGGATAGGTAGGTCAAGTATCGGTGAATTGTATTCTCTTTCCTATACAACATTGTAAGGGACAATACGCATAAAGAAACACAGAAATTAGAATACAGGTGGAACTGTAGGTATGACATAGAGGTAAAAAGGAATACTTAGATAGGTAGGTCAAGTATCGGTGAATTTTATTCTCTTTCCTATACAACATTGTAAGGGACAATACGCATAAAGAACGCCAGAAATTAGAATACAGGTGGAACTGTAGGTATGACAAAGAGGTAAAAGGGAATACTTAGATAGGTAGGTCAAGTATCGGTGAATTTTATTCTCTTTCCTATACAACATTCTAAGGGACAATACGCATAAAGAAACACAGAAATTAGAATACAGGTGGAACTGTAGGTATGACATAGAGGTAAAAGGGAATACTTAGATAGGCAGGTCAAGTATCGGTGAATTTTATTCTCTTTCCTATACAACATTGTAAGGGACAATACGCATAAAGAAAGACAGAAATTAGAATACAGGTGGAACTGTAGGTATGACAAAGAGGTAAAAGGGAATACTTAGATAGGTAGGTCAAGTATCGGTGAATTTTATTCTCTTTCCTATACAACATTGTAAGGGACAATACGCATAAAGAAAGACAGAAATTAGAATACAGGTGGAACTGTAGGTATGACATAGAGGTAAAAAGTAATACTTAGATAGGTAGGTCAAGTATCGGTGAATTTTATTCTCTTTCCTATACAACATTGTAAGGGACAATACGCATAAAGAAAGACAGAAAATAGAATACAGGTGGAACTGTAGGTATGACAAAGAGGTAAAAGGGAATACTTAGATAGGTAGGTCAAGTATCGGTGAATTTTATTCTCTTTCCTATACAACATTGTAAGGGACAATACGCATAAAGAAAGACAGAAATTAGAATACAGGTGAAACTGTAGGTATGACATAGAGGTAAAAGGGAATACTTAGATAGGTAGGTCAAGTATCGGTGAATTTTATTCTTTTTCCTAGACAACGTTGTAAGGGACAATACGCATAAAGAAAGACAGAATTTAGAATACAGGTGGAACTGTAGGTATGACATAGAGGTAAAAGGGAATACTTAGATAGGTGGTCAAGTATCGGTGAATTTTATTCTCTTTCCTATACAACGAAGTAAGGGACAATACGCATAAAGAAAGACAGCAATTAGAATTCAGGTGGAACTGTAGGTATGACTTAGAGGTAAAAGGGAATATTTAGATAGGTAGGTCAAGTATCGGTGAATTTTATTCTCTTTCCTATACAACATTGTAAGGGACAATACGCATATAGAAAGACAGAAATTAGAAGACAGGTGGAACTGTAGGTATGACATAGAGGTAAAAGGGAATACTCAGATAGGTAGGTCAAGTATCGGTGAATTTTATTCTCTTTCCTATACAACATTGTAAGGGACAATACGCATAAAGAAAGACAGAAATTAGAATACAGGTGGAACTGTAGGTATGACAAAGAGGTAAAAGGGAATACTTAGATAGGTAGGTCAAGTATCGGTGAATTTTATTCTCTTTAATATACAACATTCTAAGGGACAATACGCATAAAGAAACACAGAAATTAGAATACAGGTGGAACTGTAGGTATGACAAAGAGGTAAAAGGGAATACTTAGATAGGTAGGTCAAGTATCGGTGAATTTTATTCTCTTTCCTATACAACATTCTAAGGGACAATACGCATAAAGAAACACAGAAATTAGAATACAGGTGGAACTGTAGGTATGACATAGAGGTAAAAGGGAATACTTAGATAGGTAGGTCAAGTATCGGTGAATTTTATTCTCTTTCCTATACAACATTGTAAGTGACAATACGCATAAAGAAACACAGAAATTAGAATACAGGTGGAACTGTAGGTATGACATACAGGTAAAAAGGAATCTTAGATAGGTAGGTCAAGTATCGGTGAATTTTATTCTCTTTCCTATACAACATTGTAAGGGACAATACGCATAAAGAAACACAGAAATTAGAATACAGGTGGAACTGTAGGTATGACAAAGAGGTAAAAGGGAATACTTAGATAGGTAGGTCAAGTATCGGTGAATTTTATTCTCTTTCCTATACAACATTCTAAGGGACAATACGCATAAAGAAACACAGAAATTAGAATACAGGTGGAACTGTAGGTATGACATAGAGGTAAAAGGGAATACTTGGATAGGTAGGTCAAGTATCGGTGAATTGTATTCTCTTTCCTATACAACATTGTAAGGGACAATACGCATAAAGAAACACAGAAATTAGAATACAGGTGGAACTGTAGGTATGACATAGAGGTAAAAAGGAATACTTAGATAGGTAGGTCAAGTATCGGTGAATTTTATTCTCTTTCCTATACAACATTGTAAGGGACAATACGCATAAAGAAACACAGAAATTAGAATACAGGTGGAACTGTAGGTATGACAAAGAGGTAAAAGGGAATACTTAGATAGGTAGGTCAAGTATCGGTGAATTTTATTCTCTTTCCTATACAACATTCTAAGGGACAATACGCATAAAGAAACACAGAAATTAGAATACAGGTTGAACTGTAGGTATGACATAGAGGTAAAAAGGAATACATAGATAGGTAGGTCAAGTATCGGTGAATTTTATTCTCTTTCCTATACAACATTGTAAGGGACAATACGCATAAAGAAAGACAGAAATTAGAATACAGGTGGAACTATAGGTATGACAAAGAGGTAAAAGGGAATACTTAGATAGGTAGGTAAAGTATCGGTGAATTTTATTCTCTTTCCTATACAACATTGTAAGGGAAAATACGCATAAAGAAAGACAGAAATTAGAATACAGGTGAAACTGTAGGTATGACATAGAGGTAAAAGGGAATACTTAGATAGGTAGGTCAAGTATCGGTGAATTTTATTCTTTTTCCTATACAACGTTGTAAGGGACAATACGCATAAAGAAAGACAGAATTTAGAATACAGGTGGAACTGTAGGTATGACATAGAGGTAAAAGGGAATACTTAGATAGGTAGGTCAAGTATCGGTGAATTTTATTCTCTTACCTATACAACGTTGTAAGGGACAATGCGCATAAAGAAAGACAGCAATTAGAATTCAGGTGGAACTGTAGGTATGACTTAGAGGTAAAAGGGAATATTTAGATAGGTAGGTCAAGTATCGGTGAATTTTATTCTCTTTCCTATACAACATTGTAAGGGACAATACGCATATAGAAAGACAGAAATTAGAATACAGGTGGAACTGTAGGTATGACATAGAGGTAAAAGGGAGTACTCAGATAGGTAGGTCAAGTATCGGTGAATTTTATTCTCTTTCCTATACAACATTGTAAGGGACAATACGCATAAAGAAAGACAGAAATTAGAATACGTGTGGAACTGTAGGTATGACATAGAGGTAAAAGGGAATACTTAGATAGGTAGGTCAAGTATCGGTGAATTTTATTCTCTTTCCTATACAACATTGTAAGGGACAATACGCATAAAGAAAGACAGAAATTAGAATACAGGTGGAACTGTAGGTATGACATAGAGGTAAAAGGGAATACTTAGATAGGTAGGTCAAGTATCGGTGAATTTTATTCTCTTTCCTATACAACATTGTAAGGGACAATACGCATAAAGAAACACAGAAATTAGAATACAGGTGGAACTGTAGGTATGACAAAGAGGTAAAAGGGAATACTTAGATAGGTAGGTCAAGTATCGGTGAATTTTATTCTCTTTCCTATACAACATTGTAAGGGACAATACGCATAAAGAAACACAGAAATTAGAATATAGGTGGAACTGTAGGTATGACATAGAGGTAAAAAGGAATACTTAGATAGGTAGGTCAAGTATCGGTGAATTTTATTCTCTTTCCTATACAACGTTGTAAGGGACAATACGCATAAAGAAAGACAGCAATTAGAATACAGGTGGAACTGTAGGTATGACTTTGAGGTAAAAGGGAATATTTAGATAGGTAGGTCAAGTATCGGTGAATTTTATTCTCTTTTCTATACAACATTGTAAGGGACAATACGCATATAGAAAGACAGAAATTAGAATACAGGTGGAACTGTAGGTATGACATAGAGGTAAAAGGGAATACTCAGATAGGTAGGTCAATTATCGGTAAATTTTATTCTCTTTCCTATACAACATTGTAAGGGACAATACGCATAAAGAAAGACAGAAATTAGAATACAGGTGAAACTGTAGGTATGACATAGAGGTAAAAGGGAATACTTAGATAGGTAGTTCAAGTATCGGTGAATTTTATTCTTTTTCCTATACAACGTTGTAAGGGACAATACGCATAAAGAAAGACAGAATTTAGAATACAGGTGGAACTGTAGGTATGACATAGAGGTAAAAGGGAATACTTAGATAGGTAGGTCAAGTATCGGTGAATTTTATTCTCTTTCCTATACAACATTGTAAGGGACAATACGCATAAAGAAACACAGAAATTAGAATACAGGTGGAACTGTAGGTATGACATAGAGGTAAAAAGAAATACTTAGATAGGTAGGTCAAGTATCGGTGAATTTTATTCTCTTTCCTATACAACATTGTAAGGGACAATACGCATAAAGAACGCCAGAAATTAGAATACAGTTGGAACTGTAGGTATGACAAAGAGGTAAAAGGGAATACTTAGATAGGTGGGTCAAGTATCGGTGAATTTTATTCTCTTTCCTATACAACATTGTAAGGGACAATACGCATAAAGAAACACAGAAATTAGAATACAGGTGGAACTGTAGGTATGACAAAGAGGTAAAAGGGAATACTTAGATAGGTAAGTCAAGTATCGGTGAATTTTATTCTCTTTCCTATACAACATTGTATGGGACAATACGCATAAAGAAAAACAGAAATTAGAATACAGGTGGAACTATAGGTATGACATAGAGGTAAAAAGGAATACTTAGATAGGTAGGTCAAGTATAGGTAAATTTTATTCTCTTTCCTATAAAACATTGAAAGGGACAATACGCATAAAGAAAGACAGAAATTAGAATACAGGTGGAACTGTAGGTATGACAAAGAGGTAAAAGGGAATACTTAGATAGGTAGGTCAAGTATCGGTGAATTTTATTCTCTTTCCTATACAACATTGTAAGGGACAATACGCATAAAGAAACACAGAAATTAGAATACAGGTGGAACTGTAGGTATGACAAAGAGGTAAAAGGGAATACTTAGATAGGTAGGTCAAGTATCGGTGAATTTTATTCTCTTTCCTATACAACATTGTAAGGGACAATACGCATAAAGAAACACAGAAATTAGAATACAGGTGGAACTGTAGGTATGACAAAGAGGTAAAAGGGAATACTTAGATAGGTAGGTCAAGTATCGGTGAATTTTATTCTCTTTCCTATACAACATTCTAAGGGACAATACGCATTTGAATACAGGTGGAACTGTAGGTATGACATAGAGGTAAAAAGGAATACTTAGATAGGTAGGTCAAGTATCGGTGAATTTTATTCTCTTTCCTATACAACATTGTAAGGGACAATACGCATAAAGAAAGACAAAAATTAGAATACAGGTGGAACTGTAGGTATGACATAGAGGTAAAAGGGAATACTTAGATAGGTAGGTCAAGTATCGGTGAATTTTATTCTCTTTCCTATACAACATTGTAAGGGACAATACGCATAAAGAAAGACAGAAATTAGAATACGTGTGGAACTGTAGGTATGACATAGAGGTAAAAGGGAATACTTAGATAGGTAGGTCAAGTATCGGTGAATTTTATTCTCTTTCCTATACAACATTGTAAGGGACAATACGCATAAAGAAAGACAGAAATTAGAATACAGGTGGAACTGTAGGTATGACATAGAGGTAAAAGGGAATACTTAGATAGGTAGGTCAAGTATCGGTGAATTTTATTCTCTTTCCTATACAACATTGTAAGGGACAATACGCATAAAGAAACACAGAAATTAGAATACAGGTGGAACTGTAGGTATGACAAAGAGGTAAAAGGGAATACTTAGATAGGTAGGTCAAGTATCGGTGAATTTTATTCTCTTTCCTACACAACATTCTAGGGGAAAATACGCATAAAGAAACACAGAAATTAGAATATAGGTGGAACTGTAGGTATGACATAGAGGTAAAAAGGAATACTTAGATAGGTAGGTCAAGTATCGGTGAATTTTATTCTCTTTCCTATACAACGTTGTAAGGGACAATACGCATAAAGAAAGACAGCAATTAGAATTCAGGTGGAACTGTAGGTATGACTTTGAGGTAAAAGGGAATATTTAGATAGGTAGGTCAAGTATCGGTGAATTTTATTCTCTTTCCTATACAACATTGTAAGGGACAATACGCATATAGAAAGACAGAAATTAGAATACAGGTGGAGCTGTAGGTATGACATAGAGGTAAAAGGGAATACTCAGATAGGTAGGTCAATTATCGGTGAATTTTATTCTCTTTCCTATACAACATTGTAAGGGACAATACGCATAAAGAAAGACAGAAATTAGAATACAGGTGAAACTGTAGGTATGACATAGAGGTAAAAGGGAATACTTAGATAGGTAGTTCAAGTATCGGTGAATTTTATTCTTTTTCCTATACAACGTTGTAAGGGACAATACGCATAAAGAAAGACAGAATTTAGAATACAGGTGGAACTGTAGGTATGACATAGAGGTAAAAGGGAATACTTAGATAGGTAGGTCAAGTATCGGTGAATTTTATTCTCTTTCCTATACAACAGTGTAAGGGACAATATGCATAAAGAAACACAGAAATTAGAATACAGGTGGATCTGTAGGTATGACATAGAGGTAAAAAGGAATACTTAGATAGGTAGGTCAAGTATCGGTGAATTTTATTCTCTTTCCTATACAACATTGTAAGGGACAATACGCATAAAGAAAGACAGAAATTAGAATACAGGTGGAACTGTAGGTATGACATAGAGGTAAAAGGGAATACTTAGATAGGTAGGTCAAGTATCGGTGAATTTTATTCTCTTTCCTATACAACATTGTAAGGGACAATACGCATAAAGAAACACAGAAATTAGAATACAGGTGGAACTGTAGGTATGACAAAGAGGTAAAAGGGAATACTTAGATAGGTAGGTCAAGTATCGGTGAATTTTATTCTCTTTCCTACACAACATTCTAAGGGAAAATACGCATAAAGAAACACAGAAATTAGAATATAGGTGGAACTGTAGGTATGACATAGAGGTAAAAAGGAATACTTAGATAGGTAGGTCAAGTATCGGTGAATTTTATTCTCTTTCCTATACAACGTTGTAAGGGACAATACGCATAAAGAAAGACAGCAATTAGAATTCAGGTGGAACTGTAGGTATGACTTTGAGGTAAAAGGGAATATTTAGATAGGTAGGTCAAGTATCGGTGAATTTTATTCTCTTTCCTATACAACATTGTAAGGGACAATACGCATATAGAAAGACAGAAATTAGAATACAGGTGGAACTGTAGGTATGACATAGAGGTAAAAGGGAATACTCAGATAGGTAGGTCAATTATCGGTGAATTTTATTCTCTTTCCTATACAACATTGTAAGGGACAATACGCATAAAGACAGACAGAAATTAGAATACAGGTGAAACTGTAGGTATGACATAGAGGTAAAAGGGAATACTTAGATAGGTAGGTCAAGTATCGGTGAATTTTATTCTCTTTCCTATACAACAGTGTAAGGGACAATATGCATAAAGAAACACAGAAATTAGAATACAGGTGGATCTGTAGGTATGACATAGAGGTAAAAAGGAATACTTAGATAGGTAGGTCAAGTATCGGTGAATTTTATTCTCTTTCCTATACAACATTGTAAGGGACAATACGCATAAAGAAACACAGAAATTAGAATACAGGTGGAACTGTAGGTATGACATAGAGGTAAAAAGAAATACTTAGATAGGTAGGTCAAGTATCGGTGAATTTTATTCTCTTTCCTATACAACATTGTAAGGGACAATACGCATAAAGAACGCCAGAAATTAGAATACAGTTGGAACTGTAGGTATGACAAAGAGGTAAAAGGGAATATTAGATAGGTGGGTCAAGTATCGGTGAATTTTATTCTCTTTCCTATACAACATTGTAAGGGACAATACGCATAAAGAAACACAGAAATTAGAATACAGGTGGAACTGTAGGTATGACAAAGAGGTAAAAGGGAATACTTAGATAGGTAAGTCAAGTATCGGTGAATTTTATTCTCTTTCCTATACAACATTGTAAGGGACAATACGCATAAAGAAAAACAGAAATTAGAATACAGGTGGAACTATAGGTATGACATAGAGGTAAAAAGGAATACTTAGATAGGTAGGTCAAGTATAGGTAAATTTTATTCTCTTTCCTATAAAACATTGAAAGGGACAATACACATAAAGAAAGACAGAAATTAGAATACAGGTGGAACTGTAGGTATGACAAAGAGGTAAAAGGGAATACTTAGATAGGTAGGTCAAGTATCGGTGAATTTTATTCTCTTTCCTATACAACATTGTAAGGGACAATACGCATAAAGAAACACAGAAATTAGAATACAGGTGGAACTGTAGGTATGACAAAGAGGTAAAAGGGAATACTTAGATAGGTAGGTCAAGTATCGGTGAATTTTATTCTCTTTCCTATACAACATTGTAAGGGACAATACGCATAAAGAAAAACAGAAATTAGAATACAGGTGGAACTGTAGGTATGACAAAGAGGTAAAAGGGAATACTTAGATAGGTAGGTCAAGTATCGGTGAATTTTATTCTCTTTCCTATACAACATTCTAAGGGACAATACGCATTTGAATACAGGTGGAACTGTAGGTATGTCATAGAGGTAAAAAGGAATACTTAGATAGGTAAGTCAAGTATCGGTGAATTTTATTCTCTTTCCTATACAACATTGTAAGGGACAATACGCATAAAGAAAGACAAAAATTAGAATACAGGTGGAACTGTAGGTATGACAAAGAGGTAAAAGGGAATACTTAGATAGGTAGGTCAAGTATCGGTGAATTTTATTCTCTTTCCTATACAACATTGTAAGGGACAATACGCATAAAGAAAGACAGAAATTAGAATACAGGTGAAACTGTAGGTATGACATAGAGGTAAAAGGGAATACTTAGATAGGTAGGTGAAGTATCGGTGAATTTTATTCTCTTTCCTATACAACATTGTAAGGGACAATACGCATAAAGAAAGTCAGAAATTAGAATACATGTGGAACTGTAGGTATGACATAGAGGTAAAAGGGAATACGTAGATAGGTGGGTCAAGTATCGGTGAATTTTATTCTCTTTCCTATACAACATTGTAAGGGACAACACGCATAAAGAAAGACAGAAATTAGAATACAGGTGGAACTGTAGGTATGACATAGAGGTAAAAGGGAATACTTAGATAGGTAGGTCAAGTATCGGTTAATTTTATTCTCTTTCCTATACAACTTTGTGAGGGACAATACGTATAAAGAAAGACAGAAAATAGAATACAGGTGGAACTGTAGGTATGACATAGAGGTAAAAGGGAATACTTAGATAGGTAGGTCAAGTATCGGTGAATTTTATTCTCTTTCCTATACAACATTGTAAGGGACAATACGCATAAAGACAGACAGAAATTAGAATACAGGTGAAACTGTAGGTATGACATAGAGGTAAAAGGGAATACTTAGATAGGTAGTTCAAGTATCGGTGAATTTTATTCTTTTTCCTATACAACGTTGTAAGGGACAATACGCATAAAGAAAGACAGAATTTAGAATACAGGTGGAACTGTAGGTATGACATAGAGGTAAAAGGGAATACTTAGATAGGTAGGTCAAGTATCGGTGAATTTTATTCTCTTTCCTATACAACAGTGTAAGGGACAATATGCATAAAGAAACACAGAAATTAGAATACAGGTGGATCTGTAGGTATGACATAGAGGTAAAAAGGAATACTTAGATAGGTAGGTCAAGTATCGGTGAATTTTATTCTCTTTCCTATACAACATTGTAAGGGACAATACGCATAAAGAAACACAGAAATTAGAATACAGGTGGAACTGTAGGTATGACATAGAGGTAAAAAGAAATACTTAGATAGGTAGGTCAAGTATCGGTGAATTTTATTCTCTTTCCTATACAACATTGTAAGGGACAATACGCATAAAGAACGCCAGAAATTAGAATACAGTTGGAACTGTAGGTATGACAAAGAGGTAAAAGGGAATACTTAGATAGGTGGGTCAAGTATCGGTGAATTTTATTCTCTTTCCTATACAACATTGTAAGGGACAATACGCATAAAGAAACACAGAAATTAGAATACAGGTGGAACTGTAGGTATGACAAAGAGGTAAAAGGGAATACTTAGATAGGTAAGTCAAGTATCGGTGAATATTATTCTCTTTCCTATACAACATTGTAAGGGACAATACGCATAAAGAAAAACAGAAATTAGAATACAGGTGGAATTATAGGTATGACATAGAGGTAAAAAGGAATACTTAGATAGGTAGGTCAAGTATAGGTAAATTTTATTCTCTTTCCTATAAAACATTGAAAGGGACAATACGCATAAAGAAAGACAGAAATTAGAATACAGGTGGAACTGTAGGTATGACAAAGAGGTAAAAGGGAATACTTAGATAGGTAGGTCAAGTATCGGTGAATTTTATTCTCTTTCCTATACAACATTGTAAGGGACAATACGCATAAAGAAAGACAGAAATTAGAATACAGGTGGAACTGTAGGTATGACATAGAGGTAAAAGGGAATACTTAGATAGGTAGGTCAAGTATCGGTGAATTTTATTCTCTTTCCTATACAACATTGTAAGGGACAATACGCATAAAGAAAAACAGAAATTAGAATACAGGTGGAACTGTAGGTATGACAAAGAGGTAAAAGGGAATACTTAGATAGGTAGGTCAAGTATCGGTGAATTTTATTCTCTTTCCTATACAACATTCTAAGGGACAATACGCATTTGAATACAGGTGGAACTGTAGGTATGTCATAGAGGTAAAAAGGAATACTTAGATAGGTAAGTCAAGTATCGGTGAATTTTATTCTCTTTCCTATACAACATTGTAAGGGACAATACGCATAAAGAAAGACAAAAATTAGAATACAGGTGGAACTGTAGGTATGACAAAGAGGTAAAAGGGAATACTTAGATAGGTAGGTCAAGTATCGGTGAATTTTATTCTCTTTCCTATACAACATTGTAAGGGACAATACGCATAAAGAAAGACAGAAATTAGAATACAGGTGAAACTGTAGGTATGACATAGAGGTAAAAGGGAATACTTAGATAGGTAGGTCAAGTATCGGTGAATTTTATTCTTTTTCCTATACAACGTTGTAAGGGACAATACGCATAAAGAAAGACAGAATTTAGAATACAGGTGGAACTGTAGGTATGACATAGAGGTAAAAGGGAATACTTAGATAGGTGGTCAAGTATCGGTGAATTTTATTCTCTTTCCTATACAACGTTGTAAGGGAAAATACGCATAAAGAAAGACAGCAATTAGAATTCAGGTGGAACTGTAGGTATGACTTAGAGGTAAAAGGGAATACTTAGATAGGTAGGTCAAGTATCGGTGAATTTTATTCTCTTTCCTATACAACATTTTAAGGGACAATACGCATATAGAAAGACAGAAATTAGGATACAGGTGGAACTGTAGGTATGACAAAGAGGTAAAAGGGAATACTCAGATAGGTAGGTCAAGTATCGGTGAATTTTATTCTCTTTCCTATACAACATTGTAAGGGACAATACGCAAAAAGAATGACAGAAATTAGAATACGTGTGGAACTGTAGGTATGACATAGAGGTAAAAGGGAATACTTAGATAGGTAGGTCAAGTATCGGTGAATTTTATTCTCTTTCCTATACAACATTGTAAGGGACAATACGCATAAAGAAAGACAGAAATTAGAATACAGGTGGAACTGTAGGTATGACATAGAGGTAAAAGGGAATACTTAGATAGGTAGGTCAAGTATCGGTGAATTTTATTCTCTTTCCTCTACAACATTGTAAGGGACAATACGCATAAAGAAACACAGAAATTAGAATACATGTGGAACTGTAGGTATGACATAGAGGTAAAAGGGAATACTTAGATAGGTAGGTGAAGTATCGGTGAATTTTATTCTCTTTCCTATACAACATTGTAAGGGACGATACGCATAAAGAAAGTCAGAAATTAGAATACATGTGGAACTGTAGGTATGACATAGAGGTAAAAGGGAATACGTAGATAGGTGGGTCAAGTATCGGTGAATTTTATTCTCTTTCCTATACAACATTGTAAGGGACAACACGCATAAAGAAAGACAAAAATTAGAATACAGGTGGAACTGTAGGTATGACATAGAGGTAAAAGGGAATACTTAGATAGGTAGGTCAAGTATCGGTTAATTTTATTCTCTTTCCTATACAACTTTGTGAGGGACAATACGTATAAAGAAAGACAGAAAATAGAATACAGGTGGAACTGTAGGTATGACATAGAGGTAAAAGGGAATACTTAGATAGGTAGGTCAAGTATCGGTGAATTTTATTCTCTTTCCTATACAACACTGTAAGGGACAATACGCATAAAGAAAGACAGAAATTAGAATACAGGTGAAACTGTAGGTATGACATAGAGGTAAAAGGGAATACTTAGATAGGTAGGTCAAGTATCGGTGAATTTTATTGTCTTTCCTATACAACATTGTAAGGGATAATACGCATAAAGAAAGACAGAAATTAGAATACAGGTGGAACTGTAGGTATGACATAGAGGTAAAAAGGAATACTTAGATAGGTAGGTTAAGTATCGGTGAATTTTATTCTCTTTCCTATAAAACATTGTAAGGGACATTACGCATAAAGAAAAACAGAAATTAGAATACAGGTGGAACTGTAGGTATGACAAAGAGGTAAAAGGGAATACTTAGATAGGTAGGTCAAGTATCGGTGAATTTTATTCTCTTTCCCATACAACATTGTAAGGGACAATACGCATAAAGAAACACAGAAATTAGAATACAGGTGGAACTGTAGGTATGACAAAGAGGTAAAAAGGAATACTTAGATAGGTGGGTCAAGTATCGGTGAATTTTATTCTCTTTCCTATACAACATTGTAAGGGACAATACGCATAAAGAAACACAGAAATTAGAATACAGGTGGAACTGTAGGTATGACAAAGAGGTAAAAGGGAATACTTAGATAGGTAGGTCAAGTATCGGTGAATTTTATTTTCTTTCCTATACGACATTGTAAGGGACAATACGCATAAAGAAACTCAGAAATTAGAATACATGTGGAACTGTAGGAATGACATAGAGGTAAAAGGGAATACTTAGATAGGTAGGTCAAGTATCGGTGAATTTTATTCTCTTTCCTATACAACATTGTAAGGGACAATACGCATAAAGAAACACAGAAATTAGAATACATGTGGAACTGTAGGTATGACATAGAGGTAAAAGGGAATACTTAGATAGGTAGGTCAAGTATCGGTGAATTTTATTCTCTTTCCTATACAACATTGTAAGGGACAATACGCATAAAGAAAGACAGAAATTAGAATACAGGTGGAACTGTAGGTATAACATAGAGGTAAAAGGGAATACTTAGATAGGTAGGTCAAGTATCGGTGAATTTTATTCTCTTTCCTATACAACTTTGTAAGGGACAATACGTATAAAGAAAGACAGAAAATAGAATACAGGTGGAACTGTAGGTATGACATAGAGGTAAAAGGGAATACTTAGATAGGTAGGTCAAGTATCGGTGAATTTTTTTGTCTTTCCTATACAACATTGTAAGGGACAATACGCATAAAGAAAGACAGAAATTAGAATACAGGTGGAACTGTAGGTATGACATAGTGGTAAAAAGCAATACTTAGATAGATAGGTCAAGTATCGGTGAATTTTATTCTCTTTCCTATACAACATTGTAAGGGACAATACGCATAAAGAAAGACAGAAATTAGAATACAGGTGGAACTGTAGGTATGACAAAGAGGTAAAAGGGAATACTTAGATAGGTAGGTCAAGTATCGGTGAATATTATTCTTTTTCCTATACAACATTGTAAGGGACAATACGCATAAAGAAACACAGAAATTAGAATACAGGTGAAACTGTAGGTATGACATAGAGGTAGAAGGGAATACTTAGATAGGTAGGTCAAGTATCGGTGAATTTTATTCTCTTTCCTATACAACATTGTAAGGGACAATACGCATAAAGAAACACAGAAATTAGAATACAGGTGGAACTGTAGGTATGACATAGAGGTAAAAAGGAATACTTAGATAGGTAAGTTAAGTATCGGTGAATTTTATTCTCTTTCCTATACAACATTGTAAGGGTCAATACGCATAAAGAGACACAGAAATTAGAATACAGGTGGAACTGTAGGTATGACATAGAGGTAGAAGGGAATACTTAGATAGGTAGGTCAAGTATCGGTGAATTTTATTCTCTTTCCTATACAACATTGTAAGGGACAATACGCATAAAGAAACACAGAAATTAGAATACAGGTGGAACTGTAGGTATGACATAGAGGTAAAAAGGAATACTTAGATAGGTAAGTTAAGTATCGGTGAATTTTATTCTCTTTCCTATACAACATTGTAAGGGACAATACGCATAATGAAACACAGAAAATAGAATACAGGTGGAACTGTAGGTATGACAAAGAGGTAAAAGGGAATACTTAGATAGGTAAGTCAAGTATCGGTGAACTTTATTCTCTTTCCTATACAACGTTGTAAGGGACAATACGCATAAAGAAAGACAGAATTTAGAATACAGGTGGAACTGTAGGTATGACATAGAGGTAAAAAGGAATACTTAGATAGGTAGGTCAAGTATCGGTGAATTTTATTCTCTTTCCTATAAAACATTGTAAGGGACAATACGCATAAAGAAAGACAGAAATTAGAATACAGGTGGACTGTAGGTATGACAAAGAGGTAAAAGGGAATACTTAGATATGTAGGTCAAGTATCGGTGAATTTTATTCTCTTTCCTATACAACATTGTAAGGGACAATACGCATAAAGAAACACAGAAATAAGAATACAGGTGGAACTGTAGGTATGACAAAGAGGGAAAAGGGAATACTTAGATAGGTAGGTCAAGTATCGGTGAATTTTATTCTTTTTCCTATACAACATTGTAAGGGACAATACGCATAAAGAAACACAGAAATTAGAATAGAGGTGGAACTGTAGGTATGACAAAGAGGTAAAAGGGAATACTTAGATAGGTAGGTCAAGTATCGGTGAATTTTATTCTCTTTCCTATACAACATTGTAAGGGACAATACGCATAAAGTGACACAGAAATTAGAATACAGGTGGAACTGTAGGTATGACATAGAGGTAAAAGGGAATACTTAGATAGGTAGGTCAAGTATCGGTGAATTTTATTCTCTTTCCTATACAACATTGTAAGGGACAAAACGCATAAAGAAACACAGAAATAAGAATACAGGTGGAACTGTAGGTATGACAAAGAGGTAAAAGGGAATACTTAGATAGGTAGGTCAAGTATCGGTGAATTTTATTCTCTTTCCTATACAATATTGTAAGCGACAATACGCATAAAGAAACACAGAAAATAGAATACAGGTGGAACTGTAGGTATGACATAGAGGTAAAAGGGATTACTTAGATAGGTAGTTAAAGTATCGGTGAATTTTATTCTCTTTCCTATACAACATTGTAAGGGACAATACCCATAGGAAAGACAGAAATTAGAATACAGGTGGAACTGTAGGTATGACATAGAGTTAAAAGGGAATACTTAGATAGGTAGGTCAGTCAAGTATCGGTGAATTTTATAGTCTTTCCTATTCAACATTGTAAGGGACAATACGCATAAAGAAACACAGAATTAAGAATACAGGTAGAGCTGTAGGTATGACATAGAGGTAAAAAGGAATACTTAGATAGGTAGGTCAAGTATCGGTGAATTTTATTCTCTTTCCTATACAACATTGTAAGGGACAATACGCATAAAGAAACACAGAAATTAGAATACAGGTGGAACTGTAGGTATGACATAGAGGTAAAAAGGAATACTTAGATAGGTAGGTCAAGTATCGGTGAATTTTATTCTTTTTCCTATACAACATTGTAAGGGAGAATACGCATAAAGAAAGACAGAAATTAGAATACAGGTGAAACTTTAGGTATGACATAGAGGTAAAAGGGAATAGTTAGATAGGTAGGTCAAGTATCGGTGAATTTTATTCTTTTTCCTATACAACGTTGTAAGGGACAATACGCATAAAGAAAGAAAGAATTTAGAATACAGGTGGATCTGTAGGTATGACATAGAGGTAAAAAGGAATACTTAGATAGGTAGGTCAAGTATCGGTGAATTTTATTCTCTTTCCTATAAAACATTGTAAGGGACAATACGCATAAAGAAAGACAGAAATTAGAATACAGGTGGAACTGTAGGTATGACAAAGAGGTAAAAGGGAATACTTAGATATGTAGGTCAATTATCGGTGAATTTTATTCTCTTTCCTATACAACATTGTAAGGGACAATACGCATAAAGAAACACAGAAATAAGAATACAGGTGGAACTGTAGGTATGACAAAGAGGTAAAAGGGAATACTTAGATAGGTAAGTCAAGTATCGGTGAATTTTATTCTCTTTCCTATACAACATTGTAAGGGACAATACGCATAAAGAAACACAGAAAATAGAATACAGGTGGAACTGTAGGTATGACATAGAGGTAAAAGGGAATACTCAGATAGGTAGGTGAAGTATCGGTGAATTTTATTCTCTTTCCTATACAACATTGTAAGGGACAATACCCATAAGGAAAGACAGAAATTAGAATACAGGTGGAACTGTAGGTATGACATAGAGTTAAAAAGGAATACTTAGATAGGTAGGTCAGTCAAGTATCGGTGAATTTTATTCTCTTTCCTATACAACATTGTAAGGGACAATACGCATAAAGAAAGACAGAAATTAGAATACAGGTGAAACTGTAGGTATGACATAGAGGTAAAAGGGAATATTTAGATAGGTAGGTCAAGTATCGGTGAATTTTATTCTCTTTCCTATACAACATTGTAAGGGACAATACGCATAAAGAAACACAGAAATTAGAATACAGGTAGAACTGTAGAAATGACATAGAGGTAAAAAGGAATACTTAGATAGGTAGGTGAAGTATCGGTGAATTTTATTCTCTTTCCTATACAACATTGTAAGGGACAATACACATAAAGAAAGACAAAAATTAGAATACAGGTAGAACTGTAGGTATGACATAGAGGTAAAAATTAATACTTAGATAGGTAGGTCAAGTATCGGTGAATTTTATTCTCTTTCCTATACAACATTGTAAGGGACAATACGCATAAAGAAACACAGAAATTAGAATACAGGTAGAACTGTAGGTATGACATAGAGGTAAAAAGGAATACTTAGATAGGTAGGTCAAGTATCGGTGAATTTTATTCTCTTTCCTATACAACATTGTAAGGGACAATACACATAAAGAAAGACAGAAATTAGAATACAGGTGGAACTGTAGGTATGACATAGAGGTAAAAAGGAATACTTAGATAGGTAGGTCAAGTATCGGTGAATTTTATTCTCTTTCCTATACAACATTGTAAGGGATAATACACATAAAGAAAGACAGAAATTAGAATACAGGTGAAACTGTAGGTATGACATAGAGGTAAAAGGGAATACTTAGATAGGTAGGTCAAGTATCGGTGAATTTTATTCTCTTTCCTATACAACATTTTAAGGGACAATACGCATAAAGAAAGATAGAAATTAGAATACAGGTGAAACTGTAGGTATGACATAGAGGTAAAAGGAATACTTAGATAGGTAGGTCAAGTATCGGTGAATTTTATTCTCTTTCCTATACAACATTGTAAGGGACAATACACATAAAGAAAGATAGAAATTAGAATACAGGTGAAACTGTAGGTATGACATAGAGGTAAAAGGGAATACTTAGATAGGTAGGTCAAGTATCGGTGAATTTTATTCTCTTTCCTATAAAACATTGTAAGGGACAATACGCATAAAGAAAGACAGAAATTAGAATACATGTGAAACTGTAGGTATGACATAGACGTAAAAGGGAATACTTAGATAGGTAGGTCAAGTATCGGTGAATTTTATTCTTTTTCCTATACAACGTTGTAAGGGACAATACGCATAAAGAAAGACAGAATTTAGAACACAGGTGGAACTGTAGGTATGACATAGAGGTAAAAGGGAATACTTAGATAGGTAGGTCAAGTATCGGTGAATTTTATTCTCTTTCCTATACAACATTGTAAGGGACAATACACATAAAGAAAGACAGAAATTAGAATACATGTGAAACTGTAGGTATGACATAGACGTAAAAGGGAATACTTAGATAGGTAGGTCAAGTATCGGTGAATTTTATTCTTTTTCCTATACAACGTTGTAAGGGACAATACGCATAAAGAAAGACAGAATTTAGAACACAGGTGGAACTGTAGGTATGACATGGAGGTAAAAGGGAATACTTAGATAGGTAGGTCAAGTATCGGTGAATTTTATTCTTTTTCCTATACAACATTGTAAGGGACAATACGCATAAAGAAACACAGAAATTAGAATACAGGTGGAACTGTAGGTATGACAAAGAGGTAAAAGGGAATACTTAGATAGGTAGGTCAAGTATCGTTGAATTTTATTCTCTTTCCTATACAACATTGTAAGGGACAATACGCATAAAGAGACACAGAAATTAGAATACAGGTGGAAATGTAGGTATGACATAGAGGTAAAAGGGAATACTTAGATAGGTAGGTCAAGTATCGTTGAATTTTATTCTCTTTCCTATACAACATTGTAAGGGACAATACGCATAAAGAAACACAGAAAATAGAATACAGGTGGAACAGTAGGTATGACATAGAGGTAAAAGGGAATACTTAGATAGGTAGGTCAAGTATCGGTGAATTTTATTCTCTTTCCTATACAACATTGTAAGGGACAATACCCATAGGGAAAGACAGAAATTAGAATATAGGTGGAACTGTAGGTATGACATAGAGGTAAAAGGGAATATTTAGATAGGTAGGTCAAGTATCGGTGAATTTTATTATCTTTCCTATACAACATTGTAAGGAACAATACTCATAAAGAAAGACAGAAATTAGAATACAGGTGGAACTGTAGGTATGACATAGAGGTAAAAGGGAATACTTAGATAGGAAGGTCAAGTATCGGTGAATTTTATTCTTTTTCCTATACAACATTGTAAGGGACAATACGCATAAAGAAACACAGAAATTAGAATACAGGTGGAACTGTAGGTATGACAAAGAGGTAAAAGGGAATACTTAGATAGGTAGGTCAAGTATCGGTGAATTTTATTCTCTTTCCTATACAACATTGTAAGGGACAATACGCATAAAGAGACACAGAAATTAGATTACAGGTGGAACTGTAGGTATGACATAGAGGTAAAAGGGAATACTTAGATAGGTAGGTCAAGTATCGGTGAATTTTATTCTCTTTCCTATACAACATTGTAAGGGACAATACGCATAAAGAAACACAGAAATTAAAATACAGGTGGAACTGTAGGTATGACAAAGAGGTAAAAGGGAATACTTAGATAGGTAGGTCAAGTATCGGTGAATTTTATTCTCTTTCCTATACAACATTGTAAGGGACAATACGCATAAAGAAACACGGAAAATAGAATACAGGTGGAACTGTAGGTATGACATAGAGGTAAAAGGGAATATTTAGATAGGTAGGTCAAGTATCGGTGAATTTTATTCTCTTTCCTATACAACATTGTAAGGGACAATACGCATAAAGAAACACAGAAATTAGAATACAGGTAGAACTGTAGGTATGACATAGAGGTAAAAAGGAATACTTAGATAGGTAGGTCAAGTATCGGTGCATTTTATTCTCTTTCCTATACAACATTGTAAGGGACAATACACATAAAGAAAGACAGAAATTAGAATACATGTGAAACTGTAGGTATGACATAGAGGTAAAAGGGAATACTTAGATAGGTAGTTCAAGTATCGGTGAATTTTTTTCTTTTTCCTATACAACGTTGTAAGGGACAATACGCATAAAGAAAGACAGAATTTAGAACACAGGTGGAACTGTAGGTATGACATAGAGGTAAAAGGGAATACTTAGATAGGTAGGTCAAGTATCGGTGAATTTTATTGTCTTTCCTATACAACGTTGTAAGGGACAATACGCATAAAGAAACACAGAAAATAGAATACAGGTGGAACTGTAGGTATGACAAAAAGGTAAAAGGGAATACTTAGATAGGTAAGTCAAGTATCGGTGAATTTTATTCTCTTTCCTATACAACGTTGTAAGGGACAATACGCATAAAGAAAGACAGAATTTAGAATACAGGTGGAACTGTAGGTATGACATAGAGGTAAAAAGGAATACTTAGATAGGTAGGTCAAGTATCGGTGAATTTTATTCTCTTTCCTATAAAACATTGTAAGGGACAATACGCATAAAGAAAGACAGAAATTAGAATACAGGTGGACTGTAGGTATGACAAAGAGGTAAAAGGGAATACTTAGATAGGTAGGTCAAGTATCGGTGAATTTTATTCTCTTTCCTATACAACATTGTAAGGGACAATACGCATAAAGAAACACAGAAATAAGAATACAGGTGGAACTGTAGGTATGACAAAGAGGGAAAAGGGAATACTTAGATAGGTAGGTCAAGTATCGGTGAATTTTATTCTTTTTCCTATACAACATTGTATGGGACAATACGCATAAAGAAACACAGAAATTAGAATACAGGTGGAACTGTAGGTATGACAAAGAGGTAAAAGGGAATACTTAGATAGGTAGGTCAAGTATCGGTGAATTTTATTCTCTTTCCTATACAATATTGTAAGCGACAATACGCATAAAGAAACACAGAAAATAGAATACAGGTGGAACTGTAGGTATGACATAGAGGTAAAAGGGATTACTTAGATAGGTAGTTAAAGTATCGGTGAATTTTATTCTCTTTCCTATACAACATTGTAAGGGACAATACCCATAGGAAAGACAGAAATTAGAATACAGGTGGAACTGTAGGTATGACATAGAGTTAAAAGGGAATACTTAGATAGGTAGGTCAGTCAAGTATCGGTGAATTTTATAGTCTTTCCTATTCAACATTGTAAGGGACAATACGCATAAAGAAACACAGAATTTAGAATACAGGTAGAGCTGTAGGTATGACATAGAGGTAAAAAGGAATACTTAGATAGGTAGGTCAAGTATCGGTGAATTTTATTCTCTTTCCTATACAACATTGTAAGGGACAATACGCATAAATAAACACAGAAATTAGAATACAGGTGGAACTGTAGGTATGACATAGAGGTAAAAAGGAATACTTAGATAGGTAGGTCAAGTATCGGTGAATTTTATTCTTTTTCCTATACAACATTGTAAGGGACAATACGCATAAAGAAAGACAGAAATTAGAATACAGGTGAAACTGTAGGTATGACATAGAGGTAAAAGGGAATAGTTAGATAGGTAGGTCAAGTATCGGTGAATTTTATTCTTTTTCCTATACAACGTTGTAAGGGACAATACGCATAAAGAAAGAAAGAATTTAGAATACAGGTGGAACTGTAGGTATGACATAGAGGTAAAAAGGAATACTTAGATAGGTAGGTCAAGTATCGGTGAATTTTATTCTCTTTCCTATAAAACATTGTAAGGGACAATACGCATAAAGAAAGACAGAAATTAGAATACAGGTGGAACTGTAGGTATGACAAAGAGGTAAAAGGGAATACTTAGATATGTAGGTCAAGTATCGGTGAATTTTATTCTCTTTCCTATACAACATTGTAAGGGACAATACGCATAAAGAAACACAGAAATAAGAATACAGGTGGAACTGTAGGTATGACAAAGAGGTAAAAGGGAATACTTAGATAGGTAAGTCAAGTATCGGTGAATTTTATTCTCTTTCCTATACAACATTGTAAGGGACAATACGCATAAAGAAACACAGAAAATAGAATACAGGTGGAACTGTAGGTATGACATAGAGGTAAAAGGGAATACTCAGATAGGTAGGTGAAGTATCGGTGAATTTTATTCTCTTTCCTATACAACATTGTAAGGGACAATACCCATAAGGAAAGACAGAAATTAGAATACAGGTGGAACTGTAGGTATGACATAGAGTTAAAAAGGAATACTTAGATAGGTAGGTCAGTCAAGTATCGGTGAATTTTATTCTCTTTCCTATACAACATTGTAAGGGACAATACGCATAAAGAAAGACAGAAATTAGAATACAGGTGAAACTGTAGGTATGACATAGAGGTAAAAGGGAATATTTAGATAGGTAGGTCAAGTATCGGTGAATTTTATTCTCTTTCCTATACAACATTGTAAGGGACAATACGCATAAAGAAACACAGAAATTAGAATACAGGTAGAACTGTAGAAATGACATAGAGGTAAAAAGGAATACTTAGATAGGTAGGTCAAGTATCGGTGAATTTTATTCTCTTTCCTATACAACATTGTAAGGGACAATACACATAAAGAAAGACAGAAATTAGAATACAGGTAGAACTGTAGGTATGACATAGAGGTAAAAATTAATACTTAGATAGGTAGGTCAAGTATCGGTGAATGTTATTCTCTTTCCTATACAACATTGTAAGGGATAATACACATAAAGAAAGACAGAAATTAGAATACATGTGAAACTGTAGGTATGACATAGACGTAAAAGGGAATACTTAGATAGGTAGGTCAAGTATCGGTGAATTTTATTCTTTTTCCTATACAACGTTGTAAGGGACAATACGCATAAAGAAAGACAGAATTTAGAACACAGGTGGAACTGTAGGTATGACATGGAGGTAAAAGGGAATACTTAGATAGGTAGGTCAAGTATCGGTGAATTTTATTCTTTTTTCTATACAACATTGTAAGGGACAATACGCATAAAGAAACACAGAAATTAGAATACAGGTG
Source organism: Prosapia bicincta (assembly GCA_036971475.1). Taxonomy (NCBI): domain Eukaryota; kingdom Metazoa; phylum Arthropoda; class Insecta; order Hemiptera; family Cercopidae; genus Prosapia; species Prosapia bicincta. The sequence continues at coordinate 111,159,937 of JBAIZL010000006.1, forward strand.
GAACTGTAGGTATGACAAAGAGGTAAAATTGAATACTTAGATAGGTAGGTCAAGTATCGTTGAATTTTATTCTCTTTCCTATACAACATTGTAAGGGACAATACGCATAAAGAGACACAGAAATTAGAATACAGGTGGAACTGTAGGTATGACATAGAGGTAAAAGGGAATACTTAGATAGGTAGGTCAAGTATCGTTGAATTTTATTCTCTTTCCTATACAACATTGTAAGGGACAATACGCATAAAGAAACACAGAAAATAGAATACAGGTGGAACTGTAGGTATGACATAGAGGTAAAAGGGAATACTTAGATAGGTAGGTCAAGTATCGGTGAATTTTATTCTCTTTCCTATACAACATTGTAAGGGACAATACCCATAGGGAAAGACAGAAATTAGAATATAGGTGGAACTGTAGGTATGACATAGAGGTAAAAGGGAAAACTTAGATAGGTAGGTCAAGTATCGGTGAATTTTATTCTCTTTCCTATACAACATTGTAAGGAACAATACTCATAAAGAAAGACAGAAATTAGAATACAGGTGGAACTGTAGGTATGACATAGAGGTAAAAGGGAATACTTAGATAGGAAGGTCAAGTATCGGTGGATTTTATTCTTTTTCCTATACAACATTGTAAGGGACAATACGCATAAAGAAACACAGAAATTAGAATACATTTGGAACTGTAGGTATGACAAAGAGGTAAAAGGGAATACTTAGATAGGTAGGTCAAGTATCGGTGAATTTTATTCTCTTTCCTATACAACATTGTAAGGGACAATACGCATAAAGAGACACAGAAATTAGAATACAGGTGGAACTGTAGGTATGACATAGAGGTAAAAGGGAATACTTAGATAGGTAGGTCAAGTATCGGTGAATTTTATTCTCTTTCCTATACAACATTGTAAGGGAATACGCATAAAGAAACACAGAAATTAAAATACAGGTGGAACTGTAGGTATGACAAAGAGGTAAAAGGGAATACTTAGATAGGTAGGTCAAGTATCGGTGAATTTTATTCTCTTTCCTATACAACATTGTAAGGGACAATACGCATAAAGAAACACAGAAAATAGAATACAGGTGGAACTGTAGGTATGATATAGAGGTAAAAGGGAATATTTAGATAGGTAGGTCAAGTATCGGTGAATTTTATTCTCTTTCCTATACAACATTGTAAGGGACAATACGCATAAAGAAACACAGAAATTAGAATACAGGTAGAACTGTAGGTATGACATAGAGGTAAAAAGGAATACTTAGATAGGTAGGTCAAGTATCGGTGAATTTTATTCTCTTTCCTATACAACATTGTAAGGGACAATACACATAAAGAAAGACAGAAATTAGAATACATGTGAAACTGTAGGTATGACATAGAGGTAAAAGGGAATACTTAGATAGGTAGTTCAAGTATCGGTGAATTTTTTTCTTTTTCCTATACAACGTTGTAAGGGACAATACGCATAAAGAAAGACAGAATTTAGAACACAGGTGGAACTGTAGGTATGACATAGAGGTAAAAGGGAATACATAGATAGGTAGGTCAAGTATCGGTGAATTTTATTCTTTTTCCTATACAACATTGCAAGGGACAATACGCATAAAGAAACACAGAAATTAGAATACAGGTGGAACTGTAGGTATGACAAAGAGGTAAAAGGGAATACTTAGATAGGTAGGTCAAGTATCGTTGAATTTTATTCTCTTTCCTATACAACATTTTAAGGGACAATACGCATAAAGAAAGAAGGAAATTAGAATACAGGTGGAACTGTAGGTATGACATAGAGGTAAAAGGGAATACTTAGATAGGTAGGTCAAGTATCGGTGAATTTTATTCTCTTTCCTATACAACATTGTAAGGGACAATACGCATAAAGAAACACAGAAATAAGAATACAGGTGGAACTGTAGGTATGACAAAGAGGTAAAAGGGAATACTTAGATAGGTAGGTCAAGTATCGGTGAATTTTATTCTCTTTCCTATACAACATTGTAAGGGACAATACGCATAAAGAAACACAGAAAATAGAATACAGGTGGAACTGTAGGTATGACATAGAGGTAAAAGGGAATACTTAGATAGGTAGGTCAAGTATCGGTGAATTTTATTCTCTTTCCTATACAACATTGTAAGGGACAATACCCATAAGGAAAGACAGAAATTAGAATACAGGTAGAACAGTAGGTATGACATAGAGGTAAAAAGGAATACTTAGATAGGTAGGTCAAGTATCGGTGAATTTTATTCTCGTTCCTATACAACATTGTAAGGGACAATACGCATAAAGAAAGACAGAAATTTGAATACATGTGAAACTGTAGGTATGACATAGAGGTAAAAGGGAATACTTAGATAGGTAGTTCAAGTATCGGTGAATTTTATTCTTTTTCCTATACAACGTTGTAAGGGACAATACGCATAAAGAAAGACAGAATTTAGAATACAGGTGGAACTGTAGGTATGACAAAGAGGTAAAAGGGAATACTTAGATAGGTAGGTCAAGTATCGGTGAATTTTATTCTCTTTCCTATACAACGTTGTAAGGGACAATACGCATAAAGAAAGACAGCAATTAGAATTCAGGTGGAAATGTAGGTATGACATAGAGGTAAAAGGGAATACTTAGATAGGTATGTCAAGTATCGGTGAATTTTATTCTCTTTCCTATACAACATTGTAAGGAACAATACGCATAAAGAAAGACAGAAATTAGAATACAGGTGGAACTGTAGGTATGACATAGAGGTAAAAGGGAATACTTAGATAGGTAGGTCAAGTATCGGTGAATTTTATTCTCTTTCCTATACAAGATTGTAAGGGACAATACGCATAAAGAAACACAGAAATTAGAATACAGGTGGAACAGTAGGTATGACAAATAGGTAAAAGGGAAAACTTAGATAGGTAGGTCAAGTATCGGTGAATTTTATTCTCTTTCCTATACAACATTGTAAGGGACAATACACATAAAGAAAGACAGAAATTAGAATACATGTGAAACTGTAGGTATGACATAGAGGTAAAAGGGAATACTTAGATAGGTAGTTCAAGTATCGGTGAATTTTTTTCTTTTTCCTATACAACGTTGTAAGGGACAATACGCATAAAGAAAGACAGAATTTAGAACACAGGTGGAACTGTAGGTATGACATAGAGGTAAAAGGGAATACATAGATAGGTAGGTCAAGTATCGGTGAATTTTATTCTTTTTCCTATACAACATTGCAAGGGACAATACGCATAAAGAAACACAGAAATTAGAATACAGGTGGAACTGTAGGTATGACAAAGAGGTAAAAGGGAATACTTAGATAGGTAGGTCAAGTATCGTTGAATTTTATTCTCTTTCCTATACAACATTTTAAGGGACAATACGCATAAAGAAAGAAGGAAATTAGAATACAGGTGGAACTGTAGGTATGACATAGAGGTAAAAGGGAATACTTAGATAGGTAGGTCAAGTATCGGTGAATTTTATTCTCTTTCCTATACAACATTGTAAGGGACAATACGCATAAAGAAACACAGAAATAAGAATACAGGTGGAACTGTAGGTATGACAAAGAGGTAAAAGGGAATACTTAGATAGGTAGGTCAAGTATCGGTGAATTTTATTCTCTTTCCTATACAACATTGTAAGGGACAATACGCATAAAGAAACACAGAAAATAGAATACAGGGGGAACTGTAGGTATGACATAGAGGTAAAAGGGAATACTTAGATAGGTAGGTCAAGTATCGGTGAATTTTATTCTCTTTCCTATACAACATTGTAAGGGACAATACCCATAAGGAAAGACAGAAATTAGAATACAGGTAGAACAGTAGGTATGACATAGAGGTAAAAAGGAATACTTAGATAGGTAGGTCAAGTATCGGTGAATTTTATTCTCGTTCCTATACAACATTGTAAGGGACAATACGCATAAAGAAAGACAGAAATTTGAATACATGTGAAACTGTAGGTATGACATAGAGGTAAAAGGGAATACTTAGATAGGTAGTTCAAGTATCGGTGAATTTTATTCTTTTTCCTATACAACGTTGTAAGGGACAATACGCATAAAGAAAGACAGAATTTAGAATACAGGTGGAACTGTAGGTATGACAAAGAGGTAAAAGGGAATACTTAGATAGGTAGGTCAAGTATCGGTGAATTTTATTCTCTTTCCTATACAACGTTGTAAGGGACAATACGCATAAAGAAAGACAGCAATTAGAATTCAGGTGGAAATGTAGGTATGACATAGAGGTAAAAGGGAATACTTAGATAGGTATGTCAAGTATCGGTGAATTTTATTCTCTTTCCTATACAACATTGTAAGGAACAATACGCATAAAGAAAGACAGAAATTAGAATACAGGTGGAACTGTAGGTATGACATAGAGGTAAAAGGGAATACTTAGATAGGTAGGTCAAGTATCGGTGAATTTTATTCTCTTTCCTATACAAGATTGTAAGGGACAATACGCATAAAGAAACACAGAAATTAGAATACAGGTGGAACAGTAGGTATGACAAATAGGTAAAAGGGAATACTTAGAGAGGTAGGTCAAGTATCGGTGAATTTTATTCTCTTTCCTATACAACATTGTAAGGGACAATACATATAAAGAAACACAGAAATTAGAATACAGGTGGAATTGTAGGTATGACATAGAGGTAAAATGGAATACTTAGATAGGTAGGTCAAGTATCGGTGAATTTTATTCTCTTTCCTATACAACATTGTAATTGACAATACGCATAAAGAAACACAGAAATTAGAATACAGGTGGCACTGTAGGTATGACATACAGGTAAAAGGGAATATTTAGATAGGTAGGTCAAGTATCGGTGAATTTTATTCTCTTTCCTATACAACATTGTAAGGGACAATACGCATAAAGAAAGACAGAAATTAGAATACAGGTGGAACTGTAGGTATGACATAGAGGTAAAAGGGAATACTTAGATAGGTAGGTTGGGTATCGGTGATTTTTATTCTCTTTCCTATACAACTTTGTAAGGGACAATACGTATAAAGAAAGACAGAAAATAGAATACAGGTGGAACTGTAGAAATGACATAGAGGTAAAAGGGAATACTTAGATAGGTAGGTCAAGTATCGGTGAATTTTATTCTCTTTCCTATACAACATTGTAAGGGACAATACGCATAAAGAAAGACAGAAATTAGAATACAGGTGGAACTGTAGGAATGACATAGAGGTAAAAGGGAATACTTAGATAGGTAGGTCAAGTATCGGTGAATTTTATTCTCTTTCCTATACAACATTGTAAGGGACAATACGCATAAAGAAAGACAGACATTAGAATACAGGTGGAACTGTAGGTATGACATAGAGGTAAAAGGGAATACTTAGATAGGTAGGTCAAGTATCGGTGAATTTTATTCTCTTTCCTATACAACATTGTAAGGGACAATACGCATAAAGAAACACAGAAATTAGAATACAGGTGGAACTGTAGGTATGACATAGAGGTAAAAAGGTATACTTAGATAGGTAGGTCAAGTATCGGTGAATTTTATTCTCTTTCCTATACAACATTGTAAGGGACAATACCCATAAGGAAAGACAGAAATTAGAATACAGGTGGAACTGTAGGTATGACATAGAGTTAAAAGGGAATACTTAGATAGGTAGGTCAGTCAAGTATCGGTGAATTTCATTCTCTTTCCTATACAACATTGTAAGGGACAATACGCATAAAGAAAGACAGAAATTAGAATACAGGTGAAACTGTAGGTATGACATAGAGGTAAAAGGGAATATTTAGATAGGTAGGTCAAGTATCGGTGAATTTTATTCACTTTCCTATACAACATTGTAAGGGACAATACGCATAAAGAAACACAGAAATTAGAATACAGGTGGAATTGTAGGTATGACATAGAGGTAAAATGGAATACTTAGATAGGTAGGTCAAGTATCGGTGAATTTTATTCTCTTTCCTATACAACATTGTAAGGGACAATACGCATAAAGAAACACAGAAATTAGAATACAGGTAGAACTGTAGGTATGACATAGAGGTAAAAAGGAATACTTAGATAGGTAGGTCAAGTATCGGTGAATTTTATTCTCTTTCCTATAAAACATTGTAAGGACAATACGCATAAAGAAAGACAGAAATTAGAATACATTTGAAACTGTAGGTATGACATAGAGGTAAAAGGGAATACTTAGATAGGTAGTTCAAGTATCGGTGAATTTTATTCTTTTTCCTATACAACGTTGTAAGGGACAATACGCATAAAGAAAGACAGAATTTAGAATACAGGTGGAACTGTAGGTATGACATAGAGGTAAAAGGGAATACTTAGATAGGTAGGTCAAGTATCGGTGAATTTTATTCTCTTTCCTATACAACATTGTAAGGGACAATACGCATAAAGAAACACAGAAATTAGAATACAGGTGGAACTGTAGGTATGACATAGAGGTAAAAAGGAATACTTAGATAGGTAAGTTAAGTATCGGTGAATTTTATTCTCTTTCCTATACAAGATTGTAAGCGACAATACGCATAAAGAAACACAGAAAATAGAATACAGGTGGAACTGTAGGTATGACATAGAGGTAAAAGGGAATACTTAGATAGGTAGGTCAAGTATCGGTGAATTTTATTCTTTTTCCTATAAAACATTGTAAGGGACAATACGCATAAAGAAAGACAGAAATTAGAATACAGGTGAAACTGTAGGTATGACATAGAGGTAAAAGGGAATACTTAGATAGGTAGGTTGGGTATCGGTGATTTTTATTCTCTTTCCTATACAACTTTGTAAGGGACAATACGTATAAAGAAAGACAGAAAATAGAATACAGGTGGAACTGTAGAAATGACATAGAGGTAAAAGGGAATACTTAGATAGGTAGGTCAAGTATCGGTGAATTTTATTCTCTTTCCTATACAACATTGTAAGGGACAATACGCATAAAGAAAGACAGAAATTAGAATACAGGTGGAACTGTAGGAATGACATAGAGGTAAAAGGGAATACTTAGATAGGTAGGTCAAGTATCGGTGAATTTTATTCTCTTTCCTATACAACATTGTAAGGGACAATACGCATAAAGAAAGACAGACATTAGAATACAGGTGGAACTGTAGGTATGACATAGAGGTAAAAGGGAATACTTAGATAGGTAGGTCAAGTATCGGTGAATTTTATTCTCTTTCCTATACAACATTGTAAGGGACAATACGCATAAAGAAACACAGAAATTAGAATACAGGTGGAACTGTAGGTATGACATAGAGGTAAAAAGGTATACTTAGATAGGTAGGTCAAGTATCGGTGAATTTTATTCTCTTTCCTATACAACATTGTAAGGGACAATACCCATAAGGAAAGACAGAAATTAGAATACAGGTGGAACTGTAGGTATGACATAGAGTTAAAAGGGAATACTTAGATAGGTAGGTCAGTCAAGTATCGGTGAATTTCATTCTCTTTCCTATACAACATTGTAAGGGACAATACGCATAAAGAAAGACAGAAATTAGAATACAGGTGAAACTGTAGGTATGACATAGAGGTAAAAGGGAATATTTAGATAGGTAGGTCAAGTATCGGTGAATTTTATTCACTTTCCTATACAACATTGTAAGGGACAATACGCATAAAGAAACACAGAAATTAGAATACAGGTGGAATTGTAGGTATGACATAGAGGTAAAATGGAATACTTAGATAGGTAGGTCAAGTATCGGTGAATTTTATTCTCTTTCCTATACAACATTGTAAGGGACAATACGCATAAAGAAACACAGAAATTAGAATACAGGTAGAACTGTAGGTATGACATAGAGGTAAAAAGGAATACTTAGATAGGTAGGTCAAGTATCGGTGAATTTTATTCTCTTTCCTATAAAACATTGTAAGGACAATACGCATAAAGAAAGACAGAAATTAGAATACATTTGAAACTGTAGGTATGACATAGAGGTAAAAGGGAATACTTAGATAGGTAGTTCAAGTATCGGTGAATTTTATTCTTTTTCCTATACAACGTTGTAAGGGACAATACGCATAAAGAAAGACAGAATTTAGAATACAGGTGGAACTGTAGGTATGACATAGAGGTAAAAGGGAATACTTAGATAGGTAGGTCAAGTATCGGTGAATTTTATTCTCTTTCCTATACAACATTGTAAGGGACAATACGCATAAAGAAACACAGAAATTAGAATACAGGTGGAACTGTAGGTATGACATAGAGGTAAAAAGGAATACTTAGATAGGTAAGTTAAGTATCGGTGAATTTTATTCTCTTTCCTATACAAGATTGTAAGGGACAATACGCATAAAGAAACACAGAAAATAGAATACAGGTGGAACTGTAGGTATGACATAGAGGTAAAAGGGAATACTTAGATAGGTAGGTCAAGTATCGGTGAATTTTATTCTTTTTCCTATAAAACATTGTAAGGGACAGTACGCATAAAGAAAGACAGAAATTAGAATACAGGTGAAACTGTAGGTATGACATAGAGGTAAAAGGGAATAGTTAGATAGGTAGGTCAAGTATCGGTGAATTTTATTCTTTTTCCTATACAACGTTGTAAGGGACAATACGCATAAAGAAAGACAGAATTTAGAATACAGGTGGAACTGTAGGTATGATATAGAGGTAAAAAGGAATACTTAGATAGGTAGGTCAAGTATCGGTGAATTTTATTCTCTTTCCTATAAAACATTGTAAGGGACAATACGCATAAAGAAAGACAGAAATTAGAATACAGGTGGAACTGTAGGTATGACAAAGAGGTAAAAGGGAATACTTAGATAGGTAGGTCAAGTATCGGTGAATTTTATTCTTTTTCCTATACAACATTGTAAGGGACAATACGCATAAAGAAACACAGAAATTAGAATACAGGTGGAACTGTAGGTATGATAAAGAGGTAAAAGGGAATACTTAGATAGGTAGGTCAAGTATCGGTGAATTTTATTCTCTTTCCTATACAACATTGTAATTGACAATACGCATAAAGAGACACGGAACTTAGAATACAGGTGGAACTGTAGGTATGACATAGAGGTAAAAGGGAATACTTAGATAGGTAGGTCAAGTATCGGTGAATTTTATTCTCTTTCCTATACAACATTGTAAGGGACAATACGCATAAAGAAACACAGAAATAA